>OX388326.1:5714211-6389645 GCA_947579605.1 Athripsodes cinereus
AATGATCTTTCATTCATGAGGTGCATGTTGTACATGCATTTCGGATGAAAATTAGATCATACAGTCTTCATAATATGCGATGCTCCTCGCATACTGGATTTGATGTTGTGTCGGCCATTATGTAAGATGGTCCTGATGAGACACATGCGCACAATGTCGAAACATAACATCCCTTCGACAAATCCAAACTGCATATTCCGGTGACGGGCCAAGCCTCGTTCCGTATGCAAAGGCATGAGCCAAGTCTCTGCCCGACTGTACGCAGTGAAATGGAGTAAAACCTTCACCTTCATACTGTCTCCTGCGTAAAATCAAATGATCTTTCATTCATGAGGTGCATGTTGTACATGCATTTCGGATGAAAATTAGATCATACAGTCTTCATAATATGCGATGCTCCTCGCATACTGGATTTGATGTTGTGTCGGCCATTATGTAAGATGGTCCTGATGAGACACATGCGCACAATGTCGAAACATAACATCCCTTCGACAAATCCAAACTGCATATTCCGGTGACGGGCCAAGCCTCGTTCCGTATGCAAAGGCATGAGCCAAGTCTCTGCCCGACTGTACGCAGTGAAATGGAGTAAAACCTTCACCTTCATACTGTCTCCTGCGTAAAATCAAATGATCTTTCATTCATGAGGTGCATGTTGTACATGCATTTCGGATGAAAATTAGATCATACAGTCTTCATAATATGCGATGCTCCTCGCATACTGGATTTGATGTTGTGTCGGCCATTATGTAAGATGGTCCTGATGAGACACATGCGCACAATGTCGAAACATAACATCCCTTCGACAAATCCAAACTGCATATTCCGGTGACGGGCCAAGCCTCGTTCCGTATGCAAAGGCATGAGCCAAGTCTCTGCCCGACTGTACGCAGTGAAATGGAGTAAAACCTTCACCTTCATATATATATATATATATATATATATATATATAATGAGTTACAATCCATTGGATTGGTCTGCAACGAGTTTGGTTTTTCTTCTCCATTCGTCTCTATTCTCCGCCAGTCTTTTCAGCTCTACGTATGAGCCACAGTTCATATCACTCTTCAGTTGGTCCATATATGCGTCTCTTGGTCGGCCTCTGGCATTTGTCCCCTCGGTCTTACCCTCCGCGATGGCTATGAGTAGTCCTGGGTGCCTGATGTTGTGGCCAATCCAGTTAGCTCGTTGTTGGCTGATTCTCTTAAGGAGTTGCCTTTTTTCGCCTACCCTGGTTAATACTTCTACGTTTTCGACGTGCTCCGGCCAATGGATCTTAAGCATGCGTCTGTAGCACCACATTTCAAAGGCCGCCAACCGTCCACTTTCACTCTTGCTGATGGTCCATGTCTCACAACCATAAAGCAGGATGCTCCATACAAAGGCTTTAGTAAGGTTCTTCCTTACGCTTAAGTCAATATTTGGGGATTCCAATATCTTCGATTTTTTGTTAAAGGCGATCCTTGCCTGGTTTATTCTGCTTACGATTTCTGCTTTGGAGCGTCCGTCCTGGTTTATTCTACTGCCCAGGTACACGAATTCACTTACTTGTTTGATGCTCACTCCATTTATGGCAATGTTCGCAGTCGCTTCCTCTCTTCCAACGACCATACATTTTGTTTTTTCTTTATTTATTTTCATGTTGTACTTTGACAACAGTATACTTTCCATTTTTCCTAAGGCTTCGTTCAGCTCCATCTCGGAGTCTGCGAGCAGTGCTATGTCGTCAGCATATCTTATCATGTCGACCTTTTTCCCATTTATTTTTACTCCTGTCCAGTTCTTCATTTCTTCTCTCAGTTCATCAATGGCTCGCTGTATATAGCAGTTAAAGAGAGCTGGCGACATTGAGCATCCTTGTCTTACGCCTTGTTCGACCCTTGCTTCTGCACAGCTCTCTCCGCTTTTAATCACAGCCATTTCGTTCTTGTATAAGCTCCAGATTGCTCTTCTGTCTTTATAACTCATTCCTATCTGGTTGAGGGTGTTAAAAAGTTGTTCCCATTCTACTTTATCGAATGCTTTTTCAAGGTCGATGAATGCTATGTAAGTGTTTTTATTAATTGCTATTCTCTTTTCTAGAGTAAGTCTGAGACTCAGGATTGCATCTCTTGTACCTGTCTCTTTGCGGAATCCAAATTGATCTTCTGTAAGTGTTTCGTTTATTTTGTTTTCCGCCCTTTTCATTATAATGTTGGTGAGTATCTTAGAAGCGTGTGATATCATGCTAGTATATAATATCAAGTTATTTTATGTTATGTAAAAAAAAGATAATATCAAGTTATTTTATGTTATGTAAAACATCATGAATTTATCATATCCTCGTTGCATATTCAAAATGAGGTATGTGCGAACATTTTATTAAGGCAAACTCTTTAAATATCCATTCATTAGGGCATTAAAATTGTTGTTTGGACTTTTCTTCGCATGCGATATTATTCTTAAAATTAATATTAAATTTTAGCATTTGATATGTACTGAGAATCACTTTGTAAAATGGTTATATTGTTTTGTAAACACTATTATATAATGATGATGTGCAAAAAGAATAAATAAATAAATCGAAAAAATAAAACAGGTGTTTTATTCTACTAAAGATTATATTTTGTGAGAGAGACGTCTTTCGTCTTATGAGGACATTGTCAATCTGATTTTAAAAATACAACATTATTCATATATATAAAATATTTACAATAACAATGATGAGAGAGTATAGTATAGTATTATAATGAAGTATGTATCAGTAACTAATTCTAAGAAATCACTAATTACCATGCGAGAGGGAGAACAATATGTATATATGTATTTATGTGACAAGGACAATATATGAATAATGTTGTATTTTTAAAATCAGATTGACAATGTCCTCATAAGACGAAAGACGTCTCTCTCACAAAATATAATCTTTAGTAGAATAAAACACCTGTTTTATTTTTTCGATATGGAATTCTACTACCTTAACACCGACACAGTGAATAAATAAATAAATAATGTCATTACATACATACATACCATCACGCCGCTTCCCTCGCGAGGTACGCTGGAAGGACCGAGCGCCACTTCCTTCTATCCTTGCAGACATCTTTCGCTTCCGTCACTGTAATACAATTCCTCATGCATGTTCTCCAGTTCAATGTACTCAACACGTGGCCATCCTGTAGGGTTTGCTTTTGATGATCTTGCCATTTGATCCTTGGCCGTCCACGTCTCCGAGCACCATTCCTCTAAACCAAATATATCTTCTTGGTCATTTTTACTTTTAATGTGGAAAAACTTTCGGAAATGCTTAGTTCGGAAGTATGTAGTATAAACGAATTTTCAATCTATTCTTTCTTGGTGAAGCAGCTACTTTATTAGATGACACTTTCTTGGTGAAGCAGCTACTTTATTAGATGACACTTTCTTGGTGAAGCAGCTACTTTATTAGATGACATTTTCTTGGTGAAGCAGCTACTTTATCAGATGACACTTTCTTGGTGAAGCAGCTACTTTATTAGATGACATTTTCTTGGTGAAGCAGCTACTTTATTAGATGACACTTTCTTGGTGAAGCGGCTACTTTATTAGATGACATTTTCCTTTACATTTTGGCAGACTTAACACAATTTTTATTTACTTCCCTATTATTTCAGTATGTAATATGACACAACATTATTTTCTTTTAAGATAAGGTGTTAATGAAAACACCTAGTCATGGATATTATTACTAAAATAGAAATTATATACATAAAATAAATAAACGTCACTTTAATTTACAATATATGAGATAAAATCATACATTTAATCATCTACATAATAGGGTAGGTATATCACTTTTCGTTTTGAAAATATTCTTTTACTAACCAATTTTGGTATGAAATTTTTTTACAGCGTCTTTCTTCTTTTTTATCTTCTTCATCTTCTTCAAGTGCCTTGCCGGGTCTCCCCAACGTTGGCGATCGCCTCGGTAAATGCCGATCCACTCCCTTATGTTTCGCAGCCAGGACATATGTCACCTACCGAGTCCTCAGCGTCCCTCAATTTTCCCCTTTAATATCAGTTGGAGACGGTGGTATTCTTCACCACGCAGAACATGACTCAGATGTGAAACCTTCCGAACCTTGATGGTTGACAACAGCTCCCTGTCAACTCTAGCTCGCCTCAGAAATTCGGTATTGGTAACCATACCTATGTCTGTCCAGGGAATTATGAACTTTCGGCGATGGAGTCACATTTCGAATGCTGTCCAGTAAAAAAATATGTAAGCACGTGCGATGTTTCATTAATTAATTGACTACCCTATATGTACACATTATTATTACTACATACTAAATAATTTGTATGAACGTATTGCTTTATCATTAATATTTAATGTTTAACCAGTACAAATATTCTGTTATGTATTAAATTTAATATAATGTTGTACATAATATATGTTACATTTATATTATAATTCTGTAGATACCTATATTATTATTGCTAATTGGAGTGATGTCATGGTTGACTGAAAGAAATTATTTCATGTTATCATTTTATATATTATTATCAATGACTTGGCATATATTAAGGGAGGGATTCTCACTACTTACCCCTGGATGTTTCAAGAATATCAGTTCTCATGTCATCCAGTCAATCTAGAGCAAACACTTTTTTTTTTTTTATCAAAAAATGGGATGTAAATCGAATTATGAATATAGTCCCATAAGGACTGAAAGTGAACAAGTGTGAATACGCCTTAATCTGTATAATTTATATTGATTATATCTAATATATAAAATTCTCTTTTCACGGTGTTTGTTATCATACTCCTCCGAAACGGCTGGACCGATTTTGATGAAATTTTGTGTCCTTGTCGAGTAGGTCTGAGAATCAGCCAACATTTATTTTTCATTCACCATTCAGACATTTTTTTTAATTTTTTTTTATGGTGAGGCATTAAAAAATACATACAGTCCTAAATTTTCACCCTCCTACCATCAATCCCTATTTTTTAATGCGATATATTAGTATATGGCATAATGTATATGGCAAAACAACGTTTGCCGGGAAGGCTAGTTTATTACTTACTAGCTGGCCCGGCGAACTTCGTACCGCCTAAGAATCAATGAACGATTTTATACATACATCTTCTTCCCCTTGTCCTAGTTCGGTCGGGGGCCCATTGCCCCTAAGTATCTCCTCCAGAGATAACTGTCCACCGCTGCTTCCAGGACCTCTGGCCACTCTAAACCAAGCCTTTCAACACCTGCCCTATCTTCTGTCCTCTCCCACTGACTTTATGAATGATTAATATTATTAATCTCTTTACAAACTCCCGTAATTGTCAAAGTGTGTCATCGAAGGTATAGTGTAAAAAAATATAATTCATTTGGAACTTTCGCAGTTTAGCGGCCCCACCCGTTGTCGAGTACTTGTTTCCATAGAAAAAGTAATATTTTCGAAACTTGTGGAAATTGTTGCCATATGGTGAATTATTTTTTGGTCACGAAATTTTTGGAAAATTCTTTTATAGGAAAAAAAATTAGCAACTATGAAACTTGAGCGGCCCCACCCGTTGTCGAGTAGTATGTACGGAATTTTAGGAAATTAATTTTCGAAGTGGATTTTTTTTACCGGCAAATTAAAATAATTCTACATTTATGGCAACAATTTCCTGAAGTTTCAAAAATATTACCTTTTCTATGGAAAAAAAGTACTCGACAACGGGTGGGGCCGCTAAACTTCGAAAGTTACATTAATTTTTTTTACATAGACAATTCACACATACCGAGCTAGTCCCAAACTTAGATGAATCTTGATTATGGGTACTAACGCGACGATACACACATATACAATGCACTATATACATATATATGTAACACCCAGACCCAGGACAATTTGAAAAAGGTCATTCTTCACTTTGCCCTGTCCGGGAATCGAACCCGGGACCTCGTGACTCAAAGGAAAGAGCTCCGCGCCACACCGGCCGACATGAACAATTTATGTTGAACAATTATACTTAACTCAGATTTGTTTATAAATTATCTGCAGTACGTAATATAATTATGTAGGTACTAATTTTTTTTCAGGTAGATTTACGTATTCATTTAAAATTTATAAAAATTCTTTCCATGATTTTTTAAAAATTGAAATATCAGAACTACAGATGTTAAATTGTATGGATAACGATTCTAATTTGAGAATGTATAGAAAAAATTATCATATAAATAGGCCAATCTATAAAAAAAACTTCATTGTTGATTTTGTATAATTCTCCATATTGCATTTGTTATTGAAATTAAAAATGTATGGCGTAAATAATTTTCTTCGTAATTTTTCTTCTCTGTCTGCAAATTTCACTACACAATCTTGCATCAGAACTACCTACATGAACACATTCTTATTTTCATCTTTAATAGCACAATTTTTGGTTCAATAATAATTTTCCATCTGCAAAAATAAAATACAATTTCAAATATACATAATCTGTGCACGTCCACATTTATGTGACAGAAGATCTATCGATACATAAATATTAGTCAAATAATTCGGTAGTTACATGGCAATAGGTTGTATCTCGCATTTTTTGCGTTTTCAAGTTTGTTCCATAAAATGCTCAAAATAGTGTAATATTTATACTATACTATACTATACTATACCCTCACGCCGTGTCCCAAGTGGGGTAGGCAGAGAGAACGGAACGCCAAACAGATCTATCTTTACACACTTCCTTCGCTTCCTCCACATTCATACAGTTTCTCATACACGCACGTCGGTTCCTCTTACTCAACACGCGGCCGTCCTTGAGAATTTGATCCACGTGATCAAGCCATGTGGTTCTCGGACGCCCGCGTTTCCTCACACCCTTTCATTCAGATAAGTATATCCTCTTTGTCATTCTTACCTCGTTCATTCGTTCAACATGACCAAACCACCGTAGTTTATTCACGCGCATTCTGTCCACAACACTCTTCTTGCATCCGCTCATTCTTCTAATATCCTCATTCTTCACTCTATCACGCAGCGTTTTACCAACCATTCAATTGGTCGAAGTGCACCGTTTATTCTAGCACCGGCCACTTTCCTTCTTAATATTTGATGTGGCAAAAGGATTTGTCTCTTTATAGTCAGAATAAAGAGAGAAAAGACGTAACTTATTGACATGTAGAAAGATTGTTTTCATCAACATGGCAAAAAAACTCAAATATTTTTAAACTGCAAGAAATTATTTAGTGAATTTTACATACATCTTGTAGAAGAAATTATTAAGAGAATGTTACATCTATCTTGTAGAAATAATAATAACCTTCATTTTGATATATAATGCTCGAAATTTGGCTGAAATATTTCTTTTGCAAACTTTGTTTTTGCTTTCCTGTAAAATTATGTTTTAGTGAGATACAACCTATTGCCATGTTACTACCGAATTATAGTAAACAAATATTAGTACACATTTCGTTCATATTAGTTATAGTAATTTGGTTCTTAATATAGCAGAACCTACGGATTATTTTAGCACAATGCAACAGGCGACGTGGGGGCGCTAAGAGCGCCATAACTCTCCATATTGTTTTTATTTTTGAAATTAAAAATGTATGACGTAAATAATTTTCTTCATATTTTTTCTTCCCGTGAATTTGTAAGATGTTTTAATAGCCTATAGTTTATTCCGGGCGGAGAAGAATCCAACAAATCAGAGATCATTCAAATCGGTACAGCCATTCTTGAGTTATAAGTGTTGTAACACACACGACTTCCTTTTATATATTAGATAATGAAAAATGTACTAGTATTGTGAAATGTAAAAAAAATAGGTAATAATAAATAAATAATAAAAACAATATTATTTCATAAAATTAAGGATTTTGGTCAAATCATTAACTTTCTTTGGGGAAATTCTCCTAAAGATTTGTTTTTTTTACAACTTCCGCAAATTGATCATCTCCCTAAGGCAGTGATGGGCAAAGTGCGGCTCCGGAGCTGCATGCGGCTCTTTGGCCCCGTAAATGCGGCTCTGAAGGCCTAGCCTAGAGTCAAATTCGTAGAGAACAAACAATTAGAAAACGTGAAATTAGAAAATAAGATCTAAAATTATAATAAAGGTTTACTAAATTAATAAACAGATTTGGCTCTCATTTTATTTTAGTCGGTGTAATGTTCATATTTTTTTCTCTTTGCCGAATAAGTTTGCCGATCACTTCCCTAAGGTATTTGATCAAATCTCCATTTTCAGCATTTTACTGCAACATTATGAATAAATTGAGTTTTTTGTATCATCTAATACCTATCCTGTATAGTGTAGTTTGAAAAATAAAAAAAAAATTAACTATAATACGGAATATAAAATACTTATATCAATTTTTCCTCAAAGCACGAGCTCTGCTCATATTTAAGGGAATGAATTGTTTTGCTTACTGTATAATTATAAGTAAATGATTATTGTTGTAAATTGTATATTTATCGAAATAAACAAACCAAGCGTTTTATTCTACTAATGATTTAATTTGTGAGAGAGACGTATTTCGTCTTATGAGGACATTGTCAATCTGATTTTAAAAATACAACAATATTTTCAATGATATTTTTATATATACGAATATTGTTGTATTTTTAAAATCAGATTGACAATGTCCTCATAAGACGAAAGACGTCTCCCTCACAAATTAAATCATTAGTAGAATAAAACGCTTGGTTTGTTTATTTCGATATGGAATTCTACTATCTAAACACCGACACAGTGAATGAATGTATATTTATCAATAATAAATATATTTGAATTTGAAATTTATAATCCAACAGGTTTCAAAATGACAGTGAAATAAATAAATAATTTATTAACAATAAACATAAGTTAAAAAATAATTAAATTGAATAAATAAAATAAAATAAAATGTCAGAGACTACAAATAAACACGGTGATAAAGTTGTCGCAAGAAAAACAAACTCTCGGGAGAGAGCAAATATCATATCAAAGTTATTCTTCCTATGGCTCCTCCCGTTGTTCTGGAAGGGAAACAGAAAGGATCTCACAACGCAGGATCTGTGCCAGCCACTAGCATGTGACAAGTCAGAGGCGGTTGCCGATAGGCTAGAAGAGTAAGTTAATAATATATATTTTCTTATGTTATTGAACAGTTGAAATGTTCAAAAAGTTTAGAACAAAATATACAACACTTTTCGTTCCTCTTCTGACTAACTGTCGTATCTGTAAGCCTAGTCAAAACACATTTAAGCGTTACGTTTTCGTTTCGTTTTCGTTCAAACAAGACGAGGTTGCGAGAACGCGTCAATTTTCGTAGCTACTTGTGTATTTTAGCAACGAAAATTGACGCGTTCTCGCAACGTCGTTCGCGTTTGAACGAAAACGAAACGAAAACGTAACGCTTAAATGTGTTTTGACTAGGCCCACTGAATTTTTTGGCGAAATCGAGTTATTTATTTTTATTTATTTATTCATTCTTTACTGTACATTGATAAAAAACAATTACATAAAAGGTATACATTCAAATTAAATACAATCAATATACAGAGGGCGAGTTTATCGCAAAGGCGCGATCTCTTCCAACTAACCCAAAGTTATGATCACCAATGTGTACTTATATGTGCCCGCATGTTCTCACTGAAGATCACACCTACTGTAACTGTTACCGTTTTCCTGGAATAGCTTTCTGATTTGTATTTACGTATTATTCTAAATAAGATAATGTTGTATCTACTAATTCCTCAAAATTTCATCACAAAAATTATTCTGGTACAAATAAAATAATGTAATACATTTTTTATCATAATTATAACTAGGAGAGACGAAAATATGCACAGCAAAACACAAAAAATGCTCTCCTGAACAATTTACATTTAGGCAGATACGACTGTTAGTCAGAAGAGGGACGTTTTATGCCCTCATAATTTATCAGAGCTAATATTTTCTATATATTCCGTTACTTTTTGTGTTTCCATATTCAATTAATTAAAAACTTTAAACTCTTTAATACACACTTTTTATTTTATTCACGTAAACAATATTGCCTCGTTTCCTAATGGGACATTATCAATACAATTTTAGTTCATTCTTTATTGAAATTGTCTTTGCTCAAAAATGTAAGTATTGATAATGTCTCTTTAAGAGACGAAACAATATTGTCTGTGAGAACAAAATAACAAGTGTGAAAAAAAGTCTAAAGTTTTTGATTCATTATCAGAACTTGCTTCGAGGGATAAAAGCACCTATGTGTACTTCGCATTAGTTTTTTATAACTGCTAAACTGTGTCGGAGAAAAGTGTACCATGTCAAGTTTTAGGCAAAATGACTTGTAGTCATGGTTTTGATTTTTTTAAGGCACATTAAGGTGTGTTGGATATGCATTATATTTTGTGATATTCAAAAATGAGAAATATGAGATCAAAATTTTGTCTAAGCAAAACAGCTCCATTTGAAATTGATATCGTTAAAAAAGTGACAACAATAGCTAGTAACCATGACGCGCAATTATTTTTGACAATAATTATTTCGTGCTGACAAACTTGTGATAAACAAATGTGTGGTTTGGTATCGAAACTAGACAAAGCAATATGTAATAAATTGTCAAAAGAGTCTAAAACTAATTAAATTTTGACTGATTTCCAAACTAACATTGATTTTTTGCACAATTTTTTACACAAATTTTATAGCATTTGTCTATTTTGGAAAATGCAGTTTTATAAAACGTAACAAGAATCATATTTGTGTATACAAAGTTAAAAAAATTGTGTATACAATGTTGCTTGATTTTGATTTTTCCTTATGCTTTTTTTCAGCAATTGGCGAGCTGAAGTGGCTAAAGCTCTTCGTGCTAGAAGGAAACCTTCATTTCTAAGGGTTCTTAGAAAAACTTTTCTAAAGGAATATCTTCTAGATGGAGCCCTTATCTTCTTTATGTGTATGGCATGCAGGTAACATATCATTTTTATTGATTTTATTTTTAGTTATCACGGCATCTCCTTCAATATTTGTATTCCTTAGAATTTAGATTAACAGCGTGTTATAAACATTTGCTTACTCCCGATGGCCGAACAATCATTGGCCTCCAAACCTTTTCTACCTTGAGCAGTAAATTGTCAATCATCTTAATTAAATACTACCATTATTGAAAATATAATATCATATTCTATTTTCATTCCTCCCTAAAATAGGGAGGAATGGTGAAGAAAAACCAATCTCGCTGCAGACCAATCCAATAGTTTGTAACTAATTATTTGTATATAATACTCTGCTGGCACTATTACAGCTTTTAGCCAATGCGATCCCAGTGAAAATAAAACATTTATAACAGTGTTCCCACCTTCGTCACAAAGTCAGTAAGCTACGTTAAATATGACGTACGTCAATATTTGGGGAAATACTTTTAAGTAGTCAAACTGCCTTTTTTAAAAATAAAAAAAATATATCAGGATTTTGTTATAAACCCAAATACAACCTTATACACCTTCGACAGTAAGCTAAATGCTTGTGTCGTGAAAGGGGAGTTTGCCGGCACCTGATGGGATCTTACCATGGACCCGCTGTTCACGAGGCCGAGTCTCTACCTCCAGGCTACCGACGAACTCGTGTTTGCCACCGTGGATTCCGCAAGAATGTTGGTTCTGCCTGTAGGTGAATAAAAGCATTTAGTTCCTCTATATTTCGGTCGATATTATACAATTGTCTCCACATGGGTTATTTATTGTTTCTTTTTGTAAAGTATTTTTGCGAGGCGATTAACGTTGGTCTGTCCTTGGGGCCGCCCGTGAGGAAAAGAAGAAGTGTCTGCAAGTTCGGATTAATTGGAGTCCTCGACTACTGAGATATTGCAATAATCAATACAATCGCCTATGCCTTGGTATAACGGTCTTCAGCCCTCGGGTATACCCTGTAGAATATTATATTAATTGGTTGATCTTTCTTCTCTAAATCTGTTCGTATGTATTAATCAATAAAGGGCAGTGGGCAAAAATGTATGGAGCAAGGCCTAAGAACCTGCACTAACGAGACCTGGGTGAAATGAAGTACATATCTAATTACCGTTGAATGAATGATGATAATTAATGTATAGTTAATGTATTCGACCGACGGTTATATAACCAGCAAAACATTGGTGCATCAAACTTATTAAGACTAATTAAACTGTAGAACATTCATTGACATCACAATTAAACCTGAATAATTTTACTACAAGTTCAATTACCTATCTGTAAGTAATTTTAACGACTGAATTACCCGATATTAATTGTAATATTATCTAACTATTTTATCATTTCAATGACTTCAATAATAGGTATGCGTGCAATTAAATTTATTTAGTGAAGAAAATCAAATAATTGCTTTAGAAGTTTGGAGATTTTAATAACGATTAATTGATTTGTTTACTAAACTGTTTAACCCCTAAGTTTTCCTACTAACTTACACCCGAATTCATAGTCGTAACTTGAGTATTCCTTGATACTTGAGTGCTAGCCAAGTAGCGGTTTTCATTTCATAGTCCTATAAAACTAACCCAAGTAGTACTCAAGTACCTGTGAATCCCAAGTCGTCGTCGGACACGACTTGAGCGTTACTTAGAAATGTCAAACGCCGTTGATGTATTTTATTTTGCCTTTTTCTAGTAATTTACCTTTAATAAGGTATATAGTATGCAAAGATCCTATTTATAAATAAAATTATTTGCTAAATAAGTAATAAATACTTACATTATTTATAAAATTTTATACATAACATGATCGTCATGTCAGATAACAATGCAGATATTACATTTTGTCCAGATATTCGACACTATTTTTTTCATATTTAATGATTAATTTGCTAAATACATTGATCTAACATGTTAACATATTAGATCAATGGCTAAATATGAATAAATCCGTAATTTATTTTAAACAAATTTCTTATATTATAATCTGAAACGCAAAACAAAACAAGACAACGGGACCGACGACAGGGAAGCATAGAACAATAAACTTAAGTACGGGGAACGACGACGGTTTGTCGTTTGTGATTTTTGAGGTTATGTTAAATGGCAGACGTAGTGATGTGTACTTCGTTTTCTATAATATAACAATAGTGCGAGGTTGTACATTTTACTATCATTTTATGTTTAAATTTACTATAAAATGTTACAAAACAATATTTAAATAGTACTAATCGAAGAATTACACAATAATAAAGAGTTAAACCGTGTTTTTTATGCTTTAAAACATAATTAAAAATACATTTTGTTTAGTGGCAATACTTTTCGCCACAATAATTATTTTCCCCACGACTCAAGCGTTAACTTAGCGAAGTAAAGGAGCAGTGTTTGTCTATAGAATGCATCCACATCTTGAGTATTGCTTTTTACTTGAGTGCTCCTCGGCCAAGTATTACTCAAGTAAACGACTATGAATTCGGGTGTTAGTCAGTTATCTTATCCTAGGCGCCCCTCAGACACGTATAGTAAAACTAATAAAATTTAAGACTTTTAATAAGTTTTCGCTTATATTTATATTTAAATGTCATATTTATTGCATCATGTCTACATAAATGAAAATAATATGCATAGAAAATGCACACAGATTGAGCTAGTCCCAAACAAAGATGAATCTTTTATTACCGGTACTAACACGACGATACACATATATACAATGCACTAAACACATATACAGGTAACACTAAGACCCAGGACAATTTGAAAAAGGTCATATTTCATTTGACCTTGGCCAATAATCGAACCTGGGACCCCGTGACTCAAAGGCGAGAGCATTACCTACGCGTCAAACCAGCCGCCCTATGTTCAACTTATTAAAGTTTGTTTTATCTTTTAACCGCCATCCGTTTTTTGGGGCCTCCGCGGCAAAAATCGATTGAAAATCAATAAAAATACTACTAAATATCACTTTATCGCCAAATAATTTTCAGTATTCCTGGAATGATTTGTCAGTAAACTATTTATGAAAAAAAAGTTGGATTTTAGTTCTTAGAATCGATTTTATTTAACTTTTTCAAAAATCATACGGAGACCGTTCTCTAGGGCCGCTAAAATCACCAACACATTTCAGCTGTTTTGAGTAAAGTATTAATTTATATTTTATGAATTCCAGCTGTGATGACTTCTACAAAGTGTTTAAATTATGTTTGTAAGAATTGTTTTTTTTTATTGTCTATAGTCACATATTATAGGTAATAATTTTACAGCAAAAATAGTTTTTGTAGTCATTAGTAATATAATAAATCTTTGACAGAATTTATAAAATCTCAACCTTGTCATTATTAGACCTATTTTCAGTGTAACTGACAAAAATTTGGGGAAAAAAACATAATTTATGTGGACATAATATATTATATGTAGGTATTTACCTACATAATACATATTTACATGTGCACATTCATAAATAAATTAAATTATTCAAATAATATTACGTATTTATCTGCATTGATTTCAATATATCATTATTTATTAAGATTTTATGTTCAATAAGATCTCATTTTGTTGAATTAGAATCTTTCTTCTCACGCTAATTTCACATGGAATAGACAAAGAGGACCAAATGGCCGACATTTATTTTGAAACATAGTTTTTTCGATCTGTTTCCTTGAATGAAATGGCTAGTAGGAACAATACTTTCAATGAAAATGGATTATCTCATATGAAATCGTGATACAACATTTGTACAGAATTCAGCGCCCTTTTCGCTAAGAAAAACGATTTGGTAAAAAATGCTAAATTTTGGTAATAAAATTGAAATTGCAAATACTATATCGCCAGTTATGATGAAGATTTTTTTTAAATAAATAATAATAAATGTGTTATAATTCAGGTAATGAAATACTGTAAGTATTTGTATGTACTCAAGAAACACTTTATTTAGGTGGATCATACATAAATAGAGAGGTATTGCAGGTGAACATAGAAAACATATATATTTATAGGTGCTATCAAAATATATCTCACAAATAGGGTAATCAGCAGATGAACTATGTGTAGTAAATATACAAGTCACCCTCTCCGTGTCAGTACAAAATTACAAACAACTTATGAATCATGTAATATAAAATACTTATGTGATAGTGTGTATTGTTTTACGGTTACTTGCTAAATTAACTGCATAAAAATATTATACAGGTTGTCCTTTCCGTGCCGTAAAAACTACTTTATGGGTATCATACCTTATAGTCAAATCAAAAGTATAATAAAATACGGGTAACACGTAGTAACTCGCACTTTTTATTTCAATAATAATAAAAAAAATCTCAAAGACTACCACTTAAGTTTTACTAATACTATGTGGAATGTATTTCTAAATACACAAATATTAATCTACCATAATAACAATAGACTATTCTTTTTTTTTAAACACTGAAGTGTGCATTATTTTTGAACAATAGTTTGACAATGGTTTTTTGAATGCTATTGGATACTCATTTTTTGGGTAATCTCTAAATTGCGTAACCACAAAGAATTATTTTGAAAACCATAATGTATACTTAAGTCATCCTTCACTAGTGCATTTAACAATTGCACATTATTGTTACATTTCTTTTGGTTCTTTATTTTTATTGTCATCATTGTTTTCCGTCTGCATGGTATTTCATTCATTATAATGTTTTTAAGATTTACAACCCTATTTTTATTACTGAGACTCTGCTAAGTACTTAAATACATACCTTTTTTATAAAAAAATGTCAAAAACAATGAATCAATCTATTCTATATTATTCTTCTATATCTATTGTCATCTACACATCTTGTACTGCGTATTATTTCAACTTGAGTCAAATGATATATATTGTGTTTTTTGTCTATTTAACGCATTGTTTTTTTATTCATCTTAAGATCTTTGTGATGTACAAAACCAATAACATAGCACTATCCCAAATTTTTAAAGTGTCCTTTCTATTATTGAAACACAATCATTGTGTTATGATGTAATTAAATTGGTAAAATGACGATAAATAAATCACGCGGAATGTGAGCATTTGCATAGTATTTGTATGGAGGCCGCGCAGGGTGTAGAGATCGTCTGACTGACTTTATCCTAGGGAACGGATAAGAGTTAAAAATGATATTTATATAAGATCTATTTATGTGACTTAACTATACATATCGACGGTCCAGTTCCATATCTCAGCAAGTCGAACTGTATTATATTCGAGAAAGCGCCATTTTTTGCTATAATTATTGATATAAGGCGGTTAGATAGAAGAAATCACTATAGTGGTTAGATCATGGGTGGCCAACCTTTTCAGCAGCCGGGCCAAATGTCATAATGGGATTTCCTATCGGGCCGCACAACAATAAACTCCATATATGGAACATTTGATAATTTTATTTCACATCTTAAATTTTCTACCCCCCCCCCCCGTCGCTAAATTTTCAAAATGGTATAGGAATTTGAAATGTTTCAAAATTCCTAGGTTTTCTTTAAGAATATTTTACCAAAATACCTCCTTCAAAAAAGTAACGGGTACTTGTACCGACTATTATTAAAAAAAAGTGTGCAGCATATGCTTCGCGGGCCGCAAGTAGACACCACCCGACGGGCCGCGGGTTGGCCACCCTTGGGTTAAATGGAAAAAATTACTATATACCTAAGCATATAGTGATAGTTTCGCCACTGCTGATTTTGTTATATGAATGATGATGTGCAAGAAGAATAAAATAAATAATAATAAATATTCTATCCTATTCTTCTCAAGGCCATCCACTCGTTTGCGAGTGATTTAGGAATAATAAATAAATATTATGCTTTAAAACACAATAGAAAGTGAAATATAATATGTTAGAGACATTACAATATTGTCTTTGTTCCGATTATAATATTTATTTGCGGAATTAAATCAAAATTTTCGAAAATTTCGACTTGACGAGTTGTGGGGAACGATGTGGATACAATATGTGACCACCAGCGAGTTGAATTGGCCCGTCAGTTGAGTGGCTGGGTGGTAAGTTGGACGCTGGTATTCAATAGAGGTTAATTCTGGCTGACAGAGGATTGATTCTGTGGAGCACCCAGCGCAGAATTTGGTCTCCCACTCTTTTCCGTTAGTTTTCAAGATGAGTTGGACCAAGTCATATTTTTCATTTACATTAGCAAAATAAATGTTAAATAAAGACATTCATAATACATATTGTTCACAATCTATTAATTCGTACCACAACTTCTACTGTTTATTTATTTATTTATCAAAAACAAACATACACCAATAAACCTAATATATTATAATCTTATACGAATGAGGAAAAATTAAGTAAATGTTGTGCCCCATTACAGGCATATTAGCAATACTACTTTATTATCTCATGAATAAGGTTCATGACCTGTATAAACATATAGGTATATATATTAATACGAAATTCATCATATTAAATCGTCCGTGGATTCATAATACCCCCCATATGTGATTTTTTTTAAAAAAGTGAGATATTGATATCAAATTATTTGTCTCGTCGAGCCGCATTTACCAATAAAATAATAACGCTGAGAAATGCACTGAAAAACTACTTATTGAAATTAAATTTCTCTCTCTTTCTGGCATTGGACAAATCAAATCTTTTATGTGTTATTTTTTTTTTTGGATAATTCATGAAAGCTCACGTATACTTAAAAAATGATTCTGTGAAATATTTTGAATCATGTCTAACATCTCAATTTTACTTTAGAATACCTGAGACATATTCCACGTAACGAATGAGACACATAGAAAATGTCATCCAGCAAAACGGTTTTTTTGATATAATCAATGTTGCTGTTTATTTATCCATAATAATTACCTTTTTGTATAGTTTATGTTTTAATATGTATGCTGTAGACACGTTTAATTGGGGGGTTAACCTGATAAGATCAACATTATTCTCTCTCACTGTGTGTGTCCCTATGTTATAAATAAATAAAATTCACATAGGTGGTTTCATGGAACCACCTATGCACAATCATAATATGTTCACATATTATGATTGTGCCTAATCATCAAAATAAATAAATAAAATAATTACTAATATAGCTACCTAATATCTCGTAGTTTGGCGATAATGATTATAATATATATATAAAATTACAATCCATTGAATTGGTCTGCAACGAGTTTGGATTTTCATCTCCAATCCTTTTCTATTTTCTGCTAGTCTCTTTAGTTCGACGTTTGTGCCACAGTTCATGTCTTTCTTCACTAGATCCATATAGGTGTCTTTTGGTCGGCCTCTATCATTTCTGCCTTCGGTCATGCCCTCCGCGATGGTGATGAGCAATCCTGGGTGCCTGATGTTGAGGCAATTCAGTTTGCTCGGGTTTTTGATAATGCCAAAACTATTTTATATATTAAGTATTTTATTTGTCCATCCATCTACCCAATCAAAGCATGTTCCACAAGTGGACTAACCAACGGAACAAATGCATGTAATAAACAAGCAAGTCGTCTTCTCATGGAGACATTCAGGATGGTTGGCATATACTTCATCACTACTGAACTGAAGATGTTAACTGTCTTAAAACGTGATGTTTTACGAATATACATGGTGCGGCAGAAAAGTAATAAGACTGGCAACACTGCAAGCGATCTGGCAATTCTGGGCTGTTGTCCTTCACGTGTATCAATATCTTCACATAGCTCAGTGCGAGTTTTAACTCATTCCGTTAACTGTGAGATTTTTGAGATTGCTATTAGTGAAGTTGTGTTTTGGTTGTGCGTCACGGATATTGAACAGCGGAATTTGGAGCAACATTGTGCCATTAAATTTTATGTTAAACTTGAAAAATCGGCAAGTTTTACGTTAGCAAAGTTAAAACAGACCCATGGGGGATATTTTTCACCCCGAGCTTGAGTTTTTCGTTGGCACAAATAATTTTTAGAAGGCAGAGAACATGTTGAAAAGGAACACCGTTAAAAGAGGCCTTCAACTTCGAAAACGACGAAATCATCGAACGTGATAACTCTCTTGTGAGATCAGACCGCCGTTTAGCATTAAGAATGTCGAGTGAACAATTAAAGTTGAGCAGATTAACCATTCATCAAATTTTGGCTGAAAAGTTGCATATGCGAAAGGTCTGAGCCAAAATGGTGTCGAAAAACCTCACAAGTGAAAAGAAGGTTTTCTCAAGATTTTCGACCTCAAAAGGCATTTTTGTGGTTTCCCAGCCCCTTTTTTCACCTGAATTCAGTTTTCGTGGTATTTCTCTTTTCTCGTAACTAAAAATGTCCTCAAAAAATGTAATTTCGGGACTCTAAAAAACATCCAAAAGAGTGTAACGGACATTCTGAAGACCATAACGCTTGAAGACTTCCAGCGCTGCTACCAATAGTGGGAACAGCGTCTCCATCGGTGTGTAGCTGCACAAAGGAATTACTTTGAAGGAGATAACATTGATGTTTGAAAAAAATAAATACGTTTGTAAATAAAAAATCAGTCTCATTACTTTACTGCCGCACCGTGTATACCTGTGCTTAACATCACACTCAAGTACTGACAAATCAATACTCAATAACATCACACTCAAGTACTGACAAATCAATACTCAAATAAAAACTTACAGAAAAGAGTGGGTGGCCTATTCTTTATCGGAGATTACACGGGAAAAAATTACTTCTTCTTTGAATGTCTTGTCGGATCCCTCGATGTTGACGATCACCTAGGAGAACCCTTATCTGCTCTGGGCAGATCGAAACAGCTCCTCCACATCTCTCATCCCGGTCCACTCTCGAATGTTCTGAAGCCAGGAAAGCCGCTTTCTTCCAACCCCTCTACGGCCCTCATTCTTCCCTTCTATGACCAGTTGTAGGATGGTATATTTTTCTTCTCTCATTATGTGACCAAAATATGAAGTTATATAATTCAATTTAATTATTTATACAAATTTTAAATTTGCTGTATAATAAAAAGTGATATGTTTATTTATTTACCTCAATAATTTATGAGTATTCAGAAATTCACCGGGATTCCCAATGTTTTTAATAACACATCAATCGGTATTTTCTGTCTATCCTCTGACATTGGCGCCATATCCGTATGAAATAGAAAGAAAAAATGGCACTGCAATTGCAGATTTCATGAATGTGATCTTCGAATTTGAACTTCTTTCACATTCATAAAACTCCTCATGTAAGCACATCAATATTGATTGCATAGTACACAACTATTTATGATACTGTTAAAAATTAATCAAATAGTCCTTTAAGTTCACCAGCTAATAAATTTATAAAGAAAAATTGTGTCAAAATATTTTAATCAAAAGTCACATCAAGTCACGTTATAAAATCTTGAAATTATCTTTATAAAATCTCTTTAAACTTGCATTATTCCAGGTCTTTCCAGCCCATTGTACTTGCGATGCTGATCGAGTATTTCTCAGCTGAGAGTACTGTCACTAGGGATGAAGCTCTGATGTATGCTGGTGGTGTTGTAGGTCTCTCCATGTTAGCCATCTTCATACAGCATCATACAGTTCTCAGACAGAGCCAGTTAGGGATGAGGGTCAGAGTTGCATGCTGTTCATTGCTGTATAGAAAGGTAAGATTGAACAAAGTATGATATTTTAACGATATTTTTTAATTCTCTTGAGTCTAAAAGTCTTGTATTGTGCGCTAACGCCGCTTAGAAAAGAAATGTAGTTCTTGTAATACAGATGATACGACGATCCTGGTTTTGTTATGTATTCCAGAAGATATCTAATAATAATTGGCGAAAACTAGCACAATACTATTTTTTCGTTCACTAAATCTCCGTTAACTTGGATGACTCTTTTCAACATTACACTATTCTAATGACAATCATGCCTAAGCATTAGGAATGTCATGAAAAGAGGTACCTAATTAATTGGCGCAGATATACTATAGTTGAATAAAGGGGGCTGGTTTGATGACCCTCTTTAAAAATATACCAATTCTCATGATATAGACAGAAAAGCTGACTAGATTGAAGAATAATCACTCTGAATGGAGGAAACTGGTTTCGCCTCTGTACTTTTGATAAGATCATTAAATGTTGAAAGAAGAAGAAAAAACGGAGAAGAAATTACACTGACATTGCCTACGGGCATTCTTCTACAATCTTGCTCTTGAACAATAGAATAGAATAGAAGACTGAAATAGTCATCTGCCTTTAAAAGAATATTTGTGAATGAAAAATACACCAGATCGTTCGAGAGCTCCACAGTAAAAGCATTTCTTTACTAATGATATTTTTGTTAATTTCCAGGTTCTTCGATTGAGCAGCAAAGCCCTAGGTGAGACCACACCAGGACAGTTAGTAAATCTGATGTCCAATGACGTGAGTAGGTTTGACATAGTCTTCTTGTTTCTGCACTACATCTGGATCTTGCCATTTCAAGTAATGCTGACATGTTTCCTCATATACACCAGAGTTGAGATCGCTGCTTTAGTTGGTGTGGCTGTGATGTGTATACAGACGTTACCAGTACAAAGTAAGTCTGAAGTCTGGACCTGAGTTCATGACCAATTTTTTATTTATTTATAAATGAGCAAGCGTTCTTTAATCAAGCTGTTTGGGCAACAAATTTTTTTAATCTACAATCCTTAATTTGGGGGTTTCAATCCATGCCATTTGCTATTAGGTATTCTTTAAATTTAACATTAATCTGTGCCTCATTTTTTAAGACTCTTTATATTTTTCTGCCACTTTTACGTGAACTTTATCTACTGCTTCTTATTTAAGACTTCACAATATATTTTTAATTGCTTTTATTTTTTTAGCTTATTTATCTAAGCTATCAGCAGATTTGAGGAAGAAAATTGCAGTTAGAACTGATGAGCGTGTCAGAATCATGAGTGAAATTATTTCTGGAATCCAGGTACTTATACGTAGTTCACTCTCATTTATTCATACATTTTTTTATATTTTTTGAACAAATCATTATATTTCCGTGGAGTACCCGGCAAAGAATTGGTCACTCTCTCTTTTTCGTATGTTTTTATGTGTCCTGTTTAATGTAGGTGTTCAATTTTTTTTAAAACATTTTACTTCTTAAATGCCATGCAGCTGATCTGGTGTTTATTCCATTTGTGGCGTAAACCTTAATGGGATTGTACCAAGTAATAGTAGTAGATAATTATTATGAAAACATCTCCATCAGTTTCTGTCACAAAAGGTGAAAAAAAATTCGAAGATATCCCTTTTATGGCCGAGGGTGAACCTGGTCGACAAAAATATATTAACCAAAACTTAAGTCCCTCTAGAAACTCAAAAATTTCCTAAAACTCCATAAACATTGTCAAATACTTCCGAACCAGACTAACCAAGTTTTTTCACTTATAATACCTATTATAATGCTCCTAGCATCCGTCGTCTCTGGATGCTCTCAAAGGAAGTAATAATTATGATTCATTATCATTTTCTAGGTTATAAAGATGTACGCCTGGGAGAAACCTTTTGAGAGAGTGGTCTCTAAAGCAAGAGATTTGGAGATTAATGTTATCACCAAGACGTCCTATTTGCGTGGTGTCTATATGAGTTTCATGGTGTTCACAGAAAGGTTTACACTGTACGTCACATTACTGGCGTATAGTTTGTTGGGGCACAAAGTGGTATCTGCAACAGTAAGTAGAAAAAATGTTTCTCATTGATCTTTCCTTTCAAGAAAACGAGGTGAATGCCCCTTTTACTTTTAGAACGTTTAAATATAAACCAGTACTAAAGCCAATATTTTGAAACCCGTACTACATTTCAAAAATGCTATTGAGATATTGATCTGCAGAAAAAGCTAACATTGTATCGACTATAAGGTTTCAAACTTTTTGTAATGGTTTCCAGGTATTTTCTTTAGCACAATTTTACAATATACTTCAGCAATGTTTAGCCATAATGTATCCGACAGCTGTGTCAACTGCTGCGGAATGTCTGGTGACTGTAAAAAGATTAGAAGATTTCCTCATTCTGGATGAAAGACCAGATCTTAGTTTGGTCAACGAAGATGAAGAAATAGAAAATGGAAAGAATGGACTTATCAGAATGAAGTATTCAAAGAATCCAGAGGAAGCTATAAATGGAAAATATCATAATTCTTCTAAAGAGTTTGATGAAGGTTTTACAAATTTAGGTATGTCTTGAGATACAAATATTGAGCAATGACTTACTTTTGTGGTGATCAATGTATACTTTAAAAACATGTTTGTCACGGTTAATAAATTATATGAGTCGTGAAATGCCTAGCGTCTTAGGAATTCAAAAACATCATTCGAAGAATTCCATCTGAAAGTCTAAAGAGTCTTTTAAGAGATCAAATATTCTAATGATCGTAATGGTAAAGTTTTGGACTTCAAGGGAGAGATCTTGAAATTAAATAAACTTTTTTGTATATTTAATTTCAATGTAGACTTATAAATCTGACAAATGCTTGATATCTAGACATAATTTACTAATTTTTGAAAAAAGTATCAATAAATGATAAAGAATACATTAATTAGATGTCGATCATCAATATTTTTTTAGGTTTTGAAGGCAGTGAATTTGCATTGGATCATGATAGAACAGTTGAAATAGCCATTGATGTTAGAAACGTCATGGCTAGTTGGGCTGGCGATAAAAGAGAAACTCCTACATTAGATGATATTAATTTCCAAATACCCAAAGGAAAACTTTGTGCTATTATAGGATCAGTTGGTTCTGGAAAGGTAACAGTCACCATGAGTATTTATAGTCACTATTAACTTAATATTTAGATAATACCAATTCTAATCGCTTTTCAGCGTTACTTGCTAGAGCACCAGGACATAATAACTAGCATTTTCCATTCAAAGAGTTACTGCTCTAATTGAGTCACCTCATTTCATGACGTTTCTGAAAATCTCGTGTCATTGTCATACAACATAGAAGTGGTTTATTTGTCTTCATTGACTCTTTGAAACCAGTCATAAGGCTGTCTGGGTTTAATTTTTTCATAATCACTATTTTCTTTATTTCTGCATTAACTTTATAGCCACTCTCTTTTCCTATTTTCGTTTTGGTTCTTTTTTGGGAGCACAGGATATTGGCCCAAATTTTTAAATTTAAATGAACTTATCTCATATTTTGTTCAAATTAATTTAGGTACCTACTTGTTTTATTTTCTTTTTAGAGTTCAATTCTGCAGTTATTGCTTAAAGAGTTATCAGTTTCATCTGGAACTTATAAAGTAAGTGGAACTATCTCCTACGCTAGTCAAGAACCATGGCTCTTTGTGGCAACTGTCAGAAACAATATTTTATTTGGATTGCCTTACGACCACAAAAGATATAGAGAGGTATGTTGAACTATTTCAAGTGTTTCTGATTTCACAAAAAATGTCTCTATCAATCTGTTAATCACATGCTTATATTTCAGGTTGTCAGGGTCTGCGCCTTAGAAAAAGACTTTCAACAGTTTCCTCGAGGTGATCAGACTTTAGTTGGAGAAAGGGGTGTCTCTCTATCAGGAGGGCAAAGAGCTAGGATCAATTTAGCTAGAGCTGTATACAGAGAGGTTTGTAATCAACTTTAATGGAGTATAGAATAAAACATGACTTTTTTTAATTATGTGGTTATTAACTTATATTTGAGCACATACATATTGTTAGATATATTATCAATATCTAATATTTTTTTGTGTGTGTATCACTGGTGTTTATTGTGTGTGCAATCTTCTTTGCATATCCTTCCCCCACTCCCTTCTTTATACCCCAGTGTGCTCACATAATTGTTACAAAAAACTCTCTCTTCTGCTGAAAACTTTGGTGATGTGCACACGCATATATATCAGTCATATATCAAACAGTTTCAATAGTGTAATTAAGTGATTGTGTTTAATTAAAGTAATTCAATGATAATAATAATCAAATAGTGATATTAAAACAAACAATTATATAAGGTGTTTAAGTGCAATACAAGAAAGAAAATAGAAATTTAGGGTGAGTTACAGCCTCCTATATACAGTCCTAATTTCAGTAGTGATATTTAGCCTTTTAACAGGAAAATATTCTACATCCCTTTTGGTCCCTCTCACCGTATACAGTTATCCTTTTTTCTGTTTTATTTCAAAGCGATTTGCACATTTAGTATTCATTCAGTGATACATACTTCATACATAGGTACATAGTAGATTCATATTTCAATTGCAACAAAGTATTGTGGGTAGCATTTTTTTCACATTGATTTTGATTACTGTTCAACTGAAAACCATAGATAGTGCATAGTTGGCAATCAGCTGCAATTCAAGACGGCAGCCATCTTAGTTGTTTACATTTATTGACATTTTTAAACGTCACTTTGACATAACTTTGTTTATTATTGTATTACTCAGTCAAACTTCAAAATGTCAGCTGAAATCAAATTTAATTTATCAAGGATGTCTCTTGATAAATTGTGCGAAATATCTGCTAGTATTAATGAAGCAAATTATAATGATCCAACAATAAAGACGGCTTTTTTAACACGTTACGAAGATCTTGAGAAAAATTATGAGGAATTTCTTAAGTGTTATATTTCAGTTGAAGCTGCAAAAAAGGCAGGTTTTGATAAAGAAATGCATATGGCTATTTATCAGGATTATGAAGAAAAGATTTATTCTACAAAATCTGTTTATAATAGATACTACAAACAAAATTTAGAACAGAAAGTCGATACTGATATAAAACCAGAAATGAATTCGCATAATAGATTTCATATTCCGAACATTCAAATTCCTAGTTTTTCGGGTAAAATTACAGAGTATATCAACTTTAGAAACATTTTTAGAAGTCTCATTCATGATGATCCTACATTAAAGCCTATTCAAAAAATGCATTATTTAATGAGCTGTCTCAAAGAGGATGCTTTACAATTGATAAGACATTTGACATTGTGTGATGAGAATTATTCAGTAGCATTCAGTATCTTGGAGAATAGATATTATAATACACGTATCATTTCTGAAAAGCATTTGGACGCATTATTATCAGTACAACTTAATGCTAAAACTACATTACGTAATTTTCTAGACATTATCAATCAGAATGTTTTAGCATTGAAATCAATGAAGTTTAATTTTAGTGGAGAATCATTCATTTTACTACATTTAACATTGAAGAAGTTACCCATAGAATTGCGTAATAAATTTGAATTACAATATTCAAATGTTGAAATGCCTACATTTTCTCAATTGGTAGATTTTTTAGAAAAACATTGCAAAGCAAACGAGGCATGCAGTTATCAACCCAGGGAGCGTAATACATTTACGAAACATCAAGTATCAGTTGTATCGAAGACACACACCAAATGTATTTGTTGCAACGGAGAGCATTATGTGTTTGCATGTTCCACATTCAGGAATATGGACGTACATGAGAGAAATAAATTAATTAAGAAATCTAATCTTTGTTGGAACTGCTTACATCCACACAGGGTGCAACAATGCACATCTAACAAGAGATGTAAAGTGTGCAATGGGAAGCACAATAGCCTATTACACGTAGATAGAGTACATGCAAGCAGCATTGATACTTCTTCTTCTTCTCCACATAGAGAACCTGAAACTCATACAGTGACAGGTACATGTTTACAAACATCATTACAATCAACAGGCAAATTATGCAACGTCATTGTAGGTACAACCATGTTACATATTAGAGATGAACAAGGCCATTTTCATGAAATTCGGGGTTTAGTGGATCCAGGTAGTACATGTTCCATTATCTCAGAAGCGTGTGTGCAACGACTCAAATTAAAGAGAGAACGAGCAGCAATATCAATTACGGGAGTAGGTGGAGAAAATTCTCAGTATCTTAATTATCAAATCAGGTGTACAATCAAACCTGTTCACAGTCAAGAACCACAACTTGATATTATTACATGCAGTATGAAGAGGATTACAAAGGATTTGCCATTGCAAAATATTAGTTCGGATGTTTACAATAAATTTACTGGTCTCAATCTTGCAGACAAAGATTTTCATATCTCACGTCCTATAGACATATTATTAGGAGGAGATATTTTCAATGAGATTATGAATGGAGAAAAAATTACACTGGACTCCACATTACCATCAGCTTATTCTACAATATTTGGTTGGGTAATTATAGGGAACCTACCTAACGATATTTCAAAAGGCAATAATCAAGTAACACATGCAGTTACATTGGATACTCTGATTCAAAACTTCTGGGAACTGGAGCAGGTTCCAGACATCACAGCAGTTAGTCCAGAAGATGAGAAGTGTGAAGAACATTTTTCAAGATCAATATCAAGAACAAAGGAGGGTCGATTCGTGGCGCGACTACCCTTTAGGGATATTACTCCGGAACTAGGAGAAACGAAAAATCTTGCTCTTAAAAGATTTTATTCATTGGAAAATCGTCTTGAGAAGGATTCGGCTCTCAAAGTAGAATATACACAAGTTATAAATGAATATTTAAAGTTAAACCACATGGAAAAAGCCAACATATCTGAAATCAAATATTTTCTGCCTCACCACTGTGTTGTGAAAAATACACTTTCAACAACGTGTGTTCGAGTCGTTTTTGATGCGTCTATGAGGAGTAGTAACGGATATTCTTTAAATGACGTTATCATGGCAGGGCCGAAACTTCAAAAGAATATAGCAGATGTTCTACTAAGATTTCGTCAACATCAGGTAGCATTAATATGCGACGCACGTATGATGTTTAGGCAAATATGCATGCATCCTGATGATCGGAATTATCATGGAATTTTCTGGAGAGATTCACCAGACAAACCATTACAAGTTTTTAGACTTACAACAGTTACATTTGGTATCACTTCATCACCTTACCTAGCCAATAGGTGTTTATTACAGTTAGCAAGAGAAGGACAAACTTCACATCCAAATGCTAGTAGGATCATTCAAAATCAAATATACGTGGATGATTTTATCTGCGGAGCTGACAACCTTCAACAGGCCCTTGAATACAAAACAGAATTAATAGATCTCCTAGCAAAAGCCGGCTTCGAACTACGCAAGTTCGCTAGCAACAGCAAGGAGTTTCTGTACGATATACCTAGTGAATGCTGTCAAGAAATTCAATCCTTTGATTCAGAATGTGATATAGGTATTAAAGTATTAGGTATTCAGTGGATTCCATCAGGTGATTACTTTAAGTATAATGTGAATATACAAAACACGGCCATAACAAAACGAGCAATTTTATCGAACATAGCAAGACTTTACGACCCTTGCGGATGGTTGACACCTGTCACATTTTACGCAAAATCTATACTCCAAGAGATTTGGCTCTTAAAAATAGGTTGGGATGACATAATCTCCAATCATATTTCAGACAAATGGAAGCAGTTCATCTTTCAATTAGGTGAAATACAAAACATTAAAATCTACAGATGTGTAGTTTCATTGGAAAAGAATGTAGATTATCAACTGCATGGTTTTTCAGATGCATCTGAGAAGGGTTTCGCAATAGCAATATATCTACGTTCAGAAGATCAGCAAGGAAACATAGATGTTAATTTATTAATGGGAAAGTCAAAGTTAGCACCTGTTAAACAAAAATTATCTATTCCAAGAATGGAACTCTGCGGTGTTCACTTACTTTCAAAATCATTGAGTTATATTCAAAATATTTTTGAATTTATTCATATTTCATCTGTATATGCGTGGTGTGATTCAAAAGTCGCACTTTCGTGGTTACGTACACCTCTTCACAAATTGAAATCATTTGAAGCCAACAGAGTATCACAAATTCATTCAATGTGTGATATAAACATATGGAGATATATACCATCGTCTTCTAATCCGTCAGATTGTGCGTCACGCGGCTTATCACCAAGTCACTTGATAAATCACAAACTTTGGTGGAAGCCACCAATGTTATTCAAATCTACTTCTGAATGGCCAATAGAGAATATTACATCTAAACAAATTGTTGAAGACATTGTACCAGATACAGCATTAGTTCACATTGTAGAAAATCATACCAGTTGGGATATTTTGGAGAAGTTTAGTTCGTTTTCTAAACTTGTTAGAATAACAGCCTATTGTATGAGATTTATTCATAACATACGAAACAAAAAGAATAAGCGATCAGGATACATAACTGCCGTTGAATGGAAGGATGCTTTAGTAAAACTCATTAAACATGTACAATCAGTAGAATTTTCGAAGGATATCAAGTTAATAAAGCGTAATATGAGTCATCGTACTACATTTTGTAAGTTAAGACCATTTCTTGATTCAAGTGGTATCATACGAATAGATGGAAGATTACATAAATCCACATTATCATACGAGGCAAAACATCCAATCGTCTTACCAAAATCTCATAATTTCACCTTGTTAATTGTTAAATATTATCACACTCTATTTTTACATGCAGGTCCATCACTAACATTGTCTAATATACGACAGAGATATTGGATTATTTCTGGACGAAGCATAGTTCGTCGAGTTATTCATCAGTGCATTAGATGTTTTCGCACAAAACCTAAGAATATAGAACCATTGATGGCAACGTTGCCGCAAGTCAGAGTAAGTCAAGCAAGAATCTTTTTAAAAACTGGATGTGATCTAGCTGGACCTTACTTCATCAAGTCTTCTACATTACGTAATTCAAAAATACAGAAAGCGTACATATGTTTGTTTATTTGTATGGTTACAAAAGCCGTACATATTGAAATTGTTTCAGATTTATCTTCTTCAGCATTCTTAGCAGCATTAGATAGATTCATATCTAGGAGAGGACTGTGTTCAGACTTTTATTCTGATGGGGGCATGAATTTCGTAGGATTAAAAAATCATTTAAAGGAAGTTAACAAATTCTTACAAGATAATTCAACAGTAGAGAATATATCAGAATACTTAACAGAAAGACAAATAACATTCCATAGGAATCCAGCTGCAGCTCCCCACATGGGAGGACTGTGGGAACGGGCGATTTCGTCCATCAAATCTCACATGAAAAGGGTTGTTGGAGAGACAACGTTAACATTCGAGGAACTCTACACTTTAGCAACTAAGGTAGAAGCAGTTCTAAATTCAAGACCCATCTGTAACGTATCAGATAATCCCGAAGACTTGGATGTCCTAACACCAGGGCATTTCATTATAGGAGAACCTTTGTTAAACATTCCTGAAAAATGTGTAGAAAATACTAAGACTAATTTATTGGGAAGATGGGAATTGATAAAAAAATTCAGTCAGCAAATTTGGAGACGCTGGCATATTGAATATTTACATACTCTACATCAACGAGCAAAATGGACAGCTGATCGTATCAACGTTAAGTTAAACAACTTAGTTTTAATAAAAGATGATAATTTGCCTCCTTTACAATGGAAGTTGGCAAGAATTATAAAATTACATCCAGGAGACGACGGAGTAATTAGAGTAGTGGAGCTTCAAACAGCAAAGGGCTTCATAACAAGACCAATCGTAAAGGTCTGTCCACTACCAATAGAGTAATACAGTTTACATTTAGGTATAGGATAAGTTATCAACGTAGGCTAATTTTATGTATACATTTATAAGTTGTCGGATACACATGTATCTTCCGTTTAAATTAGTTCATGTACATTATGTAGGTCTGATTGAGTAAACATACATTAGGAATTGAATTGAATCTTAGGGTTATGGTTTTCAACCATTGAAACAGTTACAATCATTTTGATGAGATTTTCATTCACATATTCCTACTTTTCGGGGTGGTGAGGATGTTAGATATATTATCAATATCTAATATTTTTTTGTGTGTGTATCACTGGTGTTTATTGTGTGTGCAATCTTCTTTGCATATCCTTCCCCCACTCCCTTCTTTATACCCCAGTGTGCTCACATAATTGTTACAAAAAACTCTCTCTTCTGCTGAAAACTTTGGTGATGTGCACACGCATATATATCAGTCATATATCAAACAGTTTCAATAGTGTAATTAAGTGATTGTGTTTAATTAAAGTAATTCAATGATAATAATAATCAAATAGTGATATTAAAACAAACAATTATATAAGGTGTTTAAGTGCAATACAAGAAAGAAAATAGAAATTTAGGGTGAGTTACAGCCTCCTATATACAGTCCTAATTTCAGTAGTGATATTTAGCCTTTTAACAGGAAAATATTCTACACATATTACTCTTGACGTGGATTTTATCTAGAATCTTAATCTAGTACATTAGGAGATATATATATATATATATATATACTTTATATGCGTTGAAATAAATTCTTCTCTATAAACTTCGGTTTTCGTTAAGTAAACGATTTCAATAAATCTTAAAACTACGCATTTTTGTATTATATTTGGTGCTGTTGTAGCAAGAATGCCTATTTTTAAGTCTACAAATTTAATTTTTTCCAAATATTACATTAAAATATTTTGGATATGATCTACGTCGACAATAATATTTTGTTCAGTTTAACACTTTTCCATTCCCGTGTTTTAATCGTCAACTCAAAATATTTCACAAATCTGTAAAATAAAAATATACATGTCTTCAATCACACCAAATTTAATCGATTTCGTATTTATATTTCCAGTCAGACATCTATTTGCTGGATGATCCATTATCGGCTGTAGATGCTCATGTTGGGAGACATCTCTACAATGAGTGTATTACCAGATATATGCATGGAAAGACTACGATACTTGTTACACATCAACTGCACTACCTCAAGTCTGCAGATATGATCATCATAATGAATAATGTAATTCAATGTGACCATAAATTATTTTATCAGTTCTTTCACTGATGACTATAGTCATTATGCAAGACGAGATAGTTTATCATCATTTGCCTTTAGCAACGACTTTACTCATTGTTGATAGGATTTTTTTTATTAATCACCTCTCCAATTAATCGGGTACTTATATTTCTTTGAAGATATTTGATTATTTTATGCTCCACCTAAATTCTTCAAACTTACTCTATTTGGGTCAATATTTTGATCTGTAAAAAGTTTTGCCACCATGCTTGTTTCCTGCTATCTAAATAATTTGAAAGTACACTATTAATGTCTTCATACTAGTATACATACTTCTACTTCATATTGGAGTCCTCTTTCCTAGATTTTGTAATATTCATCACCAGTCCCTTCAATAAGACGAAACACTAATATTTTGAAGAATTAATCTGGATTTCAGGGGCATATAGAAAATATGGGAACATATGATGAATTAGCATCTTCAGGTCAAGATTTCGCCTCTTTGTTGGCAGCCTCTCAAGAAGTTCACAAAGAATCGTTAGATCACGAAGAAGGTGAAAAGACTGTAGCCAGACGAAGAGTTTCAAAAATGTCTGTGGTAAGAATTCATCAAATGCTTCACAACGATTTATAAATTATAAAGATGTTCTAAAAGGGTTCTGATTTGACTTATTGAAATGCACATATTTTTAGACATCAGTTAAAATCGAAAAAGAAGATGAATTTGAAGAAGAAACCTTGAAAGGAGAAGAACAACTCACAGGAGGAATGAGGGTCAGCACATATTTTGAATATTGGAGAAATGGTGGCTCCGCGTACTTTGTCACTTTCATGGTTATTGTAATGCTTCTTGGACAGTTGGCAGCTAGTTTTTCAGACTATTGGGTTACATATTGGTAAGAATATTCTTCAGAAAGCCTTTAAAATTAATCTTCGACTTAGTTTGAGATCAACCAATTTCTTCTAGATTTTGTCAATTAGGAACCATAAAAGAGTTTAAGCATTTCTGGACCCATGTCCTTGAATTGACATAATGTAACCTAATCAATATTTTCCGAAAACCTCCGATCATATGAAATCTGGAAGAGTGCCAATGATAAATTATAAGTTGGATGAAAAAAATACTACTTGAATCAATTACATTTTTTTGCAGTTTTTTTTTTTATATTTTCACATCATATATTTAATGTCCCTTTATTTGAAAACAATGAAAGTTTTGAATGAATAAACAAATCATAAATATCTATGACTATCAAAAAATGCTTCTTTAATTTGCAGGACGAATCAGCAAGATATGAAAGACACACTTTTAAGAAATCAAATTGCTTCAAATGACAGTTACGATAGTGTTCTAAAAATGAATTTATCTTCCAATATCCTTGGAAATTTTGATATCCACGAAAAAGTTGGATATTTTACCACAGCTGAATATCTTTATATCTATACTGCAATCGTCTTGTCCTGTGTCGTCTTTACTTTAAGCAGATCCACATTATTCTTCAAAGTGTGCATGAATTCTTCTAAAAATCTTCATGACAAGATGTTCCATAATATTCTTAAAGGAGTCATGAGGTTCTTTGATACGAACCCTTCTGGTAAGTCATATTTTATTACTTTCTTCAGACTTATGCCAATATTCTGATTTCAACTACACGTGGATTTCGTAGAACTCTTACCTTTATAATAAAATTGTAGGACAATCTGCAAGCGTAATTGTCATTTTTTAGGAAGAAGAGAGACATATTTGCCACTAATTAATGAATAAAGTAACATAAACTTGTGCTTTTAATCAAAGATATCAAGCCTGCTAAAAAATATACTTTGGGCTGTGAACACAAAGTCATCTATGAAATTTCCTAGATACATTGTTAGTCCCAGTTTTTGAATTGTTCAAGAGCATTATACATTATAGGTAAATGACTAATATAATGGTTGTAAAAAGTGCTACAATTCTTGAAACCGTAATTTCGATTTTTTACTGGTGCCTGTCTTGGAATCCACATTTCTTCTATAATTCTTTTCAAGTACTTAAATTATCAGACTGTCCTGTTTAAAGTCTTTCTACACATATTTTTTCGGCAAATAAAAGCTGTCTTACATTGTTAAACATTTTAATTTTTTCAGGTCGCATTTTAAACAGATTCTCTAAAGACATTGGTGCTGTAGATGAGTTATTACCAAAAGCCACCATAGAAGCAGTCCAGATATTCTTGGTCATGTGCAGTATTTTAATTCTAGTCTCCATTAGTAATATCCACATGTTGATCCCTGTGGGCGTTGTTCTTCTAGTCTTCTACTTTATCTTCAAACTCTACATAAGGACTGCTCAAGATATCAAGAGACTTGAGGGGATAAGTAAGAACCATTAAGTTCTTAGTCTTTTGATTGATATTTTCACCTTGAAAATTTCCCTTATTCATAGAGTTTGTGTTTCAGCTCGCAGTCCAGTATTTTCTCACGTCTCTTCAACAATGAATGGCATCACAACTATCAGAGCATCTGGAGCATCTAAAAGACTTACTTCTGAATTTGATATCCATCAGGTAAATATAATATTGATCCGTTTTTGGTTTACCAAAATAATAATCTTTCCTTTGATATAATTATGAAGCGAACTTTTTTTTTTCATAACTATAGCTGGTCCTCTCTTTTGCCCAGTTACGAACAAGTTTTCTTAACGATTCAAAACTACGAATTAAGAATATTGCAATCTTAAAATACTATACGTACATATTTCATGTTTGAGATAGGTCTCCGAAACAGTCCGTAGTTCTTGTATTTGTAAAATCTTTCTTTGTCATAAAAGTATTATAAATAACAGGCTGTTTCTTACAACTTAGACAATGTAGTGCTCATTTCTATTGTATCAATCAAATTTTGCAGAAGAGCTTAAATGCTAAAGATTAAATAAAAAAATCAGTATAATATCTAAAGTAACTCTAATTGTCATCGATCCTGTAGAACCACTTGGACTCGGGTTGGACTTGGAATTGAACCACCAGGTTCTATGTCCAGCTTCCAGGCTCTTTGTAATTGTGTGTTTGAGATGAAATTTAGTTCCTAAGCTTGTCAACATCAAATGCAAATTGTGTTTTAAGCACACGTAGCTACAAATAGTCTGAAAGCTGTATGCAGAACCTGGCACATCTTCGAGTCCAAGAAGTTCTACAAAATTTGTGACAATGTGTTTTTAATATTACATTCACTTTTACTTAACTTCTTGTGATTCAATCTTGTTTTTTTTTTGTTGTTTTAGGATCTACACACATCCTCCTGGTATCAATACATAGCCTGCAGCGGCCATTTGGGATTCTGGCTGGACATGGTCATTGTTGTTTTTCTAACCGTCGTTACTTTCTCGTTCATCATGTATGATCAAAGTAAGACATCTTATACTTGTCCTTCAATCTCTTACATGAATGCTCATAAAGAACTGTAGATGAAACGGATTTTATATAGGTAATATGTTTTATTTTCCAGAAAAAACATTGTCAGGAAATGTTGGTTTGGCTATCTCACAATCTTTGATTCTAACTGGAATGCTTCAGTATGGAGTCAGGCAACTGGCAGAGATAATATCTCAGATGACCAGTGTTGAAAGGATATTGCAGTATAATAAGATTGAGCAAGAGAAGAACTTGGAAGTTGGAAGTAAGTGTGAAAAAGTCTGACTCATTTTATAGGGAAAATTATTTAATCTATCCAAAAATGGTCTTCTCTGTGAAAAATAACAAATTTTCGCATTAAATTTATATTTTGGCTCATGCTAGCCCTTTTGTCAAAAATTTATTTAGTGATATCGTTTCTATTTACTTTTACTTCGAAAGATGCGAAAAGTTACTTCTACATCCATTGATTTCATTTGATAGATGTGTCCGGTTATTTTTGATGTTGGCACGGAATGAAAAGGTAGAAAGGGCTTGTCTAAAATTTAACTTGTTTATATTTGTATGATTATGTTTGATCATTGTTTCAGGACATTCTACTCCAAAAGATTGGCCAGGAAAAGGAGATATACAGTTTGATCATACTTATCTAAAATATAGTGATGATGCTCAACCTGTAATCAAAGATTTGAACATTCACGTGGAGAACGGCTGGAAGGTAAGTGAGAATCAAAATTCAAACATAAGAGACAATCGCGGGTGCATAAAAAATACAATTGAAAGAGGTTTTGTCAAAATCTGTAATATTTTTTGAGAGTGCTCTTATTTTTGTAGGTTGGAATTGTTGGCAGAACTGGTGCTGGAAAATCTTCTTTGATAGCTGCCCTCTTCAGACTTGCAAGGGTTGAAGGTGGAATTAAGATTGATAGTGTAGAAACTGGAGATGTAGCCAAGCAGGTAACTTATTTGAATATTCCAATCTTAAGTAGCACATTGATCTTTTGAGGTTGACTTTGGTCAAACAACTACTATATTTCAATTGAAATGGTCAATTTTGAATGTGTTATTTCTGTTTTTATCAGGATCTTCGATCTAGAATATCCATCATTCCACAAGAGCCTGTACTGTTCTCAGCCACTATCAGATATAACCTGGATCCATTTGGATTGTACTCTGATACGGACCTTTGGAGAGCTCTTGAAGATGTAAGTTATTGAAAATAGCAACTATTTTTAGAATATGTATGTAACTTATTGCTACATGTTCTACTTGAGAACTTGTTAATTTCTTGTGTGGTCGTAAAACTAGTACAGTTTTTTAAGGTTATAGAAATTAACAATTACTTTATATATAGTTTTTTTGAACTATAAGTAGGTCTTGTTTCATAATCAACCTAATGAAATATATAGTGATTCAAGGACGCTTTAGGGTGTATTTTTATAGACTTTTGTAAAGTTAGCTTTGAATTTGACTGTGCATTTGAGAAAGTAAAATTAAAGTCAAAAGAAACATAGTTTTCCAATACCTGAAATAAAATACTGAAATTGATTGCGGTACTGTGAAAGTTATTGCTAAATGCGTAGTGGTTTTGGCCATCTTTCTTTGGTATTCTTCTGAAATGCCAAGAAACTTTCACACGTAAATATTTTTAGAAGAATCTACAGTTTTTGTGTTTTGTTGTTTCAAATCTAAAGAAAACTATACACGTATTTGTTATAAAAAAAAAATGTTAAATTACTCCTGAAGTTATACTAAAATTTTTACTTTACTGTCATTTATATATGAATACACCAAATCAGGAATGACTCGAATATTATATCAATTTATCTCTTTAGGTGGACTTGAAAGACGCAGTGCCATCTCTAGACTTCAAGGTGTCTGAAGGAGGAGCCAACTTCAGCCTTGGACAGAGGCAATTAATTTGTTTGGCCAGAGCTATCTTAAGAAACAATCAAATTCTGGTTTTGGATGAAGCCACAGCCAATGTGGACCCACAGTAAGTTTATTTATTTATCTATCTACATAATTATAGAATATATTTTTAAAATTGACTGTGAGCCAATTGACGTGAAAGTCTATATCAAATAATGGTTAAAAAAAATTAAACAGGTCGTTCTTTACGGTTTTTGTACAAATCGTTTTTTTTCTTCTCACTTTATGGGATTTCTCTTGTCGTGGGGTCAGCCCTCCTGCAGGGCTACTCTTGACACAATCTAAATACGATCTTAATCTAGTCTTGATCTTGATCATACGACACACGAAGTGACTATGACCAAAAACACCGCGCTACCGCTATCTATCCGATTTTTGGCCAATAGTCACTTCGAGCGTCGTATGATTAAGATTAAGATCGTGTTTAGATTTTGTCAAGAGTAACCCTGCAGGTCCTTATCCTTAAAGTAGTCATATGTCTTCACTGTATCAAACTTTGTCGCCTTCAATTCTCTCCTACTGATGAACATTCAGATGATCAAGTGGTGTGCCCTCTGTCTTCTAGCCTGTTCACCTATGTATGCCAATTGCTCTCTTCACTAGACTTAATATTTTTTCTAGCGTGTCACGATGTGATACTACAATAAATTGTAAACGACTTATAGCAAATTCTGTATTGTTCATAAAGACAAACGTTGTCTTTGTTCCGTTCAACAATTAACAATTTCAACAGTTACACAATTTTAAATATTTATTTGTGAAATTGGAAATAGGTGCATATTTCTTTCCAATAACTACGTATAGTATATTTAATATCTAAGAGAGCCATGTTTTTTTTGAGTTTTTGTTGTTGTTGTTGTGGAATTGAAAGGGTGGCGTTGATTGTGTTTTTTACCTATTAAATCAAACTTTTCGACATTTTTGATTTGCTGATTTATGGAACGGTAGGTACAGTCGATTTATATATTCAGACCTTCACACTTCAAGGCACTTGTGGATGTGTGGGTCTCAAGATGGGATCTGCTACGTCAGCCGGGTCGGGTATTTTGAAAGTATACAATGCCAGTACGCATTCATAGTGTTCTTGCAATGTATGTTTTCAAGTTGTGTAACGAAAAATAGTCTCAGAAAATATACACGATTTCTGCGTAACTGTCGCGTATACTTTCTGATGCTGGTTCAGTGAAGCGTATTTTGAAAGTATACAACGCCATTACGCACAGATTGGGACTTTCCGCGTATTGTTTCAAATATTAATAAGCATAAATATTTTTAAAAACTATACATGGTTATTACGCTATTATCGTCTTTATAAAAAAAAATATTATATTTTTTTTTATAATATTTTATGAATATTTTTATTATAAAACAAAACAAAGAACAAAAATATTTTTATCATATAAAAGAAACACAATTTTTTAAGTACTTAAGTGCTACTTTAAAAAGACGCCAGTCAAATAATAATAAAAATATTTATTTATTTAAGTACATTTACAATTTTCGCTTTTTCAGAATTTCAGAAATTATAAAAACAAGTAAATCCAAAATAACAAAAATACAGGTAATACAAGCAATAAAAAAATAATAATAAAAACAACACGTAAAAAATAATAAAAACAATTATATATGAAAAAAAGAGTAAGCAAAAAATGAAAATGGCTACTTGGAAACTAGTCGCGTATACATTCTAAGAACGTTGCGTTGTGTAGCACAAAATGTACACGATTATTCCGCAATGGAAACTTGTGCAGTATGTTTTCCACACGAATTTTAGTGTAATGTTATTGGAAAATATACACGATAAGAGCGTAATAACCATGTATAGTTTCTAAAAATATTTATGCTTATTACTACTTGAAACTATACGCGAGCAGTCCCAACCTGTGCGTAATGGCATTGTATACTTTCAAAATACGCAGCCGGGTCCCCCGCCCACTGACGTGGTAGGGTCGGAGATGCCAACACTGGCATAGTAGTACTGACAGACTAGAGAGAGTTGAAAGATAAATTAATTGTCACCTAAACGGATAAATAGGAGTCCTTGAACTCCTGAAATATCCGGGAATTAAAGTTATTTCAACATTCAGACTATAATTATTATATATATTGCAAAAAGATAAGATTCTAGAGTGTTGTCTAAAGAACGCATTATAATTCAATAAAACGCAGCTGAGTAGCGTTTTTTTTGTCAATTTTAATAATCATTTTGACCTCCTTTTTGGCATTGGTTTTTCAAAGATGTATAATAAACGAGAAATTAACCTGAAAATTCAGCTGATAAGCAATTATTTTGTAATAAAATTAATTATAATGATAACTACATAGTTCTGTTTTACACTCGGTGAACTAATTCTGTTTCAATTCATGATAAAAAGTGTTAAAACTAGAGATGCAACGAATAGCATATTTGACCGAATATTATGAAAGATCATGTGCGAATATTCGGCAAAACAATGATGAGAGCGTGCAGTACTACCGTCCGCGCATCTTCGTGTAGGTACATCATAGACATATGTACTAGACTTGCAGTACCTTTTTAGAAATTTTTGTGTTCCAACATTAATAATAACACTAATAATATTATATTGTTTCACTCCATATCAAATTAAATTAATTAATTAGATATTTGAGCATTAATAAAATTATGCATCTGCAGCTGACAATGAAATAGCAACAATCTACAAGCTATAAAGTTCCTTCTAGTTTTACATTTAAACTATTCGGCAGAATACCGAATAATAGACTAAATATCCGGTATTCGACCGAATAGTTAAAATGTTGCCGAATAGGCAGAATACCGAATAGTTGCCTAATATTCGTTGTATCTCTAGTTAAAACGGCTTGCAATAATTTTATAACTGGTTTGTACTTCGAATTTGAAGTTTGGTGCGTTACCAGGCGGATTATGGAATAGTTTTTCATATCATATTAATTTGTCATGTTCCGTACCTCGGAATATGGATATCCCGTTATATATATAGCACGCTTTATATAGTGTTATATAGTCTAATCGCTCTTAGATCAGCAGGATTCTTGACACAATCTAAATAAGATCTAAATTTTGTCTTGATCTTAATCATACGACGCGTGAAGGGACTATAGTCAAAAATACCGCGCCACCGTCTCCGTGAAATTTGTATGCACGTATTTTTTTTATTATAGTCACTTCGCGCATCGTATGATTAAGGTCGTATTTAGATTGTGCCAAAAGTAACCCTGCAGGTCCCGGGGTCTATAAACGGGCAGACTGGGCATTTGCCTAGAGTGCCATATTTAAGGGGGCGCTAAACGAAACTAAAAAAAAATAAGCCTTAATTGAATAAGAAAATGCTGCAACACGTTTTAATTAAAAAAGAATAAACCTTTGACTAAAGAAGTTGTTTTGCATATTAATAGTACTTTTAATTTTTTTTTAATTAGTAATCTTACTACTATCCCAATATGACATATCCCACAATTGGGGTAGCCAGTAGACCAACTGCATGTAATTAACATGCAAATGTCCTCTCATGTCAACCAAAAATTAAGACATTCAGGATGGAAGGCAAACTTTATCACTGAATTGATGCAAAATGTCTATTTTTTCGAACACTTGCCTTTTAAAAATGACACTGGAAAAATATGGTAAAAAATGAAAGACCAATTTGCGCTGGGTGCTCCATATTTTATATCTAATATTTATATCTATCTATCTATCTATTCCCTCACGCCGTATCCCAAGTGGGGAAGGCAGAGAGAACGGAACGCCAATTAGATCTGTCCTTACATACTTCTTTCGCTTCTTCTACATTCATATAAATTCTCATGCACGCAAATTGATTTCTCTTACTCAAAACACGGCCGTCCTTGAGGATTTGATCTACATGGTCAAGCTATGTAGTTCTCGGACGCCCGCTTTCTCACATCCCTCCTTTCAGACATGTATATCCTCTTTGTCATTCTTTCCTCATGCATTCGTTCCACATGACCAAACCATCTCAATTTATCTACACGCATTCTATCGACAACACTCCTCTTGCATCCACTCATTCTTCTAATATCCTCGTTTCTCACTCTATCACGCAACGTTTTACCAACCATTCTCCTCAGCGATCTCATATCCACAGCATTTATTTGAATTTCATAATTAATAAAATCGAAATATACCAATTTGTGAATAATTTATAATCATTTTACTGTTATGGATGAGTCAATATTATGTGGAAAGAAGTAACTGACGTCAAACATCACATGTCTAATAATTTGGAGGTAAAAGTGTTAAACAATAATAGATTAAACCCGTTTTCTCTTAGTAAACAATCATCAAATTGACAAATAAACACGTGAAAATAATGTAATTATTTTTCTTAGAAATGTCAAAGTATTAGATCGGGGAAAAAGTCTTTTCGCATATAGTATGTATAAACTTGTAATGAAATATCTTTGGCTGTACTATTTGTATCTGGCTGGTTTTGATGACATTTAAAAGGTGACATTTCAAAAAAAGAATCAAATTAGGAAAATTTTGTTTCCCGCTATTTTTCATTTGTTTTTCTTTCTGTCAAAATGAGCGAATCGAATGAATAAATTAGATACATTTTAAAATTTTATTACAAAAAAGGAAAAAATGCAACGCCAGCCGCGAAAAAAAGTGTGACATTTATGGACCTAATGCAGTGTCAGAAAGAGTAGTACAAAGTTAAAAAAAAAATATAAGTAAAAAATACTTTAGAGTTGTAAATTTCTTTATTTGTCAGTTGCACGTGTTTCGGGTAAAGTATAAAACTGACAAATAAAGAAATTTAAAACTCTAAAGTATTTTTTACTTATAAATTTTTTTAATTTAAAAATGGAGTTTTACTCATTAAGTGAAAACAAAATCAGTAGTACAAAGTTGGTTTAAGCGTTTTCAATCCAGGAATTTTGATGTCAAAGATGCACCTCGCTCTGGTCGCCCTGTTACGGATAAAATGGACGCTATTTTAAAAAAGTAGAGCAAGATCGGCATATCAGTAGTTACAACATAGCTGAAGAACTGGAAATTGACCACAAAACAGTTTTGACCCATTTAAATAATGCTGGGTACACAAAAAAGCTCGATATTTGGGTGCCACACGAGCTCACTGAAAGAAACCTAATGAACCGTCTACTCATTTGAAATTCTTTATTGAGACGCAATGAAACCGAACCGTTTTTGAAAAGATTGATAACTGGTGATGAAATGTAGATCAAAAGAACGTGCAAAAAAGGTCATGATCAAAATTCGGTCAGGCTTCACAGACTGTGGCAAAACCTGTGTGGTCTTTCATCACGATAACGCTAGTCCACATATATCTTGAGCCACTCAGCAAAAATTAAGAGAGCTTAGCTGGGAGGTGTAAATGCATCCGCCATATAGTCCTGACCTTGCACCTTCAGATTTCCATCTGTTTCGGTCTCTTTAGAATTTTTTAGGTAGTGTCAGGTTAACATTAAGAGAGGACTCCCAAAACTACTTGTTTCGGATTTTTGATCAGAAGTCCCTAAATTTCTACAGCAACGGGATCACGTCTCTACCTGCAAGATGGCAGAAAGTCTACGAACAAAATGGCATATATATACTGTAAATAAATGTAAATTAACTTTGAAAAAAAATACTTGACTTTTCATATAAAATACGAAGAAACTTTTTCCCCGACCTATTATATAAAATTAAACATTATAATATATTAAATAGTCAATTCGCATAGATCGAGCCAGTCTAGAATTAAGAATAATATTATGAATCTTGTATTACCTCTAATTATTCACGCGATGAATGAAATAAACAAAAATGACCAAATAGGGCATATCAGACCATAATAATATATGCACTGTCGGAGTTTGTCTCCTAGTCCTGCAGGGTTACTTTGAACACAATCTAAACACGATATTAATCTTGATTTGATCTTAAATTGTTTGCATTGTTATCAATATGTAGTTAAGAATGTGTACCTAAATAAATAATTATATATCGATTTTTTTTGTTTACATTATTTTTTCTCTACAATAATTTTATACAGTTTCGTGAACTAAATACGTGACCGTCCTTGAGAGTAGTAAAATCACGTCATTTTCATAATAATATGGACACGCTATTACCCAATAATCATAACAGTAACACCTTGTCAGCCGCTGTTTCATAATCATTCTTTCCACATGGCCAAACCGGTGTTATTTTTTTTATTTCTTTTTTTTTAATTTTTAATATCTCTCTTCTTTTCAATGACAAGTTTGTTTTGTTAATTTTTTTTTTGCTGACAACGTTGACAAGAGCTTCATCAAATGTCCAAATACGCTTCTATAAAGGTTAAAAAATAATATATTGTGTAATAAAGTGCGAGAAAGAGTTCAAAGAAATGGACGAGACACAACGCCCTTTGTCAAACGTTCAATGCTTTTTCATCATATTTGCGAGTTTTTTTTATGAGGTTGCATTCATGTGAATTTTACGACGAAACTATCATAATAATGGCTCAGAAAAGACAACGTCACCTCATTTGGCAGTGCCCCGTAGGCCTAGTCAAAACACATTTAAGCGTCACGTTTTCGTTCGAATGTAGATGACGTTATGAGAATGTGTGAATTTTCGTAGCTTCTTGTGTATTTTAGCTACGAAAATTGACACGTTCTCGCAACGTCGTCTACATTCGAACGAAAACGTAATGTTTAAATGTGTTTTGACTAGGCCTACTGGGCAGGATTTGAACCCGCAACCCATCCTTATCGCGAGTTGTGCTTTGTACAATTAAGCTTCCAAAGGCTTCGAAATTCTCTCTTATAAACCACAATGACAACTTCATGTGTAGGTATTTTTATATGATTTTTTTCCTCATTTTTGTACATTACTCGGGGTTTTAGATTTCGTATGGAATTCTGTGTCCCATGGACACAATTATTAAATGACTCAATTTTTTCTATTTCTATATGTCAGCCTGTGGAGCACCCGGTAAAGAATTGGTCTCCCACTCTTCTCCGTAAGTTTTAGAGTGTTATATATAAAAGGTAGGTGTTCAAAAAATGAAGAAATTTTACATCTGAAATTTAGCCATGAGGTTTGTCACCCATCCTGAATGATTTGATTTTATACTAGCACGGAGAGGACAGCTTGCATATTTATTATATGCAGCTTGTCTGCTGGCTACCCCACTTGTGAGATCTTAAAAAAATGTTTATTGTCTTTAGAAGTTTTAGATGTTTTGAGAAATATCTTAAGTCTGTTGCAAAAATACGAGTATGTAATTGTCACGGTTTTAAACATTGCACATGCAAACGTGAATTGCGAATTATCGCAATGTGGCGAATTTATTACACAATTAAATAGTATCTATTGATCTGATTGCTGAAAGAAAATGATTGATGGTGAAACATAAATAATATTCATTCTGTTTACTCACAAAAATAAAAGATTCACATAGTACCTATACCATTTGTAAACAAGAAAAATTACGTTGTTTTCGACATAGTTCAATTTTCAGATCGACGAAAGAAAACACAAATTCATCACCACCTTATCGTTTTGTTAATAAATTTGTCTTCAGCAATTCTTTCTACATGTTCAAATCAATTAAAGTTATGCACTTTTGTTTTCGTTTTTATAACATTTCATCAAAATATGCTGTAGTATATCCATAAATGAGAAATATTGGGTAAAATCGTTGACTATAATATGTCTTTATACCTATAAATTGGTAATTATATGAAAAGGTGGACATTTTCCAGATTTAGTATAGAAATTTGAAATAAGTATTTCGTAAGCTCCTTGGTCTTTTTAAATAATGTTTTCAATGAAAAGGAGGATGGTTCTTTTTATGTAAAGAGTATTTTGGGATATTCTAGAATTTGGTCGTTTTTATCCATGCGAGAATCTTTTTCAATTCTTACATTTCAAATTTCTACCCTCCCCCCACCCCACAACCCCATTTGTTGCCAAATTTTTGTAAGGTTATATGAATTTGAAATGTTGCATGTAGGTATATATAATGAGTTACAATCCATTGGATTGGTCCGCAACGAGTTTGGATTTTCTTCTCTATTCCTCCCTATTCTCAGCCAGTCTTTTCAGTTCTACGTATGAGCCACAGTTCATGTCCCTCTTCAGTTGGTCCATATACGCATCTCTTGGTTGGCCTCTGCCATTTGTCCCCTCGGTCTTACCTTCCGCGATGGCGATGAGTAGTCCTGGGTGCCTGATGTTGTGGCCAATCCAGTTAGCTCGTTGTTGGCGAAGTTGCCTTTTTTCGCCTACCCTGGTTAAAACTTCTTCGTTTTCGACGTGTTCCGACCAATGGATGTGTGTCTGTAGCACCACATCTCGAAGGCCGCCGGCCAACCGTCCGCTTTCACTCTTGCTGATGGTTCATGATATCCAAAATATTAGGTGCATTATAAATAATTTATTATTAAGTTTATACAAAGCACTACAATTCGCCTCATTTTTGTCGTTGTTATTTTGATTTTAGTATTTTAAAATGTAGTACATGTTATCGTGTTTAAATAAATTAAAAAATGAATACATCCTCAGTTTTGTTATAGAATATTTTATAAATTTGTTTGATTAGGTAGTTTTTAAATATCAAAGAGGAGAAAAAAAAGGATGATTGTCCTTCCAAAAGGTGAATGGTCTCCTTATTCTTGTAATTTTATTAATGTATTGTTTCTATTTGCTTGTTGTGTCTGTTGGCATATATTTTGTGAATAAATATTTTTTTTTTCATTTTCCCGCTGCCAAAAACCTGTCCTTTCGATAATAATAATACCTGATTGTGTGCCGTCTTGTAGGCGCCTTATCGGTTAGGTTAGGCGTAATATGAATCGGGGAATCCCCACCGTTTGTTTAACAGTACCTACACCTACAAAGGAAAATTATTAATTTATTTATTTATTTATTTATTTATTCTTTACTGTACATTGATAAAATACAATTAGGTACATAAAAGGTATACATCAAAATTACATACAATCAATATACAGAGGGCGAGTTTATCGCAAAGGCGCGATCTCTTCCAACTAACCCAAAAGTATTAACTTAAAGAGAAAAAAAATAAAAAAAAAATAACATATGATAAAAATATAATTAAACATTATATATAAGAAAGGAAAAAGGGGGGGTTAGGAGTGATGGGTTACAGAGGCTGTGTTTGTGGAAATCATTTTCTCCTTAACGGCTCGCTTGAAAGACGTCAGACTTTGAGTCAGCCTAAATTTTGAAGGGAGATTATTCCAGCAACGAGCACCCTGAACTGCAAAAGATTTTGAGATGAAAGTTGTACCATGAGCCGGGATTGACAGGATGCGCTGGTTATTCGACCTCAGAGGTAAACCGTGACTCGCCAAGTATTCAAAAGCCTCCTTAATATAGTACGGGGTTGATCTTGCGTACAGAGCATTGTGGACAAATGTGAGTAGATGGAGCTCACGTCTTTGTCGTACAGTAAGCCATTTCAGGGTATTACGATATTCAGAAATGTGGTCAGTTTTTTTTAAATTAAAAATAAACCTTATGCCAACATTCTGAAGTCGATCAAGTTTGTCAATTAGATCCTGATTCATGTCCACATACACGATATCAGCATAGTCGATAATGGGCTACAGCAAGGATTGGACCAACAAAATTTTTACTTTAGTGGGCAAGAATTTTTGCAGCATCTTGAGAGTGTGGAACTTGTAAAAAAACTTTTTCTTTAAAGTGTTAATTAATGTTTTAAGTTTAAAGTTTAAGATTACATTTTGTATTGTTATCATTAAAACCCTTTCACTACCAAATTAAATTGAAGAGTCTTGAAATCATTATTTTACAATTTCAATTTAAACAATTTTATTGAACATATTACATTTTACATCTTAAATTCAGCGATGAGGTTTGCCACCCATCCTGAATGTCTTGATTTTATATTGGCACGGAGAGGACGGCTTGCGTGTTTCTTACATGCAGTTGGTCTGCTGGCTACCCCACTTGTGGGATATGCCGTGATGGTATAGTAGTAATAGTAGTAGTATTGAACATAAAAATATAAAACCTTAAACATAATAATTTTATTACAATATTAAATAAGTATCCTTGTATCCTTACTGTTTAACACTCCTTAAAAAGTAAACTTGTTTACACATGGAGGAGAGGAATGAATAAGTAAAAAAAAAGTGATTTTCGGTAGGAAATTACCGCTTACCGTATTTAAAGGAGCGCATATGTTTGTACAAGGATATCGGCAGTTTAAGGACACGTTACAAACTCTATTCTTTATTCTTCCTTATCATCCGTAGGCCATTGATGTGGTGGCCGTGTAAAGTGAATAAATATATAAATAAATAAAAAAAATCAACGATTTTTGACGAAAAGATGACAAACAGGATATACTTGTCTAAAAGAAGGGGTATGGGGAAGCGAGGGCGTCCAAGAGCTGCGTGGATCAAATTCTCAAGAATTTTGCGTGTTAAGAAAGAGGAATCGACGGATTCGTCTATGAGAGATTGTATGAATGCATAAGAAGCGAAAAATGTATATGGGAATAGATCTACGAGTAGGTATACGGCGTTCCGTTCTCTTTGCTTACACCACTTGGGACAGGACGTGAGGTCATAGTATAGTAGAAGTTGTACTTTAGTTTGGGTTAGTTGGAAGAGATTGCACCATTGCGATAAACTCGCCCTCTGTGTATTGATTATATCTTATTTGAATGCATTTTTCTATAAAATTGTATATATTGTGGATCAATGTACAATAAAGAATGAATAAATAAATAAATTTGTAATGTTTTGATTAGGCACTTGGTAAAAAGGTTTTATGTCGTGACCGCAGATAGGGAATTCCGTTGCAAGAATGTGGTTCAATTAAAAGGTATGTATATCTGTAAAACACGACGCGTCATTAATAAAAAGGTTTATTTTTTTGTATCCACTCTATAAAACTCGTTTAAGATACTTGCTAACACTGTTAACAAGGATCTGATTGAGTATAATATAATCATCGGTTTTATTACAAACATACTTAGTCATCAGAAACGTATTATTATTAATCCTCTAAAAATTCAGGTTCCAAAATAAACATGGCCGTGAAGCACCCGGCAAAGAATTGGTCTCCCGCTCTTTTCTGTAAGTTTTCGAGTGTCCTATAAAAGGCAGATGTTGACAAAGACAGTATTTTAACGATAAACTCGCCCTCTGTACATTGTATTGTATAACTGATATTTTTATGACACTGTTTTATTTATTAATATTGCAACCATAATGTACAGTGAAGAATTAAATAAATATACATCTTAAATTCAGCGATGAGGTTTGCCACACATCCTGAATGGGTTATTATATTTTTTGCTGGCCATGAGAGTATAGATTGCATCTTAATAATATGCAGCTAGTCTGATTGCTACCCAATTTGTGGGATATGCCGTGATGGTGTAGTAGTGTAGCAGTAGTTGTCAACAAAACAGCTAAATGTAATAAACATGAAAGCTGTCTTCTCCGTGCCAGCAAAAAATTAATACATTCAGGATGAGTAAGAAACCTCATCGCTGAATTAAAGATCTAAAATGTCTACTGAAGATATAAATGAATTATTCTACAATTAACTGTCTTCATTAGACACTCTTTTAAAAAGAACATTTTCTAAGAAAATTTATAAAAAAGAGATGTATTTTTTCTAGGGTTCCATGGATTCAAAACATAATGATCATAATTATTATACAAAATAAAAAAACTTTTTGTGACCCCAAGTGAAACATTGAGGGCAAATGATGTACCTACCTAATGGTGTTTCTTAGATATCGACCCTGTAGATGAATTTTCTAATGACTGAACCGAAAGTGGGAATAGCCCTTGTGGTTTTTGTAAGGCTGTTGCTCCACATTTTACATAAGTGGGTCATTTACAAGAAAATCATTTATGGCCATGGGCGTATACTTTAGATATTTTCTAAGGGACAGCGCAGCATAAAAATAATTAGATTGTCCCTATTACGAATTTCTTAAATACCTACATTATTTTTTGGGAACTAATTATTTATTCGGCTATTAATCCATTCGTTCGGCAAGAAAAAATTCGTTCGCATTTAAGTCATTTGCACGGCAAACAATGTTTTCATCGGCAATAAATAAAAAATAAGCGCAACACTTGTTTTACAAACAATCTTGGTTATATCGGCAAATTAACAAATTTTAACAGCTTAATAAATACTCGCACAACAAAATAATTAATTGACCAGCAGAATTGTTATTATAGCAGCAGAATTATTATTTGAGCAGCAGAATTATTATTTGACCGGCAGAAAATATTTTAGATAAACAATATTTCTCACACACCGATTTACCTTCGGATCCACATGAAGTTTTTGAAGTTATCTAACTGAAATGTCGAAAAACGCTAGTGTCGTTCATTCAGATGCTACATACAAAATCACATACAAAGATTTATTATTTGAACAAGATTAAAAATTTAGCTTTCACAAGTTTAATTAAAATTATCTCACGGTTTGCTGCTCGTTTATTTATTTTGCTGGAGAAATAATCATTATGCCGGTCAAATAATAATTTTGCCGGTCGATTAAATTTAGAGTTTTACAATATCATATTATTTGCAATTGAAATATAATATTCTCGCTGGGCATACATAAGTAGCATATCAACATGATATATTTGTCGGCAGAATACATTTTTCTGCTGAAAATAACATCAATATTATGCTGATCGTTTAAATGATAGCCTTATTTTTTCTAGGAGCCTTCAGTAAATAATAGTAGGTCTTGTATTCTTTTCTGTGAGTTTACGTAGTGTAAGGTTGTTTTAATTAGGTATGTGTCAATGTGTCGTGGTTAGATGGAAGAAAATCTTATTGTTTGCTTTTATTCTTTTTGCACTTCATCGTGATAAAGTGCAAAAAGAAAAAAAATAAATCAGTTTTTGAGTGTGCCGTTAAAGAAAGATATTCGCAAAACACAACGCATAAGATATTTAACATCTTCAATTCCGCTGTGAGGTTTGCATCCCATCCAGAATGTCTTAACTTTTATTGGCATGAAGACAATAATTTGCTTGCTTACCAAGTGCACTTACTCGCTTGTGGGAAATGACGTGATGATATGTAGGTATGAAGGTATGCCTATAATTGCTGAAACCTTAATGAAGCTGTTGCTCTTATTCTTGCTTTCTGAATGTTTGTTGTTTCTAAATTTGATAATTAAATGTGCTATCAGTAGTAAGTGGACTAATGTTGCTAAAATAATTGTATGTGTTATATTTGTAAAAAGTCTGTTGATTACTATTATTGGACAACATTAAAGTGTAGTTTACGTGCTAAAGCACCTCAAGGACACTGTACAATTCAACAATTCTAGGACATTACATCCACGTCATATTATAAATATAGATAAATACATAGATTAAATGAGATTCTTGGATTCATAAAGGTATCCACGTCAGAAGTTCCATATTATATTGAGTTACATTAAATATTTTGGATACAATATGTATCCACGTCAAGAATGTAAAACAGAATTCAATATACATAGACAGAATACAGAATACAATGATATGCCAAATAAAATAAAATTACCATAATCAAGTTTACAATAAGATAAAGACTAACAGCTGGTTCTTATGTTTTTGGACACTTTGATACTATTTTCAAGAATCTAGGAGTGACGACTGCCCCCTCTGTCTCTTCTGTGTACGCCTGTGTACGCCTATGTTCATGGCCATGATTTACAACACATAGAGAGTTACATTATTTTGCCAAGTCGATTGTTGTAAATTTAATGTAACATTGTTGTTGAATATATTGTTTTGTTTATTTTTATATCAGCAGTAGATACCAAGTTTATTTTGTACAGAAACTAATAGAACGTGAAATGGCTATAGCCAATTATAATTATATTTTCAAATTGATCTATAGCTAGTTTTTTCACGCTGTAAAACATAATAATATAGCTATTAAGGAACGCCTATAATTTCGAGTGTCCTGTGAAAGACAGAGCCCGTAGACAAACCGTACTTAGCGATCGACTACTGGCGAAGATTTCGACAATCTACCTACGTGTACCGTGTAATTATGCGTTTTTGTTGCAGTTATTGTCGAAAAATCGTTTGTAGTCGATCGCCAAATTCGTGTTTGTCTAGGTGCTCAACTGCTCAGGTATCACGTTTGAGACATTTAATATCTACAGTAAAGCAATAAGGTATGCCACCCTTTCTGAACATCTTTACTTTTATTGAGACGATGAAAAAGCAAGGTGTTGGTATTTATGGCTTTCTGAATGTCAAAATTTCGTTCAGTATAAAGACACAGCCCCAGCTTTTTTCATTAAGATATAGCCCCTTTAATAAAGAATGTGAAATGTCAAAATTTTAAATATTTTTTTTTTATTAGAAGTTTTTTCCACGAAAATTAAAGAGGCTTTTCATTTTTTTATGTCAAAAGGTATTACCTAAAGACTACAAAACACTTTTAATTAAACCAAAATCTTCTCTTTCTTGCAGAACTGACTCCTTCATCCAGAGAACAATTCGTGAAAAGTTCAGCCAATTCACTGTCCTAACCATTGCCCACAGACTCAACACAATCATGGACTCTGATCGAGTATTGGTTATGGACAGTGGACATATGGTGGAGTTCGATCATCCTTATATTCTTCTCTCCAACAATGATGGACATCTCTTCAAAATGGTAGCAGAAACTGGTCCTGAGATGGCATCAAAACTACACAAAATTGCTAAAGAGTGTTATTTGGAAAAAGGGCTGGAACCCTTGCCTATAGAAGACGCTAAAGAAATTAAAGAATTAATTGAAAATACTACTTCAGATGATGATGAAAATAACAGTAATAAATAGACAAATATTTGTTTGTTTTTAGCCAATATTTTTAGATTTTTATTTTTGTCCGTCCTTTTTTGAGAATCCAATTTTTCCTAATGGGGACAGTAAGTTGCGAGTTTCGATAATATTTTTCAATTTCTCGAGTAGGCACCACTGCCTATTTTTATAATATTTTTAAAATTCTGTAGAGGTAGTAGTTGGGTAATTCGAAAATGTTTTTGATTTCCCCCATAGTTCAAACCGGGTGTACACATTCTCAAAGGTTGTGTATGAGCAGGAATAGTGATCATAATTTTTCGTTTCATATTTTTGAGAGTGTCGTGACGTCACAACTTCGAATAATTCTTGCCAATGCCAAAGGCTCTTGTCTATGAAACTGTCCGTGAAAAAGTTGTGACTTTGTAACTCGATTAGAAAGGTGAAAGTTAACTCATAATCACTGCTCAGGGCTCTTTTATAGTCTTATTTATTACAGCAAATTACTCAGGGCTTTTAAGTGGTATTCACACGAGACGACATAAAGGCTGTACGATTTCGCTTGCATACGAAACAAAATCCGTCGAACGTCCATTGATCGTGAAAAGGGTTCACACAGTCCACCGACATAGATTCAATCTGTCAGGTGCGCTTTATTTTGGCGTGGTTGTAAAAATGGTGGACATCGAGGTAGAGATCGCGAAGTGCTTATCATTAGTTGAAAATATTATTGTAGAGGATATAAGGCGCCTTTTAATTGAGGAAACAAACGCCACAAACCAATAACAACAAATATAATAGCTATCACAAAACGGAAACCGATTATAAAGTTTTTAGCATAACTTACATTGAATGTAACGAATATCTACTAATGCGCGCATCGGGAAACCAATAAACAAAAGTTGAAAGGTGGTCAACTTGAGACGATATCGTTTTTACTGGTTTTCTTTGTTTCAAATTTATTGACAATCAGCTCACACGCTTCAAATGGCTCACGATATTTTGATTTCCTGACAACATTTATCTCGTGTGAATACCCAATTTTAGAGTCTCATAAATTATTTTACAACAAAAAGTGAGATTATTTCTGACAATATTCTTCTGTTTTATTATTTTTTTTTTATTAGACAAAGTTTTTTAATTTTAAATAATTATCAGCTTTTAATAAATGTAGGTGTTACATAATATGTTATATACTTTCAAATATTATATGTTTAGTAGTTCTTTAAGGAAAATAAACAAAATAATTCAGCCAATATATTGTTTTATTTAATGTTTCATAAATATAAACTTTCAAAACCTGTTCTAGGGATTGTGAAAGCTCAACCAACTCGTTTTTATCTGTTCAATTACGCTGAGTGCTCAAACATTTCGGACACACTCATACATTAAATACTAATACGCTCTGAATTGAGGATTCTATTATACATATCTCATTGATTTAAAAAAGTAACATTGGTATCTACAGTTTGAATACAACATAAAATTAATAGTAAAATTTAAAATTTAACATTAAAATATTTAAATAAATTTATATTCAAAATGTAGAACCTCAACATTATTCGAGTTGATTCTTCCATGATGTCCTATGAAAATAGTACAATCATGGAAGATCACTTACAGAGCTACAGGGACAAAAACCTTCTTACCATCCTGGTGAATGATAGACGAACAGCCTTCTGCATGCTGTATTTGAGCATGTCATCTACTCCCAGTTTTCTGAGATTGCTTTACAGACTTTTGGGTATTAAACCATTCACAGACAACACTATAAGCACGATGATTGTGGTTGATGTTATCCATATATCTTTAATTTCGTGAGCAGGATCAATGTATTTTATTATCTTATCCTATAATTATTATTACTACAAGATATCAAGCAGGCAGCTAGAGCTGATGTGCTTGATATCCACACTATTGATGTCACTATATAGGGTCACAGGGGGCACAGTGGAACGCGGGGCAGAGTGAAACACCTGCAATAACTCTGTTATTTTCTAAAATTCCAATCATTTTAATTTACAGCATAATCAAGCGCATAAGCGCCCCCAACGCCCATATTATTTCAATTATCAAAGTGAAGTTGCATGGGTAGTGTTTAAAATATTTTGAAAAAAAAACGGGTTTTCGGCATCCATTTCTTACAAATGTTCGTTTTATGTTTTCCGATTTGTTCAAAATACTATAGCTATTGGTAAGTGACATTTTAACTGTAAATCAAGCATGTAATTAGTGATGTATTGTAAAAAATGTACCTAACCTAAAATGTAAATTAAAAAATATGATGATTTTTATTTTATATTTATTTGATATTGAAATCGGGTATGGGGCACAGTGGAACGGGTATAGTGGAACATGAACACACCGAACATCCACATACGCAACAGCTTAGGCGCAACACGCCAAGGACGGAAGTCTCACAAGTCCCATAGCATGTAGAGCAGTGATTCCCAAAGTGGTCTATATCGACCCCTAGGGGTCTATGACAACCTGCAAGGGGTCTACGTCAGCGAAAAAAAATTTGGGGGTCCACGATAGTGGATCTCAACACATACACTGATAATACCTATTTACTTACATCATACTTTCTTATAATATCAAGACATATACATTATTTATAAAAGTACCCATGAAGTAAAAAAATTATACGTAGGTATATTTTACATAACAGATACAAAATTTTATTTTGAGTAGTTTTAATTTAAATTCAATTAATAAATGTATAAACTAACATGTGTTTTTACTTTAAGTTTTTAACATTAAACTTCACTACAGTTAGAAATTTACAGGAAATCAATATCAGGTAAGTAGGGGGTCTACCCAACACGGAAAAACATGGCAAGGGGTCTACGACACAAAAAAGTTTGGGGAACTCTGATGTAGAGGATAATCAAAGGCTAAAGTAAGAAAGAACACGAGGAAAGATAGAAAACGTGGAAAATGTGCATGCCCAGTGACACACCTGTAAAAGAAAAATTTGGAAGAAATGGTGAAACAAAAGAAAATAAACGCAAAACATAAAAACGGCAAGCCAACATTTTATACTTTACACAACGCATCTTAAAATGTGCAATTTCTATTAGTAGGTATATAGAATAATTTTAAAATGTATTATGTACGTTCCACTGTGCCCCTAGATGTGTTCCACTCTACCCCAGACCTGCGCCAAAAAATCCAAGTAATATTATTGTAGCAACAATTTTCCTCCATAGAAAACTATATTTGACAGATATCTGACATTGGGGCCTACCATCTCAATGAGTTCCAAAATATTTTTATAAATAAATAAAATAAAACAGGACATGTAACTATGGTCTTCTATTCTATGTGTGCATTAGTTATTATAACACCATATTTTTTTTGGAAATACCATAATGGTACTAAAGACAGATATAGATAATAATATTATACTCATAACATTCGTCTCGTATCAAGAATATGTAATTAATTTAATTTGATATTTGTTTAGATGTTTATATTTATATTAAGACTGAAATGTAAATAAATAATATTACTAGATAAAATAATATTTAATAAATAAATATTATGTGTGTCTGTTAACACGAGTGTATCCAGATTTTTTTTTATAAGGGTGGAGGGGAGCAGCTTAGCACATTGGTGTAAGAATTTAAAATGTTTTACGGTCAGCAGAGCTACTCTTCACACAATCTAAATACGATCTTAATCTAGTTTTGATCTTAATTATACGACGCGCAAAGGGACTATGGTCAAAAATACCGCGCTACCGCTACCGCAAGATGAGTATGCACATATTTTTGACTAATAGTTACTTCGCGCGTCGTTTGATTAAGATTAAGATCATATTTATATTTTGTCAAGAATAACTCTACAGCTCGTTTATGTTAAAGAATGTATTTTAGAACCCCCTATATTTATCTTGTCTGACAACAGTCAAATGTGTGGATGTTTTATTTTAAACTCTAATCTAATAAGGGGTGGAGGGAGAGATGATTCCCGCTTCTATGCCAATTTCTCATACTATTCCCATACTTTAGTATTAATTTTGCTTTCTTTCCTAATATTTTCGAGATATCTTTGCCATTTGCCCCCCTGAATACGCATATGCCTGTTCGTGTGTTTACACGTACTTTGTAGACATCCTAATCATACAGTTAGACAGAGAAAAAAGAATACTCTCTATGTGATTTCTCAAAAACATAATATAATATATGAAATATTATTATTATTATCCATAATATTACGGCAACCCGTCCCTTCTGGGACGATTTGTGCCAAGTACAATATTTTAAGAAGATGTCACGTAATATTAATATTAAGGCATTAATTTATAAGATAATGAAATTTCTTTTGGCGGATTTTAAAATCTTGAGATATACAGAGAGGGCATCAGTGTGCAAGAGGCAAGACATATTGATCGGATACTGGACTTCAGTTATTTCATAATACAAGTCATAAGAGTCTCTTATTGGGCAACCGAGGAAGACGTGGTCCAGAGATTCCACATCGAGCTCGCACTAGCAAAAAGGGGACGAGACCAAACCTAACCTAAATAGATGACTGTCTAATCTGTGGTGATTAAAGCGCATGCGAGTCAATGAGACAATCTCTGACCTGGAAAACTTGGAATTATGAAACCATGGCTTTCTGGAGATAGACTTCTTGATGCCCCAGTACACTGATCCCTTTATCCTACCGATCTCGTTCCAATAGTTGGTCCAATCAGACATAGCTCTGAACAAGGCAGTTCGCTTAATGTCATTCAGGGGGAGTTCAAAATTTTCAGGAACTAGACCGAATGGTCTGGTAGCCTCCTGTATATAAAATATCTTACACTCAAATATTTTACAGCTCCATTGAAAAAATCACTTGACTATTAATGGTCTATAACAGGGGTCGGCAACCTTTTAGCTGTGGTGTGCCAAGCCACTCTACCAATATGATTCAGGGTGCCGCCTTAATTCTAAATTATATAATGGGGTTCTAGAGGAGAAGAATTTTATACCTACCTTATTTATGTTTTAAACATATTTATTAAAAAAATAACATAAAATTCTATTTTCCCGATTTCCCTGATTACTTTGTAGAGTGCCATTGAGAACCCCATCGCGTGCCAAGCCTGGCACGCGTGCCATAGGTTGCCGACGCCTGGTCTATAACTATATGCTATCTGTACATTTTAATTTGTGAATTTGGTATTTATTTAACCTCGTGAAGCACCCGGTAAAGAATTGGTCTCCCACTTTTTTCTGTAAGATTTAGAGTGTCCTGTAAAAGGAAGGTGTTTCAAAAAAATAAAGACATTTTACAACTCAAATTCAGCGATGAGGTTTGTCACCCATCCTGAATGTCTTAATTATTTGTTGGTACACAGTGGACAGCTTGCATGTTTATTATATGCGCCTGATTTACTGAATACCCTACTTGTTGGGCATGCCGTAAAAGTAAAGTATTAGTAGTCAGTGGCGGGACCAGATTTTTTGTAATGCTTTCGTTATGGATTTTTTTAAATCGTAGAACATTCTCTTTGGAATGGAAATTTAAGAAAATACCCAAATTTACTTCACATTTTTACCATTTCATCGCCAAGGTTTCAATATAGGTAGTACAGGAATTTGTCTTTTTTTGTCTATGTATTTTAAAATCAGATCCCGCATATTTCCCATCTAAATTTAAGAAAAAAAAATGCAGTCGTTCATCCGATTGTTAAATATTGTTAAGACTTGCATAGAAAGAAACACTTGTTTCAAACAAACCTCTCTGTCCAGAGGCCTGAGTCAATAATTCACGTTACGTTTTCATTCCGTTAGCGTTCAAATGCAGACGATGTTGCGCCAAAGTGTTAATTTTCGTAACTATTGTGTATCTTAGCAACGAAATTGACACTTGCTTGCAACTTCGTCTATACTCGAACGTTAACGCAACGAAAACGTAACGTGAAAATGTGTTATTGACTCAGGCCTCTGGGCCCTAAGTCGGATTGCTCGCACCGTCAGTAACGGTACATTATCGCCATGGTATCAACGGAAATTGCTAATATTGCGCCATTATTACCATGGAAATGATGTAGCGTTACTGACGGTGCGAGCAATCCGACTTAGGCTCCTGTGCTGCTCTGAACAGGTCATCCAATGTCCTCATTCCGGTCCACTCTCTAATGTTGCGCAGCCAGGACATCTGATTTCTGTCAACTCCCCGTCTTCGCTCTATCTTGCCCTCCAATATAAGGCGAAGGAGACGATACTTTTCTCCACGCAGCATGTGACCCAAATATGAGACCTTCCTCACTTTGACAATCGACAACAGCTCTCTCTTGGCTCCGGCTCTCCTAAGTACTTCAATGTTACTGACCTTTTCGGTCCAAGGTATACGAAGCATTCTTCGGTGTATCCACATTTCGAATGCTTCTAACCGATTCATCACGTTTACAATAGCAGTAAAATACTAGGTATTAATTTCCTGAGTGAAACCGTATAGAAATACACTAGTGTAAAATAAATGATAACACATTGTGTATATTTTGTTATCAAGTAATAAATATTAAATATAATACAGTAATATGCTACATGCTCCATAACCTTCGACCTATTGGATAAAAAATCATTGACATAAAAGAGTCATCCTTGTTGAATAACTATCTACGTACAAAGACATTTGTTTTATATGTAATGCTGTCAATATTATAATAATTTGCATATTAAATTGATATTATTAATATTATTTTAAAAAATTCACCCTGTACTGCGAAACAGCTGCTACTACTGGCCAAGGCAATCTCTTCTTCTTGTTTTATTTCATGGCAATGCATTAGTGGAGTATCCGATAAAGAATTGGTTTCACACACTTCTCTGTAAGTTTTCGTGTGTCCTGTAAAAGGCAGGTGTTCGAAAAAAATAACCCATTGTACATCTTAAATTCAGTGTTGAATTTTGTCACCCATCCTGAATGCCTTGATTTTATATTGGCGCGGAGAGGACAGCTTGCATGTTTTTTATTATAAGCAGCTGGTCGGCTGGCTACCCCACTTGTGAGATATGCCGTGATGGTATAGTAGTAGTAGTATAGAAGTAGCAATGCACTTGCAATGGAGTAAATGGTGTCTAGATTTCATAATAACTTCAAAAAACGCAATTAAATTGCAATATAAGTCATCATTACACTCATTGAAGGAGACTCACCGTCCACCCGGTCCGCAAAAGTCTGGGGACTTCCATTAACATATCCGAAATGCGGCACTTCTCGTCCACACCAAATGTGCCATTATGGACAGTCTAAAGGGCTGCGGCCATATTCAAAACACATTTTAGCGTTTTGTAGTCGTTCCACAATAGACAGTTATTTTGTTTTTTTGTCTCCGGTCGATATAGCTAGGTTTTTCCCTTTACTCTTCCCCTCTTCTTCTTTGCACAGAAATCACATTTAATTCGATTTTTACTATTTTACTATTCATTTCTATCTTTTTTTTAAGAGTGGGAGATCAATTCTTTGAGCACCCGCCAAAGAATTGGTCTCCCACTCTTTTTCGTAAGTTTACGTGTATCCTGTAAAATGCAGGTGTATGAAAAAATAGACATTTTATAACTCGAATTCAACGATAAGGTTTGCCACTAATACTGAATGTCTTAATTTTTTGTTGGCACGGAGAGGACAGCTTGCATATTACATGCAGCTGGTCTGCTGGCTACCCCACTTGTGGGATATGCTGTGATGATGCAGTAGTAGAAGTAATAGGTATTTGTTTATTTTATTGGGATATTGCTTTATTTCTCTCTTTCAAAAGCTCGCCATTAATTGACAGAACACTGTTTTTATTGTATGTAAATATTGTACCTATTATTAATTGTTCTGTCAATAAAATTTTATTATTATTATTTACAATATGCATAAATTAAAACAGTAATTATTTTCTTATTGTAACTTAGATTAATCACCACACACATGTAACGTATACCTACCACAACATACAAATTTACCCACACTCACCCATATACATACAACACAGCAATTACAACCATACACACACAATACGTCTTCTTATCTACATACCGTCGTTGCATATTCAAAATTGGATGTAAATTTGTAAATGTTTTGATATTTCTAGAATAAACTGCTTAGATAATAATATTATAACCATTTTATAAAGTGATTCTTATTATCAAATATTAAAATTTAATTTTTTAGGAATTATATCGCATGCCAATAAAAAGTCCAAGAAACAATTTTAATGCCTTAATGATTATGCCTAAAGATTTGTTTTTGCACATACCTCATTTTGAATATGCAACGACGATATACCATAATATAACATAGCAGCCACGATATACCATATAACATAGCAGCCACGATTATAACACGATACACCCTCCAACTATCATACAGAGTACCAAATGATGAAAGAATGGTGCGAAAATATCATAGATCATATCCTGAATATATAATTATAATGCTAGTTGTCCTTTCTGTGCTAATAAAAGTAAAGACATTCAAGATGGGTGGCATATTTCATCATAACTAAATAAATTATGTTAAATACAACCCGAAACCAGTTTTAGAAAATCAAAATTACAGGTTCTATTATGATAAAACAATAATTACAGATAGACAAATACATCATATTAGACCCGATTTAGTATTACATGATAAACGTAATAAAATAACGTACTTAATAGACATCGCTGTCCCAAATACACATAATATACAAACAACTGTCGCAGAAAAAATACGTAAATATACAGAACTAGCAGGAGAAATAAAAAATATTTGGCATTCTAGGTTCGTTTATAATATAATACCTTTAATTATGTCAGCTACATGGGTAACTCCGAAGTCTTTAATAAATAATTTACAAAAATTAGATTTACCGGTTAATTTGTACATTAAAATTCAAAAATCTATTATAATAAACACTTGTAATATTGTAAAAAAGTTTATGAACTTTCAGGAAGATATTTCAGGCACAATGCTGGTATTTTGAGCCCGCGTTTTGAGCCTAATCCTTTGATATTCTGTATATCTGGATAGGTGGCATTAGACTTGAGTTTTTGTGTGACCATGACTGATCATATGGAGACTTATCTGGTTGTATAATGCTGAGAAGTCTGGATGGCAATTCTGCCGTCGCGTAAAAAAAATGCAACATAAAAGAAACATTGTATTTCCACTCAAATAACTGTATTTAGTTATAACGTTTTAGGGACTACTTATTCCATCATCAGTAATAATTCATTCACTCATTCTCCTCCATTCTCCATACGCTCCTCTCGGGAGCACAGGACAGAAACCAGCCTCCTCCAATAACAATACCAAACATAAATTAATTTCAGGGACAGTCATGTTGGTAAAAGAGTGGTAGGCGGGGGCAGGGGTGGAGTAGAAAGAAACAGAGACAAGAGTGGAGATGATAAGGGTGGGATTTGAATATTTATAATATTTTCATTTTTTAGGCGGCAATTATTAATTTCCAATGATTCTAATCTATCCAATTTCCTTCCGAAGAATTTGCGAGCGTCCGAATCACGCGGATCAAATTCTTAAAGTCGGCTGTGTGGCAAGTAAGAGAAATCGACGTGCGTGTATGAGAAATTGTATAAACTTAGAAGAAGCGAGAGAAGTATATAGAAATAGATCTATATGGCTTTCCATTCTCCATGCCTACACCACTTGGGATACAACATGAGGGTATAGTATAGTTATTAAAAATTTGTTAATTTTATTTTAAAAAAAACGATAATCCTTGAGCAATAAAGCTAGTTCAAATTTAAACATTTTAAATATTTTGCATTTATCTTTTATTATAAATTGTTTCAAATTTTATTACATAAATCAAATAAATCATAAAAATTTAATATCTGCGTTATGTAGATAGGTTTTTTCATGAAATTCGAAAAATTTCCGTTCTACTGTTACCAAGGGCAGTTTGACATAATATTAAACATTATTTAAAACACCCATATATTAATTTAAATTGTATAATATTTACAGTTTATCTCTTAATGATATGTACCTAATCTGAAAGAGGCAACAGTTCCTTACTGCATTCATGTCTGATGGTCGTGATGTAAAGTAGCATTCACATTGCTTCACTTTGGATGATCATCCAGATTCCAGAGCAAGGGTGGCCAACCCCAGCACGATGGGTGTCTACTTGTGGTCCGCGAAGCATATGCACACTTTTTTTTATAATTTTATTGTTAGGTTGTTTTCTCTGTTTTGTGTCCTTGCATTGAGTTCTTCCCTAAGTTAGATGAATTGGTTCCTCTGCCTTACTGTTTGATCCCTGTATATTTTGACATTTTTAGGCAATTTAGATTTATTTTCAAAAATTTCGTCCACCTATTTTTAAGTATAACTTTGATTGGTCGTGGTTTATTATTAGAACTTTTACCCAATCTAAAACATTTAACTTCCCCATAAGATATCGATTGGTCAGTTAAATAATTTTGAAAAAGGTATTTTGAAAAACCCAAATACAACCTTATGCACCTTTCACACTAAGCTAAAAGCTTGTGCCGTGAAAGGGGAGTTTGCCGGCACCTGGGATCGAACCACGGAGCGTATTTTGAAAGTATACAATGCCATTACGCACAGGTTGGGACTGCTCGCGTATAGTTTCAAGTAGTAATAAGCATAAATATTTTTAGAAACTATACATGGTTATTACGCTCTTATCGTGTATATTTTCCAATAACGTTACATTAAAATTTGTGTGGAAAACATACTGCACAAGTTTCCATTGCGGAATAATAGTGTACATTTTCTAAGTGCTGTACAAGGCAACGTTCTTAGAATGTATACGCGACTAGTTTCCAAGTAGCCATTTTGATTTGTTGCTTTCTCTTTTTTTCATTATATAATTGCTTTTATTAATTTTCACGTGTTGTTTTTATTATAAATTTTTTATTGCTTTTATTACCTGTATTTTTTTTATTATGGATTTACTTGTTGTAATAATTTCTGAAATTTGTTAACATGTAAAAGCGAAAATTGTAAATGTACTTAAATAAATAAATATTTTTATTATTATTTGACTGGCGTCTTTTTAAAGTAGCACTCAAGTATCTACTTAAAAAATTGTGTTTCTTTTATATTATAAAAATATTTTTGTTTTTTATTTTGTTTACAAACTACGCACAATATTCATTCTTCCAAAGGTCGTGCGGGAACTACAACGTTTTTTTCAAGAATGTTGACTTTTACTTATCATCATTGCCGAAATTTAGGGGTGCTGTTTCCAGATCTCTGCGCGATTCTGATCAATGAGTGTCCTGAACGTAGTGAGGGTCGCACGAGCATTATTTCCCCTAACTCCCCTCCCCCTCCCCCTATATCCCCCTTTTTGCTTGGAGAGCATTTGCCCCCCTCATGGGCGTCATTCATTACTTGTGTATGTTGTAATGGCATATTCATTACATGGGTGAACGTTTTTGTTTTTTCTTTACTTTTTTGTATTTTGGCCTCAGCTGGTGCATAGAGTGCACTGTATTTCTTTTTTGTTTGTGTTATATTTTTTTTTAATTTGGAACATAGTGTTATATAAAATAATTTAACAAACTTCACTGGCTTGTGAAAAATGTAATATTTAAGTTGTACTATATAAAATGTAAAAGCTGTTTGTTTGTATTAATAAAATAAAATAAAAAAAAAAATAATAATAAAAATATTCATAAAATATTATAAAAATATTTTTATATAGGTTCACGATAAGACCGTAATAACCATATATAGTTTTTAAAAATATTTATGCTTATTAATATTTGAAACTATACGCGAGAAGTCCCAACCTGTGCGTAATGGCGTTGTATACTTTCAAAATACGCTTCACTGAATCAGCATCAGAAGGTATACGCGACAGTTACGCAGAAATCGTGTATATTTTCTGAGACTATTTTTCGTTACACAACTTGAAAACATACATTGCAAGAACACTATGAATGCGTACTGGCATTGTATACTTTCAAAATACGCAACCACGGACCCCTTGTTCTGAAGGCCGAGACTCTATATGTCCAAAAAATAAAAAATCGGGGTGGACCACCCTTAACTTTTAGGGGTATGAACAAAAAGATGTCGGCCGATTCTCAGACATATCCGATAAGCACAGAAAATTTCATTGAAATCGGTCCAGTCGTTTCAAAGGAGTTTGATAACAAACACCGTGACACGAGAATTTTATATATTAGATATATAATACATTTATGCTATAGACACATACATGTAGGAATGAATGAAGAGAGAATGACCAAGAAGATTTATTTGGCTGAAAGGGTTTGCCGTCCGAGGATCACATGGCAAGATCATATAAATCAAATCCTACAAGACGGACACGTGTTGAGCACATTGAGCAGGAGAGCATGCATTAGGTGACGTGTATGACAGTGACGGAAGCGATAGATGTGTGCAAAGATGGAAGGAAGTTACGTTCGATTCTTTTTGCCAACCCCGCCAACATATCCATTCACGAAGCTTTCCTTGTAGGGTTAGCAGAATGGATTGAGCATAGCACATGTTTTTTGCTTCAAACACATTATCCCACTTGTGGGATATGCCGTCATGGATTAGTACAGTATGTTCTTCTTATAGTATTGTAAACAATATTGTTACCTGAAAATATATTTTCCATTACAAATCGGAAATACCTACAACATTTCAGAAAAAATATTTCCTGGAAAATAAATAATAGCATTTTTACTTCTTTGTGTTTTTGTTTTATTTACTCTTTTTTTTTCGTTCATATTCTATTTTTAAATTGAAATAAATTACAAAATTTCCGATGAAGCTCTATGAAAATATAATACCTCGTATTCTAGAAAGTATTTTAAATACGCGCACGCCTTGAAAACAAAAAAAAAGACAACTTGAGTTAAGAAACTTTTGGGCAATCGATCTATGAAAGACCCAGAATCACTTTTTAAGGAAAACTCTGAACGGGTTATCTATCGTATCACTGATGATGAACTCAGTTCTAAAAAAACTCATGACAATAAAATACATAATCTTTTACAATTGCTTAAACATAATATGTATAATTTCGTACAATGAGTTTAAAAATAAACCCTCTTAGAATACTTAGGCACTTATTTACACATTTTGGCTTATTATTTATTTACTTATTCATTCTTTACTGTACATTAATCACAATATATACAATTTTATAGAAAATGCATTCAAATTATCCAAAGGCGCGATCTCTTCCAACTAACCAACTTCCAAATGACGTAATATCTCAATAAGAAAAAAAAATAGATATTGTTGACTGTATTATTACTATCTTATTATCAAAACACACAGTTTATATATTATTTCTTCCAAATCATTTCATTTTAGGACAATTTAAGGCATGTTATTTCAGCAAGTGTTTTACGAGAGTAAAAACATTTCATCCCCGTAAGTAAAAAAAGTCTTTCCAAAGTTAAATAATGCAAATATTAGAATATATGAATGGTTATATGAAAATTCAACAACAATTTAATTATTCAATCATTTGATGCTTTTTTTCTCTTCTCCCATTTACAGTTCCTTTCCATTCCTTTATTTCCTTCTTATTTGGAGATAATTGATTACATGTGCTTTAAAGGTTTCATTTTTTAGTGAAAAATATTTGTTTTTTCTCTCGACTGCATGTAGGGTACATTATAAATAAAACCAAACAATGTTTGCAAACTTTGCTGGTTTTCTAGTTTTAATTGATTTAGCTTTATGTAAATTATAAATTAACTGTAGGTACGTTTTAAAAAAAAATAACGTTTACAATAAATCACTCTGCCGGAAAATATATAAAAAAGATTAATTATCTACGGTATATTTGTGGTATATGTGGTATTTCTTTATTAGAGTGAGTGTGTTATATGACAAAGTACCAACTTACAAAATGACTATGATAATTTTTCACATCATTGTCATGTCAATATTTTATGACTCTAAATATAAACATATTATGTAGATAAATGCTATGAATCACTAGGTATTGACTTTATCTTGGAGACATATAGTATAATTATATATGGACAATTGACACAGATTGAGTATGTCCCAAACTGAGATATAGGTAAATTTTGAATTATTTATTTATTTATTATTTATTTATTTATTTATTCAATTATAAACAATACCTCAAAACAGCAACTAAGGTTGCTGGTGTCAGAGGCGTGCAGTATAACAAATCTGGTAAAACAATTCATAAATTTAAATTATTTGATATTATAGTAAAATATAAGACACCAGAGCAAAGAATCACAGAACAGCAACACTATTGAAAACAAAAAACACAAAACACTATCACAAACATTGAGAAGTCATTACTAACTCTTGAATCCTCTTTCCAAATTAATTAATTATTATTAATTTATTTACATATTTGTTTATTTATTCTTTACTGTACATTGATTACAAACAATTACATAAAAGGTAAACATTAATCATACAATCAATATACAGAGGGCGAGTTTGTCGCAAAGGCGCAATCTCTTCCAATTAACACAAAATTAATCAAACTAATTTATCTTAAAATGTCACCCTGGACTGAGACCATAACAGCTTTTTACCAAGGCGATCTCAGCAGGAAAAAAAACAAAGCAAAATCCAAAAAAGCAAGTTAGTCAAAAACACAAAAGCGAGACATCATCATCGGAATTAGCTGTGAATAGACTTGCTGAGCCCAATAGAGCCGGTAAGTCTAACTTCTATGAGAGGACATTTGGTGTTGTTGGACCGGTTATGTGGTATCGCCTTCCGGTGTCATTGAGAGACAATCAGACTGTCACCAGCTTCAGAAGCAAATTGAAAACTGCACTCTTCACCGGCGCCCTTGAGACGGTCTAGGCCTTTAGGGACTATATTAAAAGGCGTCAAAACAAAATCGTCCAAAATCATCATCATCAAAAAGAAACAACAGAATCAAATGAGAGTCTCTATGCTGGCCATAAAGTCATTATGGGTACTAACGCGACGATACAATTAATATACCTAGTTTTCTCGTACCTAACACATGTAATACCCAGATCTGGAATGATTTGGAAAGGGTCATTTATCATTTTGCCCTGGCCGGGAATCGAACCCGGGACCTCGTGACTCAAAAACAAGAGTGTTACCTCTCCACCACACTGGTAGTCTACGCCAATCTTGGCCACACTTTGCGGCCAAAAACAGTAATATTGAAAAATTTCTTCACATGGTAAATATTAAAAAAAGAAAGTTAATAATTTAAATATTTTATTTCTCATTTTTTTTCTGTATAGATAATGAGAAGCAAAGAGAGAAAGATCATTTGTAAATTTGCCGGGCAATGTGGACAAGTTGCTGGCAAACTCGAACAAGCTGCAAAAATAAAATATTGTTGCAAATTAAGTATAAAATATTTTTCATGTCTCAGCAAGAGTTTAGTCTGTCCATAGAGTCCGTCGCGTGGTGTGAATAATTGTATTTTTTCGTAAGAACAACACACAAAGCAATAGATTATTATTGATCGGGAACTTTGAATAAATAAAACACTATAATAATAATTATTAACAAAAAAATAAATAAATAAGTGATTAAACGATATAATACAATATTATGCTTAACTATTAAACAAATTTTATTTGTAAAGTGTCAATAATATTGTTGTGATCAAATTAATTCCAATAAAGTAAATAACAGTAAAAAAAATATATTAATTTCTTTTATATTAACAGCACATCTTAATATATTTTTATTGTATTAATATATATTTTTTTATCAAATACATTTAAACGTGTTTTTTTCGCCAGATTCTCGTGACCTGAAAATTTTATGTATTAGTGTCTTGTCAGTTTTAATTATTTTAAATCGTGCCGTTTCTTATCATGTTGTTTTTTTTTATTGCGAATTTACATTATTCAATGTGTGCGCGTTGAACTTCTGAGAACATAAAGAAATCGAAATTTGCACAATTGTTTTTTGTTTAAAAACAGTTTTATTAAATCAATAAGAGTTCAATAAATATTTCTGATACAAAGTGCACTGCAGACTATAATATTATTTTGTTGTGATTTTAGAAACATATTAAAAATCAAATTTCAATGTTTTAAATACTTTTTTTTACTATATTAAATTTTGTTCACATGTTACATTCGTATTGTGCGAAATTTTTATATTTAAAAATTATAAATATACATTCTTTACTAATCAAAAACAATTGTTAAAATTAAACTGTTTTTTGAGAACGAATTGTGATTCTCTGTTTTAAAGTAATTTATATATTTTTTACAATAAAATAATTGAATATTTTAATTGCTTATATACCAGTGACTAGTGAATTTTAAACGTTTTTATTTTTGCAAAATATTAACCATTTTAAAAAATTATTAACATTTTTTTTATTAAAGGAGTGCGCAATTGTTTTATCTGTGAAATATTATTGTCAATTGTTTTAATTTTGTTTTATTTTTTCTTCCCCTGTGTACGTTAAAGGCCTCGGCTTTTTTGTTTTTGGGAGAAACAATCGAACGTAAGTTTTGTTAACTAATTTCTTTCATTGCCACTTTTTTTGTTGTTATTCGTACGTTCTGTAAAAAGCAAGTGTTTGTAAAACATTATTTAGGTAGGTACCTGATTTACGTTGTCAGATATCTCGATTGCAGAACCATGTTTACACAATGTAATATTGTGCAAAATGTAATAATCACTAGATAATACCTATAAGATATTTAACATTTCCAGTTCAGCTGTAATGAGGCATACCCATCCTGAAGGCCTTATTTTTTTATTGACACAGAGAGAACAATCTGCACGTTCATTATATTATGTAGTTGTGATGCTACAAAACAGTTTTTTCAATATAAACGAATAGAAGGTACACATAATTATAAGCATAATATTTTATTATACCAAAATTCGTAGGATTAACTCGTGTCTTCTCAAGACCATCCACTCGTTTGTGCGCGAGTGATTTAGGTTATGAATTTATGATTAAATTGAGTTTATATAAAAACTAGCTGAACCAGCGAGCTTCAATTTTAGGTAGAGTCGCGGCCTTGTGAACAAGGGATCCGGGGATCGATCCCAGGTGCAGGCAAACTCCCCTTTCACGACACAAGCTTTTAGCTTACTGTGAAAGGTGTATAAGTTTGTATTTGGGTTTATAACAAAACCCTGATATATCTTTACAAACTCCCATAATTATCCAAGTGTGTCATCGTATAGTAGTGTAAAAAAAAAAAACATTCGTGTTGAACAATTATACTTAACTAAGATTTGTTTATTATCTGCTGTACGTAATGTATGTAGGTACTCATTTATTTTTATGGTTAAATTAAATTTATATATCTAACATTACCCCTCCCACTACCTGCACCCTTCTCACCACATGAACAACAGCCCTCACAATTTTTAGATTTCATTTTCCCTGAAGATGCCTACAAGTATAGGCGAAAACGTTCGGTATCTAACCTAGCATAGTGGAGATTAAACAGTGCTCAATAATATACCCATCCTGAATGTCTTGATTTTATATTGGCACGGAGAAAACAGCTTGCATATTTTATATGCAGCTGGTCTGCTGGCTACCCCACTTGTGGGATATGCCGTGATGATGGTATATATTTTTATATTTTATTTAATAAAAATAATTATTAGTTTGGACATATGTTAAGAATGAACGATAATGCATAGAAAAAAAGAAAATAATATTTGTAAATGATGGGATGTTTGGCCGGCTGATAGAACAAAGATCGGAATATACGGATCAATAAATTATTTATAATTTTTCTACTTAATATTTATTTAGTTTGGATCAATTGTAAAACTTAATAGATAAACTCTCCCTCTGTATATTGATTGTATTTAATTTGAATGTATACCCTTTATGTAATTGTCTGTAATCAATGTACCTACAGTAAAGAATAAATAGAAAAAATAAATATAATAAGTAGTTTGGATCAATAGTAAAACTTAATAGATAAACTCGCCCTCTGTATATTGATTGTATTTAATTTGAATGTATACCCTTTATGTAATTGTCTGTAATCAATGTACCTACCTACAGTAAAGAATAAATAGAAAAAATAAATAAAATAAGTAGTTTGGATCAATAGTAAAACTTAATAGATAAACTCGCCCTCTGTATATTGATTGTATTTAATTTGAATGTATACCCTTTATGTAATTGTCTGTAATCAATGTACCTACCTACAGTAAAGAATAAATAGAAAAAATAAATAAAATAAGTAGTTTGGATCAATAGTAAAACTTAATAGATAAACTCGCCCTCTGTATATTGATTGTATTTAATTTGAATGTATACCCTTTATGTAATTGTCTGTAATCAATGTACCTACCTACAGTAAAGAATAAATAGAAAAAATAAATATAATAAGTAGTTTGGATCAATAGTAAAACTTAATAGATAAACTCGCCCTCTGTATATTGATTGTATTTAATTTGAATGTATACCCTTTATGTAATTGTCTGTAATCAATGTACCTACCTACAGTAAAGAATAAATAGAAAAAATAAATAAAATAAGTAGTTTGGATCAATAGTAAAACTTAATAGATAAACTCGCCCTCTGTATATTGATTGTATTTAATTTGAATGTATACCCTTTATGTAATTGTCTGTAATCAATGTACCTACCTACAGTAAAGAATAAATAGAAAAAATAAATAAAATAAGTAGTTTGGATCAATAGTAAAACTTAATAGATAAACTCGCCCTCTGTATATTGATTGTATTTAATTTGAATGTATACCCTTTATGTAATTGTCTGTAATCAATGTACCTATCTACAGCAAAGAATGAATAGAAAAAATAAATGAAATAAGTAGTTTGGATCAATAGTATATAAATAAATAAAATATAGGAAGTCTGTAATAAAAACTAAAGTCAATAGTTGTAATGATATTGATGTTATTAAATATGTGTGTGTTCAATTTACTTCTTTTGATAAACTGCCACAATTAAAAATCAAGAAACATTTTGAAATGTATCGTCTAGTGGAAAACCACTGAACAAACCCATAATTCACATTGATTATTTTATTTATTCTTTTTGCACATCGTCATCATATTGCAGTGTTAACAAAACAACATAAAATTTAAAAAACTAGGACGATATGCAGTGGCGAAATTATAACTATCAAGTGATTTCTTCCATCTAACCACGACAAATTGAGATATACCTAGTTAAAACAAATTTACTTACATTAAATATATAGAAAACATTAATACACGACAAAAGAAAAAAAAAGAAAATTTTAAATAATATTTGACAGACACCCAACATGTGGTAGGGATTATGGATCAGAGGGGGGGGGGGGGATACTGAGTTAGAAGATAGCATTTTTTTCCTTAACAGAGGATTTAAAAACATTGAGCGATTGTGAAACTCTATGCGAAGAAGGAAGATCGTTCCAACAACGAGCTCCATAAAGTGAGAATGATTTCGAGAAATAATTATCGGTACAGTGTGTAGGAATTGCCAGGAGGCACTCGTTATTGGATCGTAATGGTAGGCCATGGCTCGTTAAATACTCGAAATTTTCTTTATTATGTGGACATGTGGTGTTTTTTTTGCATGTGTGGAGGACACTGCTGATAATAATAATATGTAGTTGTATATGTCGCAGAGATATGCTGAAAATGATGTGGTTAGTAAAATAATGATTAGATGGAAGATATCACTATAAAGTGATAATCTCGCCACTGCATATCATAATTATAATAATAATAATAATAAAAAACTTTATTGCACAAAAAAACAACAAATGAAAAAATTCAATTTAACTATACAAAAAAAATTGTGCAATCATCACATTTTTTTTTATGTAAACTGATTTGCTGATTTTGTTATGTGAATGATGATGTACAAGGAGAATAAAATAAAAAAATGGAGATTTGATAAATCCCTAAGAGAGATGATAAATTCAATGAAGATGTTAAAAAAAAACAATTCTGTGGGGTTATTACCATAAATCTTAAAGTAAGTGATTTGATCAAAACTTCCTTGTGCTTCTTAGGGAAGGCAATAGATTATAAAATAATATTATAACAGAATGAGGCTAAGAAATATTTTATAATTTTTATTTAATTTTGTGAAGAAAAAATGTTTCAAATAATTTTTCTTTGTTTAATAAAATTTACACGTTTGATACAAGTTTAATTCTACATTATATATATAAAAGTATATATTTATAAAAGCAGAATTAACAGTTGATCAAATATTTGGAAAATATGTTCATCTTAAAATAAGCCTCCAGTATGAATCTAATGATGTGACCTACTGTCTAATATTTTTATAATCGATATTCGGCATTCGAAATATTTCCAGAATCGAACGAAGTATTATAGTAATGAAAATCACAAACACTAGGTAAGGGTTGATTGTACCCTTTCGCACCCATGGATGTAACAGGAATGTCAGTTCCTATGTCATACATACAGTGGCGTAGCTAGGGTCATCTGCGCCCGGGGACAAAGTCTGCGCTCCTTCTAGGAGTCCCCAAGAAATTTTTGAAATTTTACAGTTTATATGGTTCATTTTCGAAGCATGAAGCATTATGAAGAATAATATTTGTACCCGAACTGATCTTTGTTAAAAAAAAAACGCCATCAGCAATCCTGCATTGTGGATGTGTCATTTTGTTTATGAGTAGAATGGCGCCACTTAATACTCAATGGGGGCGCCAAAATCGTGTTAGGCAACTGGTTTGAAATGAAGATATTTGTGGAGCTCCAAAATTTAATCTTGCAAACGTATTTGGGATACATTAGCTTACATCAAAATAGAATTAAAAAATTGCTTTAATACTCATTTTGGTGCCCCCTAAAGTGGCGCCTGGGGACATATGTCCCCCCCTGCCCCCCCCAGCTACGCCACTGCATACATACTCTTCATACAAACTCTTCATAAAGAAAAGGTCAAGAGTCGCCTGAAAGGCTTCCCCCGGCAAAACACTTCCTTAAATTGAATAAGCCCGCTAATGTATTCTTACTCCATAATATTTAAAATCAATCGATTTAGGTATTAGTAGCTTATTTGAGAATTTTCGAAATAAAATTGTTTACGAAATGTAACAGGGCCACTAATAATTATTTAATCGCCTTTAAACATTTTTAGAGGGAGCACTAGGTGGAATAGAGCCAACGCCCCACAACATTCCTACTACTCTAATAGTACGGTGTATTGTTAAAGAGGAAGAACCAATTTGTTGGAAAACAATGATAGAACATCTGTAAATTCACTTTTACTTTAATATAGAAATCGTGAAGCAGATTCTTTTGACAATTGAATTACAGAATTAAGATGAAAAAAATGTCAAGAATGTTTGATAACAAAACGCCGTAAACATTATCGATGTAAAGGTACCTGCAAGATATTTTATTTCGAACTTTTCTAGTTTCTTTTCAGTTTTATTTGCTAACCATCTCGTTTATGAAACCCAACGAAATCGATTATAACACAGATCGAAATTCTCGATTGTAACACAAACCGAAATTGTCGATTATAAAACTGATCGAAATTCTCGATTTCAAAAATTCAATTGCAATGCAAGATGACTTTAATTATTCGTGATGTTATTTATATAACTGAATCAATCGATAGATCCAATTACTTAAAGAATAAAATATAAACAATGTATCATACTCTAGAAATGTAAGATCTTATTTGCATTGATAAACATATTTATGCTATGTATAAACATGTATTATGTTCGCAAAACATTTGCTTGTCATAACAGAATGTTTGGCTAAAAAGAATCAGAAATATTAATGAAAATTTTATCATCTTGAGTTATGATGAAACTGAGATGATTCTTGCACCTTTTTCTTTCTGTGTATGTAGTATTCCTTTCAGGTATGTAGGTAAATGTTTTTATTATAATCGTATCTATATAAAAATAGAAACTAATGTAATGAATGTAAGGAAGCTTGAAATTGTGCTTTTATCAATGCAAATTGGCTCAAGCTAGCGTAGGCACGCATGTTCCACGATTCACTACATAATCAAATTTGAATTCCAACACAAAAAAAATAGCTGAGTTTGTGATGTTTTCATTACTATCGCCTGAAAATTCTTAAATTAAGAAATAGAGACAATGGCCAGTATTGGAGTTTGAATAATGTATTTTCATAAACACTTGGAAAAAGCTTTCTTATTTGCGACGCAAATAATACCTATAAATAAATTATAAGGTCAGATTGAAGCTACAACATTTGCAATACCATCATTATAAAGTCAGATTGAAGCTACAACATTTGCAATACCATCATTATAAGGTCAGATTGAAGCTACAACATTTGCAATACCATCATTATAAGGTCAGATTGAAGCTACAACATTTGCAATACCATCATTATAAGGTCAGATTGAAGCTACATCATTTGCAATACCATCATTTTCCACTACACCACTAATGTAATAACCATTGGCACGAATGGAATAACCATTTTTATACGGTCAAAAATTTCAAGACGAAATAATCTATCACGATTGGATTTATCGCTTGGATGTCCTTAATGATAATTCGGAAAAATCTTATTGTCTTGTCATTCAACGTTGTGTCTTAAGATGTTCTCTACAAGAATTTTCCTTCTACTACTACCTACTATACCACGGCATTTCCCACAAGTGGGATAATCAGCGAACTAACTAATTGATATGCAGAGTTTCTTCTCTGTGCCAATACAAAATAAGATAAAATATTACAAAACACTGTTTTACTTCCACATTACCTAGGGTTGCCAGATGGTATCCAAAAGGAGGACATGTCCTCCTTTTTTATGTTTTGTCCTCCCGTCCTCCCTTACCTACTGTAAGTCCTCCTTTTTGCTAAACACCGAGTTCTGCGAGTTTTATTTTTGTATAAGCGCACATAACGCAAATGTGGAAAGAGTTTTTTCACTGATTAATTCTCAGTGGAACAAAGAGAGGAATAGACTAAGTGTGAAGTCAGTTAAATCTTTAATTCTTACTCAATACAACTTCAAAAACATGACGTGAATATTTTTATAATTATTTGTTAAAAAAAACCAAAACTTCTTTCCGAAATTGGCAGCTGAGCTAAATATGATTAAAATAATATAAAAAAATCGTTTAATTTCTAATGCCCTCCTTTTTCACAGAAAATCCTCCTTTTTAGACCCATCTGTCCTCCTTTATCAAATTATCATCTGGCAACCCTAACATTACATCATTCAAATAAAAAAAAATAGAGATTCAGGATGGGAGGCATGCTACATCGTTGAATTGTCTTAGTTGTTAATTGTATTCTCACTTCTCCTGATTAGATTTTGCACAATGTTACATTGTGTAAACATGGTTCTCCAATCCGAGATGTCCGATTAGTTTTGTCATCTGCACGATGTGTCCAAGCCCGGTAAAACTAGAAAAAAAATAGTAAATAATCTAAACATTGCATACTTCCATGAATATGATATTGTCTATAGAAGTTTTTTTTCTGTTTTATAATATTAAGATGATTGTTTTTTTTTTTATTTCTAGTATTGATATAAGCTGGATCCGAACAAATGTTTCAAGAGGAATTCGGAAGATTCCACAAGCAGCGGCGCAGCGATCATGAAAAAGGTCCCCCCCCTACAAAGGTTAGCTAGGGGGCTCTCCAGACTCTTCTTCTGCTGGACACTACCACTTTTCTGGAAGGGACTACACACAGATCTGTCACAGAACGATTTGGGAACACCACATCCTTCAGACTATTCCGATGTGCTGGGAGATGAACTCGAAAAGTAAGTCAATATTTTCAAATACAATTTTATTAACTTACACATAATTTTCCATTTGTTTCATCAAGGCATTTCCCACAAGTGAAATAGTCACATTAAGGGTTGCACCCTCCCTCACCCATGGATGTTGCAGGAATGTCAATTCCTAATTTTGGTGAAATAGTCAGTAGAGTACCTGCATTATAATGAACATAGTTGTCCCTTCTGTGCCATTTAAAAATAGACATTCAGAACGGTTAGCATATTTCATCGCTGAATTAATGGTGTAAATGTCTTATAAATGATATTTCAAATAAACTACTGTTACAATACCATCACGGCATATCCCACAAGTGGAGTAGCCAGCAGATCAGTTGCTTATAATAAACATTCAACTGTCCTCTCCGTGCCAATACAAAATCAAGACAATCAGGATGGGTGGCAAACCTCATCGCTGAATTTAAAATGTAAAATATCTTAATTTTTTTCGAACACCTGCCTTTTAGAGGACACTCGAAAGCCTACAGAGAAGAGTGGGAGACCAATTCTATACCGGGTGGTCCACGGTATAAACCTTCCTTAAAATAAACGATTTCAAATAAACCTACCTTTTAAAGGACATTGAAAAACTTACAGGAATTTTTTTTACCTGTGACTCTTTTTCTTTGCCACGGAACATCTTTCATATTCAATAAACTGTGTAAAATCTATCACACTTGTTTTACACTTAAATTTAGGGGTAGATGAAGCGAATGAATGCTAAAGAATTTATATCCCTGCGGATGAAAAGAATGGTGCTCGGAAATGTGGTCGTCCGAGGATTAAATGGCAAGGCCATATTAACTGGATCTTTCAGGACCATTTATGTGTTGAGCATATTGAATAGGAGGTATGTATTCTGTGAAATTGTGACAGAAGCGAAAAGTGCATGCAATCATAAGAATAAGTGAAGCTCGATCCTTTCTGCCTACCCAGAAAAGGAAGCGACGTGATGGTGACGATGAGAAAAATGAAGTATCCCTTAGTAACATTATTAATTTGATAAAATTATCATATATCGTCCCTTTTCTGACTAACTGTCGTATCTGTCATTTTTGGCGAAATCAAGCTATGATCACCAATGTGTATTTATATGTGCCCTGCATGTTCTCACTGAAGACCACACCTCTGTAACTGTTACCGTTATCCTGGAAAAGCTTTCTGATTTGTTGTCGTATTTACGATTTTTTCTAAATAAAATGTGTTGTATCAATTCCTCAAAATTTCATCACAAAAATAATTCTGAGATATATAAGAATAGGTACAAACAAAATAATGTAATATATTTACACTGTATCATATAACTAGGAGAGACGGAAATATGCACGGCAAAACACAAAAAAACGCTCTCCTGAACAATTTACATTTAGGCAGATACGACTGTTAGTCAGAAGAGGGACGATATATGTCTCTGTGAACTTTTTAAACAATAACGTTTCTGCAGATTGATTAATGCAATCAAATGATATCGATTGTTCTAGCTAAATGCATACCTACTCAGTACTCATATATACTCGATAGGTTCACGTAATTTTTCAGTTGTCACAGGTGGTTGCATTTGTCATTTGATTAACCGCAGATGGATTAATAATAGTTACGAATGATTAACAATATTTTTAAACTGTTTCTAAGCGTAGCCACATACTATGCAAATTCAAGTTTCTAGAATTTTTCGGAAGGTATCGTAATGCACCGGAGGTTAATTAATAATTATAATAACTTTATTGCACAATGTAGAACATTTAAGCCATTATAAAATTATTAAATAAAGTAATACAAATAAATGACATCATGTGCAAAGAGTGATTTCATCGCAAAACCAATATCTTCCAACTTACCCAATGTAATGATTATAATATTACACTCATACGTACATTTCATGTATTTAAAGATATTCTTCTTCTTTTCGTGTCGGTCAGCAATGACAAATGCCTTGCCCCATCTCTGGAGGTTCTTTCTAGTGCGTCCCACTCCTGTTCTGATTCTGTTGAGGGTTTTCTACATCGGCCATGGTAGGTCTGTATTTATTTTAAAGATATTAAAATAAATACATACATATCTACACAATAAGCATGAATGTAGAAAAAACGAAAGAAGTGTGTAAGGACAGATCTATATGGCGTTCCATTCACTCTGCCTATCCCACTTGAGATGCGGCGTGAGCGAATAGAACAGACATTAAGATATAAAATACATAGTTATATGGTACATAGTAAAAATAACGACAATAATAAGAATCGTACACAAAGCTGCAAAGGAAACACCAGTCGGTTCACGGCCCCGAGGAAGACCACCAAAAAGATGGAAAGACAGCTGATCTCCAGCATCACAAGAGGCAGCAACTTCCGAACTAACAGATCGATGATCTACGTCTACAACAAGAATAAGAATCGGTGAACGACGCACAACAGAATTCACATGAAGGGGAGAGGATTAGCAAGAAAAGGCGGAGGGGAGGTTGTGATTCTAAACGTTTATGGAATATGGATACACAAAAAAAGAAAGAAAAGACGATATAAAACACGAAAATAAGCTTATCACAGTTGTGACAGAGGACTAGCAACTGTTTATTTCCTTCTTAAAGTTAATTAATTTATACGCTCCCTGTATTTATTTATTTTTATATATTTGAGAACAGGTCTATACCAACAGGCGCATAAAATAAGAGCATTAACTTATAACCGAAACATTTGAAACAATGATGTATCATACTACAGGCATAATAGTCCATTCACTATTTCATTGTAATCCGAGACCTTTTTAAGTCCCCAAAGCACCCGGGAAAATCCCAAAAGGTGGGTACCCAAAAAATTCCAAGAAACCACCAAGCAAAGACATTAAGTACAACGTAGGAAGAGTAGACTCAATTTGCTCAAAAACAGAAGTGACAGAGGCCAATAGCTTCTACATTGTGTTCTCAGGAAAAACGTTGAAAGTGGATTAAGCTGAATTAAGTAGGTACTAAAATACTAATTATGTCTTTTTCTTTTTTTCAGCAACTGGTTTGCAGAAATCAACAGAACTGAGCCAACTAAGAAGAAGCCAAGTCTCCTAAAGACTATCACAAGGACATATATATGTCACTATGTGCTGGATGGAGTTCTTATCTTTATACAATATATATTCTTGAAGTAAGACAACCCTCAATATTTATTTTTTATAATTGAATTACCCAAGAAAATACATTCCTTGGGCGAGTATATTGAAAATTTATTTCACATTCACTGTCAATGTTTTTAGAATATAATGAACTTTCAACTGAGAAAACGTAAAACTAATCATTTGACCCTGACAGTGATAATTATGAATATTCCCACATCTTGTATTTTTTCGGATCTTCCAATTCAAAGTCTCCAAAATTTCTCTGTTTATCTTTTGTATTTTAGAGAGGTTTTATATTATATTTACTTATATATACATTTATTTGACATTATACACGGCATGAACTTTTAGCTTAAGCTAGAATCTAATGATAACTTATTTTTGCCTTCCGTACTCCCAATAGGGAGTGTTGAAAGTCAAAAAAGGTTAATTTTAAACAATTGAAATTTAATTTTCAGATCTTTCCAACCTCTCCTGTTGGCCAATGTCCTAAGTTTCTTTACCGGTAGCTGCTCCAAGGAACATGCTCTGTACTATGCAGCAGGACTGTCAATGGCTTCCATGGCCAATGTGTTTATCCAACACCACACTGTCTACAGACAACAACATTTGGGCATGAGGATTAGGATATCATGCTGTTCTCTTATTTATAGGAAGGTGAGTGAATTATTTTTTAAACCTTTTAACCTAATGCAGTCAAGCCAAATCTGAACATGATTGAAGGGGAAAAAAATTGGAATGAATGATGTGGAGATGCAATCGTTGAGAAAAATTATTAGAAAAACTTTTAGAGATAGAGAGAGGAATGATAATATTTAGAGAATGAGCAAAAGGAGCAAGTGTTTTAACGTGTGAAGTCAATGGATGATAAAAACCCTAAATCGACTGAGATCTGGTGTAGGAAACTGCCGCGACAATAGAGAACGATGGGGCTTCCTACAGGACGAATCCGGAGCATGTGACTGTAGTGCAGCACAGACTATGCCACACTTGTTGAAGTGTCCATTGTGCCCTGTCACTTGCACTATGGAGGATATTTTTGACGCATCTCCACCTGCTGTGCGTTTTGCGCAGTACTGGAGATCAGTTTGATGGGTTTTTTCTCTGGGTTTCGACACGATAAATAATAATAATGGATGATAAAGAGAATATATTTATCAGAAAAAAAAATAAGAGTACACGAACGTCCGAAAATTACGATGGATCAAAATCTTTAAGACAGCCGAGGACTTAGTAAAAGAAATCAACGTGATTTCGAAGATAAGCGCGTAACCTTTTCGTAATTTCATTTACTTTAACTCTTAGTCGGCACGAAGAACAGAGACGATTCTTCATTATTTTGTCAATCCATTCCAGCAAACCAACTGTAAGGTTACTCTTATTTTTTTTTTAAATACGATCTTAATCTTAATCATACGACGCGCGAAGTGTCTATTAGTCAAAAATACGCGCATACCAATCTCGCCATATTTTTGACTATAGTCCCTTCGCACGTCATATATGATTAAGATCAAGACTAAATTCATATTTAGATTGTGTCAAGAGTAGCCCTGCTGGTTTTAGAAAAACATGAAACAAGAACGGATGTTCTTTCCGTGCCAATTAAAGTCAAGATATTCAGGATGGGGGATAAACTTGATGTTATACGAATGTAATATTCATTTACGATTTTTTCTTTTTACTGTGATTACTTTAGTCCATCAGTTAGAGATATTGATTTTCAGTTTGTATTTACAATGATATTTATTGAATTATATTATTATTCCGTGCGAGGTCATTGACGGGTAGATATATATCTATTTATTTATTGATATATAATATTATAAAGATCTTAGATTATTGTTTTGTAATATTTTGACCTCATGATTTAAATACCTACTCTCATTTTCAGTGTCACAGTGCAGCCAGGTCATTATGTAACGTCATTATTCCATTGATTAAACTTGATGATCTTGTCTAGACAAGGAATTTTTATAACCTATTTTTATTTACAAGTTATGGAGCACCAGGCAGAGCATTGGTCTCCCACTATTTTTCGCCTATTTTCGAGTATCCTGTAAAAGGCGGACGTCCGAAAAAAGGCATTTTGTTTTATTTATTTATTTTATTCATTCTTTACTGTACATTGATTACATACAATTACATAAAAGGTTAACATTCAAATTAGATACAATCAATATACAAAGGGCGAGTTTATCGCAATGGCAAAGACGCGATTTTTTCCAACTAACCCAACATTTTGCATCTTAAATTCATCGATGAGGTATGCCACCCATCATGAATGCCTTATTTTTTTTGTTGACACGGAGATGACAGCTTGTATGTTTATTTTTATGTGACTGGCTGTCCCACTGGTCGGATATTATTAATATTATCTCAAAAATATCACCCTTCTCTGAGACCATAAAAGCTTTTGGCCAAGGCGATCTCAGCGTAATAATAATATTCACTGTGTCGGTGTTTAGGTAGTAGAATTCCATATCGAAATAAATAAAACAAGTGTTTTATTCTACTATTGTTTTATTTATTTATTTATTTATTTATTCATTCTTTACTGTACATTGATAAAAAACAATTACATAAAAGGTATACATGTCAAGGAGATTGACAATGTCCTTATAAGACGAAAGACGTCTCTCTCACAGAATAAAACAATAGTAGAATAAAACACTTGTTTTATTTATTTCGATAAAAATAACACACTTTTGTAACTAGGCAGCGATTACTAATTTATTTTTTTCTTTTTTCAGCTTCTTCGTCTGAGCACATACTCTCTAAACAAAGTCACTGGAGGACAAGTGATTAACCTCTTGTCCAACGATGTGAATAGGTTCGATCCAGTTCTCAAATTCCTGCACATCCTGTGGGTTGTCCCAATCCAGATAGCTGTCTGCTGCTATCTCTATTACCATAGAGTAAGCACCTTGGCTTTAGTTGGAGTGTTCTCTATTCTTTTGCAGACTATTCCTCTACAAAGTAAGTTCCATTAATTTATTCTCCACTTATTCTCAATTCAGTCCTCATTATAATTGTGTTTAGTGTTAGTGTGACGTGGTTAGATGGAAGAAATCACTATACTGTATAGTGATAATCTCGCCACTGCACATTATCACATCTTTTTTTATGTAAACTGCTCTGTTGATTTTGTTATAATTATGAATGATGATATGCAAGAAGAATAAAATAAATAAATAAGTCTTGTTGTATCAGAAACTTCAAATAAATATTCTTGAAAATAACTTAACATATGGACAATTCACACAACTTGAATTAATTCCAAACTAAGATATGAATCTGGTATTATGGGTACTTACGCAATAACAAACTTATACAATGCACTAAATACATAAACCTGTAATATCCAGACCCAGAAAAATTGAAAAAGATTATTTTTCATTTTGCTCTGACCAGGAATCGAACCCTGGACCTTGTGACTTAAAGAAAAGAGCGTCAGCTCTGGTGCCATATCGGTCGTCCTTGATGCGGTTATAAATAAGCTGCAATTTTCACTAAACTGACAATTTACACCAACGAATTGGCTCTAGGCTGACTTAAATGATGACTTTCGGTGTTTATGGGCAATTTTAGCCATTCCACCACTCTCGCTGTCACGGTATAAGGTCCACCAAACGAGAAACATTAAATGCAAACCATAAGAGCATCCTATTTTTGAGATCTCCTATTTCAGATCTCGAATGGATCAAGATCTTCCGTCAAATTGGCGCCGGAACGGTTGAACTAGCAGCCGAAAAAGAATTGAACTTAGTTGCTTTTACAAATGGCCGAAAAAATGTGGAATGAAGGAATAACTCCTTTAATGAATAAAAAAAAACATTAAATTTTTAATTATATCTTTTTCTAGGCTATTTCAGCAGATTGAGCGCCAAACTAAGATTGGAGATAGCGCAGAAGACTGATGAACGAGTTAGATTAATTGATGAAATTATCAGTGCTATACATGTAAGTTTATAAATTTTTCTAACAAAATAACTATTGTGTATAATATTTGTACAGAAAGTTAACGAACAATCTGAAGAGTATACATTCTTGTTTATACTCGAGTTTTTTTTTTCACGATAGGCGAAAAGGTGTTCATAGTAGCCTAGCTGACAGTGAATCTCGAACTTTTAATCGAGGGATCTCAGGTTCCAACCCGCCCACTGACAACCTAATCTATCTAAAAAAATATTATTTAATTTTCCGTTCATGCCCCAATGCATATGCCACAATTGATGACTCAATACGTTCCTAATGAATATAAAGGTCATCTTTTCTCCAGAAAAATCAAAATATCTGTGAAAGTTGTAGACACAGTCTAATGTGCTCTAAAAATAAATTTACTCTTTCATAAAATTATATTAATCGACATTCATATTTTTCCAGGTAATTAAAATGTACGCATGGGAGCATCCCTTTGAGGATGCTGTGAAAGAGATCAGACGTAAAGAACTGGTCAGCGTTGGGAAGCAGGCCTTCCTCAGAGCCATCACATCTTCATTCATCATTTTTACTGAAAGGCTATCTTTATATCTTGTATTGCTGGGTCATGTGCTTCTCAGATATCCTATAGATGCTCCTACGGTAAGTAAATACATTCAATCATCGATAAACCTTACTAATTATTATGGATGAAATAGATTCTTCTCTTTGAATTCATAAGAGATAAAGTGTCTGTGAATTTTCATCTTGCATGTTAACCACATTTTGTCAAACACGGTTTTCGTATTTTTGTTGGATTTTCACACGTACATGAGTGAAGATATTAAGAATTATATTCAACAGACACCTATCTGTAGTCTGTACAACCAATAGATTTATCAACTTGAATTGGCCCTATTATGAGTGCCAATTAATTATTTGAAAACAGTCATTTGTTTGTATTAATTCTCCATGCCAAATTTACGCAGACATAGGTACATTAGTCCAAGGAATTATAATTATTGGCTGATCATTAAGAACATCTCATATTTATCGTATTCATGCATAAATAGTAGAATTCCATAATTCGATAAATTGAAATAAGCGTTTTGTTCTGAGTTCCAATTCTTAGTTCATTATAAGTCTTTGATTTGATTGATATAACGTCTCTCTTGAACGGTTAGCTTGTTTCAATTTATGTATATTATAATCTTCGTGTGTGTTTCTTGTCTTTTTCTCTTTAGATTCATTTTTAACTTTTCTATTATTATTTGTTTTCCAGGTTTACTCTTTAGCTCAATTCTACAACATGCTTCAAAATATGTTGGCTTACATGTATCCAAGTGCAGTATCCACTTCAGTAGAGTGTCTAGTGAGTATAAGGAGAATTCAAGAATTCCTTTTACTAGAAGAGAGATTATGTCCTGCCATATGTGATTCAACACCGCAAACAAAGAATCCAGAAAAGGAAGGGGGTATTGATAATATAGGTATGATATTCATATACTTAATTAAATCAATAAATTCATTCCATAAAATTAATTAAACTAGTATATTCAGATCCGTAAAATTGATGAAATAAGTAAATTCATATCCATAAAGTTAATTAAATAAGTAAATTAACATCCATAAAATTAATTAAATAAGTTAATAATAATTATTCATATAAACAATAATAATAAATCATATCGACAGTTTTGGGTCTGTGCTCTCGGTGGATATGTACTTGAGGGGATTCCTGCGTGGTTGTGGATTTGGGAGGAATAGCTCAGGAGATAATACATTTTGTTTTTTAAATTCAAACACAACAGCACATAATACGTAACTTAAATCACAATAACAAAAAAAAAATAAGGCCAATTACAGTGTTTATACATATACGACTTAATTTATAAGGCACTTAGTACATACAACGTTTACACATTATATTTATATATAAATTAATGCCTGTAAAGGGGCACAGCTTTGTTAATATATATTTTCCATTTCCAAATACAGTATAGTTTGTAAGGTGTATATTATGTTGGACCTGTTGGTATAGATATGTCTGTACTGAAAATTTCACATATATTATATCTAATATTTATTTCTAAATAAAAATATATCCGATTTGCTGTATTTGAAATAAGGTAGAATTATATCTTTAAAATATTGTCCATTTAGCATTCGAGCATCCAAACAGCAAGTTAATGTATTCTACATGGGACGGTAAGCTCACCAAGCCTCCAGCAGAGGCTGATAATGTAGCTGTGGAACTGATGGGAGTGTCAGCCTCGTGGGAAGGGGCTGAAGTTGACCATCTTAAGGATCTCTTCCTGAGGATACCACCAGGGAAATTATGTGTGGTCATAGGACCTGTAGGAGCTGGAAAGGTAAAATTCATTTCGAATAAAAATGTATTTCAAATTATTTCATTCACCCAGTAACCATTCAATGGACGAGTATATCATCGTCAATATCAATGTTAACGTTAACGTTATCCTCAAGGGTTAAAATGCGTAGTTTCAAGTTTCCTCAACTGATAATGATATTGATTTGATCGTTTCTTCAAATTTATGATGGTGATGTGAATGGATTTTGAAAATGTTTCTAGAAATAGCAAAAGATAATCAACTCAAGTTCAACAGAAACTTTTATCGACAATATTGATAAACAATTTTCTTATCTATCCTTTCAGAGTTCACTTCTTCAACTGATTTTGAAGGAACTGCCTCAGAGTAGAGGAGTTGTCAGTGTCCGTGGAGAGACTTCATACGCCAGTCAAGTACCCTGGCTCTTTGTATCAACCATCAGAAATAATATCCTCTTTGGACAACCATATTCACCAAAGAGATATCGTGCTGTGAGTATTTTTTTATACCTATTAATATCTTTACTTAACTTACTTTACAAAAAATATTATTATTGCTGACAATAAGACGATTCTTGCTCGAATTCTTATAGCTGAAAGTCGTCAATACGATCCCAGGACATAATGTTAAACCATGAAATCAATTGAACATCCAGAGGACACCAAAATATATTCTCAATTTTGCTTGTGAATTCCGCGTAAATCACGAAAAGAAAATGGAAGATATCAGTTTATATCTCTAGAGATTATTAAACATTTGAAAAGGCCTTCCTAATGGTGACTCCACCAATAGGTTTGTTCTACTTAGAGGATGGTTAAAAGTTCGTGATATCAAGAACGTCCATGTGAAATGGGAACATAATATATTGAAATTGAACATACTCATCCCCTTGTCTTTCCCAAAGTTCTTCGAACATGACTTTTATAGTTTTACTAGATAAAATCGATTTTAATTATGTGTATAATAATCAACATTTTTCATGCAGGCATTCTTCAGCTTTTTTATGTTGCATATAATCCTACTTTTGCTGATGACCATAAAAGTTATAATTATTAACTCATTTACTTACGAAATTTAATTATTTCCAGGTGGTCCATGTCTGTGCTTTAGAGCAAGACTTTCAGCAGTTTCCAAGAGGAGATCAGACATTGGTGGGGGAAAGAGGAGTATCACTTTCGGGAGGACAGAGAGCAAGAATCAATCTGGCGAGAGCAGTTTACAGACAGGTATTAAAGCAAAAATAAGTTCTCTAGTAGCATATTACAAATTGATATTTTTTTTTGCCAAAATCTGTAGTCTCTGTGAAACATGATAGACGATACTCCTGTCTAGATCAAATTTTGAGAATGTCCTCTGATAGTTGGACTTAACGAAGTTGTTATTTATTCTCCGACAAGGTCCTTGATAGCCTACTAGATATTCCTTTTTTCACAATCCATTTACCTTTGACAAGAACCGTTTAACCTAAGAAGGTTTATGAATATCGTTGATAAAAAATTGGGTAAATTAATGTTCCGAAAAAATAAAAGCTGCAAAAATTAGTGATCAACTGAGTAAAAATATTTAAACTTTGATGGTCAAACAACTATGCAAAAACATGAATCTGCAAGTCGTGAACTTGTGTTGTGAAATCTCGGTGCTTTGTGAAGGTTGTTGCATCTGAGTTATCATTGATTTTATTATTTTTTTTTTTTATTATTTTTTTTTATTTTATTCATTTATAAAATTATAAAAGTTAAAATTTCTTTTATAATTTATTTACACGTTAATTTCATCTTAATTCTATAATTATCTAGTTATATACATTACAATCATACTTAAATTACTTAACATTGTACAAGTAAAACATATATCGATTTCTTTTTTTTAACTTAAAAACTTTTTCTTTTTATATACTACCTACATATTATTTGAACTTAATTATATAAATACTCAACTAACTGTACACATTTTATTCTTAACTTACTAACATTCATATACTTTCAAATTTAAAATTTTTGTTTCACATATTGCAAGCATTTCTTCCGAAAAGAGGAAAGACTTCGAGCCTCTTTTAGGTCTGCAGGAAGATCGTTGTATAATCTAATACCTTTATAGAATAAACTATTCGATGTTCCTGCTAACCTTGTTTTTGGTATTCTAAAGTCATTTCCTCTTCTCGTAGGGTACCTATGATGTTCATAATTGTGAGTCAAGTTCTGTCCTAGGTAGCTTGGCAGCATACCTTTTACTATTTTAAATATAAAAATAAGAGTATTCAAGTATACTCTTTGTTTGGCCGTCATGAAGTTTAGTTTTTCCAACATTATTTTAATTTTAGCATATTTATTATACCCTAAAATTCCCCGCATTGCTCTATTTAAAATTTTTTGCATGTGATTAAAATGCGCTTCATTATTTAAAAACAATAGTGTGGAACAATAATTTACATGGGGCATTATAATAGAATTAACAACTAGTTTTCTTGTACTTAAATCTAATTTCTTTCTTATTCTTAGGAAGAAACCCGTTTTTTTACTGAGTTTTTTAATAATATGTTCCACGTTTGATTTAAAATTCAACTTACTGTCTATAATTATACCTAGATATTTCATTTCTTTTACAATGTCTATTTTATCCCCTTGAATACTTAAGGATAGCGTAGTATCCTCCACATACTTACCTATTATCATCGCTTTTGTTTTGGATGTATTTAATTTAAGTTTATTTCTATTAAACCATTCTGCTATAACATTAAGTTCACATTGGATTTTATGTAATCCGTCACTAACACTATCACTTATAATATATATTAGAGTATCATCTGCAAAGAGTTTGATTCCACATGTTTTTAAACACTTCACTATATCGTTTATATATATGATGAAAAGCAATGGACCTAGGACTGAGCCTTGGGGAACTCCCAGTGCCACCTCTAACTCTTCAGATACCGTGTTTCCAATTTTAGTCTTTTGCGTTCTTGTACTCAAATATTGTGTAAACCATTTTGCTTCATTTCCTTGTATTCCATATTTGCTCAGTTTGTTTATTAAAAGGGATCGATCAATTGTCTCAAATGCTCGTTTCAAATCCAAAAATACTGCAATCACTATTTTTTTTCTATCTATGTTCTCTTTCCATGTGTTAATTACACTATTGAGAGCTGTTTCACACGAGTAGTTGTTTCTGAAACCCGATTGTTCTGGAACAAGTATGTTATTGTTTTCGAAATATGTTTTCAACTGATCTCTCACAATGCATTCCAGGATTTGCTCGTATTTTGGTAGACAATTAATCGGTCTAAACTCGTCAAATATTTTGGCATCTGGAATTTTGGGTATTGGTATGATAGTTGATGTTTTCCAGGATTCGGGAAATATTCCATTTCTCAAGGAGTCATTAATCAAGTTAACTAAACTTTCTCCTGTTACTTCCAACGAATCCTTTATGACCTTGATAGTGATGCCATCGTGTGAAGATTTGTTTTGCATTTTTCCAATAAATTTTCTTAGCAGCTCTAATGTAATTTGCTCAAATGCAAAAGTAGTTGAATATTGTTTGATATCTGAGCTTGTTTCTTGACTTGGCAGAATACTATTATGAATGTTTGTCACACTTGATAAAAAAAATTCGTTAAATTTTCTGGCAATATTCAATTGATCTTCTTCTGCACCATCTGGAAATTCTACTAGTCTTATAGTGGGTTTTTCTGTTGTATGTGTGATGCTTTTTATTGCATTCCACATTTTTCTTGGGTCATTTTTGTTTGTCTCTATGGAATTCGTAATATATTTCCTTTTTTCAGATTTTAGTTCCTTATTATATCTATTTCTTACATGTTTATATTCATGCCATAAAGCAATATCCTGAGATAATTTAAATGCGTTGTACAAATTATCTCGCTTTTTACGCAGTTCTTTTAGACCAACGGAGAACCATTTACATGATGTACTTCGATAATTATATGTTTTCATCGGCATCAATATGTCGACAGCGTTCCTGAAATTCAATACAAATTTTTCAGCATTTTTATTAAAATCTTCTTCTTGACACCAGTTCAAAGTTTTTAACTCGTTGCACAGTGCTTCCTTGTTATATGATTTCATGCTCCGGCAGGTAAACGTTTTATTGGTGTATTCAATTGTATTACTTTTTACATCCACCCGTATACTTTCGTGATCTGATATTTTAAAAGAGTCGGTAACAATAGCATTTAAATTAAAATCGTTTGATATTATAAGGTCGATTAAGGTATTCGAACTTTCAGTCACTCTGGTGCATTCGTTCACATGTTGTTTTAATCCTAGATTTTTGATGATATTTTTCAACCTCATGCTGTATATTGTGTCTGTTTTCAAATCAATGTTGAAATCTCCAAATATATAAAATATGTTTTCATATTTGATGACATCTTCCATATATTTTTCAAAGAAATCCAAAAACTTTGTGTGATTCTGGTTTGGGGAATGATACAAAACAGAGTACATTCCTGATCTAAACCCTTTAATAACTTTTATCGTTAGTATCCATGTATTCCTTTCGTCTAGAACATCCTTTTTTATAATTTTGTAAGATATATCATTTTTTAAAAGTATAATTACTCCTCCAGTATGTCTACTGACTGAGTCACATCTTATTGTTGTATAACCCGTAAAAGTAACTTCACTCTCGCTTATATCATCGGTAACACACGTCTCACACAACATCACCATCTTTGGTTTTAATTTATTCAGTTCTACTTCTATTTCGTCATAATGTGCTAAAATACTTGAAACATTCATATTATATATAACGTCCGTGTATTTATTTATTCTAAAAAATCTATTTTCTTTTTCTGAGCTTCAACTTTTCTTAAATAAACTGGGCAACTTTTATCAAATGCTGTGTGTTTTGTGTCGATTTTTAAGTTAAGGCGTTTATTTGATACTTTGCAATTGATGCAATTAGGTTCTGTTGTTTCACATTCCCTCTCTTCGTGGTTTTCTGCACATTTCGGACACGATATATTGTTTTTACATTCTATTGCTCTGTGTCCATACGCATTGCATTTGAAGCATCTCATTATGCTAAGCTCTTCATAAACTCTGCATCTTTCCCATCTTAAGTAAATTTTACCCCTCTCAATGGTTTCCTTATATGTTATTGGATCTACTTCAGCATAGATGTTATATGTGGTATTCTAAATCCTTTTTCTTGGTTTGCCTATTTGGATAATCATAAATAAAATTGAGCATTTTCAAACTTTTTGATTCCAGGCAGATCTTTATCTCTTAGACGATCCATTGTCTTGTGTGGACGCCCCTGTTGGAGCCCATTTGTTCCACATGTGCGTCAAAGATTATCTTCGAGGAAAAACGAGGATCCTGGTGACGCATCAACTTCATTACCTCAAGTCTGCCGATATGATCATCATTATGGAAAATGTAACTAAAAATTGAATCTAGATTTTTTTAGTATTATGTTCAAATCGCACATAATCAAATGTAGAGAAATAAAGATGCAATGATGCAACAAAACGTCGCTCTCTGTAATTTTAAGTTGGCAAATCATAAAACAGGATAGGTTATGTTTTAAGAATGTTTAACGATATTAGGGCAAAAACAGCATCAAGTCTGTACAAAAAGTACCTACTACTCGTACTATACCATCACAGCATATCCCATAATTGGGGAAGCCATGAGACCAGCTGCCTGTTATAAACATGCAGACTTTCAACGTCAACAAAAACTAAGAGTATCAAGGTGGACTGCATCGAAAAACAATCAATTGAAACTGTATTGTTATTGAAACTGTATTAATGTTCTCTGTGTTTTGTATGAGATTTATGTAGGATTGTATTTCAAATTTCTTTATTCACAAAATATTTACAACACATATATATCAATAATAACACATTATTTATGCAACAATTAACAATGCGTTGGTGTTGCTGCCCCACTAGGTACAATGCACCTGTATTGGGGCTAACAACAAACAACATAAACATTACAATAGTACAAAAAGATGATAGAAACAAATAACATAACACATAGTAACTTCAAAGACAATAACACTCACAGCTCTAAACCAACAAAGAAAACATCTCCTTACATCTATCTCTATTCTCTACCCTCATCAATCAAAAAATCAGAGACCAAACTTTTAATTTTTTTTATTGAACTAGTGTCCTTAATTTTTCTAGGATGTAAGTGTGTAATGTATGTTGTTGATGTAAAAGGCGATAGCCGTTTATGTATTAAATAAAATGAAAAAATAATAATAAAAATTTTTATAAAACATTAGAATGGTTGCCTAAAAAAACGGTATCAACAAGATTTCCGACTACCTACATGATTCTTTTTTTCAATATACTGATGCGGAGTCGTTTTAAATGAAGAGGTTAGTCAATAAGGCTGCCTAATATTCCCAACAGGAACGAAAAGAAAAAGAGGGTCAAAAAATAAATTAAATAACATTTCATCAATATTTTACATTGTTTGGTTTATTTATTTTATTAATTTTTATATAAAATCTGAATATAATAATCACATTTATTGAAATATGAAATTAAAGTAACGTTAATGCATTTGGCTTTTTAAAAATCCCCTTGTTCTTATTGGTCTCATAATTTAAAACATTATCAAAATTGACGATTTCAAAAATGACCACATTCTCATTCCCTCTGATATCTCCTTTGCTTCCTATTTTTTTGTCTTCAAGCACAACGGTAAATTTATTTCCTGCATCTTTATTGATACTTACCAAGAAGTTATTCCACAAAAAATTGTGTACCATTGGTCTCGAATCATTTGGATCTATTTCCAAAAATACAAATCCATCATCTGTTATGACATCGGGAATATTGGTGCTGTTTCCAAAATTATGCTCCTTAACTGTAGAATTTTCAATTTCATCTGTATTATTTTCTTTATACATGTGCAACCAACTTGTTCCAATCATTTTGAGAAGATATTTCATATTGCTATCAGATTCTAATAAATCACTCGATCTGACACTTTGCTTAGATTTTGAAACACACAGTAAATCATTTCCGGAATCAGTTTTCTTATCTTTAATAGGTTCTTTGTCCTCGTCACTTTCTTCATTGAAGCCTAATAATACTCGGTTCCTAAAAATGTTTGAATCCTTGTCTTTGAATAGGTTCTTATAAAACTTTTCATTCCTCAAACGGTACACTGTATAATCAATGATTCTTTTATTTTTAATATTCGACCTGAACAAATCTAATTCTTGGACATGAGGAAACATTACTTCCATTTTATTTAAAACAATTTTTGGACTTACATCACGATTTTCGACAGATTTTACCAGCTCATTTTCATTTATGTTAATAATAAAACATCTTTTGCCAAGATTGTCAATTATGAATGAATTATTCGAATTGACATCGTAGAAAAATGACACACTGTTTCCATCGAAATATTTCTCTGTATCCTTTTGTCTGAGACACGATGGGTTATTGTAATTAAAATCGTCGAAATACTTCAAAATGTATCCAATTTTTCCATTGAAATTCGTTTTGATCAGTGCATAAGGAATATAGCATCTCTCATCTGGAGATGCTCTTCTATAATGGTGATATCCTACCATACAAACAAAAAGCAGTATTATACCAAATAAAAAAGTAATGATTATTTTACTGGCCAAAGGATATTTCCACACTAAGCACTCTTCAGATTCTTGTATATTTCTAGATAATTTTTGTCTCAAAGTAAAGATGTCTTTTTGTTTCGTATTCTCCTGTATTTTCTCAGACATTTTCAAAGTTTTTACAATAATTTAAAATCTTTTTTATTCATTACTCGATAAATTTTGTATGATTATATTTTCCAAAGTCAATTTGACATATTATTATTGTGATTTGTTTGATCTTCTAATTTCAATCTTCAAGGATTCAAATAATACGTTTGAAAATAGAGTACTTACTCGAATTTAAAATGAGCCAGTACCAATAACTTGCTATTATTTCTTCAATATTGATAAATTATTTATTTTGCTAACAAAGAAAGAAGGTCACGTGCTATTAAATCCAATTAATTTAAATTTACTGATTTTAACATATTATATCAATGTTATATCAATGTTATATAACAAGGATTGTTATAGGAAGGCATGAGTCTGCTTTTTGGCATATTTTTTGTTGTTATTATTATTGTTTGGTTTTGTTTTTTATTGCCAATAAAATATTATTTATTAATATAACATTACATAACTTTAAACCGCTTAATTACGGTTTCATATTTATTTACAATTAACTACTTAGACACTTTAATTTGTTATTATTTTCTTTGACCTCGCTTTGCCAATGTCAGCATAGGTCAACATATAAAGATAACTGTTAATCCAATTATATTTTAATTACAGCTTGGAACCTTACAATTAATTATTTAATGCTAAACGCTTTGAAAACTTTCTATAATTATTTTTTTTCGCAGGGCAAAATAGAGAAGATTGGAACATTTGATGATTTGAAGAGAGCTGGTCAAGATTTCACAGGCCTTCTGGATATGAACACAGCCACTAGAGGAAGTAAAGAAGATCTTAGTCATGCTCCCGTTAAGAATATAAGGGAGCTGTCCAGAAGAATATCAGTGGCTGTAAGTGCAAATAAATATTTGAATAATTTCCAGTTTGTTATAATTTGGTTTCCTTATTTTTAAGAGGTACCTATCTCGATTTGGTTGAAAAGAGTTGTTTTTTGCCTTGTGCTTCCGAGATGAGCGTTAAAAGACGAAAGGAAAATAATCTTGAAAAGACAAGTGATTTAATCCAGTTGAACTAAGTACACAAAAAGGATGAAACCGATTCTCAAATTCAATTGCACTATCGAATTTTGAGTGACAAATGAGGACAGCCACTAGATAAACTTGTGCTCAAATCCTCAGAAAGATTGAAAGAAAATAATCGCGTCTAATGAATTGTTTTATTAATGTTTCAGTCCACTGGCAAGCCTGAATTTGAAGAGAAGGAACCAGACGCCCAGGAAGAAGAAGTAGAGGTTCAAGTGTTAGGTAGGATGCAGGCCAGCGTATTCTGGAGATATTGGAAGGCAGGCAAAAGTCCATGGTTATTAGTGTTCATGGTTGTCACAGTATTACTTGGACAGCTCACCGCCAGTGCTACAGATTATTGGGTCACATATTGGTTAGTTCAAAAATTTACTTTCCTTGTTTGTTTCTTCAAATCTTATTAGACAAGACCCTAACTCTATACATACATAATACATTTATGTTATTTCCCTTGTCCTAGTTGGGTAAAGGGCTCATAATGCCTAGGCACTTCTACCAGAAATCCATGATCATTACCATTGCATCCAGAATCTCTGGAAACTTCATACCAAGTCTTTTATTTCAACATACATGTTTTACAGGTCCTATATTTCATAATGCTGTGCCAATTTTTTTTGCACCTACATTCTAAAATATGTCGAATGGTGAATCACCTAAAAAAAATCTCTTGAATTTTTGATGCGTTATACAAATAATGTTTGACTATTACATTATCCAAAAATTCCCTCATTAAAAATGTAGATCCTTTTTTACATCGATACCTATTCACAAAGTTTAGATATGATCGATCTGTTTTTGTGACACAACCATATCTTCATTACATGATAATAATGTTATGCAGCATCACTCATATATTGGGTGCAATGCCAAAAAAAGAGAAAGAGAGAGATAATAATGTTATATGATGGTAAATTCAAAATGTAAGTTATCATTTTTAACTATTTTTGATAAATATTTAGTAACATTTCTTACCATTATTCTTCTTTCAGGACAAATCAGCACAATCAAAAACATCATGTCATAATGGAGCAAATCAAAAACTTGTTTTTAACTGCTGCGGATGGAAATTTGGAACCTACGTTTGGAATATTGAACTACGAGAGAATCCCAAAGAGTAACAGAAGTCGATTGGCTTCATATCTGAAATCCCACAACATTACTGGATCTCTGTTACACAATTACACAAGAATCAAGAATGAAAGTTTGGCTGATGAATTGAACCACTTTATTGGACCCTTTACTACGCTGCATTACGTCTATATCTATACTTTCCTCATAGCAATGTGTGTGGTCCTGGCTATTACGGGATCTTCGTTATTCTTCAAAGCGTGCGTCAGGTCTTCTACTGGTTTGCATCGGCAAGTTTTCAGTAGGATCTTGAGAGCAAAGATGCAATTCTTCGACAAAAACCCATCAGGTAAATACAAAACTCTTCTAAAATTATCAGATTCCTGTAGTTTTGTACACTAACTTATCACCGATTTATATAGTAAGGGATGACACTTTAAAATGTAAATGAATTTCCCAGGTCGAATATTGAATCGGTTCTCCAAAGATATGGGCGTCATAGACGAGTGGATGCCTAAAGACATGATGGAAGCTGTGCAGATAATGATGTTCATAGCCAGTGCCCTCATCATGGTGTCTATTACAAACAGTTGGCTTCTCATACCAACTCTTATCATCTTGGTTGTCTTCTACTTCCTCATTTCCATGTATCTCAGTACTGCGCAAGCTGTAAAGAGACTGGAAGGAATAAGTGAGTAAAACTTCAATTTTCAATCAAGTATAGGAGTATCACATTTCTAATCGTTAACGAAGCCAATTTTTGTTTAATACTCCATGCTTAATGTTTTCTATTACTTACAGCAGCCGTAGTCAAAAAACACGTTTTAGCGTTATGTAGTCGTTCGACTATAGACGACTTCGCAGGAAAGTATCAATTTTCGTAGCTAAAATACACAATGACTCGTGTAGATATTTTAGCTTCAAAATTATAGTCGAACGACTAAGTAATGCCTAAAATGTGTTTTGATTAAGGCTGTAGAGATGCTCTTTAATCGTGAATTCATAGTTAATTTTCCATCTCAGCAGGATAACAACTCTTGACACAATCTAAATACGATCTTAATGTTGTCTTGATCTTATGACGCGCGATGTGACTATAGTCAAAAATACCTACGTGCATACCCATCTTGCGGTAGCGGTGGCGCGATATTTTTGACTATAGTCCCTTCGCGCATAGTATGATTAAGATGAAGACAAGATCAAGATTGTATTTAGATTATACCTATCAAGAGTAATGCTGCATATCATATCATTATCTATATTATCGATGATGTCTAGTGTATTGTTAAATTCCAAATCATATATGAAATGTAATATTTCTAGCCAGGAGTCCAGTATTCTCTCATTCCCTGGCTACAATACAGGGCATGTCCACAATCAGATCATCAAATGCACAGCAGAAACAAATCAAGGAATTTGACGCCAGGCAGGTCAGTATCAAAAAGTTAACCTATTTCTTTCTGTACCATTACAATTCATCTCATTTATCAAGGAGCAGCTTGACACAATATAAATAATTATGATGTTGTCTTGATCCTTATCCTACGACGCGCTACCGCTGCCACGAGATTGGTATGCACGTATTTTTGACTATAGTCAAATCGCGCGTCGTAACATCAAGACAACATTAAGATCGTAGGTATTTAGATTATGTCAAGAGTAGCCCTACATGAATGTGATAGTATTTTGGGAACCTAAATTTGCAGAACATTAATATTAATATCACTGTTTCGGGATAGAGAGTTTGTGCTGATAAAGTGGTCGTTTTCTATTTCAGGATGTCCACACAGCAGCTTGGTGTCAATTCTTGGCCAGCAGAAGTACCCTGGGATTCTGGCTGGACATCACTTGTGTCATGTTTGTCACATGTGTCACGCTTACATTCATTGTATTCAATAATGGTAAGTATAATTTGCAGAGACATGTTATTGGGTTGGTTGTGTATAGCCATTGCCCTCCATATTTCATTAATGAAATTATTTTCCCCTGGTCAATTTAACTTCAGCTTCCTTCACCTTGAGAAAATATTTTGGATAAATATGACAAATTTCACAACAATTTCTGATACAGGGAGTGTTCTTTCTAAAAATTCTCACCTGGAAATGCTTATGTCAAAATCGAAGAAAAATTGAACGCAAATACTGTGAAAATACGCATTTTAGCACTGGAGAGGCAGTAAATTCAAAAATATCATCACGGGAACTTGAAAGTGTGACTGTTCTGGAATCAAACAATATTACTTGGACAAGCATGCTTTCTTTACCATAACTTATTCTGTAATTCATTGCGATTCCTTTTCCAGGATCAGTATTGTCAGGTCACGTTGGTTTGGCCATCAGTCAAGCTCTACTTTTAACCACAACACTTCAGTTTGGAGTTCGACAACTCACTGAAGTCATTGTCCATCTCACCAGCGCTGAGAGAATGCTGCAGTATCTCAGCGTCGACATGGAGGATGGATTAGAAAAAGGAGGTAAGATCAAATAAAAATAATGATTTAAAACAAAACAAGAACTGATGAAGAATAATTGATGATGTCTTTCAAGCATCTTCTCTTTTTGTTGAAAGACAATCAGAGAAGTAAACGAAGGCAAGAAGGAAAGTAATTTGAAAAACAGGATCATGATAATCTGCAATGTTGTCACGCGTGTCTTCCAATGAAACCATTAAAAGCAAAATTTATTACTTCAGTCTTTCTAGAACATGAAGTTTCAAGGCAATAAAATATCTTTTACGATTTTCCAGAGAGGCCCACTCCAAAGAACTGGCCGCATCATGGCAATGTCTCCTTCAAGCACGTCTATCTCAGTTATAATGACAATGATAGACCAGTATTACAGAATCTCAATATCTTCATACAAAGTGGCTGGAAGGTAAGTTAATATCTATTAATTTTTACAAATATTTCTAGTGTTCCTACTGGTTTAAAAGGCAGGACTTTGTAAAACATCATCTTACTATACGACGTTAAACATTCCTTCAATTGATAAAGTAATACTGTCACCTATTTCTGAGTGTAGGTATGTGTTCATAACAGCTTGCTCGTTACCCTACTGGAAGATGCCGCGATAGATAATCAAATAGTTACAAATATCGGGATTCGAAAGCCAATTTCACATGAATCTTGATCTTCATAATATGTGATATTTCAATAATAATAACTAGACATTTTTTTAAGATGCGTCGTTCTGTGGAAAAACCACCGCAAGGGCCCATTCAAAAATTATAACACCTCTTGAACAATAGGGTCTTAAACCCTGCCTTGAACACTTCCGCACTATCCAGAGTTAGCAAATTATAGGGAATTTTATTCCACAGCAACGGACCAACCACGCAGAAGGCACGATTAACATAATTAGCCAGACCCCTTCTACTTTATTAGTTTAATACATAAGAAAACACTGCTGTTAATTGATTGAATACAGGAAAATTAAAAAAAAATCTAATTTCTTGTTATTTTCCAGGTTGGTATAGTTGGCAGAACTGGTGCAGGCAAATCATCTTTAATTGCTGCCCTGTTCAGGTTGGCTAAAGTAGATGGATGCATCTATGTGGACGATGTTGAAATGGGAACAATAGCGTTACAGGTAAGTAAATCCAATTTCCTAACAGATCTAATTGAATTTTTTTTGAAAGTTAAAGGCTTAATGTGCTCAAAAATTTGAGGAACACTTGAATATGTTCTGAGCTATATATGAACATAATTGAATATTTTTTCAGGATTTAAGATCCAGTATCTCCATCATTCCTCAAGAGCCAGTCCTCTTCTCCTCCACCATGAGGTACAACTTAGATCCGTTTGGGAAATATCAAGACGCCGATCTGTGGGGAGCTCTGGAAGCTGTAAGTAGAACTCATTTATTTACTAAAGACATTTTATAAATATAATGGTTATTACGATTCTAAACTGTAGATGACCTTGATTCGCACTCGCCACAATAAAGTTTTTTTCTTATATACCACTAGCAATAAAGCTGCAATGTTAAACATGCATATATGAAGAAGTCCAGGTTCACTTTCTTTTTATGTCATGACATTTTTCTGAACAATATTCCCTCTTGGGAACGTAAGTGGAAAAAAGTCCTCTTACATTCACAGTGACTGATATAATTGAGTAACTTCTTTCCCCAAATCTAGCTCTCCCAATATCACTGCCATAAAACATATGCTGGAGAGGTTTTTTCAGGTTCTTGAAAACCTTTTTACAGACAAAAAATAATGCTCTCTTTTATTGAGTATTATTAAATATTCTTAAGATCCAGCCAGGACCACTGTCTCTAAGATAATATAGATACTAAGGATCTTCACAGTCTTCGTAACATCAATCGCCTAGTTCCATAAGCCAAATAGATTTTATTGACCACATTGTATGTCAGAATATTAGAATTTCGAGTTATTCATATTATAACAAAATAATGAGTTATTAAATACTTTCCAGGCCGACATGAAGGACGTGATTCCGTCTTTAGACTTTGTGGTCCAGGAAGGAGGCTGTAACTTCAGTGTAGGACAGAAGCAGCTTATCTGCTTGGCTCGTGCCATCCTCAGGAACAATAAAATTCTTGTGTTGGATGAGGCCACAGCAAGCATGGATCCACAGTAAGTTATGTTGATTTTTTATCTCAAATTGTAATCAACAACGTGTCCATGTACCAAAAGATACAGAATAAAGGTGTATAAGGTTGTATTTGGGTTTATAACAAAAACCCAGATATATCTTTTTAAAAAAAGGATTATTGTTTTTTTTTTGTGAATAATAAAAATGTTTAATAAATTTTCGTACTCTAATAACTGAATTTAATTTAAATAAAAAGTGTTTTTTCTTTGTTGATTTCATAATGTTACTCCCAGTCTTTCCAAAATGAGGGATCGCAAACCTGAGGTTTATTTCTACTGAATTTTTGAACTCTCTCCAGTCAGCACATATAGAAAGGGAACACTAACTTGCTGACAGATCTCTCTATAAACAATACATTTTTTACTCAGTTTAAAGAATAATACAAATTATTGTTATTTTTCCCTATTAAGGAAAACTCAAGGAGTGCCAGAAAAAAAACAGCACATTCCATTTAAAATTCTGCATGAATCAACTCACTAATCATATATTGTTTTCTTATTTCTAGGACTGACTATTTTATTCAGAAAATCATTCGAGAACGATTTGACTCATGCACTGTGCTCACAATAGCGCATCGTCTCAATACAGTCATGGACTCCGACCGAGTTCTCGTTATGGATCAAGGAAAGATTGCCGAATACGGAACACCTTTAGAACTGCTACGGATGAAAGATGGAATCCTGGCGCATATGGTACAAGAATCAGGAGTCGAAATAGCATCGGCTTTAATTAGTTTAGCATTAGATTCTAGTAGAGAAAAGAATATAGTAGAAGAAACGTCGTCAAGTAGAGAAAAAGTTGATACAAATACTAATTTACAACTTGGTAGTTATAAAGATACAAAAGTATATCAATGATACGCAAACAGAACTCATAGATGTATATAAATTTAACTATTTTTAATGTTTAATACAGACATTATACATAACGAGATTGTGCACTTGAAAAACATCCCACACATCCCTTTCTAATGCATGGTTATATAAGTGTCAATGGTGTACTTTCCCTATACTGAAAAATGCACTACATGTCTTGCAACAAAACTAGGCATTGTCTGAAATTGTTATACTATAATGATAAGATTGTGAACTATCTCAAATTCCTATACCAAATTTTAAATTTGGTGACAGAGGGAGGGAATAGGAATTTGAATAGTGAGTTTAGTTTTAAATTCCTGCAGCAATTTGTGGAAATAATAAAAAAATTCTTACGAAAGTATGATCAATATAACAAACTTAGTCCTGCCACTGCTATGTATACTATACATATTGGCAATATGCTAGAAAGAGACACCTCTCTACCAATAGCTCTCTCACATGGTATACTTTATTTTTTCATAGATATATAGACCTTATATCACCACGGGAGAAAGCATATTTTTACATGTATTTTGTTCCCAAGTGCATAGTCTCGTGCTTGTAAAATGTCTTTGATTTTATTATAATACAAATTACTAGAGTTGGGCAAAAAATGTTAATTTATTTAATTCAATTAACTTTGTTACACGTTAATTTGTTTATTTCTTTAAAATGTAATGCAAATTATAGTTAATCTTTATAATTTAATTCATAAACCAAGGAGCTAGAAGAATAAAGAAAAAAATAAGTGTGAAAAAGTTAGGAGCTAAAAAAAGAAGAACCTAAAAAGGCAGCACCACTGATAGTACCAACTCTTTGATAAACTTAACAGAGGCTTTGATTTTTATTGAAATTAACATTACATTTAAAAGAACTATTATAATAATAATTTTAATGTGAGTTAATTACTCATTAACTGTTAATGCCCAACTATGTGAGTTACTGTTGTGTTCTTTAGTATTAAGTAAAAAAAATGTTAATGCACATTGAATATGGACTATATGACATTCGCAAAATTTTTACATGCTCGAAATTTACTGCTTATGAAAACATTTAAATTATTTGATATATTAAATCAAAAAACTTATGTGCTTGAATAATAAAAATAAAAATATTTCAGACACAATGCGGATATTTTAAACTCACTTTTTGAGCATGATAATATCCTTTAATACCATAGATATTATCCAGATAAGTGATTTTTTTCAACATATTAAGCTGATGAGTTTTGTGTGATCATTTGTATTAGTCGTATGTATGCTGAGAAGTATGGATGACAATTAAACCACTGCAAACCAATTGAAGAGTTAAAATAATGTTTTTATTTTCACAATAAACAGTTCTTTTCGAGTGTGCTAAGATTTTTAGAATGTTACATGGCCCATGTTGAAAATTGTGTTAAAACGAAATATTAGTTAGGTAGCGTATAGATCAAAAGCAACAATTACAAATTTAGATGTAAGTTAATTTGATAAGTAGAAAGATGAATGAAATATTCTCCATAATTTTCTATGGAAACGTTACATATTTGTACTACAGTGAAACCTCTATCTATTGTTTTTGAAGGGACCTTCTGAAATAAACTATGGATGCGGGAAAACAATGAATGCGGGGTATAGAAAAAATCACATTAATATGTATTTTAATGTTTAATATGTACATACAAGTATATAGGTTTTACAAAAATGATACATGTTTCAAAAGTTATTAATCAATTTGTTGAAATAAAAAAATTAGTAACAAAATAAAAAAGAAAGCAGCATGGAGATCAAAATCAACCCTCGTATTGTATGTCATCTTTCATCGTCATTTGCTTTTTTATTGTACCTTCTATTATAAAAGTCAGCCGACAGATTCAACAAACCGTTCTTTCTTTCTCGCTCGCTCTCCAATGTACATAATATATACGATTTTTTTTGTGTAATTTAAACGGTTAATGCGATAAAATCATAATAGAGAAACGATGGATGCGATATGTTTTTACGTGTTTTGTATGAAACTAATTCGGAACTGTAAAAAATAGCGATAAATACGGGAAAACAATTATTCGAGGAACGATAGATAGAGGTTTCACTGTAATTGTTCACGCAGATTCGAGAGAAATATTTTTATTGATTTTCGTAGCAAATTTAAGATTTTCCTTAAGAAAATATTGCCCACAAATATGACAATAAGTTTGGAATAAAAGAAAACAGTGTTTCAGAGTGAGTTCCAAAGAGTTTGTGTTCGGCAGCTAAAGACCGTAAAAGTCTAAAAAGTTATTCGAAAGAGTTTTTGGTGAGGGGAACCAAATTTATCTGTAGCCTACTCTACATAAAATCTATTTATTTTAACACTTGAAACCTGTAATTTTAATAAATAATAAAGAAGTTTAATCTTATTATATTGTAATATTATATATTTAGGGCTTCAAAACTGTTAAAGATTAGAAAAAACAATAATTTGAGAAATGTATTTTTGTAAACTTTTTAGTGACGAAATTAAATAGCTGTGGGGAAAATCTCTATGTATACTAGATAAATTTCTATACAAACTTTTTAGTTATTGAAGATGGGGTGTGATTGGTTTTCTCACGGATTCTACACAAAAAGTTGTTTATGAAAATCTAACGGTAGACACATCCGTGCAACAATCTTGGTAAGATTTGAAGTAAAATCAATCCATTTTTCCATATTCTATTATCAGAATCACCTCAATGCGTCTATTACTTACTTAATCACTTTACGTGCAAGTGGTTTCAATGGAGTTTCTGACCTCTTAAAGTACAATATTTACCTCAATTTAATAAAAAAGTCAATAACATTTGATTAAATAAGTCACCTCGCACACAAAGCAAATCCACTATTATGAATTTAATTAAAATTGTACCATACGTATTGTACGCACTATGACTTTTTATATACATTAAGAAATGTTAACAAACAACAATAATTAAGTATAAATATAATAATTGATATTAAAATAGATAAATATTATAATTAATGTGAATAAGGTGTGTAAATTTTATATTTTTAAATGTATATTCTATTATTATTTGTTGATTAATAAATATTATTAATAGTTTTAGATGAATTTTCGTTACAAAGGCATGGACACATATTTTTTTAGCAGTTTGATCACTAGTAAACGAGTGGATGAAATTTGAACATTAAATAGAATAGTTTTTTGAGTTGGTCGGCATTCTGATGCTAGACTCTCGGTCTTTCTATTGAGAGATCCTAGATTCAAATCATCTTCTTGTCAACTTACTTCATTTTCACAATGCAATCATTTTTACTGTCAGGATGTTCTGTGAGTTTGAAAGCTCATAAATTTTTTGCCTCACTTTAATACACTAGTCCGGGTTCTAGATTTTGTATGGAATTCTGTGGCTAATTCTTTTGTTTGTCTTTGTCCAAGGCAGCGTCCACACAGCTGAATGAATACCCGTCCTTATACAAGTAACAAAGGCATTTGTTTGAATGATTGAAGATTGATTGACGTTTTCATCCAGCTATGTGGACGCTGCTAATTTACAAAAGATAAAGAAAAAAAAGTTCAAGCCTACTACATTTATAACAGGAAGAAAGGAGAAAGACAGAACATTTGTTGGCAGCATCATTCATTCGTGCAGCTAATTGTCATATAAATTAAACTATATTATTTCTTGTGTCCAGCCTTTGTATGTTTCTTAAATTACATAATTCTGTGATATATAAAGAAATGTTTATTTTAATAATATATTGCTTATGTTAAATTGTAAAGAATTCTATACATAAATAAACATGTGTAATAATACTAAGTGTATTATTATTATTAATGAAAAACATTTTGTTTTATTTTGTAACCTTGAACTGAACTAGCATCGTTTTACTTTAAAGAAAATTTATCGTTCTTTGTACATCCGGATATCACAAAATACAATATGGTTTCAACGTACGTGAATATTTATTCATATATTAATATCATCAGAGAAGTAACCAGTATTGAAAGAACTTCTACACTGAGGTCATCAGCGGACAATATTTTTATTTTAGAAAATATACGGCAATTGCCTTTATAAGTAAGCAGATATCATTAAAATATTACACAATCATTGGACACATAAAAACAAAAATAAGAATAAAAATATAAAACACGAATATTATGCACAAAAATATAAAAAAATATTTTTATGTGTATGTAATAAGCAAACAGATTGTTATCTCCGTGTCAACAAAAATAAGACATTTAGGAAGCCCCGCTTTCCTAGTGTTGCCAGTCAATGTGAATACTCAATTCCCAGACATATTATGAAGTCTAAGATCTTGAGGGGATCTAAGGTGTGGAGAGATTCCACTACTACCCCGTGCCTGACAAGGACTTTGATCCTTGCGAATCCCACGGCACTGCAGTCCGCCATGAGATGCCGAAGAGTTTTCAGCCTCTTCTATACAAAATCTACAAATACCATCTTCTTCAAGTCCCAATTTGCGTAAGTGTTCCTTGGTCACTGCAGACCCGAGGTAATACAGTCAAACTTGACTATCTCGAAGTTCAAGGGACCGCAGAAAAATTCGAATTAACCAAAAGTTTATAGTATATCCTCCAAAATATGCTTAGTTTTTATATTACTACGCATACGACCTTGGATGTATGTTGTGTATCCTACTTAAGTACATACTAGGCGTTGTCATAACATGTACCTATATAATATTATGTATTGCGTCAAAAGTAATAAAAAGTACCTGCGTAATGTTTTCAAACATAAAAAAATATCAGTCAACATTTCAGCGGCAAATTGAAAGAAAGACCATTAAATTAAATATGGATGATGTTTGTTTACTATTCAATGTATTCGTGTGTAATTGGTGGGGAAGTGAAAGCGCCGCCAATTTACCTTTCCAGGAACATACTTGAAAAGGACTCGTTGATCTTTATTGTCGCCGTGACTAATTTTCTAAGATATTGTGGAAGGAAAGTGACGACTCGGCAATAATGTACATAATGTAATTATTTTTATTCAAAATTGGAGTTAAACAAAATAAATTCGAGTTAAACAAGATTTTTTAACATAAAATTGATGCGTTTTTAAAGGGACTTGAAAAAAATTCGAATTATCCACAAATTTGAGTTATAGAAGTTCGAGTTAATCAAGTTTGACTTATTTTCAACAGCATAATAATGCAGACATTCAGGATGGATGGCAGTGGACTTCTTCACCGTCGAATTGAAGATGTAAAAAGTCTCAACGCCCATCTTTTACAGAAGTACACTAAAAAAACAATTACCTAGATACTTATCATATTTTAGAAAATCCATGGAGACAAAAAGATATATTTAAGATTGAGAATACATTTGAATAATAATTTATTTATATAATATAATAAACACAATTATTAATTACAAAGACTTTTGGCACACAAAGACAAAATAACCAAATATAATTATAAAAAAGACAATAAACATATTTAATATAGTCACGCCCAAAATGTAATTTTGGATCTCCAGAATTTAGAAAAATCACTCTTTTACATATTTAGTCATAATGTTTTGTAATATAATATCATTTATTTCATAATTTCATCATTTCAATCTAAACATTACAATGTAAAAAATGAAAAGTTTTGTAATTCTGTTATCTGCTAATACTACTACTACTATACCATCACGGCATATTCCACAAGTGGGGTAGCCAGCAGACCAGCTGCATTTAATAAACATGCAAGCAGTCCTCTCCGTGCCAATATAAAATCAAGACACTCAGGATGGGTGGCAAACCTCATCGCTGAATTTAATATGTAAAATGTCTCTTTATTTATTTGAACACCTGCCTTTACAGGACACTCGAAAACTTATGGAGAAAAGTGGGAGACCAATATTCTATACCGGGTGCTCCACGGGATAAAAAAAATTCTGTTATTACTAACTTATCCTGTTAATTTGAGTATCTTGTAAAATGTCAATTTTGCAGATCCGGCGTTACACTTTGGGATGACGATATATGGAATTGTACAAATGTAATGACCCTGTATCAAATAAATCATTGATTATAAAACTAATTAAAACAATTATATACAATTAAAACAGTAGTATACAATTATTAATGAAACACTCATACATACATAATATCATTTTAAATTAAATATTTTGGAATGTTTTGTAATACAGCTATTGAAACTAATAAATATTAATGTCCGTTTGTATACCTATACATTTATATGTCCTCAATATACACCGTAATTAGATAAGATAGAGAAAAAATAATACATTCGTTATGATGTATAATCCTTTGGATAGGTTTTAGGATAAAAATATTATAAATATCTTATACATTGACAGAGATATTTAAGTTATCAAATATAGAATTTAGATATTAGTTATGAAATAAAATATGAGTATTTAGTTTTACAAGAACTTAATCAGAGCTATTCGAGTTTTGACATGTAATATTATAACTGCTATCTTCTAGTTTGTAAAAGACATCACATGTCGAAATTCGTGTAACTGTAGTAAAGTATTTGTCAAACTATGTTATCATATTTTATTTCTCGATTAATATGGAGTTTTACAAAATGAAATACCAATAAAATTAGATTATTAAATTTAGAATTTATTTATCAGAGGTGCATCATGGCTAAATGTAATGTTTTCGTATAAAAATAATTAAACAAAAATGAAAAATAACACTTAAAATAAATTAATATAGCTCTCGACTGCATAATAATTTTGTACATGATTCTGACATTCAATACAAATTCATAGAGAATTAAACAAATAATAAGATAAAACTTGTTTATGGTCGTTTCAGTGAAAGGACCTTTCATCAAAATTATGACGAGTGGTAATCTCTTTCCTCCGTCATCGCTAATGATCACTAGCGATGAAACGCCTGTTCACACCTGTTCATCTTGGAGGATCATCTGGAGTGATCACTGAAAGTGAACAAATGTGAACGCCCCTTAAGGCTCAATCCTTTTTACCTACCCTGCAAGCGAAACAATGTGATAGTGATATTATGTCTATTGATACTTTAAATAAAATCAAACTTAAATTCAAATATCAAAACATGAGAAATATTGTAATTTGGCACAAACTCATTCTGGACAGAAGAATATTGTTTCTATATTGTGTCTGCAAGAGAAAATTTAGAATGTTTTGAATACAAGCTGCACTGCTAAGTATGAGAATTTTCAAGATGTATTTTGATTTATCATAAACTCAAATTCATCCTTTTAGTAAAATATATGTAGGTATATACATGAAATAAAAAGCTTTTTTTAATTTGATAATGAACTTCCACAAATTCAGTTGGACTATTGTACATTTCATCAAAACAGTGATAATATCATTAAAAATCTTAAATGCTAAAATAGTCAATAAACTATACACAAATAAATATGATTTTTAACTAAATAATTGTAGAAACATTACAAAATATAAACAGGAACAAATAAAACACATAACAAACATAATTTTTGGTTAATAATTCATAAGTACACAATTTGGTTTCAAAATCAACATAAAATAACAATTAAAATGGTTTTAGTTTCACAATCAGCATAAAATAATACATAATTTAAAATAGTTTTGGTTTCAAAATCAACATAAAATAATAATTTAAAACAATTTTGGTTCCGAAATTAGCATAACATAGTAATTAAAAAATTAAAGATTTTTAAAAGTCAAACAAATAAATCAGTTTTTTGTTTACATGAGATGAAATATAGGAAGAAAACCATTTGGAATGTATAACTTAAAATAACAATCTATAGATAAATAAATGAAACTTTTATTCAAATAGATTTCCACCAAGATTCATCAGTCTATACATTATCTTACATAAAGTGTCTAAAAATTTGAAATTTGGAACTAATTTGACCCTTTTAAATGGAACGATTTCTTAAATTCATAAATAACTAAGCGGGAATGTATGTCACAGCTAAATTAGTTTTCTTTTAATATCAATGTTTAGATTATACTTACCACTATTAAGTCTACTACATATTTATAAAAAGAATCTACTATTTATATCTAGAAGTCAATCAGAGAAACTCACAAAGCATTCCTCTAATTTGTACCGTCTTCTAATATGTTAGCGGCCGTTAAATGCAAAGACCGCATGCATTCTACAAGACCTGATTCCATAAAAAAAATAGAGGAAACTATTTGCTAACAGAACCTTTACCGGTGCTACACTCTCACTTGTTTATTGCAGAACTTTTTATTTATTTATTATAATTTTAAAATATCCCATCTGGGTCACTACTAAATGGTGATGTTGTCTTTTCTAAGCCTTATATGGTGGTTTCATGTAATGAATTTACATAATTCAAAAAAGTCATAATTCGGTCATAAAATTAAAACAAGCAATCCACTCTTTACAAATAAACTTAATTATGTATTATTTCTACAGTAGTCCCATGGGATGCAGTGGCGCTCGCAGGTCACACACTGTCGCAGCTAATCTCCGTATGTGCGCGAGTGCTGTGCCAGCTGGTAACAGTCCCAAATGTACAGCGTACAGTTCAAAACATTTCACAGACTTAGCACCACTGCCAGGAAAACAAACTTCCGTCAATTTACTGAAAAAGAAAATATTATAATGTAATTATTATGTCTTGTGTTCAAGTTCTTCTGCTCCCAACTTCAGATAAATAAGATGAGAAAGCCAATTCACAATAAACCTAGTTTTGGGAAGACATTAAATATATAAAGCTATACTATATTATTTTACACCCTTGCACCGTATCCCAAGTGGAGGGAAGACAGAGAGAATGGAAAGCGATATAGAGATATCTTCACACACTTCTTTCACCTCTTCTACATTTCATTGTGTGAAATTATAGAGAAATATATTAATTAATAAAATAAAGAACTTAAAATGCACGTATTGTAAAATTTGTTCATTTTGAATTATGTCACTTTTCTATTTAACCGACGATATCAACACAGAAGGAGAGAATTTATCATTACTGCATTGCAATATATTACAGCTAAAATTTTTAAATGTTATTATTTGTAAATGTAAGGGAGTTATTACTTGCAAAAGTCAACATGACGTGTGAGATTCCCCTGAGGCAGGTGTGACTACGTGAGGTGTATGACTAAAAATTTATAAGTGAGTTAATATTTGTAAATCAAAATGAGTTATTACTTGTAAAAGTCAACATGTGTGAGATTCCCCTGAGGCAGGTGTGACTGCGTGAGGTGTCGAGGCTTCACAGCCGAGCCTCCCTGGTCCTCCCACCAAACCAGGTGTGCGTAGTGGAGTGAAGCGTCCTTCCACATTGTAGCCAGAAGGCCTCCTCTCACATTCCTACTGCCCTTTTCTATCATTTGCCAAATCTAAAGCAAACAAATAATCATAAATATTGAGGTTTATTTCTGTGCCTTTCTGTAGATGTCGGATAGCAGTCAATTACATCATGATAAATGTTTAGAATATTTACTAATTTTTTTATTGTTTAACCGGATGCCGATGGCAATATTTTACAGTATGTATTTGTATGGAAGCATTGTTTTTATTTTTTTTTTTATTTTTTTATTTCTATATCATCACAGCATCTACTACAAATGAGGTGGACAGCAGATCGACTGTCCTTCACAGATTGTCTTCTTTATACCATAAAAAATAAGACCTTCAGTTACTCCTAAATTGAAGATAATTTCCTCAATTTTGGCATTCACAATAATGTGATAATTGAGTTTTACACTATGGATTAAATTATCGCTTCAAATTTTCACAGGTCTGCGACTGATTTCGACGCGTTAGGGTCATTCACAAGCAAATTGAAAAGAATCTTTCAAACGGTTGTCACTAATGTGTCGAAACCGGTCACAGCTCTCTTAAAAATTCAAATGTATAATAATGTAATACATAGTGGAAATGTTAAATGTTATATAAAAGGATTTAATAAAAAAAGTCTGCAATTTTTTCAAAATTCTACAAACACTGCAAAACATACAGAAAATATTGTAAAATATATCTTATCCCGAATACTTCATGAAAATAGACCCTTTAAATGGTGAAATATGTTAAAATACCTTTTTCCTGGATAGCATATGACTGCAGTCAGTAAGATCAGGAGCTGTAAGCCTGTGACTTGTTCGATCTATATGCACAAAGTGGACCAGACCTGGAAACTCCTCCACATATTTACTCATTACTGGAGATGTACACAGTGTTAAGGAAAGTAACGGAATAACTGTAAGATTAACAGAATCTTTCAATCAACAATCCACACTTGCCGGTAAGATCTCAAAATCAGAATCTTTAAATTTTCGAAATTATTGAGAGAAACCTTGTGGAACAACAATTTATAAAATAATAAAATTGTTATATGTGTAAGTAGTGGGAGGGGTCTTTCACAATACATCGTTCCTATGACAACAACATCAGAGCGCAGGGAATGTCGTAGGAAGAGGTGACGCAGTTGGCACAAATACGCTCTGAATGGAGGAGGTTGGTTTCTGCGCTGTGCTTCCGAGGGGAGCGTTGAGGGCGATGATGAGTGGTAGGGGAGGTGGGAATGCGAGTTGTGGGAGAGGGTGGTACTGAAAGCTTTAGAAGGTGTGATGTCAGTGTTGGAATTTGAACTGCATGATTTAATTTTTTATGGATTTCCAATGTCTCTAAAATTTCCAATTCAAAACCTTTTTTTACATACATGGAGTACTTCCCCATTATCTTCACAAAACATTCAGAATCTTTTATTTACTCATAATCAAAACTGTTTTAAAGACCAAACTGTTCTTATTGTTTATAATTATCTAACTTATTATAGACTGGTGGTGCTGATATTCCCATAAATAAGATAGAAAAATACCTAAAAAATACAATATTAGCAACACTATGTACAATAGAAAATAATAAATATATTTTGAAAACACACAAAATATATATTTTTAAATAGATTGAAAAGGATATGATCCAACAGAGAAGTTTCTCATCGCCTTGACTCTCAAGAACTCGTACAAAGGTCCTAATCTCGAATGCACTGCATCAAATGATGCAGGGCAATCTCCATCAGTCGGTGAGAAGCCGCTACATTGGATCTGATATGCCGTTCTCAGGGCGACCCTCAGTGGACAAAGCCCTGCTTCAGCAGCCATGTAATTAGTCCCCACATTAGACTGCTTTGTGATTTCGTTAATTTTCTTCTTCAAAGAGTCCCAATGTGATTGGAGTTTCTTTTGTGGAGAGTCTGGTTGGATTTTATGTTTCTTCAGAGCATCTAAAGCCTAAAAATATAATAAATCAGATAAATAATCCTTTATAGAATTTGACTTATCAAAAATCTAACTCTAATCTCATTTTTTATGAGAATTTTTTTAGTAACCGGACATCCTGTATATGGTAAAAGTAGCGCTACTACTACTACACCATCACAGAATATCTCACAAGTGGGATAGCCAGTGGATCAACTGAATGTTTTAAACACGCAGGTTGTCCTCATCGATCCATTAAAGAAATAAGACATCAAGATGGGAAGCATGCCTCAGCAATAAATGATAGATGTAAATTGTCTAATACCAGAGGTTTTATGAACACCTGCTCTGTCAAATGTACATCTTTTTTTATTATCAATTTATTTAGTATTTATTTATTTATTTACTAAACCTACAAACCATACTAAACTATATTTTTCGTATAACATACTTTTTTAATAGCGCCATCTAGCGCCGAAGCCACAGGTTTGACATGTTCTGTATCTCTCTGGGAAAGGGGCACTGCAAGAGCGGCCAGACTGACTAAACAAGTGTGGAGGGATGCCGCAGCTCCTCCGCAACCCCCGACGCACATCACAAGAGTCACGCATGACGACAGGCGACGCACATGCACATTAAATGGAGTACCGCTACTCAGCATTATCACCCACGAAAGTGTCTGACCAAAATCGCCACATTCCACTGAAAGTTTTTCATTATGATTAGAAAATAGGGATGACTAACAGGAAAAAACTTGTCTATGGTTGTTTCAGTGGAAGGAGCATTCACAAAAAATATGTGGGGCAGCAAATGCTTTCATCTGTCATCCTGATTGATCACTCAAAATGATGAATATGAATGCCCCTTCACTCATTTTTTCTTAGTGTGAGCTAAATATTTATTAAACTTTTCATATAGTAAAGTAAATCAATTTTGAAATTCTTAATACGAAATGTTATATTTACTTGTGTCTTCGAGTAGCTCAGTGGGACTGGGAGATCTGCTTTCCGATGTACTGTTTGGAGGTCTTCTACTCCAAAAATCTTGTGCACTCTGGCTCAGCAGTCCTAAGAATATAATGTCTGTTGGATTGAGATCTTCAGTGTTGCGACTGAAACACAAATAACCGATATATAATATTTGCAATTGTATATTCAAGAAAAACGCAACACTTATTATGGATTGGTTATGGGTTCTTGATTTGTTTACGAAATTACCGAATAAGGTGACATGGCCAATTCTGAACTTTATCTTAATAATTCAGTTTTTTTTTAATAAAATTATATTATGTACTTTGATTATTATTTATAAATTTATTATTTTGGGTTAGTTGGAAGAGATTGCACCTTTGCGATAAACTCGCCCTCTGTATATTGATTATATTTAATTTGAATGTATACCTTCAATGAAATTGTATGTAATCAATGTACAGTAAAGAATGAATAAATAAATATAACATGATAGACTGATATAATAAATTGTATCTGATGGGATTTGAAAGTAACATAAATTGAATTTTCCCACAATGCAATCTTAGTATCCTATTCGGCCACTAGAGGCGCTAGTCTTGTATAGTATCATGTTTTTAGCTAACTTCGTGTTGTTAAAATGTAATATATAGATAGTAGGGTGGAGTAGCTCTTTCTCTATTGTTAGACTTAATAGAATAAACTTTTGAATGTGAAGCTCGGTGTTTTATAGAAAACCAACTGGTATCTATGTATCTGATGTGCAAGAAATCAAGAATGCATATCGTCGTTACATATTCAAAAAGGGACATATGAATTCATAAATGTTTTGACATTTCTAGAATAAACTGCTTATAATGACATCACAACCATTTTATAAAGTGATTCTTAGTATCAAATATTGAAATTCAATACTTAATTACTCGCACGAAGAAAATTACATAACTGCTCGCATGGGGTCACCGGTAACCCCAAATTGTAGGAATATTTTTTTTTATTTTTTAAACGTTGTGTAGTAAATAAAACTTGTTTTTTATAAAGTGCTTTATTAATTCTATTATATTAAAAAGGAATAACATGAACTAAATATCTAATTAAACAAAAAAAAGCTAAATTAAATTAATTATCAAAAATTAACAACTTGTACTTATACTGAGATCAAAGTTAAAATTTAAGAATATTTTTAGGAATTTTCCGAATCACTTTTATTACACTGTTGACAGTATATTTGAGAGTGATCATCGCACATAAACTTGCGCATTTTGTTTGATCGTTTTTTCGCAGGCAGTTGTTGCAACGCCCACGTTTTACAGTTGTTGGTGGGACACGGTTTTCCAACTCATGCACTTCCAAAATCGTTTTTTTACAATCTTAGGAGTTGCATTAATTTGTCGTTTCTGGTGATTATGAACAAGTTCAATAGACAATTGCCGCAAAAAATGACGCCTCACGTGAGTACGTTATTTTGTTCGTAATTTGCTCGAAGTAAAACGAGTGCATTTATAAGATGGAAAAAATGGCTAACGGCCATCGTTTGGTTCTCCTTTCTATGCTGTATGTACCACACAAGTGATCATTGGTGTCCATTTCTTCTTTGGTGCTAATAATACACAAAAAAATACATAAAATAAAAAACTCATATCTTTCAAAAAAGTTACGTAATTACTCGCATGGGGTCAACGTTCAAGAGCGCAGCGACGCGCCCTTCCACTCCCGTGACTTGGTCACTATTGGAATACAAACTTCGACCCGGGTTATGAAGCTAGCGAGGGTGCAGGGAAATTCGAGAAGCAGCAAATGCTTAATTTTTTAATGCGAAATTGCTTTGACCCCATGGGACTAATTAAGGGTTAAAGAATAATATCACATGCCAATAAAAAGTCCAAACTACAATTTTAATGCCTTAATGAACAGTTTTAAAAGAGTACGCCTAAATAAAAATATGCGCACATGTCTTTTTTTGAATATGCAACAACGATATATTAATACAAATGTGCCTAAAGGTGGACTTCAACTTCCACCAAGTATCGTCGGTTGACAACATTGACTTTAATAATACAAATGAATACAAAAACTTACCTTGTGTATAATGATAGTAATTTATTCTTGATAAAGATGGCAACATGAGCAGATCTCGGGGGATGGGGTAGAGCCTCGTGCGCAGCCTTTAAAGCTGCCAGCACCACGCCCGACACCTCCCCGCTAGTGTGGACTGTCTCAGATGTACCTAGTATTGTCGCCTGATCTCGCTCCGACAAACGTTGCCAGCAATTTAAAGTCATCTCTGCTCCAGATCTTTGCTTATCGTGTTTCAAACTAAAAGTAGATCCATATCATAAGTTAATTTTTTTGAATATTTATTTATTGACATCGGCAGTAATTGAATAACAATTCTGATGTTAATTTATTGAAATATAATGAAGACATTGGAGGATTAAATGGTATTACCTGCTTCCATACAAATACCTACATAGTATTACATCATCAAATAAATATATATTACTTTTTATTTCTATGACTTACAATGAAGGATCAGGACCGCAGAAGTATTTGAGGATAGTGATGTACATGGCTAGATTCCTCTGCATCCTGTAGATCAAATCAGTACCAATGTGAACAAACAGGTATCCCACATACTGAAAATAAGAAATATGAATAGCAATTAAGTTTATATAATTATTTGAATATAATGTTCCAGTATTGACATTGTGAAACATTTCAATTTTTTTTTTTATTTTATTTTATTATTTACTATAAAATATAATGTAATCAGGAGGATGAGGGGAAGCGAGAGGAGTGTAGTGGAAAGAATGTGTATAAATAAGTTTGCAATAAGCCGATATCTAAGCATTACAATGTCTATACTATACAACTATACAAAACCCTCACGCTGTGTCCCAGGTGGGGTAGGTAGAGAGAACGGAGTGACATGTTGATCTATCCTTACATACTTTTTTTGCTTCCTCTACATTCATCTAGTTTCTCATACATGCACGCTGATTCCTCTTACTCAACATGCGACTGTCCTTGCAAAGCTGATCCCTGTAGTCAAGCCACATACTTCTTGGATGTCCGCGCTTTCCCACACCCCCTTTTTCAGATAAATACACCCTTTTCGTCATCCTTTCATCGTCCATTCACTCCACATGTCCAAACCATTGCAACTTATTTACACGCATTCTATCAACAACATCCACTTCCACTCATTCTCCTGATATCCTTATTCTTCACTCTGTCGCACAATGTTTTACCTACCATTCTTCTCAGTTAGAATGTCACATTCCTCATTTTTAAATAATATTTGCGCAATTTTGTTACAATGCAATGCCGTGGTGTTCGCAAGAATCAAAACCCTAGGTAGACACTGGGTAGAAGTGGAGTCTCTCCACACCTTGGATCCCCTCAAGATCCTGGACTTCATAAGATGTCTGGGACTTGAGGGTGCGCTTTGACGGGCCACACCGGGAAAGCTGAGTAGGGGGAGTACAATAGACCTTATAGGTCGCGGTGCATATTCTACCCCAACCCATAAAATAAATAACTAAAATATTGGTTATTTACATATAATATTGAGTTGATAAAAATTAAAATAAAATGTAGCTTCTCGATCAAATTTTCAGTACCAAGATTGTCATTTTTGGTTAGCTGGAAGATATTGCCTCCAGGCAATAAGCTCGCCAATTGTTCTTATTATTATTATTATTTTAAGCAGAACTGTCGCAATTAATATTAAACCTGGGCTAAGTAAAAATAAAAATAATTTCCACAGTGTACCTCATCAAAGATGATATTGGTCCCATCCCTACACTGCACAGAGGTATATGAATTCCCAAACTGGCAAGTCATAATCTTCTGTGATGTGATCACGGGAGAGAAGATCTGTATCACAATGTCAGGATGCAACTCTCCAGTGAAGGTGTCGTCTTCAGAAGGCTGTAATCAAATAAAAATAAAACATTTTTCAATACTCTCATATCTAGTGATGTGAGTAGAGAAAATTCTCCGGAGAAATTTCTCGAGAACGAGAAATTTCTCCGAGAATTTCTCCTCTGATTGAAGAGAAATTTCTCTGATTTTTTCCCATGGGGATTCCCCTATTATTTATTGGCGATAATGCGGCGGAATTCCCCTACAAAATATATGAAAAAATATCCGGTATTGACTAACTTTAATTGTAGCAATATTGGTGATAAATTGTCTCAACATTTGTACATTGTTATTGATTGATTGAATAAAGTACTGATTTATTATTATTTTACTGTTAAATAAAAAAAATAAAAAATTCTCGGTAAATTCTCTACTTCGAGAAATTTACCGAGAACCAAAAATTATTTCTTGAGAATTCCACAACACTACTCATATCTATATGTCACCAATAAGAGATTCATACGATTTGTATTACGAGATAACTGAAGTCCAGTATCCGATTAACATGTCTTGCCTATTGCAAACTGAGACTCTTTCTGTATATGTCCAAATTTCAAAATCCGCCAAAAAAAATATTTTACAGCATTGTGCCTTAAAATTATGTGATACCTACCATCTAACAATATTGAACTTGACACAAACCGTCCCACAAGACACTGGATATTGTAATCTTATTAATAATAATATCTATATTATGTCAGAGCGAAACAATGCACTATGCAGAATTTTCACCAAAATAGTGGAAGATCCGAACAGCCACATAATATTATACATAATTGTATATTATTATTTGCCATGGAGAGACAAAATAAGAAATGAAAACATCCGTCAAAAGACTAAAGTCGTAGGCATTGTTGATAAAGTCTCCAAGTTGAAATGGCAATGGGGTGGCCATGTGGTAAGGCGAGAGGATGGCAGGTGGACTTCCAGAATTTTTGAACGGAGGCCATGGGAGGACAAAGAAAGTGTAGGAAGACCCCAAAAAATATGGATTTACAATATAGACCATTAAAGGATGACGTCACAGAAAAATCATTGAGGGGCATCAGGCATCCCAACACAACAGACGATTACTGTGTAATATTAGGTGGAACGCCTAAAGAATACCTAATAATTTAAAAAAACTGTCAGTGTCGATTTTGTTATTATTTTGTCATCTGACTTTCTTTTTTTTTTCTTATGGCATAACATCCTACAAGGATGATTTGCGCAATCTGACTGTTTGCCCCCCAAGCAAAAGCAAATCCATAGACAAGACCACGTGATCTTTAATGGCTTTAATGGTCTATTGTCTAGATGATTGGAAAACACTGATATTGTGTTGCTCAAGATTGAAAAGTTTTGATGAGGCCTATATCCAGCAGTGGAGAGAAGGCTAGCAGTAGTAGAAGTTATTATTATTTATTCAAGTTTAATGTAACATCAAAAAGATAACAATGTTTACAGAATAGGAAGCCATAAAAGTTCTTACTCACCCTCTCTTCTGGTATGAGTCCCTGTAATGTGGCCAAATTGAGCACATGTTTCACAAACAGATGATCCCACTTCCAATATATTAGATCGTTCATATTATTAAACACTAAAAGACTCCTCATTTTGATTGTTTATTTTTTCATCTATAAGTTAAAACCTCTTTTATTACTTTTCTTATGTGTTTATTTGTGGTTGGTATCAAATTACCTGTCAAACATAAACGTCAAAATTATTGACATTTGTGAGTCATAGACAAAAGCCTATTGTCTACGGTTAATTACATTTTGGTGCGAAAAATAAATAAAATAGAACCCTTATAGAAATTTGGAAAATAGTTGCGTTAGGTTAAGGTAATTTGTAATACAAAAATTTATAAAATCGTTAACTAGTATCTAGCGAACTTAATAACGATTTGTTGGCAGTGGTTGAAATGTTTTTCTTTTTTATTTTCTTGGGAGAAGTTTATCAAAATAATGGTTGTTCAATGAAAAACATTTTTGTAAAACAAAAACAATGAATTGTAGTGTAAGCTTAAGATCATTATTTATTTATACGCCTATATGATTCAAATTGTATCCATACAAAAACAAAATAATGAATCATGATTACTTTATGAGATTTTGTGCAACAAGCTGTTAGAAATGTTACCAGTACAAATAACTTTCAGCAAGTTTTAGCATATACTTAGTATTATTCTATAAATAATACTTGTTTCAAAACACCCGATTTGATAATATGTGCTTAAAATTTAAGAAAATTTACAAAATTTGTTTTAATAAAATTAAGAGGATCATTGCTAAATATTTTGATGTGAAAAATAAGAATAATTTAAAATTTCTAAACGATTTATATGGCGACTTATCGTCGTTGTATAGCAACATTCCTCCTCGTGTCAAAGTAACGTTTTTATTTCCAATTCATTTTTTCATAATTTTCATCAAAAACATCTTCTAACCGTACAAAATTTTCAAGAAAATATGTTTTAAACAATAATTCAAAGACTGTTTCATCGTTAACTTCCATGTTATAACAAAAAAACAATAGCAATTCTATGATATTTACGTTGTAAAAAATGTTATTTTTTATAAATTTTATTATACTGACTTCTTATTAAGTATTTATTGCCTAATATTAGGTTTAATTGAATTAGTTGACCTGTGGATGTATTTTGCAAGATAAAATGCCTAAAAAGTGCGTATTTTTTGTGTTCACGATTGTTTTTATACAATAATAAATTAATATACTGAAGCAAATGTTTTGTAACATGTTTTTGCAAAATGTGAAGAATGTTATGGTTTGTTGTGTCGTTTGTTAAAGATTTTATTGTATCACACGAAATTTACATGATAATGCGGGTGCATTTATCACATGAGGATGTGTTATTGAATGTATTGTTACAAATATGAAGGCAAGAAGGAAACATGGCCCTGATATGTAAGTTGTTGTTGTATACAAATGCTATGAAACATTGTTTACTGATAATGAATAATTTAAGGACTAGTTTGTACAACTAAATGCGTATTTACATAAGAGCGAGTTCTATTACTTTCTTTCAATTACTTTCTAAATCCTGAACATATTGGATGTCCAGTTCCATTTAACTCAATAAATAGAATTGTCTTAAATTTGTGAAAATTTGTATTGAATTGTTGTCATTTTGATTTATTTATATTACGCTTAAAAAACAACAGAAAGTCAAATATACCATATAGTAATCACACTGTTACAGCTAAAACACATTTCCCGGTATATAAAAAAAAATATATGAATTTTCCAACTTATATTCATGTAATTATATATTTTTTCGAAAAGAAATTATATGATAATGAAACGATTGTCAATAAATGTGCGTTTGCGTAAAAAAAACACAAACATTTATGAAAAATGCAAATTATTTGTGCTTAAAATCCACAAAATTGCACTGGACTCTTTATTTTCTAGATAATAACCTACATATTATTTATTGATTTGGCGGTAACGTTGTGGCAGTTTCTAAACATTTGTAATAACCTAAGTAATATATAGAAATAATTCAAAATTATCAAAGTTTTGATGCATTCACATAAACTTAATAAATTCCCATTTCCCTTTTCTTCTTGCAGATGAGGCCCTTTTCAGCCGTTTTTCATTTGACCATTTCACGTTACCGCTGACACATGGAGACACATCCAATCTGTTCTACATGCCCGGGGGCAGTAGGAATGCCATCAATGAGAAGCTCATTGCCAAAGTGGAGAAATCCAGGGACCTCTTTGAAGAAGGTCTTCCCGAGATGGATATCCCACCACTGGAACCACTTATCATAGAGCATTATCATTTATATGTCTATCAGAAAGCTGTTATCAAGTTAGAATATATGTTTATTAATTATTTTGGAATGAAGGAGAGAAAGAGTTTTATTAGAACAAAACATAATGCTACCTTAATGCAAAACTATCCTAAGTATATTATGGGGTGTTCACATTTGGCGAATATCGCCAGGCGAATTATTTTGCCTAAAAAACAAAATAAATTAGAAGAGTGGAATAGGTTGCGTGCTGCATTGGTTGTTGCAAAGAACAATAATTTGTTTAAGAATGGGCTTGATAGTGTACAGTGACATCAATAGTGTGGATATCAACCACACCAGCTCTAGCTGCCTGCTTGATAGCTTTAATAATAATAATAAAAATATTGGCATTCTATATTATAATATCGTTACACTCATTCATCAAACTATTTCGTATCTGTTACTATCATTTCTTATTTCTACGTACTTAACTCATTTTGACCAAAATTTGAACTTAGGATAGTTCTGCATTAAGGTAACGATAAGAGAAAAATGAAGGTACATAATTCGACTCACGCAAAGTATTTTCACATACACATTCAGTAATTGTGATAATTTTTGTAAAATAAATATCATTGTTCGTTCTTCTTGTGTCCATACTGTAAAGTTTGTGGAAATATAATGAATGTTTTCGGGTGTTCCATAAAAGATCGGATTTCAGTACTTCCCTGAGGATTGTAATGAATAAAAATAAGTCTCATTTATTTATTTTTATTTATTGAAAACAAACAAACACCAACAGGCACATCATATACATATATAACATAAAGAATACAACAGAAACAAAGTTTAATACAAAGATCTTCCCTAAAACAGAATAGATACAACAGAAACAAATTTGAATACAAAGATGTGCCCTTAAACAGAATAGATACAACAGAAACAAAGTTTAATACAAAGATGTGCCCTAAAACAGAATAGATACAACAGAAACAAAGTTGAATACAAAGATGTGCCCTTAAACAGAATAGATACAACAGAAACAAAGTTTAATACAAAGATGTGCCCTAAAACAGAATAGATACAACAGAAACAAAGTTTAATACAAAGATGTGCCCTAAAACAGAATAGATACAACAGAAACAAAGTTTAATACAAAGATGTGCCCTAAAACAGAATAGATACAACAGAAACAAAGTCTAATACAAAGATGTGCCCTAAAACAGAATAGATACAACAGAAACAGAGTTTAATACAAAGATGTGCCCTACATGGTAGTGATGATGATGAATGATTGTGTATCTTTCTCATTACAGAGCTGATGCGGATTTTGACGGCATCCAAATAGCTGGCCTCAAGAAATTTGTTTTAGAGAATCTCAACTTTAAGTTTATCGGCCTACATTTGTCTTTTGAGTTCTCTGTTCCTCAGTTGATTTTAACTTGTAAGTATATCAATTCATGTATAAAGTACATACTTTGCTAAACAAATGCAGTTTTGCAATATTTTATTAAACCAAACATTGTTTTTTTTAATGAATTTGAATTGAAAATGAATCTAAAAAGTATTAAGTAATATGGATGTGTCGTGAAGATGGATTAAGTAATAGAACCTGCTACCGCTCAATTGAAGGTCTGTGACTCTATTATTAGGTTAACAAGGGTCTCTTAAATTGAAATCTGATAATAGCACTATATGTATGGCTTTGTGGCAATGAATTTGCTAATTTTATTGAACTGGAAGAAGTGTTCTCAATATTTCATAGGTTTTACAGATTTACTTGTTTGTGTTTCAGCTACATACAGAATAGATGGCAAGGTAGCTAGTATCATCCCTTTTAGACCAAACGGAGATGCAAGGTAAATTCCATAATTATAATACATTCATCACTGTAGATGTTATAAATAATATTTTACACAATTGTAAAAAGGGATATGAGTTCTAGCAACAACTTTAACTAATATATAATACATTTTTGTTGCTATATTTTCAGGGTTGAAGTGAACAATGTGAAAGTGAAAGGGGTGGCAGCCCTGAGTGTGAATGATGGATATCTCAACCTCAAGTCATTCACAGGGGAGTTTGATGTCGGGAAAGTAAAGGTGGGTAGTAAATTAATTGATCTTTTTTGTTGAATTCCAATTCTGGTATATAAATTTGTTAAACTTCATGTAGTAAATGTGAGGAGTACCACTTACTTAATTTTCGAATCCGGACTTTAAACCTTGCCACTCCAGTATGCAGCGACGTATATCGCCTTGTCACTCGCCATCATTAGGTCATTCTCATTACATCCATTCGGTATCAGCGGGCTTATTTCATCTGTTACCATTCAAATTCCTTTAAAAAACACAAAAAAGCTCGTCTCTTCGTTTTTGGTTGTATAAATTTTTACTGCCTGTAAGTTTTTTAACATGAACAAAGTTTGGACTCAGCATCAGGACAAAATGTCGCTTGTTCAATGCGTGCATCATCCCAATCCTTTATATAGCTGTGAGTCTTAGCACTTAACCAAGGCTCAAGAGCGGAAGATACTAAGCTTTGAAAACAAGTGTCTTAGAAGGGTTTTGGATGTCAAATGGTATGAACGTGTTACAAATTATGCTGTGCGCCGGCGCACCCAGCAGAGACCTCTAATCTCCGTAATACAGGAGAGACGATGGTCCTGGCTGGGACATGTTTTGAGAATGCCCAATGATAGTTGGCCAAAAACAGCACTGTTCTTCCGTCCGCAAGGGTTTCGTCGGCCCGGGGATCACTCTTTCACAATACACCATTCCTATGACAACAACATCAGAGTGCAGGGAATGTCGTGGAAAGAGGTGACGCAATTGGCGCAGAGACGCTCTGAATGGAGGAGGCTGGTTCCTGCCCTGTGCTCCCGAGAGGAGCGTTGAGGGGGATGATGATGATGATGATGATGTAAGCTTTTTACATGTAGTTAGCTCACTGGGTACCTTACTTGTGGAGAATAGCGTGATAGTAAGATTCCCGCTTCTTCCAATCATATTCTTCACAATTTTATTATAGCATTGTTTAAACATGATTCTGCAATTGAGATGTCTAATTGCTTTTGTCATCAAAACTTTGTGTCCAAACCCAGTAAAACAAAAGATAGTAAATATTCTATATCTTATTAAATTTTGTGTTTATTTTTATAGATCTACATGAGCGGCCTTATCGGAGACGGACTCATCAACAAATTCCTCAACTGGATCCTATCCAAGATCGGGACCAATGTCATCCAAGAACAGAAAGCCGTCATCACGGAGAACGCGACTGAACTCATCTCAGAACTGACAAACGATATCTTGAAGACTATCAAATTGACCGACGTTATCGGCTAAACAAACTAATGTATCAAAATGTCAAACGCTTATTTTATAAACTTTTAAGGAATACAGGGGAAAAACAAGCGGATTAATGGATGCCTAGTGTGGCCTAGTCACTCTAAATGGAGGAGTCTAGTTTCTGGCCTGTACTCCCGAGAGGAGCGTTGAGGGCAATGATTATGATGATGATGAGTGTGGCATGGAGGTTACGCTCTTGCCCTTAAGTCACAAGGTTCTTAGTTCCATTCTTGGCCAGGGTAGAACATTTTACGAATTGTGCTGGATTTGGGTGTTCATGTATTTAGTGCATTACACAATGTGTATGCGCTTGTACCAATGATACAAGATACATATCTTTGTTTAGGACTAGCTCTGTCTGTGTGAGTTGTCTGTGTATAAGCTATGTTATGTTTCGAGGAAAAAATAATAATATTTTGGTTTAAAAATACCATAGACAAGCATTTTGACAATGACTGATTCACTTTTTTGATATGCTATGAGAATCTAAACTAATAATAGCTTCGAATTTGCATATTTTACATTAATTTTTGAAAAATATTGATTCAGCTTGTTTTTTTTCTTGTACCCTTCATTCTGACTTTATAAATTATTTATTAAACAACTATTATTTTGTCTTTTACCATTCAGATTCCTCTAAAAAACACAAAAAGGCAACTAGCCGTCTTCCTTTTTGAATAATTTTGTGCCAATAAAATGACTTTTATTTCCGAGTCATATTCTCAACGCTTTAATATTGCCGTAAGAAAAAAAGAAGATATTTTGAATGGAATATTTGCGGAAAATAACATTTTGACAATATGTTGAAATTAGTTGACAAAATTTATTTTTTGTGTTTTTACAAATGCAAAATAAAATGTTGATATCCTCGCTGCACTTTCGAAATGAGTCATTTGGTTTAAACAAATTCCAAACAACTGAATAATGAAATGCCAGTGCAAGCAGTTAATCTTTACTGAAAGGCTGGAAATATTTTATGCTATATTTAGTATCTTTCATGAGAATAGAATGACATAATGAGCATTCAATTACAAATGACTGAGAAAAGAATGATAATGACTGATTAAAATTGTGAAATGTGACAATAGGAATTTTGTTTTATCTCAAGTCACCCATTTTGAATGTTCAGCGAAAAATATGTTATTATATAAACAGTATTTTAATTAGCTTTTGTAGCCGTTGTGTTGTATATTTGTGAACGGCCTAAAGATGTTACTTATATTATTATTATTGTAGCTGTCATTGTTGATGCATAGATGAGCATAGATTAATTAATGTTGTTATAATCCATAGACAAGTTGTTGATGTTATATTATTACGAAGTTAGCTGCAGATTATATTATTATTATTGTGTAGATGTGTTGATGTTTTAAAATTTTGTTACAATTTTTTAGACATATGTTGTTTTATGAGGCAATGTCCATGTGTGAAATTGCTTTGGACCATTTAAGGATGATATCGAGTAAGGGGGAGGGAGGGAGATACCCAGTAATAACCATAAAATTGTTTTTTTATGACTTTCACCAATTGGAAATATTACAACTTGGCCTACTGAAAAGTTACAATAATCAATATTTATTTTAGAAATATACACGGCAAGTAGCCTTTTACATGTTAACATAAATTTTTAAAAATACAAAGATAACAATGTCATAACCATGGGTATAAAAATACTTAGTGTCGAAAAATCAAACAGTAACCAGATGTATTAAGAATAAATAATTAGTACAATACAATTCATAAATCGACAATATTTATATTTAAAAATAATTCACTGTCAAAGGAATAAAAATAACAGCAACTATATTTATAGAATTTTCTGCAAATTGTTTCCTGTAGCAATGCGCAACACAGGTTCATTTGTATCTTTTCTTAGGTAAATCTTTGAGTTTTTTATCCGAGTGAACTTCCAAGTCTTTGCCTTGATACGTGCATCCGCGTAAAGTAACTTGTTTTTTAGAGTTAAGTGTTCGGAGATGTATATTTTTTGCTTCTTGTCTGGAATGCCCAAGTCGTCGGTTGTCAGACCACGTTTCGTCTATGCCCAGTCCAAAAAAGCATCATGTCAACTGATTTTTGAAATTTTTAAGATCATATTCTTTGGTCGGTTATTTATGGCAGCACCATGGGAAACCCAATGAACTGTGGTGACGTCTGATTGAGATAATGGAACACCTAACTTGTTGGCAGGAGTAGTTACAATGTTCAGTAGATTTTCACCTTTTCGCTCAGTAATGTTTTGTATTTCAATGTTAGATCTCCTGACTCGCTTCTTCATATCGTTTGTGTATTGTTCTAGAATAGTATTTCGTCGTTCCAGATCACACACTCTCGCCAAGACATCTTTGTGTTCTTTTTCCAAATCTTCATAGTCGGCAATAATATCATTAAACTTCTTTGAAATAAATTTGAATTTATTTTTATATTACATGACAACCTTATGGGCTAGTGAAATATCCTTTGGCTAGACTATTTTCTACATGATATGGGGTAATCAGAGAGGGTATGAATATCAGAGGATGCATCTCCATTGTCCGTTGTGTCCAGGATCCACTCTTGTCTGTGACATTTTTCTGTCTTACCTCACATTACTGTTTCTGGGTCTTGTCTGCTCGTTGTAAGATCTGGGTCGTCTGTTGGGGTTTTGGTGTTTGAAATTATCCGAGACCGTTATTTGACAGAAGTCATGTTGAGTATCATCGGTTGTCCATAATTCTCACCCAGATGTTAGATATGCTGGGGAGTGTTTGATTGATGAACAGACTGATGAGCTTATGGCAAATCTTATACTGGGTCCATTTATTTTTTATTTATAAAACCATGAAACAAAGTACATTTGCATAGTAATATTTTACAATAAAAAAATAGACATAGTAATGCCCCAGTCAGCAAATTTTATGCCTGTGTAATAAAATAATGTTGGGTTTTTTGCCGTCGAGGTCTGTTGTTAAATTATTCACAATTTTGATTTCCAATTTTACCTGTATAAATTTCTAATAACCATATTTATCGTCCGGCATCTACATCTATAATTTAAGTTTTTTTTTATTTCGTCACCTTATTCAAATGGGACCATTAGAGCCTTCGGCCAATGAAATTCCAGAGAAAACAAACATTTACAATAGTGATTTAATTTTCCTTACAAATTCACCGTATGTTATGTGGAATATGTCAGTATTCGGGGAAATATTATTGAACAGTAGAATTGCCTTTGATATCGGTGACTCTGCGAGAATGTTCGTCCTGCTTGTAGATGGACAGAACAGCATAAATATGCTGACATGAGCGATATGTTATAGTCAAGGATCGTGGAGTGGAAACTATGGGATAAGTGAAATATAAGAAAATGGTACCATAACATTGTCCAAGTTGTGAGAAAATGTAGATTCTTGTTATACACCTATAATTTCGTTTTTTTTTTTTCATTTCGTCACAAATGGACATTGCCTATATTAATACTTTTTCAAAGTGTGTAAAATATAAATTGAATTTTTGTTTTTACAAAAAAATAGAATTGTATTTTAGAACAGTTGTTGTTGATTATAAAATTGTAGAGAATCTTTGATACTGAAATGTTTAGCTAGAAAAAAATATGTTTATACGGGAGACGAATGGTTGTAAATTTAATGATGTTTTCTCTGCGCCATTCGCAGTAAAATGTGTCTAAAAATTTGATGTTGTAAAGAGGAGAAATGTGTTAGTGTTTTCATTCAATATAAAACAATATTTATTCACGTGGGAGATGGGCAGTTGTAAATGGAACATTTTCTCTGTGCCATTCATTAGATATCTCCTAAAAAATTTATGTTTAATATATTATGTCTGATGACGTTCTAATATTGTCATTGTACAGTTAAAATCTCCTATGTGATAATTTTGTGAAAAACTTTAGTTTCATTTCAATATGACCTAGGTACGAGTGTGTTGTTTTATTATCATGTGAAATTTTTTTTAAATTATTCATGTAATGGCAAACCATGCAAATTTTTAACGAATCTATGTCAATATTTATAGAAAATACTTACCCATATATCGTTGGCATACCAAGTTAAAACAACGAAGCCCATTTTTTTTAGATTCACTCACTTTTTTTCACAAGTTTTCAAGTAGTTTATAGTAATTTATTTGTCGAAACATATATTTGCAGTACATCACTAAAAGGACTTTGAATGTCTTCAATCGAGCGGTGATGGTTTTTCTTGATAATTTGAATACATCACACTCTCATTACTGTTAATAAACAACAAAAAACATTTTTATGTAATCCAAGTAGTTTTCAAAATATTATGTTTTGAAAATCTAAGTGCACTGTGACTATATGTTTACAAATAAATTGATTCAAAAAGACAACCTTACGGCATATCGGAGATTTTAATTGTACAATGGTTTGATGTTACAATGTGATTAATGTTAAGAAAATGGTCATATTGTTTTATACTGAATTGTACTGTTGGTGTGTGTGTTTACACTTGGAAGATGGACATACGGATAATGTGGAAAATAAACAATAAACACTGTTGATTTTCACATGTCTGTAATTAACAGTGTTTACAACACTTTTTCACTGTATTTAACAGTGTTTAATAATGTTTTAAAATAAGTTAACCTTTTCTGTAATTAACAGTGTGTGTAACACTTTTATTACAATTAACACTGTTGTTTATAATACTTGCACTGTAAATAACAGTGTTTATAATTTTTTTTTACTGGCACTGTAATTATATTGTTTATATGATAAGTGATACTGGAGAATCAAGGATGTGCGGTAACATACTAAATGGATCAAAATATATCTGGATGATGGATCATTACATAATATATATCACTTAAGTTGGACTCAAACCTTGCGGAACTTTAGTATGCCTGTACGAAACCCCAAACTATGCCACACACATTTGTCTTATTGGCATGTAAATAATCAAAACGTCTTGGGCTAGTGTACCAATTATCTACAAACAGTCAATGCCCTTTTCCAAGTTATGGTGTCAACATGGTGTTGGCAATTGATCCAGAAATTCTAATGACAGGATCCAAGCCTATCTATATCTGTCATAGAATTGTTTTGGTATCGCAACACACGAATAACTTTATCCCAAAACAATTTCTCTTGAATTGAATATATACTCGAAAAAATACTCTAACATTCCATATCTCTAACAGTCCGATATCGTCCAGACCTTCCGCGGCTGCAAATTTCGACCTTTTAACCCTTTGACAACCAGATTATTTTTTAAAATTTAATAAGTTCTTTAATATTATATTCATTTCAATTCATATTCAGCATGATTAATCTAAAGATGACAACCTTTTACGACATTGTGAATAATCAGAATAATCAGGACAAGTTGTGACAGTTGTCATAGACAATAGTTTATGATGTTCTAGCCACCTACATAACAACATTTCTGTCTACTTCGATATAATCTTCGAAGCAGGCACCAATAGAGACAGGAACTACCAATCTATAAATTTCTTCTGCTTCATTTTTAATATCCAGTGATTCTTCAATAGTATCCAAGCAGGTGCCTTCAATCACTGACGATTTGTCCCAACATTTGTAAATTGTTGACTCTTTTACCGACCACCATACAGCGCACATCATGTCGCAGGCCTTTTTCACGTCATTTTATTTAGTTCTGCAGATTATATGTTTGCTAGGATTTTTTTTTAATAAATGACCCCTGTAATACACCTTTATGGCGGGTATAATGCCGAAATTCAGTGGTTGCAATACTGCTCTGAAGTTGGGTGGAACGAATTCTTCTCGTTCGTGCTCAAGTTGATAGGTTTAATGTATGAGCCCAACAATATTGTTGATTGACAAAGAATTTTTCTTCTTTCGTTCTACATTTTCTGTCAAATTCATAAATCATTCGTTAAAAATTTGCTACGTCTACCAGGCAAATTGGTTTGACTGATAATCACAAGTGATTGCACATTTTTAAAACACCGAGGGTTTGTATACTTTCCTATGATTAACGGCTTCAACTTTTCCCCACCTGAAGTATTGCAGCAAAATAAAGCGGTTAATCGAACTTTTGATTTTTTTGCTCCTTTTATATGAGAAGTTAAAGTGCGATGAGGAAGCAATTGATAAAATATGGCAGTTTCATCAGCGTTAAAAAGATTGTTATTCTTGTTGTATTCCGCAACATTTTTTTTTACTTCGCCTTCACGCCATTCCGCAACTCTTTCTTGTGGGACACTGTTTGATTCACCACAAATAGCTTTGGATGAAACCTGTTGAGCCATCCGACGCTTGCCTGGAACGATTGAACATTCATCATATTGGCAAACTCCAATACCTTTTCTCTTTATCAGTGGTCCATTCACGGGTAGATTTTGAGACCGCACATTTTGAAGCCATGTGAATGTGGCTTTATCCACATTATCATTTAATGCACCTTGAATCTTCTTTCTCTGAGGCCTTTTTATCTTTTAAAAAGCCTTTGTTTTTTTGTCCGTTTTGAATTAATTCTTTATCGTGGCTCGTGCTCTGGAACAGGCCTTGATCCATCTCAGTATATTATCGTTCTCCCTTGATTCTTCAGCATCATTAATTTGGTCTTTTCAAAAACAAACAACAAAATTACTTCAACCATCAAACTGTCATTCACCAGTTAACTTCTAGACAATACATTTTATGCTTTCCATTCTCTAAGTCGATTTCAACATCTGAACATCACTAATAATTTAGCCTTAAAATATATACACCAACAACATCAAACTATCAAACTGTCTTTCCTAATAAATTCTTTGACAACTTTTTTAAATTTTTCATTCTCTACATTAATATCAAATTTGAACCTTGAATACAGAACATTGTACCACTTTACTCCTACAAAGGAGTAGTGGTGTTGGCCCGTGCTTGAATTGTCCATGTATTATTTGTTGTATCATTTTTGTACATCGTCCAAGTGTAAATGTTTTTTTCTGAGAAAAGGTGATGTACTTAATAGTGAATAAGCATTCCTTATCCCATACCCCCCCCCCCCCATAGACATTCCACTTCACCTATGAATGAGAAAATATTCCCAAATTATTTTGTGATATTTGTATCAACATTTTACATAATGTTATCTCGTACATTTAAATTATTTTTTATTAATATATTAATGTTATGTATTATTAATATTATTAATTTTAATTAAAAACGAAAAAAGACAAATTTTCTATGCATTTTCTTGATAAATATTTAGGACTGGTCGTATAAAAGTTTTTTAAGTACCTACTGGCAACATTTTTTTTTTTAAATTGATATTTAATATCGTCGTTGCATATTCAAAAAGAGACATGTGCGCACATTTTTATTTGGGCATACTCTTTTAAAACTGTAAGGCATTAAAATTGTAGTTTGGACTTTTTATTGGCATGTGACATTATTCTTTAAGTATTGAATTTTAATATTTGATACTAAGAATCACTTTATAAAATGGTTATGATTTCATTATGAGTTGTTTATTCTGGAAATGTCAAAACATTTATGAATTCACATGTCCCTTTTTGAATATGCAACAACGATATGCTAATCTAATTTTTAGTCATGGAAGCCCCAAAATATATAGAATAGGTCTTCTGTTTTTTTTTTCGTGTTGGACTTTCATGTAAAAGGCAGTTATTTGTAAAATTTCACTTAAAACATTTTCAATTCAAATGTTTCAATTGAGGTGTACCACCCATTTTGAATGTTACCTTCTAAGATAAATTTATCTTTGCATAATGCTGTCAAAACAATACCATTACAATATTTCTTACAAGTACGGTAGTCAATTCACTTGTAAACATTAAGGTTGTCCTGTCAGTGCCATAAAAACAATGCGATATCCCTTGTAAGCGTCAAATCTCATCACTGAATTAAATTATAATGTCAATTGTCTTCCACATGTTGTTTTATGAATACCGTGTAATGTTTTTTAAAATTTATGGCCAGTTGGACTAAATATTTATCATAATTTCTTAATACTTATACATAATGTGTTTATAACTAATTTCTACTCGAATTTAATATCTCTCTAATATACCTACTTTTTTACTTGTTTGAAACTCTGTTGTTCTTCACATTGCATTCTTTCGTAATCAAAGTGAGAATTCATTCTAGTCTGTTATATAACTCTTTGATATTTCAAACAATCAGGGTTTTAATATTGTGAAAGATATTGTTTATGATAAAAATTTGTTTTAATGATATTTAAATATTTAATGGAATACCATAGAGTTGAAAATATGCTAAAAATCATGGGTAGTCTGTTGTCTTAGACTTTTAATTGTGCGTTTGCAGTTTAAATATTACTTCCAACTTGTTCTACCTTAACAGAACAAGCGCACTGCTTATTAATATGTTATTAGTTGGTGTTTATACAATATCTGTCATATACATATAAGATATATTTTGTAATATTGATTAGGACGACACAGTCAATTAAAACACAACTGAGTTTCTCTGTAAGTAAAGAATTTATTGTATTAATTTACATGTTAGATTCATTGATTTATAATTAAAAACAAAAACAGTAACAAAAACCAAATTTACCTGTAAGTAAAGAAACGACATTTAATGTTATTAATTACAATGTCGATTCCTAAATCACAACTATATCATTATTCGTTCTATTAACAAAATTAGTTTTTATAAATTGCTTTATCATGACAGCTGAGATTATAAAAAATACACCATAGATTAAATATCCAAAAACTAAGTATCCACTCGAGTCATACAGTAAGTACCTACTAAAGAAAATTATATTTTTCTTTACATACATAGTTTGATTTATATCAATGCCATCTATAATCTTAAGAAGCCCTGAAGTTAGACTTGGCAACATTGCAACAGCTGATCAAATGAGTCCTATCAGATTTCCATATTAAATCTTGAAACAATGTTGCCAAGTCTTCTAACCTAAAATATATCTGTCAAATACTAACTTCTGACATCTTTTTAGTACATACTCTGTATTTAAAAGGCATAGTATAGATTTTTATATGAATGGAATTTGAAATTATCCAACAGAGTACAATATAAGATATACATACCAAATGACTTGGATGTTCGCCATTGATTAAGAGAGCAGTACTGGAATAAAATAGTAGATTTTTCAATCATATGTTCAAAGTTGGTAAGGATTTCCGAACAACAAAATATGAGAAATCACCAGCTACATTGACAGAGAAGTGTGATGGGTAACTCCTTGTTTGAATGCAGATGCAAGTAAAAACAAGGGATTAATTGTTAAAGGATATGTTATTAATACTCAACCTGAAACATCCATTTGTGAGAGTATAACTAATCATTTGTAACTGCTAGAACTCTGAATGAAGACGATGAAGACTGGTTTATCCAGTGGAGTGAGATAAACATGGCAAATGGTCATTTCATAAAAGAACCTCATAAACATATAGCTGGCTTCAGCTCACCCCGAAGGCTGTAAAAGGCTTACACAGGCCATAGAAATGTTTAAAATAAAAATAAAGGCAGTGCTCCACACTAAGCAGAATATGTATAGGTCACGGAAGGTGTGCAGATCTTGTGCACAGGTGGGGCTCGTCTCAAGCCCTGACTATGAGTTTGGTATAGTCAAATAGTCGCCAGACGATGGGTCACATAGTTGAGTGTCCAATTTATGGTTTTCAGGGCAGTATCGCTGACTTGCATAGGGTCACTGATGACGCGGTTGTATGGCTGAGATTTACCTTTAAATTTGTAGTGCTAGTTGTTTTTTTGCTACATACATAAAAATTCAACCACCGAGCCACAGATGTCGAGGATATAATTGGGAAACATTAATTATGGTGTATGGATAAAAAAAAAGATCTGATTGAAATAATAAAAACATTTATTAGTCAAATAGGTATTTTGTATTGAAAAGGCACCATTATGCTACATATGTACATCGTTTATCACAAGAAAACATAAAATTTATAAATATTATATATTAACAATGTCAACATACATACTACAAAAGTTAAATGAGAAATCAAATTATAATATGACATATGATTGAAGTGAACAAGGTTGTACATTACTATCCACATCGTAGAACAATAAACAAATTAAATATGATACAACGAATCCAAAATTATGCTAATCAAAAGTTACATGAGAAATCATATTATGACATATGAACGAAGTAAACAAGGATTGTACATTACTATCCACATCGTAGAACAATAAACAAATTAAATATGATACAACAAATCCAAAATTATGCTAATCAAAAGTTACATGAGAAATCATATTATGACATATGAACGAAGTAAACAAGGATTGTACATTACTATCCACATCGTAGAACAATAAACAAATTAAATATGATACAACAAATCCAAAATTATGCTAATCAAAAGTTACATGAGAAATCATATTATGACATATGAACGAAGTAAACAAGGATTGTACATTACTATCCACATCGTAGAACAATAAACAAATTAAATATGATACGAGTTGAAAATTATATTATCACCTACAAGGTAATATACATTATTATTAAAATTCTATTTTAAAGTGTCTAATTTCCTGTTTTTAGTTTTAGTACTCTTGGCACCATATATTTTATCATTTTCAATTTTGGAATAATTATTCAACAAAATATTTCCAAAGGTTTCGATTATCAACGAGAACATTTTTATGCGATTCATTCCACAAACACAAACCGAATATAAATCAATATAGAAATTATTATCAGAAACACTTTTAAGAGTTAAATTACGTAACAAGTTCTTTTGGCTGGCAGATGATTTAAATAATTCAAACATTTCCTCTGAATTGATAATATATTCAAATATTGAACAAATGTGATTGAAAAGTACACATACAACATCAGTGGGAATACTAAGACCGCCTCGTTGCAAATAATCGAAATAAGGGTTCGAGGTCTGGGTCCCTTTACTTTCGATGATTAACTCCGAACAACTCGTACATTTGTTGGAGATTAATCTATTCTTTACTGCATGTGCTGCATAACCACTTACATAAAGTCTTGCAGACTCGTCTATATCGCATATCTCCAAATAATTGCTTTCAAAGATTGCATCAAATGTGGAAGGGGTATGATTTTTATTGCATGTGTCGATATCATTGGTGATATCTTTCAAAGATAAAGACAAGTTGTCAACGTGTCTGAATAATTCCCTTATTCTAACTTTCTTTTCGGCCTCAATAATTTGATTACATGACACATTATAATTGCAACCTGAGAGTCTTCTATACTGACCAAATCTTTCTTCTAAACGATCAGTTTGAAACTTTCCTGTCAAAATATATTCAACAGGAAAATCGTTGTGGAAAATATGGTCAACAAACTGTAGGAATGCAGATATGCTATGAATTAATGCCATAAAAGTATCTCTAGAAAAGCAAGTACCATCAGGCAATTCATTCCATCGATGCAACCAAGATAAAAACTTCTTCAAAAATAACACCTGATTATCTTCAACCGAATGAATTGGCAAAGAAAAAGGATTTCTTTTAATTTTACCTTTATAAGGGCTTTTGACGTTCATAATATCCCACCAATGTCGTATTATCTGTAAATAAAAGGCTGTTTCTTTGTACTCTTCAACAGAATCTAAAGCTGCAATTGTGGTATCATGGAAAACATTGTCAACCAATAATACATTCTGCCTTTCAAAATTATTGGGGTACAGAGTTTTGCGATTGAGTTTAGGAGCTTTTTTCAAAACTTCATCACATTCTGCTTTGTAAAATTTTCTAATTAATTCAAAACTTGCACGCATTAAATTATCCCCATCAATATTTGGGTACGTAAAAGACAAGTCAACATTTTTTAAATTGAGCCAATTATTCCTAATGTTTTTGAACAAATGCACAAAATCAAACAACAAAAAAATCTTTTTATTCTCATCTATTGGGTTGCGGAAAAATGCGTTAGAAGAAAGTTCTTTAAATAATCCTTGATTGATCCTATTATTATCGGTAATTATGCATGTAACGATAAAGCCACATTCTTGAATAAAATTTATTACATCTAACGTATACATTTTTAAATCTTTGGCAACTAAGGACTTAACAGGGATAAGTCTAACAACCTCTTTATACTTGCCGAAATTTGAAGCAATCATAAAAGTTTGCATGGTTTTTGCAACGGCTTCAGAATTGTTTTCGGCGTACCCCCTTAGGCCATGAGACTTATACTCTATTTTGCTATTAAGATGTATCTCATCAATCAATAAACTCACATATTTATCTTTCTCTGCCAATTCCCGCGATGACAAAGTTATGAATTTTTTATTATTTTCTACACTTGACGGGGAAATATTGGCAGATGCAGAAATATCCTGCAAGTGCCGTTTAGTTGGTAGGATTAAAAAATCTTTCAGTATGTTATAAGCTACCGGCGAATGAGAATAAACATTAAAAGAAAAAATTAATGTAACAATGTCATATTTCTTCTTATTACTAATTAACAGTTTGATTTGGTCAATAATTAGAAGTAGATTTTTTTCAAATACATTATTATCTTCATCGATGAAGTCGATCGCAAATTCAATATAATTTCTCGCTTTTTCCAAATAAAATCTAAACATATCCTTGTTATTAAAACTTTCATTGGATTGCTTGTATCGGGCTAGCATGTTCTCAATCTGAGACCATAATTTTACCCTTGGTTCATGATTTAAAATCCATTTTAAATCATGCGGGGATAATTCGTTTTTCCCTATGTAAACCTGAACACAAAGATCTGTTCGGATAAATATAGAGCACAACACCTTTACATCACTGTCACTATCAAAACTTAGAATGTAAAAATATGTACCACTACACATGCTCTTAGTATCCCAACCGTCGAGGTTCAATTTTTTTCTGAAGTTATCCAGAAATGCACTATAATTAGTGATGTTGTCTTCTTCCAAAAACTTGGATACTGTTTCCTCATGTCGTTCGCTTGCCAATTTCCTCCTGAGGTCTGGATGCTTGCGAACAACTGGAGGTCTCTTCGTTAAATACGTTGGTGTATTTGGGAAAATGCTGGGAATAGCTCCTTTCACCAATCGCCAATGGTCCAAAGGAAATTGTTTCACGGTTCCATCTGCATCCGTATATTTCTGGTGAGTCACGACGTCCTGGGGTCGAAAATGGACTATGCACACTGCGGCATATTTGCTAGGGGTCCAATTTTTTCTTGGGATGGCGTGAAGCCAAGCTCTCCTTAGTACATCATCTTTGGGAAATGTAAATACTGTGACAGCTGCTTCTTTTTTGAGCGTGCTGTCATAATTTCCCTTACAACCGGGCACACAGCACCTTCTTGGCATCTGAAAATAGAGTGAACAGTATAAATATCTTGCATATTATTTTAGTTTGTTACTATAATATGGGTTCGTGAATATTACAATACTATTGATGTTATCGGTCTCTTTACTCTGTAAATAAAGAACCATAAAGCGTCAACATAACCTATATATATTTGTTTTCTTATTTTTACAACACAACTCTTTTTTTTTTTTATTTTAGTGTAAGTTTAATACTGGCATTGTAACAAACAAGATACTTATTAAAAGTTTATCCCGAGCACGAATTTGTAATGATATGAATAAAAATCAAACAAAAGTTATCGCTACAATGAGGTTCGAAAAGTTTAGTATCGGAAGGAACATAAAACTCAAGTAAACACTTACCTTTACAGTAAATTAATGTTATTTCGGTAAATAAATTTACAAGATGTAATCCTGGTTTAGTTTTGGGCACAAATTCACAGAATAAACTATTTTAAATTATTTAAAACGAAAGCAACAACACAGCACGATTAGTTCAACACGCCGATACCGGAGTAAAATGGCTACCAAATGTACTGAGACTGACTGAGACCGAAACCATAGATTACTTACCAATAGGACTCATTAGCCGACCTTGTAATTTGAGGTTCATGGCTCTATAAGTTGTAGATGGCGTTGTTTATATTGAAAAAATATAGCTCATAATATTCTATGCAATGAACAATTATTTTGACAGCTAGAACTCAAGTGAAGTTAGCAACATATTTCCTTTTTGCCTTACTTAATTTTTCTCTATGGTGTTCCATTCTATATTCAATTTTAAATTTTTCTTTTATGTTCTTTCTAATGTGTAAGATACCAAATCAACCGTTGGTTGTGAAACATTTAACTTAAAATATTGTATTAACATAATATATATACTAATCTATGAAATTTTTAAAGATCTGTGAAAGTTATTAATGAATCATAATAATATTTAGCTGCACTCACAAAGAAATGCGTATATAGATCTGACTATTTAGTCATACCTAAAGTTGAAGCTGATTAAAATGAAAAATATTTCTCACTAAACAATTATATCAATCCTCCAGTTGTATAAACCAACAACTCGAAATTCTAATACTTCAAGATATGTCACATTAAAGTTGTGAAACAGTATGGCATTCTACGGAAAAGTCATTATTCAATATTATTCAAATTTAGAACTTTTTGTTTGTGTAATTGAAAGACATGTAATGTGCCAAAAATCTAGATTTTGGAAAGTTTCAGTTGTTATCTATGGAACTGGGTCATTTATATATCCCTGGATTAATCAAAACCTTACTCACCAATCATTTTTTTATGGTTCACGTGATAAATATACCAATTTTTTTTTTATGGTTCACTAGTACCAATTGTACCAAATTGAAGTAATTGTACGAATTTTTTTTTTATTGTTCACGTTATACATATTGTACTAAAATGAAAATTTTTATGGTTCACGTAATAAATATTATACCGTGAAACTTGCCAACTTTGCCAACTTTTAAGGGTGTTGTAGTTTTTCGCTAAAAAAGAACATTTAGTTCTGCATATGGCAAGGATGTAATCGTTTTCGAAGAAAATCTACAGTATAGGGAAATTACTTTTGACACACAATACTTGTAATTTTAATATATAACTTCAAAAAAATTGAAAATTGCAATGTGGCAAAGTTTCCTATGACAAACGGCAAAATTGCCAACGGCTGATTGAATGGTAAATTCTAAAATATTAACATGTTACAAATAAGATGACATAGACTAAGAATAATGCAGTATAATAGATAATAAGGAGACTGTTTTCAACTAGCAATACTAATAGATATTGATGTGATGGCAAAGTTACCCTCCAATATTTTCTGTTTCCATATTAAATCTGAAATTTCTATTAGGAAAAATATTTCTTCATTACAATTTATTTGACATATTTAAAACACAAACAACAAATTTACATTTTGGAATATTAAATTTTTAGTACAAAAACAAACATAATCTCAAAAGAAATAATTATTATTAAAAATTACTACGAGTGGGTTTCTAAAGATCAGTGTGTTACAATAAGTACATACAATGGGAAAAAAACACATTATAAAAATATACATACATTTAACACAATCAATTTTCATTTAAATAAATCAATAAAATGTTAACAAATCAAAAATAAAATCAAATTAAGTTTTGAACTACTATAGATGACTCGCACACATTGAATTGCTCAGAAAAATGGACATTAATATTTTTGCCTAGTCTGAGGATCGAACCCACGACCCCTCGCTTGCAAGGCGAGTGTGTTAACCACTAGTCCGACCTAATGAATTAGGTTACATACTAGTTAGGTATATTATATATACCGTGTGTACGTGGTGATACATCAATGTGAACTTCCTTAAGGATAGCATGATACAGAGTCTCGATGCTTACGAATCGACACAAGGCTGGTTAAGAGTACTCTTTAAACCCGGGTAACATTCCCAATTCCTCTATATCATGCTTGTCACATGTTTTAGAATTTTTTTGAAAGTTGTATATATACTATATTTTTCAAATACTTTCACATGTGACTTGATTTCCTATACTACGTCCCTCTATCGAAGTTCGGTTTAAACACACAATATTTGAAGCTTCCATCCTTATTCTCAACATTGTACATTTAAGACAATATGCCGCGAATAGATGGCGCTTTTTAAGCGTATTATGCCAAGTATTTTAATCAAATATTGTGTAATAATATTAATGTCCATTTTTCTGAGCAATTCAATGTGTGCGAGTCATCTATAGTAGTTCAAAACTTAATTTGATTGACATCCACACTTCTTAGCAAGTAAAATCCAGTTTTCAAAACACAACAGACTGTGTTACATACAATAGTCAAAAATAAAATTATGGAAGTAATTAATTATTCAATTTTAAAATATACGATATTGTGATAAACTGTGGTGGAATACTAATGTTCCTCTGCGAAGTACTTGGGGATCTGGAAGAATAATTTCTATGTCATTCTGAAATACAAAACTCACATCCTCGACTTTAGGCCAGTAAAAACCGTCTTCCTTCTGTTTCTTCCTCATAAATTTTGTAAAAACGCCATTCTCTGTTACATCTAGAACTTCACCAACGTAAAATGTATCATTTTTTTTCCCACAAAATTTTACCAAGATAAAACCACCTTTCACAACTTTTTTTGAAATAATGATATCTTCTGAAAGTTTTTTTGAAGAATCCCCTTCATCTGACTCTGAAATGCTAAATTCTCCATCTGAAGAATATTTTACAGAGTAGTCGTCATCGCTACTATTATCGCTATCTTGTATTTCTATTTTCTTTATTTTCCGATTAAATCTTTTTTTCTTCACGTCTTTGTTTTTGATGGTAGAATTTCGGGGAATTGATACTGAAGGGTTCTCATAATCTGCAATTTCATTTCCCTCACTATTTATTTTGTATGTCATACAAGATTCTCCAATATAAGGGCGATTGGATAATTTATTATCAGCATAGTGATTTGTAAACAAGTCGAAGTTTTTATCTATATTGGTCATTTTCAGTCCATCAATTTTTTTCAAGCCAAGATGAATTTGATTTCCTGTTGATAATTTGATATCGGATAAAATAGTTATTTTTTTGTGTTCTTGTGATTTCTTTTTATGTTCTGATACAAGGTAATTGTGAAGTCCATTTTCATCGAATAATTTAATATCAGATAAAGTCGATACTTCTTCAATGGTATTTGACTTTTCAGAATCCTCTCTGTCTTCTGAGGCAAACATTTTTTATAATATTTTTTTTCAAATCAATATAAGCTTTGTTTTCATCGGTTAATTTTGTTTCAGATAACATAGTTACTTCTTTAATGACTCTAGGTTTATTTTTTTGCTGTGGCATGACCGGTCGAAAATCTTCCGAACTCACGGAAGCACCTGGAGCCACATTAATTTTCCTGTTTCTTATCTTTTTTATAGGGTTTGGTGATCGATTTTCTTTTAAAAATTTCAGGAGAGAATCATCAACACTAAATTTTATGTCGTCTTCGTATTCTGGTAGTTTTCGTAAAAAAATTTGGGAATTAAAGGGCATGATTCCCGTGGCTTTGAATCCACTAATAATGTTGTCCTTTTTTGATAAATCAATTGCTTGCATTAGATTGTTTAGTAAAAATGGAAAATGGGCCTTATTAATTTGCGTCTCAGATGGATTATTTGTTTTATATTCTGTCAGAATTTTTCGCCACTCTCTTTTAAGCGGGCCAAAGAAAGCGACGTCTAACGGTTGGGCTACATGGGTTGAATTTGGTGGTAGAAAAACGAATTTGATTTCTTTATCTTTACATAAATTTATAATATTAAGGTTCATATGGCTGGATAAATTGTCACCAATAACTACTTTTGGTCCTTCTAGTTTCTCGGCCCAAGGAATAACTATTGTATCTGCTGTCTTTTGGCCCATTTTCACACCAAGACGTCCAAAGGTTCTTGGATTTATATACCTACAGTATAAACGGGCAACATGGAACCATTTGCACAAACAGCAAACATTATGGATATGTTGCCCTTAGAGTGATTTATGATACGCTCCGGATATTTTACTTTTCGCTTAAAAATACATTTGCTTGATCCTGGGTTATCAGATAAATTAGTCTCGTCGTAATTTATAATATGACTCTTTGGAATATCTGTGATAGAAGTTTTCAAATTATCAAAATAATTTTCGAATTCCTGCACTGTTTTTTCAGCTCTAATTTTCTTGATGTTTTGTGCTAACCTCGCCGTTAAGTGTTCTTTATGTCTCTTAAGGAAGTTGTTCGCCCACCATTTACCTGGAGGTTTGTGGGCAAACAAATATGCCTTATTATTATTTTTTAGATAATCGTAAACTACGAGACGTAAATCGAGCGTTGTCAATGGAGATCCAAACTCTGAGCATGCAATCAGTGCTTCAACTATTTGCATCTCTTCTTTATCTGAAAGCCTTTATTGGGCTCCAGGATGCTTTTGATGGACTTTCTTTACCTTATTTTCAATGGTACGGCGTGGGATCTTGAATCTCTTTTCAGCTTCTAAAGATGATATGTTATTTTTTCTCACCAAATCTACAGCCAGTTCTAGCATTTCAGGAGAATAATTTTTATACTCCCTGCTTCCCAACTGTCTTCTGTTTCTTTTTGCCATTTTCTGAATGAAAAAAATGCAAATTAATAGTAAGTAATACAACACAATAAATGAGTAAGTTATATATAATATATAATTTATTTAAATCATGGTATGGAAGTCGCCTAGTTCTTATCATTTAAAATTTTAAGAATTTTATAATCAGATGGTGACAGCCCTATTCCTACCAATTTTGTGGCAAACTTGCCGGCAATCAGTGGTTGGTGAATTTACCTTCACTAGATATTATGTTTTACTTCTAAAAATGAAATAAATATATCAAACGTTTATAAAGTAATATAAGCATGTAATAATTTAATTTCACATACCTGCTCCAAGTTTTTTTAGTAGTTTTTTGTAAAAGTTTAGGGACAAAACTACCAGCAGCGCTCATGGCACACAAGAGTGTAATATTTTTTCCTCTTTCCCAACTTGTTATGGAGCCAACTCTTTTCATGCCTTTGGGAGCTAATATTTTTCCAGGATCTTGCACTGTGGAAATGCCTGTCTCGTCGCAATTATAGATATTATTAGGAGTAAATTTATATTTGTCCATTAGATCTCCTAATAGTCTGTAGAACAGTTGGACTTCTTCTTTATCGAAAGCCGTTATTCTGTTGATACTTGTAGCTTCAGGTTTCCGAACAGAGATGCTATTTCTTTTTAAAAAGCCATCTAGCCAATCGCGTCCAGCCATTTTAGCACTCTTGTCAAAATTGTGTGAAATTTTAAGCTCTTCTGCATACTGGTATGCTGCTTTCCTTATTTGAATCGCTGTGACTCCATAAAAAATAGAAGATAAGTATTTTATCCGGTCTGACAAAACCTTTTCTACATCTGCTGTGAATACAGGAAGTCGTCCGAGACGTGGTTCCGATGAATTGTTCTTCTTTAACCGCTTTTGGAGGCTTGAAAAAGGTATATTCATGGCTTTAGCAGCACTTCTCATAGAGTGGCCTTGACTCATGAGAGCCTCAGCTTTTGACAGTGTTTCAGATGACCACTGAGCCTTATTTGTGGACCTGTGACGTATTTTCGGCATTTCTGGAATAGTAATTAATGAGAATTATTAGTAATTAATGAGGTATGTTACAATGATTGCGGGCAATGGGAGTCAACTCTCATTGCCCGCACTGCAGTGACTCTTATTACCCGATCGTACTAAATGTGTAAAAATTTAAAATAAAACTTTATATTGCTATTAAAATACCAGAACTGTTTTTTAAATCGAAAATTTAAGCTTAAATACACACAATAATCTACTCTAAGTATTTAAATTTTATGTATTGATGTACTTACCGCTTATTTTGTGCACACGTAAAATTACATCAAATGAGCCGGAAACTGCGAAGCGACCTTCCCTTGCAAACGATGGACGCGTACTGAACGGGCGAGCGGGGGGGCCGCGAGTTGTCACTTAACGAGTCTTTATGGACGATTTTCGTTTGTTTAGCTACGTTCGTCTAGGAACTAGAACGCTGACCACCATTGCCCTCTGACTCTCATTGCCCGTTTTTCCCCTACTACTATACTATACCCTCACGCCATGTCCCAGGAGGAGTAGGCAGAGAGAACGGAACGCCATATAGATCTATCCTTACATACTTCTTTCGCTTCTTCTACATTCATCCAGTTTCTCATACATGCACGCCGATTTCTCTTACTCAGCACGCGTCCGTCCTTAAGAATCGTGATCAAGCCACGTGGTTCTTGGACGTCCGCGCTTCCTCACACCCCTTCTTTCAGATAAATACATCCTCTTCGTCATCCTTTCATCTTGCATTCGCTCAACATGTCCAAACCATCTCAACTTGTTTACACGCATTCTGTCCACAACACTCCTCTCACATCCGCTCATTCTCCTGATATCCTCATTCTTCACTCTATCTCGCAACGTTTTACCAACCATTCTTCTCAGTGAACGCATCTCCACAGCATTTATTCCACTCTCATCCTTTTACAACCACGTCCAAGTTTCGCTTGCATACATAAGTGTCGGTACCAGAATGGTATTGTGCACTAGCATTTTTGCCATGTTCGACACACTGCTATTGCTAACAATGGGTCGAAGTGCACCATTCACTCTAGCACCAGCGAATTTTCTTCTTTCAATGTCCTTATCAAATCTTCCATCCCTCGCAAACAGATTTCCCAAATAGACATACTCATTCACTTGATTTTTATGGTTAACGTAATAAATATTATAATACCAAAAAATTCAACTTTTTATGGTTCACCGAAAATGAATATTTTATGGTATGAAGTAAACACTTAACTTTTTTATAAATACACACTATATTTTATAAATGAGTAGACAATTGTTTCGTCTTTTACCAAGTCATTATCAATACTAAATTTAGAAAGAATACAAATTGATTACGAAGGTACAATAAATAAATTATGCAGTTAACAATTTTAAGTGGGGGATGAAGAGGGCGGGGACTTAGGGTGGAGTGTTTTTAATTACTTAAAATTGTTAACTGCATAATTTATTTATTGTACCTTCGTAATCAATTTGTATTCTTTCTAAATTTAGTATTGATAATGTCTTGGTAAAAGACGAAACAATTGTCTACTCATTTATAAAATATAGTCTGTATTTATAAAAAAGTTAAGTGCTTACTTCATACCATAATGGAAAATACGCAAAAAGTTAAAGATTATATTAAAAATGAAAAAAAAATTAATATTTTACATTTACGAGGAATAAAAGTTGAAACAATGCTAATCTCTGTTTCTGAGTAAGGTATCACATAGTTAGGCATAACGGTTGCAATAACGATTATTTAATATTTGTGAGTGCAGCTGTTTATATTTATTCTGTGAAATGTAACATTTTATATCAATGCTGTTGTGCTTTTGTCTTGTGCTAAATTTAAGTATTCTTCAATGGTATTTGATTGCGTGTTTATGAAAATGGCTTTGCAAGAATGATAATTATTTTTTATAAGAAATTGAAAATTTTTGAGACATTATTCGATTTTACAATTTGCTATTTACGAAAAGGAGGAAAATTTAAATATATAGTGGATTAAAATAACAATGTTTGGTTATATTGCTTTGTGCATGTGAACTGTACAGTTCCATAACACAACAAATAGAAATGTCTTATACCTGAGAAATCAACTTTTTTTTTAATGTTGATGTATTTAAATTATGCTTTAAAAACAACAGAAAGTAAAATATACTATTATAATAATCGTACTGTTAAAAACATAATGTTGTCTTTGTTCCATTCAATTATTCGAAATATTTATTTGTGGAATTAAAAATAGTTACGTCAATTGTTTTACACAATTAAATATTTAATATATAAAGGGAACCATGTATTTATTACAGTTCTTTGTTTGTCTAATTGAAAGAGTGTTGGTTAACTTTTAAGAACACTTAACTTTTTTATAAACACACACTATATTTTATAAATGTGTAGACAATTGTTTTATCAATGATAATGTCTTGGTAAAAGACGAAACAATTGTCTACTCATTTATAAAATATAGTGTGTATTTATAAAAAAGTTAAGTGTTTACTTTATACCATAATGGAAAATACGCAAAAAGTTACGGATTATATTAAAAATATGAAAGAGTGTTGTTGATTTTGTGTATTAGCAATTAAATCAAAATATTCAAATTGTGGCATTGTGGAACTGGACTGTCAATATGTTTTGAAATTTGTGTTAAACAAATGTTTTTTCCCCTCAGTACATTATACTGTAAAATCAAAGAGCAGGTAAGATGCTAGAAATCCTACTGAGACAAATATTTTGACATATAATACTCTCATGAAGTTAGCCACAGTCTGCTAACTGTGTATGTTAATTAAAATACTTAACTTCATTTCAAATAAATTACTGAAAAAAAATGAAATCGGCTTTTTAGCCCTTGTTATCTTTTCATTATAACTTGCTTGTTGTATGAGATACTCAAATAAACCAAATAATTTATTAAATTCTTTACATTCTGTTGCATTTTTTCGCATTTAATGTCTCTTTGTTTTTGTATTCCATCTCCATGTATTATTACTAACTTCATGTTTTTGACAATGTATTTACACTTATTATATACTTTTATACGTATTGTGTACCTTCAATTTTAAATTCTAACTCTTCATATCTCTATATTATATATATATTACATATATTTGGGTTAATTTCATTTTTAAATGTTTATTGTAGGATCCAATTCTAAACATAACATAACATGTTACATATTGTATCGTTTCAAGGGCCCTTAGAACATGTTGAATAATGCTGTATTTATTATTTGTAGTTCTATAATTGTACATTTATTAGTCAACTGGTGTAGCGCCTTTGAGTCACAAGTTCCAGGGTTCAATTCTTGGCCAGGGCAAAATGAAAAATGCCCTTTTTTAAATTGTTTTGGGTCTGGGTGTCACACATTCAAATCCAATTTATTTTTTTTGAAATAATAATATATTATTATGTACCGTAGATTGGGGCTACTTTGATAGTTTTCAAATTTCAAAGTGTCATATTTTTGTAACCAGGGTTCGTAGGTTATCCAAAAAAATACTGGAATCCCAGTCGCGGCTCAGACTTTACTGTTTGTGTTACAAAAAAAATTCTCACCCTGCAGTTAATGAGAAAAAAAATAGAAAAAGGTGCTATCAACATTAAACCATGAACTTTGATACACCCCATTTTTTTTCACAGAAAATGATTAGTTTCATTTAATGAAGTCAAAAAAGCTCCACAAAATAAAATCTACAAGAAAATTATGAAATTAAAGACAAAATAAAATATGTGGGTATCAACTTATGTAAGGGTAACTTTGACAAGTACAGGAAATGTACTAGATAGAGCACGAATGAACATGGGGCTACTTTGGTAAAGGAAAACGTGAATAAAATCTAATCAATATATTTTTTTTTTTTTAATGATTTAGATTTATTTAACAAATTTAACAAATTAAAGATACATACAAGAATATTTGACAAAAATTACAGCATTAAATGATACTAAATTCTTGATAGTTTATTATGATTACCCCATACACAGTATGGTTGTATTTTAATCATTTTTATTTTAAGTGTTAAGCAATTCAAATGATGTTGCAATTATTATTATAGTTTTTTTTTTTCTTTTCTTTATTTAACAAGTTCTCCAGACAGCATTTGCTGGTATAAGGAGAAATTAACTTAGCTAGTTTTTACTTTTAAATATTGGACACTTATAAACTGTTGACAAACTGACACAAAACAAAAACACACACACAAAAAAAAAAAAAAAAAATCTCAACCATTCATTACTGCACGCCTATCCAGGACTAGTCTTTTCAAACTATTAGTAAACCTCTTCAAATTTGTGATTTCCTTGATGTTCAGTGGCAGAGCATTGAATTCCGATGCTGCTGTATAAAAAAAACCCTTTCTGACCCTATCGGTTCGAGGATCATTGACTCGAATATGATTTCTTTGCCTGGTTTGATAACTATGGATTTCTTTGTTAAAGTTAATGCTTGTATTGCTTTTTATAGATTTTGATAGCATTTGGTATATCATCTTTGTTTTTTCGATGTAAATAATGTCTTCCAAATTGAACATTTTCGTTACCTCATACACCTTAACAGTTTCAGTCAGTCGATCCAGATCAAACACCAATTTCAAAGCCTTGTTCATTGCCCTTTTCACCTGAGATCTTAACTGCTGACTGCATTGTGACCATATAAGTATACCATAGGATATATTAGGCAAAACAAAAGCGTTATAAATCATTCTTTTTGTTTCTATTTCAAAAACATCTAGCCTTCGCAGAATTCCTAGAATGGGACCAGTTTTATTCAGTATTGTTTCGACGTGTTTATTCCATGATAACTTTTCATCCATTCTTAGACCCAGGTATTTGACATTTTCTGTTCGAGTGATTTCCCATTCCTTTATCATTATTTTTAGATCCAAATCTGGTTTGTTTTTCTGTTTCAGCAGCAGGAAATTAGTCTTTAATGCATTTTTATTAGGATTATTCATACATATTTTAAAACAGAAAACAAACGTCACCTTCTAAGCAACATATCGTTAACATAAAACGGCCTATTCGTGCCGGAAAAAAAATAATACTATAATAGTGTTCGTTAATTACTGTAACAGATGGTGCAGGAAGGATAAGCAGGACGTCAGAGAAATGAATAGATGATTCGTCATTCGGGATGGCCCTGAAAATAGTTTTCCTCTGTTCATAGTCTTATAGCCTGCTACTACGAACTCATTGTCAGATGATCGCTGTATTTTACAAACATATTTGTAGGCAAAGCTCTTTTTTTTCTGGGAATAAAATTGAACCAGAACAAATGTGTCTTTGTTGAGAAGTTCGTTTTGTGGCTGCATGCATTCAGCATTTTGGGAAGAACCTGTAACTTGTTCGACAGCATTAGTTTCAGTTGCAGGCTCGCTGTTGGCACTTACTGTCCCCACATTCATTCCAGGCTCCTCCATCAGACGAGTTCTCTTCCGTCGTGGTTCTTCATTATCTGGATAACGCTGGCTTTTTAAGAAGGCGATCAAACTATTATTGACAACCTTTGTCGGAGTGTTGGTAGGGTCTGGCGGAAGTCGGTCCAGTACTTTATTTTTATTCAATGGAAAAATTCCTGTTGAATAAAAGGAATTTAACAAGTCTCTTTTTATTGCAGAGGCTTCTCTATCACCAGGTCTTGCCTCATTGTTCTTAGTAGGCATCGGTGGCTTGGCATCCATATATATTAGAGCTTTCTTTAGAACGGAGGGAAATGCGTCCTTAGATATCGTCGCAGCTCTGGGATTTTGATTTTTCCATTGGCTCAGCGTCTGTCACCATGCTTCTTTAAACGCTCTGAAAAAACCAACATCAAGAGGCTGGCATAAGTGGGTGGAATTAGGGATGAGACACATGAAAGATATATCGTATTCTTCACACAGCCGGAGAACATTGTCATTGAAATGTGATGATAAATTATCGCCTATAAGTACTTTTTTTCCTTCTAAACGTCTAGCATGCGGTAAGAATGATGATTTGAACCAGTCGAAGAATGTATTACTGTCAATCCATCCATGCGTTGTTCGATTGTATCGGGTTCCCGTAGAACAGCAACCACCGGTGCAACATGGAGCGCCCTTGATACCTCCCTCTTTCCAGGTATCATACAAATGTAGACTTTTGTATATTACGTACGGTGGAAGCAATACACCATCTGCCGATCCACACATCATAACCGTGTTAGAACTTTTTGAATGATTCGCGATCTTTTCGGGGTATTTAACTCCACGGCAGTAGATCCCTTTCTTTTTTCCTGGTTCATCACTTACGTTTGACTCATCGTAGTTGAATATGTTACTAGGTGGTACATCTTTTAAAGTCTCCTCCAAATTTTGAAAATATTTTTCAATGGTAGGCCGATCGATTACGGCATGAACCCTTTTGATGTTGGTTGACAATCGTTGTCCGTATGAGTTTTTGTGCCGTTTCAGTAGACTGTAGGCCCAGTTGACACCTGGCATATTATTTTGGAACTGTACGACTTCTCTTCGGACTTGGTCTAAATACGCTTTAGCAAGCATTCTGATGTCCATCAGGCATAGAGGAAATCCCCAGTCTCCGCATGTAGCTGCGCCCTTAAGTATCGCGAGTTCTTCAGCTGTGGTAAATATTGTAGGTTTTCCTAAAGGTTTCTCGTGTAACCCCTTATACTTATTGAAAAGTGTCCCGTAAGGGATTTTTGACTTTTCGGACACCGACTTAATAGATGCCCCATTGCAAATTTCTGTGATGGCTGCATTCAGCATGTTTTCGTCGTAATTCTTCTAGCTCCTTGATCCTGGTTTTTTCTTGTATGTTCGCACCATGATGACTGCAAACTGTAACAACATAATTAAAGTTGTGACATTTCATATACACATATTTAACGATACAGCGACGATAAGCAAAACATTAAATGAAACAGAACATTTATGGGGCAACTTTGATACCTATCAATTTTAGCCCACACCCCCTATCAAAGTTACCCCACGCCAAATAGTGTAAGTTGTAGTGGCAAACATGGCGGACAAATGAAAAAAAATAGGTTAGAATCGTGAAGAAGGGACCATGTGTAGAATTGAACTTCAAAACAAATCCATAATAGTTACACATACCTTGGCACATCCGAAGTTTTGTAGAACACTTTTTTCGTCGAAAAACTGTGTCAAAATAACTATTTTTTTAAGTAAACTTCCAAGAGTCAGATCGGCGTGAACCCGTTGTATTTTGCGATGACAGCTCTGGTGTTGCCAGTTTCAATTTTTTTATTTCCCCACGATGCTCAGGGATACCACAATAATGAAAAAAATAACAAAGAGGAAGTGATTATCAATTTAGCCCCGTAAATCAAAGTAGCCTAGTAGTAGTATCTACGGTACATTAAATTTATTTATGCAGTAAACACAATTGTTAAATTTATTATCTTTTTTACCCTCAAAATTGAGCAGAGCTCGTGCTTTGGGGGATGAATCGTGTTAGTCCCATAATACAAGATTCATATCTTGGTTTGGGACTAGTTCGATCTGTGTGAATGTCCGTGTATATGTTATGTTATATCATTACATATCGTTGTAATCAAGAAATATGAAATCAATGCAGATAAATCAATTTATCTACAGGGAAAGATTGAACGCAATGTATATACATTGAAAGATTGAAAAATTTTGAATCGTAAGAGGCTAACAGTATAATAAAACAATGTGGTTGATTTGATTAGTTTGTGTTGCTCAGGCGAATGCATAATCAAATCAAATGATTAGAATTGGATTCTACAAATGTATTTACCTGTATGTCGAAGTGAAACTACACTTTGTCACTAGAAGACATTTTTAGGTATGACCATTTAAAGTTAATTTGCTAAATTACTATTCACATGTTTGTTAACACAAAATAACTGTCAAAAAATAATTGTTATCAAATATTACCCATATCTCTCAGGTTTTATTTAAAATTCACCAGATATAATGTTAAAATTGTGTTATTTTGCCATAGAAATAAATTTACATATTTTTTATTAAGTTATCTTTTCTATGCCTTATATGGTAGTCAAGTGTTTTAAATTTACAAAAACTACCGCAATATGTTTATAAAAGTCACTTTGGCCAAAATTCGATGCGGTGTTATTTCACTTTCATATACAGATATTTTTTACTCATTCTTGTATATCATATCTCTCTCTCTCTCTTAGTGAACTGACTGATGTAACATATCATATTGTACTCTTTACTCTATTATAACTACTCTGTACCTTATCTTTCTAACTATATACTCTGTCTTTACTATTTATATTCTATATAAGTTGTCAAGTTGTATAAATTTTTGAAAAAAGATTGTAAGTTGTCATGTTGCATTTTTTGAATAAGGAATGAAATGTAATAATGATTTGAGGTGGTGTTTAGCCGGATGTTTGAGTAACAGGTTTAGCTAATACTAATACTATACTACCACAATACAATACTACTCTTTTCTGCAAGTTTTATAATGTCCTGTAAAAGTCAAGTGTTAAAAAAAGATATTTTACATTTTAAATTCAACAATTCATGTTTTCCAACTGCCCTGAGACCTGAGTCAAAACACATTTTAGCGTTACATTTTCGTGATGCAATCGTTCGAATGTGGATGACGATGCGCCAAAGTGTAGTAACGTCGTCTATATTAGAACGCTAACGGAACAATAACCAAATGTTAAAATGTGTTTTGACTTCGGTCCCTGGAAGTCTTAATTTGTTGTTGGAACAGAGAGGACAGCTTGTGTGTTTATTACATGTGGCTGGTCTGCTGGCTTGCCAAGGGACTAACTGCATATAATAACATAACACGCGGGTTGTCTCTTCTGCATTAATAAAAAATAAGGCTTTCAAGATGCGTGGCGCACCTAATTGCTGAATAGTTGGTATTAATAATTGTCTTGTATCTGAGATTTTATTGACATCTGCCTTTTACAGGACACTTAAAAATTTACAGAAAAAAGTGGGAAACCTATTCTCTATCGGAGACTCACACGGGGTCACACAAAGAAAAATCTGTGATTCAAATTATTCTGCTTCCGACGTACTCCGCCTTCGAGACACAAGCTATTTTTAATTGAAATAGTGTTTGTGATGTATTTGGGTTTATCATGCATCCAGATTCGTCTAATAACAAAATATAATTTAAATTTGAGTTAGTGCCCTTGTATTAGTGACAAGTGTCATAAAAGGGGCAAAACCTTGAGCCAGTTTTGTATGTTGACTACTTGATTTGTATTGTATTTATTAATATTTTATATTATTCAAATCCTTTAATTAATTATAGACATTTTTTATATGTTTTTGTCAATTGTTTTTTTATATTTTATTGTGATTTTTTTATTTTTGACGTGTATTACGTCCTGGGAAATGTTGAAAATTGATATTTGATCAAATCTCTCAGGGAGATGATCGATTCATGGAAGATATTAAACTAGCAATTTTGGTATCGGTCTGTTAACGATTTTTGTGATTAACTTGGAAGTTAATATTTTTTTAATTTTAAGGGATCATTGAGTTTAATGTTCAGATCTGATAATAGACTTTGTAACTTTATGCGGAATTTTTAACGCGCTTTACAGAGTGGCTTAAAAATTTAAATAATATTGATAAAGTTTGTAATAACGAAAAACTTAACGAAATAATAAACGTGATGATAAACTCAACAAATTAAATTTATAAAAAATAAACTAACTATACAATTGATAAATATGACAAAACTAGTGATAAACTCATCTGAATAAATTTTGTCATTTACATTTTTAACGATAAACTCAATAAATAAATTCATAAATTTATGTAATATGTTGTAGTTTTGATAAAACAAGTGATAAACTTGTTATATAATCTATAAACTCAGCGTAATAATATGATAAACTCGATGGGACAATTGATGTCTTGTCAGAATAAAATTTTGAAAACGATAAACTCTGTTGAATAAATATTATAAGTGATAAACTCTGTAGAATAACTAGTGATGAACATGACAGAATAAATATTGTAAAGTTGTGATATTGTGTGGCCAAATGGTTTATTAATATATATATTTGTATATTTCGATTATGTCAGCTGTTTAGTACAAAAAAAGCTTAACCCTTTCAAGTTTGATTCTAAAATTTGAACGTAAAAAAATTATCAATTTTCATTTATTTCAATCGAAAAAATATCATTTTTGTCCTCTCTCTCACTCTTGTCTGTAAGCAGGTGTTTGAAAAAATAAAAACCTTTTACATCTCAAATTCAGCAGAGAGGTTTGCCACCCATTCTGACTGTCTTAATTTTTTGCTGGCAAAGAGAAGATGGCTTGCGTGTTTATTACATGCGGCTGATTGTGGCTACCCCACTTGTGGGATATGCCGTGGTGGTGTAGTAGTAGTAGTAGATCATTTTTTGACATAAAACATTAAAATAATCATGCTACTCGATAAATTTCTCAGAATTTAGCGAAATAGTTTTCTATGTAGAAAATATATAGAGTACAGAATTTGGTTACGATTTTTGTTGTACTATAAAATATGATGTTCACGAGATGTTCAAAAGATAATGAAATTAAAAAATGGGTTATGCCTTATTGCGCTAAACAGTTCCCTTTAATAATTATGTTCCCTTTAATAATTTAATAATTATGTGTTTCATATTGATATATATAAATGTCTCTGTGTTCTGGATGTTATTTACTTTGTGTAACTATTGTTGTTTTTTTAAGTATATCGACTCGGAAAATTTTATCACAATTCACAGTCTCGGACATTCGATCGAAAGATCCCGGGCTCAATACCTCCCACTGCTGAACTACTCCATCTTCACAATACAAGCATATTGCTAACTGTGAATGTGTTTAGGGTGTATTTGGCCTTATTTTGAATTCAAAAAAAAACATTGAAAGAAATAATAATTGTCATTTTTCTTTCTATATAGCTTGTTATCCAACGTGAATGTTTTTTATTCTCCAAGACATAATACCCCCATATTCTATGTTGATTCTGTCAGGTAGTGGATAAAAGTAAAAGAAAATCTTTAGGAAAGCAACACCATGCAGTCTTTACTTTAATAGCGGACATTAAACACAGAATACCAACCATAGACAGAGAAGAAAAATTGACATTGACATTTACATAGACATAAACAATATATATTTAACACTCTCCCGCAATCGTCATATTTTTCATTCCAATAAGTTTCTTCATGTTTTTCAATCTTTCTGATGATAGTCCTTTCGTCAATAAATCTGCCTCTTGTCTTTCTGATGATATATATTTAATAGCTAATTTAATTTCCTCAACCAATTGTCTTAAGAAATAATATCTTGTTTCAATGTGTTTGGATCTCTCATGAAATGTTGGATTATTAATCAGTTTTATTGCACTTTGATTGTCGATCATTAATATTGAAATTTTTGTTTCATTTACTGCATTAATTTCTTGCAATAATCTATCCAACCAAATGAGGGATTTTGCAGCGTCACTTGCTTCACTTGCAGCGTCACTTGTTATTGTGCTTCCATAGAGCTTAGTGCAACACATTTTTGTAATTTACTCTTCCATAGAACTGGACTTCCATAGACTTTCATCAGTAAACCACTTGTTGATTTTCTAGTAATCCTGTCACCCGCATGATCTGCATCGCTGTAGCCTTCTACCACTTGATTATTATCACTCTTCTCAAATTTTATACCTTCATTTATAGTTCCTTTTATGTATCAAAAAATTCTTTTTACCAGGTTGTAGTGAGCTACGGTGGGTTTATCTTGAACTCTGGATACGACAGCGAACATTTCCACCAAATAAGATAGCCTTTCCTTGACTTCATCTTTTCTTTTAAGAAGGTAAGTAACTCTTAGGCTCGTATAATCATCCTTGAACACAAGGTAGTATCGGTGTCCATATAAATCGTTCACTTCTATTGGGCCACAAATATCAGCATATACTAGCTCTCCTGGCTTCGTTGCCCTATCAACTCTGTTGCCAAAAGTCATTCGATGATGTTTACCTAATACACATCCTTGATAAAACTTTTCTTCAAATGGAAGATCAATACCTCTTTCTTTTAGGAATGAATGCACATATTTTTTATTTTGGTGTCCCAATTTTTCATGCCAATCTTGAAGAGTTTCATTTTTGTCTGCAGCAATACACACTTTATTATTCATCGGTTTTATAACCTTGACCATCATGCGATAAAAATTTTCATTTTCTTCAGATATAGCAACCGCTATTGGTATTTTATTTTTGGAAAATAGCCATGTTTTGCCTCCATTTTTAATACATTGGTCGATTCCCTTCTGGGGTGTCATCTTCACAGATATTAAATTACAGGAACTTTGAGGACAATACCACACATCTTCTAAATATCTTTCGTTCCACTTATGCCCATCAAACAAAAGTTCATCGATAGTTCCACTTCCTATAGCCTCAATTTTTACACCTTGACGAGCACTCTCCATGGCTTTTGGTTTTGTAAATTGATTATAAGATGAAAACCAGTCTCGTCTATTTGTGATATGGTGTGATGCACCACTGTCTACAAACCATTCATCTAGGTCAAAATCTATTTTATTTATTTTTATTATACCATCACGGCATATCCCACAAATGGGGTAGCCAGTAGATCAGCTGCATATAAGAAACATGCAAACTTGCAAAACATGCAAAAAAATAGGTCAAAATCCTTACTATATAATGAGATTAAAAATGCACTCTCTTTCTTATTTTCTTTTCTACCTCCGGCACATTCCTTAGACTTATGTCCTCTTCCCTGACATTTAAGCAAACAATCCCATTTTTACATTGTTTTGAAATATGTCCCTTTAACCCACATGAATAACACTTTATATCATTATTATTGAACTTATTATTATGATTTGTTTTGTGTTTGTTTTGTAACTTTCTTGAGTTGTATATCTTTGATTTTGACATCATAGCACTAGCTATGACAGGTTCTTCTCTGTTTTTAATTCTTAGCTCATAATTGAGGATTCGTTTCTGCAGTTTCGACCATGTCCTATCTTCTTTAGATAAATCGTGCCATGTAATATACATGGGCATTTTCAAATTTTTTTGCTTCGTTACGTAGTGGAACCTAAAAAAATATGTGTAACAAATTATGCCTGATTTTGTATTTAAAATATATATACAACAGTAACGGACGTGAGAAATCAATTACTTTTAAGTTTTGTGTTTTCTTTTTGTCAGGAAATGCGTTTTCGTGAAGCAATATCTGAAGAAATTTCCATTACATCACACAATTCAACGGGGTTTTAAATAAAAACATTTTAGTGAATAGTTGTCGAAAGTATTTAATATAGTTATAATCACAACATTCTTTAAGAAAATATATAATTTTATTAGGAAAATAACGTAAAATGTCACATTTTCTGTCCAATTGGTCCATTACGTTACGTTTTGTACTATACAGTAATGAGTTTTCTTATATTCTACACTAATTATGGCAAATTGTTGGTGATTTGCACTTTCCAACAACAATTCAGTTCACATACTATATTTTATATATTACAATAATACAGTTGTATCAGTTGTTGGAATAAAATCTAAAAAAAATAGTCGGAGATATAATAGGACAGTAACGTAATAGGAAGTATCTCGTTACGTAATGGAAAAGTAAAGCTAACGTCGCATGGTAATAATATTCATTAATTATATCAGTCGAAAATCCGAGATAATTTTTTTCTTTTTTTTTTATATATTTTATTTATGCATATTCACGGCTTTCGCCTTTTACATGTTAATTAAGAGAAAAAAATAATAACAATTAAATCCAAAATAATATTTAACGTTTTGACATAAACTACACTAAAATTGACTAAAATACTGTCATAGAATACCAAAATGAACTAATTTATATAAAAGTCAAATTAAGAACAATTTTATACTTTATAGCAGGGGGGGCAAACTTTTCGGATGAAGGGCCAAATTCAGAAATTCATAATTATCGGCGGACCGCAAGTAAAATATAATTTTTATATCTACCTACACCAGGGGTCGGCAACCTTTTGCAACAAATCTTACTTTTCACAATTCTGTTTCATATTAAAATTTCCCCCCCCCCTTCCCCCGTCGCTAAATTTTCAAAATGGTATAGGAATTCGGAATATTACAAATTCCTCGGTTTTCTTAAAGAAAATTTTCTCACAGTACCTTTTTCTAAATATGTAACGGGTATTTGTACCGACTATTATTTTTAATTTATTTTCAATCTTTGTTGAAAAAATCGTTGAAGATAAAAACGTGATCATTTTTTAAAATATTATATTACTCTCGGGCCGCAGGAAATACACGGCGGGCCACATGCGGCCCACGGGCCGCAGTTTGCCCATGCCTGGTTTATAGAATACCACTATGGACTAACTAAAATTGGAACGTTACTATTTTACTTAGTGCACACTAAAAATGAAATAGAATCGGGGGTAGCATTTGTCGTTTTTGTTACACTTGATTGGCCTGACGTACTGAATTATGATTTACTAGCAATCACTTGAACTGTTTTCATAATAATAAATATATTGGACATCATAAAGCCATCATAATAATTATTAACATCTTTTAATAAAGTCGGAAGATTAAAATATTCAATGTAAGCTAGGCTTTACAATTCCATTACGTGACAGTTTTTTTCCACCAATACATAACGTTACGTAATGGACGTGACGTATTAGTATCGATCTCTGTTCATCCACATGTTTACACCTTGTTAGTGAATATAAAGATGGATTCGACTTGAAATTCAAAATGAACAATATTTAATATGTAATTAGAGTCCAAAAGAAACAAATAAAACTCTTAACTTACCTTAGAAATCTGCGTTCGTAATGGAACACCAATTTTAGTGAGCAACTACGTGGACCAGTTCCGTCACAAGAATCTGCACAACCGACGTTTTTACACAATATAACGGCATTCATAGACTAATATAACGTTGCCATTAATTATAATCGACACTCGATTTGACCAAAATAAGTAAAACAGAGGTTTAGAATGGCCGTGACGTAATAGGAATTCCACTTTTTGTGATTTGAAGGACAGGAAAAAAATACATATTTAACATATTTCTGGTTTGCTTTATGATATTTTATGGGACTTTACTGAATTTAGAGACAATCAAGTTTTAAATGAAGTCATAAAACCTGTGAATATAATGGGCAGACAAATATAATTTTGTTGTTAAAGTTGAGAGGTACGCTGAAGACATGTTGAAATATGTCATTCCGTGTTATTGATTTACACATTAACTTGCAAAATTTAAATAGTTACCTGTTATTTTTATGCTTAACTAAGAAAAAAATCATCATTTTATCAATAATTGTGATTTCGGGCAAAACTGAAATAATTGGTCATTTAAGAAACAATTTTGAATTCTCGAGACGCGTACGTTATACTCATAGCAAAAAAATCTGAAAATGCCCACATATTGTCGAATTCTTTAGGTAGAGTTTGTATAATTCTGGCACACATGTCGCCATCGTCAATGGGTTTACCTAAAGCTGACATTTTCATTTGTATCTCATCAAACTTTAATAAATGGTCTTGAATACCGCCAGAATTATCCCAATTAATATTGTGGAATTGATGTCTTAGTAAATCAATATTTTCCTCTGACTGTCTGTCATATATTTGACTTAACTTGTCCCAAACATCCTTTACTGTGACACATCCAGCAACTCTTAAAAATGGACCAGTACTTAGTGACAAAATTAATGATTTCTTCGCTTTAGCATTCTTTTTCACCTATTCACTTAGTTCATCATTGTCATCACTTTCTGGTTTAGTATATTATGATCCATCGATTATTTTCAAAAAGCCATCACTCTCTAAGCAAGTTTTCATAATAATCTTCCATGATGTATAGTTTTCCTCACCAACGAGTTTTTCAAACTTTTCTTCCGACATTATGATGTTTAAGTCCAAAATCATCTACAATAAAAACACGTAGTATTTGGTCTAGTACCGTAGTATGGCGTCTTATTCAAAAGTAACAACGCTCTGCTACCATGTCAGGTAGTGGATAAAAGTAAAAGAAAATCTTTAGGAAAACAACACCATGCGGTCTTTACTTTAATAGCGGACATCAAACACAGAATACCAACCATAGATCATTACAGAGAAGAAAAATTGACATTGACATAAACATACATATATGGACAATTTGTAAAGCGCCGTTTACTCATAACATGACCTCAAAGGTGCTGTATATCGTATCCATCACCCAAAACTCCCAGCAAAAAGGTGTGTCTTCAGCCCTCTTTTAAAACTCTCTCCATTCACCTCCTCTCGCAGACACAGAGGCAGCTTGTTCCAACATCTGGGACCCGCAACACTAAACGCTCTATCTCCAAAGCCTGTTTTGCGAGATCGAGATAGCTCAATCAGTCTGCATTTTGCCTCACCCTGTGCTGAGTGAAGCATGAGCTGTCTTTCACTAATGGTCTCGATCTCGCACATCTCCGACAAATATGATGGTAATACACCCTTCAAGGCCGAAAACACTATCACACGTATCTTATACTCCACTCGTTGCTTTACTTTACTTTATATATAACAAATTCAAACTAAAATAAGAATGTTCCAAAATTTTATAATCAAGTTCACTTGAATTAACATTTGTATTCTATATGATACAAGTTGTATATAATTCTAATTAGGAACAATTTCAGAGTTTATAGAATACCAATGTATAGACTAACTAATACCAATGTAAATTGGAACATTCCTATTTAAGTTAGTGCACTTACAGAACTTACAGTGGAAGAGGTATGAAGTTAAATGAATGTAAAAACAAAGCTAACCAAACAAAGGGCCAACTGAAGGCAATTTAAGTTATACATTTTTATTTTAATAATATTTGAGTACTTTAGAGTTCATTTCTATAAAAAGATTGTGTAGTACCTATTTGTGAAAAAAACTGAAAATGTGTTTAGAATATCTCTTTGTGAATTGTGGTATAATCGGGTGAGCGGTATGTCTTCAATGCTGTGTTATATACAATTCTTGTTATATACAAATGTACTGTGTACTAATGTTAAGTATATATACCTATAAAAAAAAACATTAATATTTATGTATTTTTAGTAAATGTTATTATATATTATACACATATTGATATTATACAACTAGAAAATAAGGTATAGGCAGTTATGTATGGACTATTGTAACCATAAAAAACGTTTAAACAATTTGTCACACTGTGTTTTGTCAAATATTATCTTTTTTGCTGTCACAGCTGTTTTTGGAAACACGTGGAAGAGTTTCTCCAGAAGATTCTTGTAGATTCTCTAAATTTAGTTTCAAGTTGACAATTTATTGTCTGAGATAAGTAAATAAATTCAGTTTCAAATGTATACCTACTTGTCTGAATTAAAGCATAAATTCCCATGTACACGCTTGTTTAAGATTGATATTTAAATTTTATTTCAAATATCTTTAAATTTAGTTTCATGTCAATACTTTACTTAGATAAATCTAGTTTCAAATGCATAACTTGTTTGAAATCAGTAAATAACTGATGATAAAAAAGTTTTAAGCGTTTACTTACTTTATAACTCAACAAAAATAGTTTTTAGTGCACACTTGTCTCAGATAACTAATTAAATTTAGTTTCAATAGTCTGGTAGATTTAGTTTCAAGTTTTTTCATTTCTGAAATAGAGATTCAAGTGCATACTTATCAAAAGATCTCTAAATTTAGTTATGTTTTTCATATGGTATATTATATTTAAGACTTCTTTATATGTAATATTTATCAAAACACAATTGGACGAATTGATTTTATCATACTGATTGCTGTTGTATGTGGTTATTGTTACCAAAATAAAATAAAGTTGTTTATCTATTTATTCAACATATTGGTTTTTATTATCTGTCTTGGCTCTTGATTTAAATCGACAATATTCAACTAATAATGGTTAATTATCAACATATCTTCCGTTTTCTTGTTTTGATAGTAAACCAAAATGCAAACTTGATGTGTACTAATATTTGGTCGATCTTATTTATACTTTATCACCCATAATCATTTCCTTGCATGTTCAAAGAGTGGTATGTGAATTAAGGGAAGTCAAGATGGTTTGGGCACGTGGAAAGAATGAATGAGGACAGAATGACCAAGAAGATATATTTGGCTGAGAGGAATGGTGGAATGCTCGGAGATGTGGACATCCGAGGATCAAATGGCAAGATCATTTATATCAAATCCTACAGGACGGTCACGTGTTGAGCACATTGAACAGGAGAGCATGCATGAGGAATTGTACCTGTGACAGTGACGGACACGAAAGATGTATGCAAGGATAGAAGGAAGTGGCGCTCGATCCTTTCTGCCTACCCCGCGAGGGAAGTGGCGTGATGGTATGTAAGTATATGTATGAGGTATGTGAATTTGGTGGATAATGGGGTGATGGCAAATAACACCTGGCCAACCCAAATGTCAACCTCACCTGCACGTGGTATTCCCTGCTAGACAACTAACGAGGCTCTGGCGACCGAGTAGCAGCGGTATAACTGTAACATCTACACAGGAGGAAATACCTGTGTCAGCTTTTCCCCCAGGAAGGCAACCTCGAAAATCCCCATACCACCGTACCAAATATGATGTGATATGGTTCCATGATGTAGGGCAGCAGCTGCATCAATTAAAATCCGGAAAAGTTCACAAAACACCCGAACCTCCAGGATACTGCGACTCACCAACCCGCATGGCAAGCGTGGTGAGGTAACGCCAACAAACCCTCCAAAACAACAACCAAGATGCCGCATTTTCCCAAGATAGAGCGGCGTGGAAGGCGATGGAGGAGGCCTTCGTCCAGGAGTGGACGGGAGTAGGCTAGGAAGAGATGTGAATTTATAAATGTTTTGACATTTCTAGAATAAACTGCTTGTAACGACATTGTAACCATTTTATAAAGTGATTCTTCAATAATTTTAATGCCCTAATGAACAGTTTTTAAAGAGTATGCCTAAATAAACATGTTCCCACATACATCTTTTTGAATATGCAGCGACTAAATGTATATTTAGGTCTGTCTTATTATTCACCATAGCTAACTTGGGAATAAAGTTATCCATGGTTAAACTTAAACCGTAGACACTAAACAATTAGCTCTGTGATCCATCAACTCAATATGTAACAAAAATTCAAATTATTCTTCAATATAAATTCAGCCATAATTAGATATGTCACCTTGCATACCCTTGAGATGGATGCTCCATTTAACAGCACCGAAGAAATCATCCATCGTCATCATAGAGAGGACAATCTGGATATTGATTACATGGAATAAGTCTGCTAGCTGCCACACTTTTGACAGAAAGGTCATAATGCATGAAAAATTTGCCTAATGAATTTAGTTGTTTTCTCTAATATTCCAAATATATTTAAATTGATAATTGGCGCTGTAGCAAAGGCACATTAGCCAGTATTTCATTTTCATGTATTACTATACAAAATATTCTATTGAGTTTCCTTATAAGACTAGGGGCCGTAGACAAACCGCACTTAGTGATCGACTACTGGTGAACTTTTCGACAATCTACCTACATGTACCGTGTAATTATGCATTATTGTTGCGGTTATCGTCGAAAATTCGTTTGTAGTCGATCACCAAGTACGGTTTGTCAAGGCGGTCTGTTATTATTTTTATTTTGTAAAATATGTACAAAATACAAATTTTACAACTCATTTTTCCAAGGTTTAGATTTTTTTTCATTGAGTGAGCGGGAGTTCAGGGGGGCTGTCTCGGGGGGCCTGGACTCATCTGTCGTTCCATAGGGAAATTTGCTTTTCTTCCTTCTGCAGTTTTGAGTGGGTTATTGACATAGTAAACACTATTTTTAGGGATTGGATTTGTTGACTTTGTGTAAGTATATTTTTTATGTGTATTTTTACATTTTTTTTATGTATGTTTTAACATTTTTTCTTACTTAATCTTTTTGTTAAATAAAGCATCTCATATTTCCATTAATTAGTTGGTAAAGAAGGGATCTTGATTGGTTTGCTCATTGTTATATTTACTGTTATATAACTTTATGATTCATAATAAAGAATAAATAAATAAACAGTTAAACTATGCGCATATTGAAAATGAAATCTCAACAAAATTAAAATCGACACTTCAAACTAAAAAGGGATAGTGGCGTAACAAATCAAAATATCTCAACGAAAATTTGCATGAGCATAAATTCAAAACTCGAGAGAAATCATTTCTGCATCATTCGAAAAAAAAGGCCATAAGTCCTTGTTCCACATAGCTACCACCTCAATTGTTTGATGTTTACTAGGTACTTATAGGACGCAAATAGTTATTTTATAAAATAATGTCACTACACGATTTTACCTCAGTTTATACAGGATGTGGTTTCTGATAAACTCACCGCTCTCCGTTGCAATGAAAAAATATACATTTATCGCTTATCACAAAGACTCGCAGTCGTTAATTCTACGTTCAAAGTCATGCAATGTATTAATATTCATCGCAAAAATAGTTAAAAAATAAATATGGCTAAAGACGAGAAAGTGAAACATATTGGATGCTGTATCAATAATACAAATTATAAACCGGATAAAATAAGATCTAAACCGTTTAAATGGATACATTTTCCTATATTCATCGCTATCTGGTTGGTTCTATTCTGGTTTGTAATCTGTCCCATAACATGGTCGAAGGCGGCAAATTATTATTCAAATCAAAATCCAAAATTGTGGCCGAAAAATTGGATGTTTTGCTTTTGGGTTGTTGCTCTACTCATATTTACTATCATCCTTGTGTTTCTGTTGATGCTTTGGAAGTGTTGCGCACCTAAAGAAGTGAATTATTACGATCAAGTTTTCTTGAATCCCGAGCAAGGCGATGAAAAGGAAAATTTATGTATTCATTGCATGAGTTTCCACGCTCCCGGTGGTGGAAAATGTCCCTGCAATACTAAAAGCGATACGGATATTTGTGGAAATTGCGGAAATAAAAAGGAGAGTTTCGGTATATGCTGTCAAAAAGGTAAAAAATTGGATGAAAGTATTCTTCCAGGTCCTAAGTATGATGTTACAGTCAGGAAACAGCAACCTGATGTTGTGAATATAGATGAAGATAAAATCAAAGACAATGTCATAAAAAGAAACAGCTTAAGGATTCCTACAAAAAATAGAAATTCAAGTGGATCAAATATTGTTATATCTGCACATGAAGTGGATAGTAAAGATCACGGAAGAAATAAATTGGATGACCACGAAATCATTGGAATCAAAATCATTAAAGATGACAATATACAGTATCAAAATAAAAGTCCAGTTGATGTACCTTCCAAGTTCAAAGTAAAAACCAAAAAGTTTAACTTGCCTCCTGTAGATGTTGAATTGGCTAATCGCGCAAGTAATGTTGAATTTTTCGGAGAGAAAATACCACTAGGAGCTAAAACGATGGTTGTTAATGAAAAAACAAGTGTCGTCACAAAAAGAAGCATTGAAAATAATGAAGAACCGAAAACAGTGAGTGTTAGTAGCATGGATTCAATGAATAAAGAGAAATTCAACAGATTTTTACATTTGGTTGAAATTAATACTCCCATAACTCCTAAAGAGTTCAATGTTGATGATGAAATTCCATTAAGATCACCAATGAGCCCTCGAGAAATATTCTTCCGTGATTTATTCATCGCAGCCGAAAACAGCGAAAGTGGAAATGGCCATGATAGTCCATATTTCGGTACTGGAAAATTGGAGAAAAAAAGACCTACGTCACATATTTTGATCGCATCTGACAAATACCAAGAAGAGATAACAAGTATCTCTAATTCACCTAAAGAAAAAGTTTCTAAAAGACATACACTCGCTAATGTAAAGATCCCAAGTCCAAACAAGTTGAGTCCTAAAAGCAACGAAGATCTAGAATCTCCAAGAATTTTAGCGTTGACCAAATCGATAAGCTTCAACGGATCTGAAAATGATGATCAAGAAGAAAAAGTAATCATAAGAGATGATACACATGGAGCAACTAAAAAGACCACAGTTAAAATAATACGAAGTTCTGTATCATCTCCAAGAGTTTTGACACCGTCCGAAAAAAAAGTTATGCAAGATTTTATGAGTTGCAAGAAAGAGGATATTAAGAATCTTAAGTATGTAACACCCGACCAATCTTCAAGTGCAGAGGATGTCGATACTGATGTAGCTGGAAAGTCTTGCAAATGTAAGACAAATGGCAAAGAGAAGAAAGACACACAAGATGATGACGAAGTCTTTACAAAATAATGAATAAACTGTTTTTAATACATTGCTTTGTAACTCTTTGATTAAAATAAATTAAATAAGAAATTCACGAGTGCTAATTTCCTCACATCCAAAATGTAATGTCGGATCTACAGATTTTACGAAAACCACTTTTTTACTATTTTATTTTTATTTATTTTAGAAATATACACGGCAAGAAGCCTTTTACATGTTAACGTAAATTTAAATTTTATCTGGCTGTCGAAAAACATTGATAAGATGGCTTGATAGATATATGTAACTTAAGTGCCACTGTCCAAAATAGTTATTTTAGTTTGACAGTAAAGATATTGGTAAAAGTAAATTAGCTGACTTAATTAGCTATCTCCGTTAACTGCTGAACATAAACCTCCCTGTAACTTTCCAGGCTTTTCTGTTGTGGACCCTCTGCATCCGATCATCATTAAACTGATTACAGTGGTACCTCGACATACGAGTTTAATTCATTCCGTAACCTTGCTCATATTTCAAATTACTTGTATCTCAAAGCAAATTTTCCCATTGAAATTAATTGAATTGCCATTGATCCGTTCCCGCCCCCAAAATGTCACCCCAGTTATTTTTGTTACATGTTTTTGAATAAGAAAAATGTATTTATAAATGACAAATATTGTACAAAAACATAATAAAAGAGAATGTACAGAAATAAACTAGATTTATAAAGTGTTATTTTCACTCAATTTTCGTCACTGCTTTTCTCTTCACTGATAGTTGCCTTTTTCGCCACGCTTTTCTCACTTTCACCTGTAGGCCGTTTAAAAAAACATGTCCATGGAGGTTTGTTTCTTCCTCCCTCTCTGAATGTTCCAGAAATGAGTTAGGCAAGTGTCATTAAATAGCTCGTATCTCAAATTTTGCTTGTATTTCAAAACAAAAAAAGGACAGCTCGTATCTCAAAAAACTCGTATGTTGGGGCACTCGTAATACTTTTTATCTTATATCCTTGTTCCGTGGAATCTTTGGTAAAAGAAAAATAGATCTCGCATTCTTTTTAGTAAGTTTTTCCATGTCCTGTAAAAGACAAGCGAACGCATAACAATTTTTTTAATTCAGTGACGTGGTATGCCAGCATTATTACCATTATCCTGGAAATTACTTGAGTCTTGTGTAAGGTCCAAAGCAGAGGCGGCTCTTTGATAATGAGCGGCGGTTCAAACGCACCCCCAATTTAAAAGATAGAAACCTAACAATATATAATAATTAAAATTAAAAAATATCAATAAATTTCTCCATGAACAATATAATAATATTATTCAAGTTACCATATGAACAACACAGTCATCACATTCACTATTGCTTTGCAACATGCAGCGCTACTGTTCGTTAGAATATTTTAGTGCGGATGTTGAGCGAACTAACGGTGCAAAATCTAATATCGCACCGATAACCCATACATTACGTAAAACTTCAATACTAAGTTCGTGGTGCTAAGATTGTATGGAGATATTAAAAATATAATATGGGACATTTTGAGCATTGAACACAACTATGCTCACACGTAAAAAGGAGTAAGAGATACGCCTTGTAGCATTTTGTCGTACATTGACGGAAATTTTTTGACTAGTGTGTTTTTATACATATGTGAAGGGATTCCTGTTATTAGTTATGTGGACGCGATGAATTAGTACCTACCAAGCGTGTCAAAATGCATAGATTGACGTCGTGAGGTTCATAGGTCAGCCGTATACACTGTTATTACTTATTACTTAGTGGTAAAATTTCTATAGACAGTCACCGCTAGTCGCGATTGTGTTATGCAGATAATTAGTTATTTGTAAGATTTTTTGTATTCGAGCGCGCTTATATCAACATGTTACATGCAATTTAAAGAATCTACGATATACCTATATAAAATTGATATAATATTAATTATTATCGTTTTAGCTTATAGATTACTATTAAAATGGGTGAATTAAACGTAGAATATATTAAGAACAGAAAATACCAGAGTAAATGAAGTGTTCGCTAATGGTAAAGAGAGAAGGGTAGAATTTCTTTATAAGGATGTTTTTTTTTACCGAACCCCCGCAAATACATATTGCCGGCCGCCTCTGGTCCAAAGCACCTCAAGGAGACGACTGTACAATTCATCAATTCTAAGACAAGAAAGATATACCTATCCTGAATGTCTTCTTTTTTTTAACGGCACAGAGAAGATGACCCCTGGTTACCTCACTTGTGGGAGATGCCATGATGAGATAAATAGGTAGATTAAAAAGAAAAAAAATTAAAACAAATGAAATAAAATCCAGAATATTTTAGATTACTTAAACATTTTATTTTATTTTAATTCAACATAATAAACATTGTTTTAATTAATTAAGTAAACAAATATATTATGATGATCATGGGTTTTGATGAATTGTATAGAATTACTTTTAAACAGACAATTAGTAAATAATAAACACATGTTTTCAAACACAATCAACAAAATATGTTCATTGTTAGAAACTGATGCAATTTAAAAAGACTGAAATATATGGAGGAATAATACATGAAACATTAAATTACTATAAATGAAACACTTAAGTGTTTAGTACTTTCACTGTGACAGGCATTACAGTGAAAGTACTAAACAAATGACAGAGACATCATATTGAAAGTACTAAATAAGTGACAGAGACATCACATTGAAACTACTAAATAAGTAACAGAGACATCACATTGAAATTACTAAATAAGTGACAGAGACATCACATTGAAATTACTAAATAAGTGACAGAGACATCACAGTGAAAGTACTAAATAAGTGACAGAGACATCACATTGAAACTACTAAATAAGTAACAGAGACATCACATTGAAATTACTAAATAAGTAACAGAGACATCACAGTGAAAGTACTAAATAAGTGACAGAGACATCTCATTGAAAGTACTAAATAAGTGACAGAGACATGACATTGAAATTACTAAATAAGTGACAGAGACATCACAGTGAAAGTACTAAATAAGTGACAGAGACATCTCATTGAAAGTACCAAATAAGTGACAGAGACATGACATTGAAATTACTAAATAAGTGACAGAGACATCACAGTGAAAGTACTAAATAAGTGACAGATACATCTCATTGAAAGTACCAAATAAGTGACAGAGACATGACATTGAAATTACTAAATAAGTGACAGAGACATCACAGTGAAAGTACTAAATAAGTGACAGAGACATCTCATTGAAAGTACTAAATAAGTGACAGAGACATCTCATTGAAAGTACCAAATAAGTGACAGAGACATCACATTGAAATTACTAAATAAGTGACAGAGACATCACAGTGAAAGTACTAAATAAGTGACAGAGACATCTCATTGAAAGTACCAAATAAGTGACAGAGACATCACATTGAAATTACTAAATAAGTGACAGAGACATCACATTGAAATTACTAAATAAGTGACAGAGACATCACAGTGAAAGTACTAAATAAGTGACAGAGACATCTCATTGAAAGTACCAAATAAGTGACAGAGACATCACATTGAAATTACTAAATAAGTGACAGAGACATCACAGTGAAAGTACTAAATAAGTGACAGAGACATCTCATTGAAAGTACCAAATAAGTGACAGAGACATCAGAGTGAAAGTAATTATCAAGTGATAGAGACATCACAGTGAAAGTAATAAACAAGTGATAGGGACATCACATTGAAAGTACTAAATAAGTGTTTCATTTATAATAATTTAACATGAACCGTTTCACCAAGAACCAACCGTCTGTCTAAAATATCAACTTATAACATTAATAATTTGTGATATATACCAAGAAAATAGAGAAATGAATGCTTAAAACAGTTAAGTTTATGTGAAATCTTGTATTTGCAGTGTAAAATGTATTAATTTTTCATGACGAGAGATTAGATATTTGAACTTACATGTTATCTAGGATAATTCAGGTTTCAATTTTTTTATGACAGGGAAGAACAATTTGAGTCTCTATTTAGTTAGCACAAACCCTTACATTTTTTTTTTATTTAGTGTTAGTTGGTTTTATAAAAAAACCTAGATTTTATATTGTTTAAAAAGCAAAAATGTGGCATATTGGCAAATTATCATTAAAATATGGAAAACCTTTACAATTGGCAAAACATGTAAATGAAATTTTCTTGTAGTCCAGAGGCCTGAGTCAACAACACACTTTTGTGTCACGTTCCCGCTCCGTTAGCGTTCGGGTGCAGACGATGTTGCAAGCAAGTGTCAATTTCGTTGCTAAGATACACAATAGTTATGAAAATTAACACTTTGGCGCACCATCGTCTGCACCCGAACGCTAGCGGAGCGGGAACGTGACGCGATAGTGTGTTGTTGACTCAGGCCTCTGTTCTCATTCGCTACAAACAAAAATGTTTACTTCCTTGTTAGACATTATGTAATAAAAAAAACAGATAGATATTTATCTTCAGAAAAATATTTTAAATGCAAACATCTTTATTTCTTTCTCTTATTGCAGGTTCCCTTTCATTTAAAGTACGAAATGTCAAAATTCTATTAGTTACTAGGTACTAGAAGTTTTTTCTGTAAAAATTTAAACAAACTTTTTCATTTTTATGGAACAGGCCATTAACATAGTTGCCAGGTATTAAAACTGTAAAATAATAAACAATTATTGTGATTTTGTTATAAACTGGAACCAGTATGGCAACAAATAAGTGCAGTGCAATATAGTGTCAAAAACAAAATTATTGTAGAAGATAATTTAACAAAAATCTTGAGACTGACGGCCGGTTCCACAAAAACTGAAAAATCTCTTTAATTCTCTGTTTAATTTTCACAGTAAGCAATATGTCGGTGTCCTGAAGATGTAATGGTTCAGCAGCAGTATCAAAACCACGAACTTCTTTCTTAAAAGTCGGAGATCTTTTCATCGAGCTACTGACCTACTAAACATATTTGAGAAACTAGCAGATAAAAACACTGAAGACAAAATCACTTACAAATACTAGGAATGATATACATAAATATTACAGAAACATGTTTATAAGAAATAAGATTCAAAATTACGTAATTTTTTTCGCACGTCAGGTAACTAATAATTTTGTTTCTTGTTTTATTTTTTTAAATGACGATTTTCATTTATTTCAATGACCTAAAATGTAAACACATTACGCTAACAATAAAAATATTAATTGTAAATTTTCTTAATTAATTTATAAGTAACTTGATTAAAAATCAAATTTAATAAATAATATTTTGACCACTCATAATCGTCAAATACAGTTAATATAGTTTTGTAAGTCAACCAATCTTTTGATTTTTAACCGATCAGAATTTTATAATTTATTCTAATTTCAACTTAAACCAGTCCTGTGATATTTTCAACAAACAAAGAAGATAAAAATCTAATGTAATTTGACATAGTATATTAAATCAAAAACTGTATTTGACAGAGTAGATAAAATATCAATCTGCATTTGACAGAGTAGATAAAATATCAATCTGCATTTGACAGAGTAGATAAAATATCAACTGCATTTGACAAAGTAGATAAAATATCAACTGCATTTGACAGAGTAGATAAAATATCAAAATGCATTTGACAGAGTAGATAAAATATCGTTGACTGAACGTTTAGACCAGAATCAAACAATTATTTACATACAATATAGGAGGCAATATTGCAGCAAAAATCTTTGATTCTTAAATTTAGAGCCAACATTACACAATTAAGTAAAAAAATTTGGCCAAAAAGTTAATTATGACATTAAATGACATTTTACAAAGTTTGACATTTGATTTCGATATTTTTTTTAATAGTTAAACTCGGGTTTGTAGTAAACCCATATGCATTTCCAAATACCCATCACAGTAGGTACTCATAAATATGCACATGTCGTGAAGATGGAATGGGTTGGCGGCATGATTTGAATCTGGGATTTTGTGATTATAAATCTGAGAGTCCATATCAGGCTACCGATTACCATATTTGTTAAACAAATTGTTGAATAACCTGTCAAACTTTGTGAAATATCAAAATTTAAATTAATTTTAAAACTAACACTCAGAATTTAAAAAATGATTATTCTAGAATATATAATTAAAAAAAGAACAATATTTCAAAAAATTAATTCTAATAAAAAAGAGAAACATTGGCTTATCTATTGGAAATATTAACGCTTATTAAAAATATATTTTTGTAATAAAATTCAGGTAATATTTAATATAGGTAGGTACATAATAATATATATTTTTTATAGAAAATAGTACTAATAGTAATTTGTCTATGATTATTATAGTAATATAACATACTATCACACCGAGTTCCTTGGGGTAGGCAGAGAGAACCAAGCACCACAAATTTTACATCCTTTCAATTTCTCTTTGCTTACGTCATGGTTTAAAATAATTTTAAATAATTACTTACATTATAAATTGTTTCATTATTTTAATATAACAAACTTTTTCTTGACAGATTGTTACAAACCCTTTTACGCCTTTAAAATATCATAGACATTTCTAAATGCACATGTATAATTATGTTACTTTGTAACAAAATATATATTTAGATGTTATTCTGCAATACACACATTTGTATTTGCACATCTAGATATCGCTTTGTAATATAAACATTTATAAATGCACATGTAGATGTCTCTGTACGTAGTTATTTGCAAATGCTACACCGATTTCTTTTGTAATGGACATTGTAATAAAAATAGACATTTTTGAAAATGGAATACTGCTGTCATGCATAGACAAAATTCTTAAATATAGGCGTAAATACATTGACTCATTGACATTAATTATAAATGGTACATGCATTCTCGAGAGTATATTGTACTTGTTCAACATACAGTGGACATTCATTTATACGCCTTTACGCTCATTTTTGGATGTCATTGTCTCATAAGAATATTTTAATATTGGGAAAATATCATTTAGTGCTAAACACTTTTAATTTAATCACAGAATTTTTACATTCACTCACAACAAATATATCACTTAAAAAGTACACATCAAAAGATACAATTTAATATTCTAAAAAAGATGAAAAGAAAATTTTCTACAATACTATATTTTCATAACTTTTCAATACAGTGAATGTTCAACCATACACAATAACATGATAAAAATCAAATCGACGCTTATGTGTTGACCAATTTGTCAGAAGGACTATAATTTTCATTTTTAATCATTCATTCTCTCATCAGCTTTTTTATATTTTTTTCTTATTTGTTTGTTCCTTACTAGTATTATTTTAATTAATTGTGTAATTAAATACAATGTTACATTTTACAATTAATACATGTAATTAAATTTAAGAGTTTCAATATTTATATTGTTTGGAAGTAAAACATTTATCACATAGAGAGTTGCCAGGTCTTGAAAAATTGTTCCAAATTCAATTATTCTTTTTGATAAAGACGCCATATTGTTTATCTTAGTTGGTTACATATCCCAGTTGCTAATCAATTATTTTTATAAAAGGTCTAATGCTATTGATACGGAATATGTTGATAATCAATACAATAGCAATACACCTTTTTTTTTTTAAATGTTTGGTTATTAACAACCAAGATATGTATGCAATATGGCTATTGGAATAGTAAAGAGCTTCATTTATAACTTAAACTATAATGATACTTATTATTATATACACATATATCATTTAAATAGAAGGTTGACAGAATAATTTCATACACGACTAGCTTAATTATGTATAATTAAATGAAAAATAATAAAGAAATTATTAAGAACGAAGCAATAAAATACTTTGATTGTTCACAGAAAAAAAGTTAAAAATATTAATATTATTTTTTTTAAGGTGACACTTGATATATGATATTAATTTTGTTGTCTATGGCATATGTCATTATTTCATTGTTTTTCTTCATTCTTGATGTGGGTTTCTTGTAAAAAATAACTCGGTAATTATTATTAGGTGGATTTATTACCGTATTTATCGAATGCTGTCTTTGCGTAACAATTCCAATCAAATTAAAAGTCATTATTAATTAAAAGTCAATCTAACAACCATTATGAGCTACTTCTCAGCCATTTTACTCGGCTTAATGCTATTTCAAAGACTTTCATGTTTTTTTTTCAAATTGGCTTCTGGTTTCATCAAAGTAGTCGTGCATTGGGTTGGCTTATAAGAAATTGCATTTTCAATGAGCTCTCCTTTTGAGAGTTTGTGATTACCATATGTATTTGTGTTCTGTTCTTATGCCAATAATGTTTTATTTATTTATTTATACACAAGGAAATGAATCATATTCAACATAATATGCCAAATTTTGCAGTACCAACACAAAATTGATGAAAAATATCACATTTTTTTGTAAAATTGACATAACCCCTACGTGTATGAGTGATGTATGGCAATCAAAAAAAAAATGTCTAAATATCCAATTTTCAAATTGAATCTTCATTTTGCGTTAGTACTGCAATATTTTCCCTTTTGTCGAATATGTTTCTTTGCCTTGCATGTACAGATATTTTGTAATATCTGAATTTCAAAGCACACGCAGATGCCACTATGTAACAGACATTTATAAATGAACATGTAAATGTCACTATGTAACACAGACATCTATAAATGTACATGTAGATGCCACTATGTAAAACAGACATTTATAAATGAACATGTAAATGTCACAATGTAACACAGACATTTATAAATGCACACGTAAATGTCACTATAAAACACATACATTTATATAAATACATATAGATGTCACTATGTAACACAGACATTTATAAATGCACATGTTAAATTCACTAGATTAACTTTGGCCATCGGAATGATTTTTTAAGTATCAAACCACTTACAAATCAAAATCAAATAAAATAAAGAATAAGGAAAAAATAAAACAATAAAAATTGCAAAATATACATATATTATAAATTATACACGATCACTCCAGATCACTTCACTCGTATCTCATAAATAAAAAAAATTGTGTTCCATTAATAAAAAAAACATAAAATAATAATAAAAACTAACAAACGATAAAAAATATAAAAAAATGGCATACTACAGCATATTTATATAAAATAACATAAATTACGGATTTTTTTAAACAATTTTGCATAAGTATACATAAATAGCAAATAATACAAAATTGTAAAAAAATACTTTTGATTATACAAACTCCACACAAATAATATCTCAACTCAATACAATAATTTCTTTTTAATATTTTGTATGTCTATATATTTTTAGGTCGATGCATAATGTGTAGAAATACTTTAAAAAAAATATAATTTTAAACGTTGGCTAGAAGAGATTGTCCTGCAATAACCTCGCTATCTGGCTCACTAAATTGTCAACTAGTAGTATATGTACACCAATGTAATCTTATGCCAGTAAAGATTTATTAAATTCCGCTTTCAAAATTCTTAATATAAACGAAAAGAACGCTTAGTCGTGTCCGTAACAACAATTACACTCTTTAAAAGTACGCACTTTAAAATAATCAAAAATATACATAAAAATGTCAAGCAATTTGAGTAACTGCTGTCAATTTTTAAAAAAATGATCTTTCATTAACAATATTAATCTAAATTCACTCCTATCATAGCATACACTCTTCACGTCAATCTCTGTCACTTCAATTTCTCATGCATGCTTTCCTATTCAATGTGCTAAACATGTGCCCATCTGGTTCATATGATCTTGTCATTTGATCCTTGGATGCCCAATTCTCCGAGTATCATGCTTCTCAGTAAATGTATATTTTCTCAATTATCACGTTCTCGTTAATTTTTTCTATGCGCCCAAACCTCCGCCTATTCGCTTTCATTCTTTGACACGTGTAAGAAGTCATTGTTAAATTTGAAATTATGATAATCATAGTGTGGAGTCTGCATAACAATTAGTGGTATTAATATTAGTAATAACAACTATTAATAGCAGTGTGTAGTAGTGCAGTGCAACTTACAGCTAAAAGCTTTTTTAACATTCTATATGATATAATAAGTTACCTATCTATTTACAATATACAAATGAGATTTATTTTTGAACGTAGTCGTAAAAATATTTAAAATTAAAATAATATAAATAAAACATCAGACGAAACCAATAAGACCGATTAGAGAACACGGTTCTAAAATCAAATTGTCAAATTGGTTTTATCATTTGCGCATTATGCCTAGACCCAGCTAATATTTTTTGTAAGTATTCTAAAACAACATAAATTAATTACAGAGGAGATGTAGCTATGTATATTCAAGTATGAAATGAAAATGTTTATAACAAAAGTGGCAATCTCCCTTTCATCGAAAAACAAAATTTGCATAAAAAAATGATAATGAGTTAATACTTGGCGAAATTTATTAATTTTAACAATTAATTCACACAAATGGCTAACATTTATTACACTTACATCATCAATATTTATAATGTGTTTGAGGATTTTATGCATCCCTGTTTTTTTTATGTGTATTTTGTTTGATGATGAAACAGAGTTAGCGGTTTCGTCATTAACACCATCAAATAATACAAAACAATGCACATAGCTGCGTCTAAACTATGCTCGAATGTTGCCAACAAATATTATTCTTTGGCTTTCTTTTCTTTCCATTGTAAATATAGTAAACAAAAGAAAGACATAAGAAACAAAATGTTTTTTAGCATCATTCATTTAGTAAGTGCTGATGCATCTAATAAAGTGACGACATGTTGTTTCGATTTCATTACAAAACTCAAAGATAATTTAACTTATGGCTTATATTTTATCCATGCAACTGTACAAAAATGGCATGCAAAATAAATAATATTTAAATTGTCTTAAAAAAAATAAAATAAATAAAAATATTTTTGTACAAGGTGCACATATGTTAAAACATTTTGACAATTGCTTTGTATCAAAATGATGGAAAATCACACAAGATGGTGACTGCATACAAAACAGCTGACTGTTGATAATATTTTGTGACAAATGATAATATTATATAATACAACTTAAAATATAAAACAACAAAATATTTTTAACGTTTTGCATGTCAAGATGGTGGTAATAAAAAAGCAAAATGGTGCTAAAAGATAGATGATTTTTGACAGTTGTTAAAAAAGATGGCGACAGCTACTAAACAAGATGGAAACATAAGAGAAAACATATGTTTACTTGACAATAAGGGTTATAAATTGTTAGATAAGTGAATAAAAAATATCTAATAAATGTGTGTGTATAAAATTGTGTTTTATTAAATCTACCTACAAAAAAAAAATTTACATTCTTCAAACATAGAGAACAATAATATTATTAAGAAATATAAAATGGAAGCTCTAGAGATTGTTAGTAAAAGTAAAAAGTAGCATAAGTAAATTATGCTGACAAAAGATGTGGAATCTTTAGTCAAGTGTTTAAAATAATCCTTCACTATAAAATAAAAATACAGTAATAACCTGCTTGCTTTCTCTTAAAATAAAATAATAAAAAAAATGCTTCAATAATGGCACAGAATGTCAATAATATAATAAGAAAAAAAACTCAAACTTCAAAAGACAAAGACCAAAGAAATGTGACAAAAATTTATATTTCAATTTTGTTTTAAAAAAAATGAATTTGGATTTGTAATAAACCCAAATACATCCTAGATACCTTCACAGAAAACTATATGTTTGTCGTGAAAGTGAAATATGTCGAAGGCAGGTGGGATCGAACCCAGGATCTCTGGACTGCAGGTCCAAGACTCCACTGTTAATTAATTACTCAATGTAAATAAATAATAAATTTAAAATGTCAGAAACAGGAAAAACACATGAAAAATTAACTTTTCTTATTTTCCGTATTAACATTTTCTTTGTGGTTCTGTCGAATGCAAATTTTACAGTAGATTGCTGCATATTTTTTCATCCACATATTTTACATAATTGCTTATTATGTTTTAGACAGCATATTGAAGCGGGACAGATTAAGAATGTCTTTTAGAATGAATTAAAAAAAAATGTGTGTAAAATACAGTAAAGTCTAGAAACGCATTCCCTCTATTTAACCCATAAGTGACGAGATTAGACAAATTCATAAACTTGATTATTTAATATGTGTACACATTTCTCTGTTCATTTTCCAATTTATTTGTGTATATCTGGCCGTGCAAGCACCAAGATTTTAAACCACATCGGAAAAAAATCAAAACAAAACCATTTATTACTTGAAATATATCAAGAACAACCTGTTAAACTTTTTCTTTAAAGCTAAGGGTGCTTAAACTCAGGGCTCTTGTCAAACATTCCACTGAATATGGAAAATTTTGATTCACATATATTTTGCACAATATATCACGGGTGCTTATGTCAACGGTAAGAAAATACTACAGTTAACAATGTGAATAAGTAAAAGGCTCTTTTTTGGTTTTTAAACTCACATCTTATTTATAAACCAAATATTTTAGCGTTAAGATCTTTTTGCTTGCACGTACAGATAATATGTCTACAGTTTGATGAAACTTTAAAATAATAAGATAATAAATATCCTTGTTACAGACATTATATAGGACAATTAAAAAAAACTCTTTGAGAATGGTGACAATGCTTTGGGCACGTGACAATATTTCTATAGTGTTCCATCAAACAGTTGACAATAATATATAAATTTACACTTTAAAACCGGCTTAAATATTACAAATTAATTTGAAAAAATAATAAGAAGAACATAATTATTAATATCCATACAATCCTCAACATAACACAACAAACGATTAAAGCTCATAAATTTGTACAAAACAACGGTTGATTTAAAATATAAACAACTATAATTTATAATAAACGAGTTAATATTACTGACGAATTTGAATATGAACCTTTCTCGAGAACTTAGATTGGCCGTTAAAAAATAAATTGAGATGTTATAATTAATGTTATCGACTTTTAGTACTTTGCAAAATAGACAATACAATAAATCAGTTATCCGTTCAATGAAATTACTATTTTCAAATTTTTTTTATCAATGGCTATCTCAAGGGCTTTGGAGTCGTCCGTTGTTCCATAGGTGGTTTTGGGTGTGATTTGCTCTATACCCTTTTCCTTGATAATATTCTATGCAAACCACTTTCCCACACAGAATAATTCAGTCAATCATTTTCTATCTTATTTTTTAACATTGAAATTGTAAATTTTCTTCTTAGTTTCGTAATTTTTTTGCTAGTTTGTGATTAATGAGTATACATATTATGTTTTCTATTAAATTAAACATTATTTCAAAATGTTTGACACGAGCTGGTAAGGATGGCATCTTAACTGGTTTGCGCACCGCTCTATACTTAATTACATATGTATTATATTTCTTTTTACAATTGTATAACCCATAAAGATTGCGAAAACAAACAATATTGAATCGAACAGCCAATCACGGTTTTCGGGGTTCAAATTCAAAACAAAACATATTAACTTTAACCTATTCACAATGCTTTCATATACATAAAAAAAATGTTACAATATTGCCACGCAAACAATGGTCCATGGTAAATAGACTATGAACAGAGCATGGCAGACCATATGCACCAATGGAGTTTGTCCTCTAGTCCTGAGTTAGAATGCGGCTCACAATGCCAGATAATGAATCATATTGAGGAATGCCCTTTTTATGGCTTTGAATTTGGTTCGACCTACATGAGGTGTCACCACTGATACAGCCAACTGTCTGAGAAATTTACCATTCAACCTATAGGGCTAGAATGCCAAATGCTTTAAAAATATACTAACCCTTTTTGCACAATATTTTTTCACTGGCAACACGCAAAAAATGACAATGACCATTCACATTTTTTAATATACGTATCAACTTTATGCAAAACTCAATTTTTTTAAACAATTATTTTCGGATAAAGTTTACCTATCAATTAATAAAAAAAAACTTTAGTTTAGTAAGCAAATAAAATTCAGATTCAGAGAACTATATTTATAAAATAAATGAGTGAAATAATAAAACAAACAAATAGAGACATAGGTAGAATGAAATAAAAAATAAATGTTTTTTCTACAACATAATGTGTGATTTATATTTGAGAGACACACCTTTCGTCTTCTAAGAACATTGTCAATCTATATATAATGATATGATGACAATTTATATAGCGCCGTACTGTGATAACATCACTTCAAGGGTGCTTTACATTATTTAGGATCAACATATATTTATCAGAAAAAAACAATTGTTTTTTATTTCATTATTGAATTCTACTACCTAAGCACCAATATAGTAAACAAATAGGTAGAATAAATAAATCTTAGCACGAAATCTACCTATAAAGTGGAATGCTAGAAAGATTGTAAAATTAATTTCATAATATCGTATATTCCAATCTAAGGTTTTAAAATGTCAAAATTTCATCAAGCAACCTGTTAAAAAAATAGTTCAACAAACAGAAACTTAAATATAAGAAGTTTGAGGCAAAAATAATAATTTTTTAAGTATGTGTTCATCAAAAACAAAACGATATAACATTGTTGCATATTTAAAGCGCAATGTATGTACATTTTTTTTTTAATTTGGCATACCTACTCTAAAAGAATCATTCATTACGGCATTAAATTAACTATTTATGTATCGCTGCTTAAAACTACTCAAAATATATTAAATTTTTAATATTTGATACAAATTGTCAGTTCAAATAATAATTTAAAACTGTTAACTTTGAGAATAATTGTTAATAAATTTTGCTTCTAAATTGCGTCCTATTAAATCACAATGAATACATTTAAAACAACTCACACGTATACTTCTTTTTTGAGATTTTAATCCGCGTGGATTGAGTCACACAGTTCTTCGAAGACCGCGCTCTCTTTCTCACACCCCTTCTTTCTGATAAATATACATTCTTTGTCATCCTTTCATCACCCATTTGCTCCGCACGTCCAAACCATCGCAGTTCAGAGCATACCAAGATAAAATAAAAGCATCATCGTACATTGTATTTAACTATGCAACAACAATATATATATATTTTTAATAAAATATCCTTATATTAAAATAGAACTATAAATAAATATATGTCATGTGTACATAAAATATATTTAGCAGTACTCATAATAACTATCAATAATCATAATAAAAACATTTACAATATATAACATTAACAGTATATAATATTTATTATATATTTAAAGACGTGTGACATCCCTAAACAACGAGTATATATATTGTAAATGACATGTGGTTCAAACATATGGTTCATACAGCATTTTAATTATATGTAAAAATATAATTGATAAAATGCCCGACTGCACTTGCTCAACAAATTATAGGCACATACACATATGCCTTAAAGAACTCACTCAATACACTATGGGTGCGTATTATTATAAATGCCTTGAAGAACTTGCTCAATAAATTGTGGGCATTAATTAATATGCCCAACCATACTACTCAATACACTACAGGCATGTATTAGAAATGCCTTGAAGAACTTGCTCAATAAATTGTGGGCATTAATTAATATGTATGCCCAACCATACTACTCAATACACTACAGGCATGTATTAGAAATGCCTTGAAGAACTTCCTCAATAAATTGTGGGCATTAGTTAATATCCCCAACCATACTACTCAATACACTACAGGCATATATTACAAATGCCTCAAAGAACTTGCTCAATAAATTGTGGGCATTAAATAATATTATGTTCCACTGATCTAGCTTTGAAAAATTGTAGGCATTGTCTATGCCCTACCGCATTAGCTGAATATTATAATTATATTTTGATATATAAACCCGGTATACATATAAATACACTGTATCTGAACCACAATATTATTGTATTACAATATAGTCTTCGTTTACGAATGTCAAGGTAGGAATTACTAAAGAATAGTAAAACTATTATTATTAATAGTAATAAGTTATCAATCAATAAAAATAATAATATCATGTTATGTTTTTCATGGACTATTGATAAAAATAAAAGGCTTATCAATATATTCACAATAAAATGAAAAAAACATAAGATGCTTGGAATAAACGCTTGCCGTTTTACGATGAATCAACACTTTTTTGAGAGCAATTATTACACTTTGACCTTACCCACGAAATATCTGTATTCTTTTACGTTCTGTTTCAAAAGCATTACTAACGGTGCGTTTTGGCACCTCACCACAGCTACTGTCAAACAGCACAACTGCAAGACAACGCTCAATTATGCCTAGATGGCTTACTACAATGCTACGCACTATACAATTGTATGAGAACATTGTAAGGGATAAGTATTCCATAATTTCATGTTATCTGCTGCTTCGCTTTACAACACTTTCAAACTGCATAGTATTGCAGTCGCTTATTTTTAGGAGTCGACTCGCGATCGTGGCGTCCGTTTATTAACAATGAAAAAATCAAACTTTTAATTTGGTTCAACAAATAGGCGGTAATCGTACGTTATCAGTGACTTTCGTCTTTTTTTTGAAAAACGACGGTGTAAATCTTTCGGCGAACGATTCCGTCGTCGCCGTCGATTCTGCCGATCGTTGGGGAGGTGCAGATAAAGATGATGATTCGTTATTAGTTGACATTTTTTTAGATTTTGGTATCGACTTACGTTGGGCATGTTTTCTGGAGAAAAAACCGGTACTTTCTTCTTTGCTCTTTTGCTTTTTGATCATGGTAGCTTGATTGTATTGCGTTTGCGATTGCGCATCTACATTGTCGCATGTGTGTTTTGATTTTGCACCACTTTGTTGAAATTGTTCTGCATTACTACAACTAATATTTTCACTATTATCTTGATTTAGTGTCCATTTGTTGCACTGTTGATCAACGACAATGTTCGAGACGTTGCATTGAGAATCTAACCTTAAATAATCAATATCACTGGTTTCTATTTTAGCATTTGAATCACATATATTTTGAGATCTGTCTTCTTTTCTCTTGAGTTGTTTTTGCTCATCAACAAAATCATCACCGTCTTCGACTATTCTTAATTGAGTAACTCGTTTCCTTGAATTATCCGAGCATGTCTCACCTTTTGACTGATACTGCTCAAAAGATTTGAATTCTTTTTGTAAGACTTCATCGGTACCACCTCTATCGAGGGGATATTTAGGAATTGTTTTTGTAGGGATTTTCTTTGGGGTGCTGTAATGACTTCTCGGTGGGATGGCAGGTGGAGTATCGTTTGCAGTCTTACTATCATCAATAGAGAGACCATCTTTAAATGCACTGGAGAAATTGGACATAAGTTCGTACTCAGCGCAGGCATATTGAGGATATTCTGTTTGTTGGTCTGGTGTGATCACTTTAGCTTTGTTTATAGTTTTAGGTGGAATGACTGGGTTTGGTATGGGTTTAGTATCTCTCTCCGGCACTTTAGGTCTGACCTCGACATACTCCGAGATACTTTGAGGTTTCTGTTCAGGTACTGGGGGTGAGATTCTATCCTTCCTAATTAACTCTTGCGTGGGAGATATTCGGATATTGGTGATATCTCCTCCGCAATCCTCAGGTCTAGTCAACGAAGACATTTTCAAATAACCACTGGTGGACGAGCTGCTCAATCTACTGTTGGCTTTAGTCTCACCATCTCTCATAGATTCCGTACTTGAACTATTATAAATGCTATTAGTTAAAAATGTTGAATCTGGACTTCCAAAAATCTTATCCGGTAGTAGAGAGTTCTTTGTGGAAATCTGTAAATTCAAATCCCTGGAGTGTGACATAGGGAAGTCTTTCTGAGGAGTTATTGACAGTTGCAAATTCGGTTTGACCTCCGATTTGTGCATGAAGCTGGGCGATGAGTACGGCATGAAATATCTGTTAGATGGCGGACTGATGGCCGAGTGTAGTGATGGAGCAGTAGCGCTATGGAGCATCTTGTGGGACCGTGATCCCATGTGCCCCATCTGTTGATTATCCAGCGACATAGTTGAGGGGCGAGCTCCGAGATTCAAGTAGTTATCATCTCCAATGGGTGTTTGCCTACAAAATAGTAAATAATACATCAGTCAGAATACTTCACCGTGCATCCATATCAATTTATCTACAGGTCTGTACCAACTAAATCTAATATAACCTTTTATATGATTGTTTTGTTAATATATAATGTAATTATTAACTCACTTGCTGCCGTATTCAGTCTTTTTTGCTGCCTGCCTCTGATATTTCCTGTGCTCTTCCTCGAGGGAGTACGTCACACTCAGCAGCTGAGTCAGAGTCTCGTGGTAATTATGCAACTCCTCCTTAGTAAGATCACCCACTTGACAACCTAAACACAATCGGATATGTCAATTAATATTTGAGATGGACATGTGGAACTTATATGATTTGCGCCCAGTGGTTGGGTATGCGACTTGATTTGAGCGGCATAGCGGAAGGAGTGTATTTTAATAAAAATGTAGCAAAAGACCTATGAATTTATTGCAAGATTTTTCGATACTGTGGGTCAGTGCGCTCAGCAAAGATCTGTAGTTTCAGTAATACCTGGTCATGTTCGGTGATAGTTGGCTCAAAAGAGCACTGTTCGTTCATCCGCAAGGGTTTCGACGGCCCAGACATCCCTCTTCCACAATACACCATTCCCATGATAAGAGTGACATCAGAGCACTGAGAATGTAGTGGGAAGAGGGTGGTTTCTCCCCTGAGCTCCAGAGAGGAGTGTTAATGAATGAAGTAATACTATTATTATTACTTACCACTAATAGTTGTTTTTGCTAGTTTCTCAATATCGACATTATACGAGCATAATAAGCTGTGTATCCTTTGTAGATCTCTAGCTGGGTCCAGTTGCAGCAGAAGGTTAGGTGGATGAGGAGGAGACGATGGGGATTCAACACCCTCTTTCACTTTACACCCAACTGCGTCGCTCTTATTAGACTCACAACTGAAAATATTAAAATAATAAAAATAATTACATACACTATACAGGCAAAACATATTTTTTAATTATTTTAATCATTTGTCAACCAGTGTGATGCAGTGATAGCACTGTTTGTGAGTCACGAGGCTCGGAAGGCTCGGAATTCAAATGGTGATAAAAGCCTTAATAATACACATAAAAAATATAAAAAGTACTGTAATTTTTCTCATCTTCTGTAGGTACTATTTTTTGAGCTGAATTTTTTTTTTGTGAAAGTTCCTCACTGTAATACATGAATTGACCAATCTTTCAAAATGTTACGATGATACTTGTTACATTTATTTTGTCAGTTAGTGTTTTGTCCCGCTTCTAATTGTGTTGTGAAATATTATGATTGTATTTGATTTAACATGGCAAAGTCTTTCGCCGTGTTTCTCATATTATTATGTTCTGCTTACCATGTCCAACTTGAAAGTTCGTAGATACCAGGATGATAGTTGTGTGACATGGGTGTGTTGTTGCCTTGACATAGCTTCCCTAAACGGGACAGCCACTCCTTCATTTCCACACTGTTACTAGCCTGGATGTACAGGATAAGATCTTTGGATTCTAAAAACAAATTAATTGGATTAATTTAAAATAAAAACAAAGACTCAGAGGCCTTGTAAGTTTTCTAATATGTATTCACTGATGATGGAAGCGGGAACTGGAGACCCTGTCTATTTCGGACACAAACCCCAAAATAACTTACAAATAATACAAAATGACGTCTGGACTCGACATCAGGACAAAATTTTGCATATTCAATGCGTGTATCATCCCAATCATTCTATATGGCTGTGAAAATTGGCACTTAATCAAGGCTCAAGAGCGGAATATACTGAGCTTCAAAACAAGTGTCTTAGGAGGATTTTGGATGTAAAATGGTATGAACATGTCACAAATGATGCTGTGCATGGACACACCCGGCAGAGAGCTGTAATCTCCGTGATACAGGAGAGATGATGGTCCTGGCTGGGTCATGTTCTGAGAATGCCCAATGATGGCCAAAGAGAGTACTGTTATTGGCCTGGGTGTCTCTCTTTCACAGCATACCATTCCAATGACAATGACATCAGAGTGCAGGGAATGTCGCGGGAAGAGGTGACACAATTGGCATAAAGACGCTCTGAATGGAGGAGGCTGGTTTCTGCCCTGTACTCGAGAGAGAAGCGATGAGGGTGATGATACTGATGATGAATACAAAAACAATATATTATGTGTCTGAAAGGAAAGGTATAAGAAAAACTATCATAAGTTTTTATACTCACGAATTTGAAACATGTTTGTCATTTTGAGGTTTGGTGTATCAGGTACTGCTTCCGCCAAGATGATCTCGGTGAGAGGAATGGTCCTAATGGGCCTCTTACCGGGGTCCTTGGAATAAGACAAATCACAACTTGTCAATTTAAAGTGACGCTTCTTGAGGTTGGCTCTGAAGCGTTTTCGATTCTGAGATTTCTTCATCATTGTTCTGAAAAATTAAATAGTTATCTATTTATTTACATCTCCAACAGGGATACAGTCATATCACAAATAATGTTGAACAGAATTATACAAATCCATAAGTGGATCAGCAAAGTCCCCTATTATTATTACCAGTATGCTAATTAAAATCATTTTCAATACACAACAGATAATTAAAATTGTACATAAAATTTTAACCAAATTTATTTAAAACTAGATGTTCCTACCAGCGTGAATTTCATAAAAAAAATCGTTACGGCAACACGTGACAGCTGAACTGTCATACAAACGTCGCTCTCATACAAAAATACAATCCGAATTTCTGACTTTTCCGTTGGATTTTCCAAAAAATTTCTATCATGCAAACCGTCTCCTGATAAATACGAACACAAGAAAAAGAATCAGCCAATTCGGTTCAGCCGTTCTCAAGTTATGGGGGAACATACATGGTCAACTCATTTTTATTTATATAGATGTAAAGAAAACCACCTACCTACTCATAGGAGTGATTTCCTTTAGTTTATTTATTTGAATTTAGAATTTTTGTTTTGACAGTTGGTAAAGTAATTTTGTTTGTAATTTTGTGTTAGTTTTGAAAGACCTGAAGTAAAGACTTTAAATGTTGTTTTTTTGATATTATTTCAGGTAATTGTTTTATTATTGTTTATTTTATTTTTAGTAATATTTAGTTTCTTTAGTTTAAATAATGTTTTTAATAAATTTTTGATATTATTTCAGAAAAACACTGATTGCTTTATTTCAAGTATAAACATCCATTATAAAACAACATTTATTGATAATATTTAACACCATGGATAAACTAAATGAAACGTTGGAAAAACTATTAACAAATTTAGTTGAAGATAAGCAAACAAAATATGAAAATCCAAATTTGGGAAAAATTGCAGAGAAATTCATGATTGAAAAATTTACAGGCAGAAATACAAATGCATGCCAGTGGATGAAAGATTTTAATTTAGAATGTAAACGATTTCAAATCGAGGATGATATAAAAAAAATTGAAATATTAAAAGCCTTTTTGGAATACTCCAGTCAAGATTGGTACAGCTGTATGTTGATTAAACATACAGTGGAATCGAGATGGGAAGACTGGGAAAAAAGTTTTTGCGTGACTTTTGAAAACAAAGGATGGTCACCTATTAGATACGCTCTCGCTTTTAATTATCAAACAGGCCCGTTAATTGAGTATGCTTTAAAAAAAGAAAAACTATTGTTGAGAGTGAGAAAATCAATTGATACTGGAACACTTGTAGACCTCATAGCATTTGGACTACCAAATTATGTTGCTGATAAAATTGATAGAGAAGCTTTACAAGGAACGGAAGATCTATACAATGCATTAGGAAAATTAGAATATCTTGTTGGGAAGAATAAATATGTTAAAAAAAGGGTTTCATATCCTGACACTCAATTAAATAAAAATGAATACAAAAAACCATGCAAAATCTGTGCTAATGAGAAAAAAGGAAAACGTTACCATTCTGAAGAAAATTGCTGGTTTAAAAGTCAAAATTCTATTGTAACTGTAAATAACTCAGAATTGGAAATAGAATTGAATGAAAAGAATCCAAAAAACTAGATATGCCACCATTAATAAAAGTAAAGTTAATAATAAATGATGCTTTAAATGTTTCTGGAATTTATGATTCGGGTTCAAATGTATCATTAATTAATGCTAAATTATTAAAAATACAACAAAAACCAGATACAAGAGATATACAAATGGTTAACTTGAAAACTATTAATGGTGAGAAGAAAACTAAAGGTATGGTAACACTTAAAATAAAGATTTTCAATATTGAAAAGATTATGGATATTTTCATAATAGATAATGAAAATTTTAATTATGATTTTCTAATTGGATTGGATTGCATCAAAAACTTCAGATTAATACAAAATGAAGAATTAAAGATAATGCAATGTAATGATAAAAAAGAAAATTACATATTAAGTTTAAATGAAAGAGAAACTTCAAATATTCAAAATGTCGATATTCCTGATGTACTAGGTGACAAGAATAAAGAAGATGTTTTTCTACCCACTGAGGTATTACAACGAGAAAACAAACAATCAAACCAATGTAAAATAAATTTCAATGAACATATTAACTCAGATGGTTTTGAAATGTTTGTAAACCATCTAGATTTATATGAAAAATCACAAATCGATAAGTTGATAGAAAAATACAAATCAGTCTTTGCAAAAGATAAATATGACATAGGTACTGTGCGAGATTATGAGGCTCATATTGATTTAATGGTGGATAAATACTGTTACAAACGTCCATATAGATGCACAGCTGAAGATAGAAAAGAAATAGAAGATCAAATATCACAACTATTAAAGAAGAATCTGATTGAGGAATCTTATAGCCCATTTGCTGCTCCAGTAACTCTGGCTTATAAAAAAGAAGATAACAAGAAAACAAGATTATGTATAGATTTCAGAGAATTGAATAAAATTGTCGTACCTCAATCACAACCATTTCCATTAATTGAGGATTTGATGGTGAAAACTGTAAACTGCAAATATTTTTCTACTTTTGATGTAAATTCAGCATTTTGGTCGATACCTTTGAAGATTGAAGATAGACACAAAACTGCATTTGTTACACAAGAAGGCCATTACCAATGGACGTGTCTTCCGTTTGGATTAAAGACTGCTCCAGCTATCTTCCAAAGAATATTGAGTAACATCATAAGGAAATACAAACTCTCTGATTTTGCAGTAAATTTTATAGACGATATTTTAATTTTTTCGAAAACTTTTCAAGAACATATACTACATCTAACAAGACTACTGGAGGCAATAATAACAGAAGGTTTTAGACTAAAATTTTCCAAATGTACTTTTGCAAATAATTATGCCAAATATTTAGGTCACATAATACAAAATAATTCAGTAAGACCTCTGAAAGATTATTTAACCGCTGTGAAAAATTTTCCAATACCAGAAACAAGAAAAAATATACGTCAATTCTTAGGAAAAATAAATTTTCATCATAAATTTTTACCAAACAGCGCAATTATTCTGGACCCGTTACACAATTTATTACGAAAAGATGTGAAATTCATATGGTCCGACAAATGCCAGAAATCATTTGAAAAAATTAAAGAATTGCTGTGTTCAGAGCCAATCCTGAATATTTTTGACCCTGAATTACCAATATACATTTACACGGATGCTAGTATCAAAGGAGTGGGAGCAGTGTTGAAACAAGAAGATAAAAACGAAAACAGTAAGCCGGTTGCTTATTTTTCAAAAAAATTAACTGAAGCACAAAAAAAGAAGAAGGCAATTTATCTAGAATGTCTGGCAATAAAAGAAGCTGTGAAATATTGGCAACACTGGCTAATGGGAAAAGAATTTATAGTGTACTCAGATCATAAACCATTAGAAAATATGAACATCAAGGCCAGAACTGATGAGGAATTAGGGGATTTGATGTATTATTTATCTCAATATAATTTTAAGATAAAATATAACCCAGGAAGATTAAATCAAGAAGCAGACTGTTTAAGCAGAAATCCAGTTCTAGAACCAAATGAAAATAATGACGATTTTATAAAAGTAGTAAATTTAGTAAACCTGCAAGATATAAAAAATGACCAACACATGAATATGGAACTACAAAATAGCAAATTTATATTGGAGAATGATATTTACTACAAAATGTATAAAAAAAGGAAAAAAATCATACTATCAGAAGAATATAGTAAAACAATAATAAAAGATGTCCATGATACCTACTGCCACATTGGAAGAACACAAATGATAAATAAAATAACACCATGCTATACTGCAAAGAATATCATCACAAACATTAAACAAATTTGCGATGAGTGTGAAATTTGTATAAAAAACAAATCAAGGAGGAAATCAAAATATGGTTTAATGTCACATTTAGGACCAGCTACACGCCCATTTGAAATTATATCTATTGATACCATAGGAGGGTTTGGAGGATCACGATCAACAAAAAAATATTTACATCTGCTGGTAGATCATTTCACGAGATATGCTTACATTCTCACATCGAAAAACCAAACCGCAAATGATTTTATTAAACTGATAAAAAATGTGACACAAAACTACAATATTGATATGGTACTAACAGACCAATATCCTGGCATAAATTCAAAAGAATTTAAAGAATTTCTAAAAATGGAAAACATAAGAATAGTTTTCACTGCTGTGGATTCACCTTTTTCGAATGGGATCAATGAAAGGTTAAATCAAACCTTAGTAAATAAAATAAGATGTAAAATAAATGAAAGTGATAGGAAAACAGCATGGACTACTGTTGCACAGAAATGTGTAGAAAAATATAATGAAACAGAACACACAGTCACTAAGTTTGCTCCAAAATACCTTTTGGAAGGCGAAAATGTTAATATTTTACCACTAGAATTAAAATCAAAATTTACAAAAGAAGATTTGAATAGAGACAGAAAACTAGCCCTTGAAAATACAATAAAATCTCACAATTATAATAAGAATATATTCGACTTGCATAGGGAAGAATATAAATTGGAAGTGGGAGACAGAGTTTACGTAGAAAATGGAAATCGACTAAATAGGAAGAAAATGGATGAATTAAAGATTGGACCATACAAAATTTTAAAGAAAATTTCAAACTCAATCTATGAAGTTGATACCGGACACAAGAAAACAGAGTCAAATTTCTACCACATTACGAAACTTTTTCCAGTATTTGTTATTAAGTGAACAATTACGTACGTTTTCACTTGTAATTGTTTTTTTCTTGGAGGGGAGGTGTAAAGAAAACCACCTACCTACTCATAGGAGTGATTTCCTTTAGTTTATTTATTTGAATTTAGAATTTTTGTTTTGACAGTTGGTAAAGTAATTTTGTTTGTAATTTTGTGTTAGTTTTGAAAGACCTGAAGTAAAGACTTTAAATGTTGTTTTTTTGATATTATTTCAGGTAATTGTTTTATTATTGTTTATTTTATTTTTAGTAATATTTAGTTTCTTTAGTTTAAATAATGTTTTTAATAAATTTTTGATATTATTTCAGAAAAACACTGATTGCTTTATTTCAAGTATAAACATCCATTATATAGATTAAAACATTGTGAACATTTAAATTAGAAAAAAAAATATCTTAACACTTACCTTATTCTCCTGTACATAGTAAGCAAAAAAAAATTGAAAAAACAATTATAATTTTTTTATAAAACTTAATGTTGTTACTACTATCACGGCATAACTGCATGTAATAAACATGCAGATGGTTTTCTTCGTGCCAATCAAAAAATAAGATACTTAGCGCCGTTTTGTGATATGAACCACCCACAAAGACGCATTTCGAGTTTTCGTTATTTATTTATTGTTATTATCCAATTAAAATATATTTTATTATTTTAATTTTAGCATTTTAATTTAAGTATTATAAAATTTCTAAAGCATTTGAAATTGTGACAAATTTGATTAAAATGGGAAACAATTGTGTGAGTTCCAATTGTAGGTATTATTAATTATATAATATTTTAAATTATACAAATACCTGTCTATACATATTTAAAAAAATTTAATGTGTTTTTTTCACAATGTAAGTTGCGCAAAAATTCTCGAACAATCTTAAACTTTATATTATTACTACTATACTACTATACCATCACGGCATATCCCACAAGTGGGGTAGCCAGCAGATCAGCTACATGTAAGAAACATGCAAACTGTCCTCTTCGTGCCAATATAAAATCAAGACATTCAGGATGGGTGGCAAGCCTCATCGCTGAATTTAAGAAGTAAAATGTCTTCAAATAAAGAAAATTAAACAGTTAATGTAATTTTAATGAAAAAAGCAAAATATCTGACAAGAGATTATAAATTATCTAGGGGGCCACTGCATTTGTCTCCCTCCCAACACATGAAGGTGGAGATGGTAAACACTCTGTGCTCCATTCCTTCCGTCATTCACTACCAATCTATATCCCTTATCTAGTCCTTATTCAATAGCTACTTTATGAGCTACAATCATCAAATGACCCAACAACTGCTGCAACTTTATATTATAACGAATAATAAAACATTCTATTTACCCTTCTTTGATAACGATGGGAACTTCAGGTGTGTTTGGGTTCTGCCTTTCAACTCTGGACACAAAATCCAAGAATTTCTTCACAGCTTTGATCTGAAAAAACATAATGCACACGATAAGTCATTTGATTACACAAATTTAACAACTACTGTCTAAGTGCAAAAGACACATGTCCACTATTTAGGTAAAATGAGTTGATATATGTACAAGATCGGTTACAACGTCTTCTATGTCCTGATTAGATAATTACCAATAATACTTGTATCATTATCGATATATTTAATAAAAATCAAATGTCACATGTCCATAAATGAACATTTTTTTGTACACAGATGTAACATATCACATAAGATATTTAAGAATGCATTTGTATCGACTTTCTTAATTCTCAAAAAGCACGTGTCCATCAAGGACATCTTCTGAATTAATTTGAAATTAATCAATTAATTGAGGATTACAAACCTTGAAAACCTGTTTTCTCGAAACTGTCAAGTGTGAACATGCGTCTTCTGTGCCTTAAACCATAGATATAACCGTAACTAGATGTAAGAAATCATTACATAGTGATAATATCGCCACTCCATATCATCCTAGCATTTTGAATTTTATATTTTTTGTAAACACCATAATTATAAAATGATGTGAATGAATAATAAATTGGCGATGTAAATAATTAACTGTATTATTGTATTATTCATCGTTAAAGCTGTTGTATCTATTGAAATAAATAAAAAAAATACCTATCTATAAATCTGAGGGAAACTAGAGTATGAAAACTAAATATGTGAACGCAGTCTTACATGATTCTCTGTGGAGAAGGATGTGTAGAGGGGAGACATGTACTCCTCTTTACATGCCTGGGAGCTGGTCAGGTTACCCAGACTCTGGATTGTCTTAGAGATCAACGTCAGAGTTCTGTTAGTCTGAGGATCCTGCAATAAATATACAATAATAATATAAGGCATTAACACAACATAACATGTTTAGACAATTCACACAGACCGAGCTAGTCCCAAACTAAGAAATGAATCTTGTATTATGGGTACTAACACTACTATACACATAATATATACAATGCACTTCACACATATACATGTAACACCCAGACCCAGGAGCCCCTAGACAAACACGCACTTGGCGATTGACTACAAACGAATTTTAAACAATAACACATAATTACACGGAACATATAAGTAGATTGTCGAAAAGTTTGCCAGTAGTCGATCGCGAAGTATGGTTTGTCTACAGGCTCTGGACAATTTGAAAAAGGTCATTCTTCATTTTGCCCTGGCCGGGAACCCGGGACCTCGTGACTCAAAGGCAAGAGCGTTAGCTTCTGCGCCACACCGGTCGTCATTAGAGATCTTCAATCCAGTGATGAGGTATGCTGTCCATCCTGAATGTCTTGTGGAAATGCCACGATGTTATTTTGACGAAGATGTCAATAATAGAAACACTGATTAAAAAATTCTTATCACTTACTATTTGTTCAGTGGTGAGATCAAAGAGTCTGGGTCCCAATATGGCCGGAGCAAAGAACCTGAGGAATATGAAGCCAGAGACGACAGAGTATGCAACATTGGGGTTCTGGGGGAACTTCTTGGTGGCGCACTGTCTCAGTACCTCAAACAGACGACTCATTATGGCGGGACAGTTGACAAACGAGGCGGTGATGGCGTTGAACATCTGAAAGATGAAATAAAATTAATAAGATATTATTGACTACTGTGGTTTGACAAATGTGGGAGGAATAAATATCAAATGAATAATCCCAAAACATATATATGGACAATTCAAACAGATCAAGCTAGATATAAGTAGACGTGAAATATCTAGGTGTGAGGAGAGTAAGATATGAATACTAACCCGACAGTACATTTCCATAATTCACTTAACATATGAAATAGCTAACATGCATGAAAAAGCCAAACCAAGGGCAAGTTAAAAAAGATCATTTTTCGTTTTGGCCAGGGTGAGAATCAAACTCGGACCTTGTGAATCCGACATCCATGCCACACTGGTCGTCTTGACAGATACGTATTTATTTTTTTAGACAAAACAATTAATTTTTTTAAACAATAAAACAACACATTTGTGATGGATAAACATGAAACTCTACAGTACTTACTCACAGAATGTGAATGAATAATGCAAACCAGAGCTAAATCGTTTGGGAACAGATCAGAGGAACTTCTGTATTTCTTTAATTTGTAAATGTCTTAGGACTGAATTTCACAATGAACCAAACAAAGAAATCAATGTGAGAAGAATCCTTAAACGGAGGAAGGCAAATTACCTTTTCGACATACTCCTTCAGGTTTGCCAAGTTGCTTTCAATGGTAGTAGGATCTTTGATCCTTGATGGATCTATCTCGCACACCTTCCTCTCGGCCATGATTACGTCCAACACAGGCTTCACAGTCTGTTGGAGGTACGTGATCCCAGTTAATCTCATGGCTTCGTCCATCATCTTTGACACCAGCGTGTTGCCGCGGAATATAGTTGTGGCGTCACTGAAAAGAAGACAAAATTGTAAAATGGAGTTTATTTTTTCATTATCTCTATGCAATAATATAATATCACGTGTGGAAGATTCTGTGTACATAGATGGATATAGTAGATATTTATTTATTTATTTTTTTATTCAGATATTCACGGCCGAAGCCTTTTACATGTAAAAAACTAGTATACATACAATACATGCATACAAAAAATATTTTTCTTTTAAAAAAGACACAAAACAATTAATTAGACACAAAACAAGAGTACAATTAAATAATAGAACAACGTTGACTCAATTTAAAAAAAAAAATATATATTTATATATATAAAATTTGGTCAAGAAATAAAATTCAAAAAAATAATTTTAAAATTGAAATGATATAAATATTAAATGTCAAACAGAAAAACAAATGGTCAGTTAGTTAAAAAATCACAAATTAAGGTCAAATAATTGTATATATATACAGCAAATTATAAATACTATTTTATAAATAAGATTTCAAATTATATACATGGACTCATCCCACCAAAAATGATAAATATTACAGAAAAAAAACAAGTAAACTCTGAACCTCGACTACCCGTTGTCAGTTTATGCACATAAAAATTTGATGATGTCAGATCTGTATTTGAGGAAACTGTCGGCAAAAATATCTGTGTTCTCACCAACCAGATTACCAAGTCTATGAAGTCTGTTTATTGGAGTATGGTACGTATAGTTGTTTCTAGTATAAGACTCGTGAAAAGTCACAGATTGTCTGGTATTTCTAAAAGGGACATTAAATTGGATCAGTTCAATCAGTTCAAGAGAATCGATTGCACCATTTAGAATCTTGTGTAGGAAACAAAGGTCAAACATCTTCCTACGGTTCTCGAGACTGAGGAGACCAAGCTCACTCATTAAGACTGGATATTCAATATTCTCAATAGGTATTTCCATTCTGTAATTTATCAATCTCAAGAACTTTCTCTGTACCCTTTCCAAACTATTAGGACCCTCTTTAAAAATACACCATTTCTATATCAGTTTTTTGTTATGTGTGTTTGGTTGTGTGTTGATTTGGGTGATATTTTAATATTCACAAAAAATTTTAATGCCATCGATACTCATGTAATAATTTGTTATCTTCTTCCGCATAATTGGAATATATTGTATATGGTTGTTGGATTTTGAGCGGAGTATTGGTGTTTGTGTGTATTTGTGTTTCGATTATTGTTGCAAGTTCGGGAATATTGATTGATTGATGTTTACGCATACTATGATACTGCTTGGCTATACATGCGTGCCTACTATTATTGTATGACTTATTTTGTTTTGTTTGTACTGTATTTATTTGCAATACCTGATTGAAGTGTTTTAAATAATATTAATTTTTTAATTTAATAAATAATATTAATTTAAATAATATTTTAAATAATATTTTTTTGGTGTGTGGCCGCTAAATCTAGAGTGCTCCCTCGGGGCAGCATTTCTCGCTTTAATGCGACATTAAATCCTGTTTGTGTATGTGTGTGTCGTTATGGAGATACATATCTCCAGGTACGGCACGAGGTATGTGGCGGGCGCTGCCCTTAAAAAAAAATTTTTTTTTTTATTGTTGATTTTGATTTGTTATGTTATTGTGTATGCCTACACTTGCTCACACCAATTTTACTGTTTTTATTTTATATTCGTTAACATAGCATCTTTTCCATAATGTTTATATCTATACTAATTTATACATACATATAGAGGAAGCTGTCGGCAGAGCAATGAGATGTCTGGGCTTTATTTTCAGATTAGTATCCGACCTACGGTTAACTCAGTCTTATAGGCTTCTATTTGTGTCCCTCATGAGACCTCTCTTAGAATATAACACAACTATATGGTCTCCCAATTATGCCATCCACAGTAATAGTGTTGAGAGGGTACAGAGAAAGTTTCTGAGGCTGATTAACTACAAAAAGGGAATCTCAGTAGAAAATATTGACTATCCTGCGTTGATGGATGAGCTTGGTCTCCTTACCTTGCAAAACCGAAGGATTCTTTTTGATATGTGTTTCTTGCATAAATTGCTGAACGGCGCCATTGACTCTCCAGAATTGGTTGAGTTATTACAATTTAGCGTTCCTGCCAGGTTTACCAGACAAACTGTGACATTTCACGAGTCTAATACTCGAAACAACTATGTTTATTATTCACCACTTATTAGAATTCACAGACTGGGGAACCTGGTAGGAGACCACACTGATGTTTTTGCTGACAGCTTCCCGAAATTTAAAACTGACATTGTAAAATATTTAAAATCACATAACTGACATAGGGCAATCGAGGTTTGCGATCTGACTTTCTACGTACTGTACTTTTGTAACGATTTTTTTTTTATTATATTGACTAACATTATTATTATTCTTATCACCTTTTTGACTATTTTATTTGATTGACCATTTTTGATTGTTGAATTTTATTTAATACTTTTAAATGTTAAATTCTAGTCTATTATTTGTGATTAATAATCCTAATCATTTACCTATTTAGTAATTTGAATATAATCCATCTAAGTGTATTTTTTGTTTGTTTTTAGTAAGTTTTTATTGATTTTTACATTTGATTGCTGATGTTAAATTTTTGATATTTGAATTTATTTTAATGTCTTAACTGTTTAATGGTTCATAATCTACAATTGTGTATTAATTTATTGACTCTATTTGATAATTCTTGACTCTTTTATATTTCTAAACTCAATGACGTGTATATGTGTGAACTTGTATTGTTTATATTTTTCTTTTTGTAGTCTGTCTTGTATTTGAACATGTAAGGCTTGCGCCGTATGTGAATAAATAAATAAATAAATAAATAATTTGTATAATACTGAAATATTTGTTGTTGTTATATTTTATATGTAGATTGTGCCAACCTTACTAATAAAAGGCCAGTGGGCCGTTGATGTATCAATAAATAAATAAATAAAATAAATATCAGGGTGTAGAGAATTACATGGAATACCAAATATTATATGCAAGATCATGTGCCGAATAACCGAATATTCGGCAAAACAATGGTGAGAGTGTGCGGAGAGACCGCGCATCTTTGTGTAGGTACATCATAGACATATGCACTACACTTGCAGAGCAGTACATTTTTTCAAAATTTTTGTGTTTCAACATTAACAATAACAATAATAATATTATGTTGTTTCACTCGATATCAAATTAAATTAATTAATTAGATATTTGAGGATTAATAAAATTATACATCTGCAGCTGACAATGAAAGAGCAACAATCTACAAGCTATTAGTTCCTTCCAGTTTTACATTCAAATTATTCGGCAGAACACCGAATAATAGACTAAATATTCGGTATTCAGCCGAATAGTAAAAATGTTGCCGAATAGGCAGATAACCGAATAGTTGCCTAATATTTGTTGCATCTCTAATATGAATAAATAAAATGATTATTAGTCTTAGACTCACAATACTACAGCCAATTCCGCTTCAGCCAACGCCATGATATTAGGTACCAGTTTGTCCTCGTACGTGAGCAGCCTGACAAGTGGTTGGGCAGTCTCTGCCTTGTTTGTCACCACTTCACTCAGGACGTAAATGGCCGAAGTTTTTATGGACTGCAACACAGAAAAATAATATACAAAATTAATTTATCGAGCAATTCATAACAATACTCATCACACTCCACTCTATTGCATAAAAAATATGGAAAAAACAACTGTAAAATACAGGAATAAAAGATCAACAAATTGGAGTAACTACAATGAGGACCTTCGGGAGGGGTTAACCCCAACCGGAGCAATCAGAGATCCAAACTCCATTCTTCTTTAAGCTGTATCTATGCAAAGCTGAAGAAGGCATTGTCAGGATGCAAACATCTGACATATGAAAATAAGTTAAATGTCAAAAAAGATTCAAATTCCCCGCCATAAGCAAAAACCACAAATAATAATTAGCTTCAATGTTGTCAATACTGTGGGCAAGTAAGGAACACCAACCTAAAAAATGCTAAATTGAACGGTAAAATATGTGCCCCTTTCTCTTTCCGTTTTGCAATGGCGTGCCAATAGGACACGTCGATTCACGCTCTACAAGTTTAAATAACATAAAATACCAAAAAATTGTATAAAGTGCCTGGAAAAGACACGATGAGTGTCTGATCAAGTGCCGAAAGCAGGGTAGGTGCCCGGGAGCCGATAGAACAGTGTCCATAGTGCCAGCAACAAAGACACGAGGCCTTCAGGGCGTTGTCGGACTAACGGCGCAGTGTTTGATTACTCCATTGTGAACAACGGACGTTTGGGTAAATTATCACTATTCTCCATTAAACCCCAGTCCTCCTGATTCAGAGGCTAAGGAAGGGCTCCGAGGCGACCGCCTCCTCGGTTCCGCCACGACCTAACTTGTGATCAACAAGAACGTGCATAGAGCGCCTAGCCATATAGGAGAACCCTTTACCAGGCCTTCGCCTGGAGCCCCGGAACTTCATCATTATGTAACCTAACTTCTCCCACTTTTATTTATAGACATACACAGGGGTGCTTTCTCTCAACGCCTAGTTTAACCTATTCATCTTTGTTACAGTAGAACATTTTAGATAGTACTTGTATCTGTTTGAGTTTTATGTAAACAATAACCATTTTTCAATAGATTGGATTATAACTGAAAATATTCTGTTCTTTATTTGTCCTCTCCCGAACAATTCACAGTGCCCACATCACACAACACCACGGGGATTTTCGAATGATCACGACCCTGGGAAAGAGCTAGCCGGCCCAGGCAAAAGAGTCGTCATAACCACACCCTGAGTGATCATTGGAGTTTTAAGTTTGTACCGTGACACTTGCGCCCAAGTGTGTTGCGTGTTTGTGTTGTGCAGTGTGGATTGTTGAAGAGGTTTTATTATTGATGTAAATCTGTTTGTTTCAAAGGTTGTTTACGTGCAAACAAAGTAACCGTCAAATTATAAGGCCAACATCACACGATAGTTAGTAAAGCCGACATCACACGGTTTTCGCAACTTGTGCGGAAATTTTTGAAATTTCTTTTTGAATCAATCCTTTTAAATTCTTTTCACAAATTGTTTCTTAAATTGAAAAAGTAAATGAAAATTTAAATTCGCTCAATGGAAAAACTTCATTTGCGCACAAAAAATATAATTTTTTTAAATATTCTGTTCTAACTTTTAAAACTTTTGGAGATATTGCATCACCTTTAGAAAATCTTGAGAATTCAGAAACGCAAAATTGAAAGTTTTCTCATTTCAAACTTTTTCGAAATTTGTCACTTCGTTTTTTCAAAAAGTTTTTCGAAAAGTTTCGCTTTTGCGTTTTCCTTTTCCGAAAGCTTTTCTTTCATCAGCAATTGACAAGAATTACTTCTGGAAATTCTTGCCGTCGAGTGTTTCGAATTTTTTCGAAATTTGTCACTTCGTTTTTCAAAGTTTTTGGGAAATTTCCGCTGTTGCGTTTTCCTTTTCCGAAAGCTTTTCTTTCATCAGCAATTGACAAGAATTACTTCTGGAAATTCTTGCCGTCGATTGATTCGAATTTTTTCGAAATTTGTCACTTCGTCTTTCAAAGTTTTTCGGAAAATTTCCGCTGTTGCGTTTTCCTTTTCCGAAAGCTTTTCTTTCATCAGCAATTGACAAGAATTACTTCTGGAAATTCTTGCCGTCGAGTGTTTCGAATTTTTTCGAAATTTGTCACTTCGTTTTTCAAGTTTTTCGGAAAATTTCCGCTGTTGCGTTTTCCTTTTCCGAAAGCTTTTCTTTCATCAGCAATTGACAAGAATTATTTCTGAAAATTCTTGCAGTCGAGTGTTTCGAATTTTTTCGAAATTTGTCACTTCGTTTTTCAAAGTTTTTCGGGAAATTTCCGCTGTTGCGTTTTCCTTTTCCGAAAGCTTTTCTTCCATCAGCAATCGACAAGAATTATTTCTGAAAATTCTTGCCGTCGAGCATTTCGAATTTTTTCGAAATTTGTCACTTCGTTTTTCAAAGTTTTTCGGAAAATTTCCGCTGTTGCGTTTTCCTTTTCCGAAAGCTTCCCTTTCATCAAAAATATTTTTCCCTTTTCACAATTCCGCAATATGGAAGGAGTACCGATACAGGATATTAATGCCTCCAAAGCTACGACTCTCAGCCGAGAGTTGGCGCTTCGGGGGATCGCACCGAAACGCGCCCTGCAAACCCTGCGTAAACAGGCCGCGGCCTTCAATGAGGAGTTGCTCATGCGCCTTACCACTTTGCCTACCCTGTCAGGAAGTACTAACACCGCACGAGAAGATATTCAGATTAGAAGAAAATTGTATTCGGCACAACAAGGTCTCTCATCAGTAACAGAGTTTGTAAACAGCGTCAAAAGTACAAACAATTCCTTATCGGTCCCTTTGGAAACGGCAGACGTCATCGAGATTATAAAATTAGGCTTACGCGCGGAATTGAGGGAGGAACTTGAAAAACATGATATTACGGACTTGGAATCATTTCAAAGACTAGATGATGTGGAAAACTTTTTAAGTACATCCGTCAGTCCACTACGACGAGCATCGTCTCGCGTTATGCAACCAATTTCTGCCACCGCCATACCGGTAACTTCGTGTGAAGTTAGCAATCGAAAGTCTCTAACTCCGACTTACAGACAGCCCACCATTATCATCTCCCCATCGTCGGTCAAACAACCTTCCATAAGGTACATCGTCAAGGAACCTCGTATCCAAGGATTACAATCATGGAAATTGAAATATAAGAGCAGTGATGATATCAGGAATTTCGTCACTAGGGTGGAGGAATTATCAGAGGCCCGTGGTGTGTCACAAAACGATTTAATCCGCTGTTTCATCGACCTTTTGGATGATACTTGTTATGACTGGTACCGGAAGGAAAAAACAAAGTTTACATCTTGGAATCTTTTAAAGGAAGCTTTGATAGCCGAATTCGCCGACCCGTTGGCGCAATTAAGCCAAAAGAGACAACTGCTATGTATTGCTCAAGGGAAAAATGAATTACCAACCGCATACGTGCGCAGGGGAAGAGACCTTAATACCCAATTGGACACCCCACTTACCGAGTCCGAATTGATTTCCTGTATTTGTCATGGTTTTAACCACAGAGCAACGGAGACCATATCGTGTGCATCGTCCACCACCATTAACGAACTGCTGGATAAAGCCAGATACATGGAACGACGCCTCCAGGTGGAGCAGAGATCATTCATACATCCGACCCCTAATATAACGAGCACTAGGATAAGTGAAGTTTCTAGAGTGGTACAGAACTCGCCGAAACCACGAACCACCGCTGTTAACTTAACATGTTTTGAATGTCACCAACCAGGACATATCGCCAGGAATTGTAAAAACAAGACTGTACGCACACTCCGGCGAAGCCCGCGGTTTCAGAAGTCAAAGGAAGAGCACTCTCGTACCTTACCGGACACCTCAAAACCCCCGCCAACGAGCCTCTTTTCAAAAAACTAGCTATTAGTCATTCTACATCAATGGACGCACCCCCTGAGGAACAAAGGAAAAGGGAGTGGAAAGAATGGCTGCGACACGTCCATTGTTTTTTGTCAACTGTGTCCTTCGCTGAAGCTTCTTGTCGCCAGGCCGAGGATGGTCGCCCTTATGCTACACTTCAAATTTGTTCTCAAAAATTTGTTGCACTTCTGGACACCGGAGCAGCAGTTTCAATCATGGGAGGGAAATGGTATAAAACTTTTGTTGATTCTGGATTTACCCTCACAAACTCCAGTTGTTTAGTGACAACTTTGGATAACAATTGTCATCCTCCTTTAGGACAACTTCGACTACCTGTTGCTTACAATAATATGACTAGATACATAGACTTCCTCGTGGTTCCTTCGTTCAAACCAGGTCTAGTACTAGGAGTAGATTTCTGGAAAACTTTTCGCGTGGCTCCAGACATTATTGGCATAGCATCTGCTTCCACAGTGCCAGAGAATCAACCCATAACCGACTCCAGTACACATCTGCTTGACGATTCCCAGACTTTTATACTGGAAGAAACAAAATCTCTTTTTCATTCAATTTCCTACGAACAATGTGGATTAGGACTCACACATTTAGTTCAGCATCACATCGACACCGAAGGTCCTCCGATCAAGCAACGCTATTACCCTCTTTCTCCGGCTCGCCAAAAACAATTTGAGGAAGAATTGAACCGTATGTTGAGGATGGGAGTAGTGAGTCCCGTGCAGTCTGGATGGAGTAACCCTGTAGTATTAGTGCAGAAAAAAGATGGTACAGTCCGTCTGTGTTTGGACTCCAGAAAGCTTAACAAAGTCACCAAACCGGATGCCTACCCTTTACCCTTTGTACACAGGATCCTGGATCGTCTGCGGAACGCTAAATTTCTTTCTTCTGTAGATCTTTCAAAGGCATTTTGGCAAATCTCGTTAACGTCAGATAGCGTTGAGAAGACAGCTTTCGTCTGCCCAGGAAAAGGAATGTTTGCCTTTAATCGTCTTCCTTTTGGGATACGTAATGCCCCTGGAGAACTCCAACGTCTGGTAGACAAGATCTTTGGACCAGAACTGGAAGAACATGTCTTTTGTTACTTGGACGACCTCATTATCATCTCTGAAGACTTCGACCAACATATTCAACTGCTCAGAACTGTCTACAATCGTCTAAAAGCTGCAGGCCTTACCGTCAATTTGGGTAAATGCGAATTTCTCAAACCAGAATTGAAATATCTTGGATTCATAGTCAACAAAGAAGGATTGCAAACAGACCCTTCTAAACTAAGTGCCATCCGGAACTTTCCAAGACCAAAGAACGTCAAACAAGTCAAGTCATTCATTGGACTCTGTGGATATTACCGTCGCTTTATTGATTCATTTTCTACCATTTCGTCACCCCTTACCAAACTGACAGGAGGCAAGAAAGGAAAGTCGAACTTCTTATGGTCTGCCGAGGCAGATAGAGCCTTTGAAACTTTGAAAGAAGCTATGCTTAATGCCCCCGTATTGAGATGTCCTGATTTCCAGAAAGAATTTACCATACACTGCGATGCAAGTAACGTAGCCCTAGGTGGAGTACTCACACAGGTATTTGAAGATGGAGAACACCCAATAGCTTTTTATTCACGAACACTGACCAAGCATGAGAGGAATTACAGTGTAACCGAAAGGGAACTTTTAGCTGTCCTGGATTCTGTCCATAACTATCGAGCCTACGTGGAGGGAGCCCATTTCACCATAATTACAGACCATAGCAGTCTCCAATGGATGCACTCTCTTGAAAACCCTTCGGGAAGACTCGCCCGTTGGGCAACCAGACTTTCTCAGTATGATTTTAATGTAGTTCATCGTAAAGGTTCTCAACATGTTGTCCCAGATGCTTTGTCTAGAATTGAAGTAAATGTTATTTCCACCCTTGCCTCTGTACCCGACACGCAGGATAAATGGTACAAGCGAATTTTTTCAGGATGGATTAAAAACCCGCAACGTTTCCCCAATTACCTTATTCAGAATGATTGTTTGCTGCGTCACGACAAAGACCAAGATAATCAAAGTCCTCATTGTACGTGGAAGTTGGTAATCCCACAGGAAAATCGTCAGCAAATTATAAGTAACTATCATTCGGGTTCCAACTCTTGTCATCCAGGAACATTCAAAACGTATAAATTTCTTTCAGCCCGATATTACTGGCCCGGATTGTACAAGGATGTGAAGCATTTTGTTTCTGGTTGTACTATATGTAAAGCGTACAAACTTTCTACAGCTCCTTCTCTTGGACACATGACCAAGCCCAAGAATGTCTCTAAACCTCTACAATCATTAAGCATCGATCTTATAGGTCCTTATCCGAAAAGCTATAAAGGATTTATTTATATCCTCAGCGTGGTTGATGTATTCACTAAATTCTGTTGGACTTTTCCTCTACAACGAGCTACGTCATCAAGCATCATAAAGTTATTGGAAACTAATATTTTTATCCCACTAGGAATTCCTCGAACTGTCATAATGGACAATGGCAAACAGTTCATATCTAAGGAATTTAGAGCTTTCTTGGCAAAGCACAATGTCACCGACTGTTTTTACAATACTGTTTACACCCCCATGAATAACGTAGTAGAACGTTATAACCAAACCATCAACACCTCCATCGCAATTCTCGTTCAGAACGATCACAGAGCGTGGTGTAAATTTTTGCCTCAGGTACAAGCTAGTATAAACAACACTGTGAACGTTTCTACAGGATACACCCCATTCTTTCTGCTGCATGGATTCGAACAAACTGTAGTAGGAACAGAATACCTCTCTCAGCCGGATGTTAACTCCCAGGTAAATACCCACCAGCTACATGTGGAACGTCTACAGGAATTGTCTTCTGTGTATGAAGCTGTATCAGGAGCCCTTCTGAAAGCATTTCAGAAGAATGCAGAAAAATTCAATGCTACCCGTAAAAATGTAGAATATAACACAGGGGATATTGTGTGGCGGAAAAATCACATACTATCTGATGCAGGAAATTATTTCTCCGCAAAATTGGCCCCAAGATTCATCCAAAGCAAGATAGTCAATAAAATTTCAGGAACAGTTTACGTACTCGCCAATATGAATGGAAAACCAGCGGGTAAATGGCATATCAAGGATTTAGTTAAATCAAACTAATCATCCCTCATAAATTTTCTCGATTACTTAGATTTTTTCAATCCCTGACGTGCGGGTTGTAACAGTTGTCTTAAGTGACTGTTACAGCATCGTATTTGTCATTTTATGAACATTTCCAAAATGAAATTGATCCCTTCACGAAGAAATGTTACATGAGGAGACTACAGGTGTTTGATCAAATTTAAATGTGTCTGTTATTTATATTTATTTTAAATTGAAACTTAGAGTCTAGCCAGACGAAAAGCAAATGGCTGACTAGGAGAAGTAGAAGATACAAACAAGTTACTTGTTTGGAGAAAAATTGAATTTTGTGAATTTTCACACGGTCGGGGTGGAGGCGATAGCCTTATGCTGTCTACCTGAGAGCCCATATTTTTTTTTGTTTTTTTACAAGAATGTTGCATTCTCTTAACATTGGGTTTCTTGCATACCCGGAGACAAAAAGCAAGTGGCGCTCAAATAGGTTTTTCCCAGAGTTGTCTGTTTAATTGTTAAATATTTAAATGTCTTTGTAATTGTGTAAACAAAACTTTAATACTGTAATTTTTAAACTGTCAGGGTGGAGGCGATAGCCTTATGCTGTCTACCTGAGAGCCAAAAAAAATTTTTTTTTGTCTTTTTGGTGCCATGGCAAAACGGAAAGAGGCGCAAAAAAAAAAAAAAAAACTTTTCTCCATAATTGTCTGTCAATTATGAAATATTTAAATGTCTTTGTAATTGTGTAAGAATTTTTGAAAGTACTCTGTACTAATGATTAACACGGTGATTGACAAACAACCACAGAAATTGTATATGTATTTGTATTTGTAATTGTGTAAGAATTTAGTGTTGAATTATTGAAAGTACTCCTGTACCAAAAATCAACACGGTGGATGGTCAACAACCACAATAATTGAATTTGTCATTGTTAAAATTTGTGTAAATTTAGTGTTGAATCATTAAAAGTACTCCGTACTATTGATCAACACGGTAGTTGCTGAACAACTACAGAAAATTGTTGAATTGTAATTGTGTAAATTTAGTGTTGAATCAATAAAAGTACCTTGTACTATTGATCACCACGGATGGTTGGTAAACAACCATAAGATGTTGGAAAATTCATTGTTTTGCTTATGTAATTTCGTGCTGTGCTTTGGTACGTGGTACCATGAGAAGCCAACACCATTGTTACTGTGTTCAGAATTTTCTTTCTCTTCTGGGAGGGGGAAAGGATTGTCAAAATGGTGACAATAAAAGAAAAGAAATATTTAAAAAAAATGTATAATTTTAAGAAAAATTGAAAATGTATAATTTTAAGAAAAATTGAAAATGTATAAGTTTAAGAAAATTTCAAAAATGTTGTATAATTTTAAAGTAATAGAAATTGAAAACTTTGTAAAATTGAAAGAAAATTTAGTTGAGAGAAATCACCCATACAAACCAATAAACCAATAATAATAAAACAGCCGCAAGAAAATAAAAAGAAGATAATTTGAAGAACACAACGAAATTTTTTTTGAAATAAAATAATAATAATAACCAACAAGTGAAAAAGTCCTAGATGCTTGCCACATTACTAGGCAGTGAATGGTCAATTTAATAAGGCATAGAGTGATAACAGAAAAATACATCAAATTTTGTAACATTTCATGTGATACTTTTAACAGCTGAAAAATTTGCTCATTGTAACTATTATAATGTATGATCCATTGTTGAACTCTGTAATACTGTATTGATAAGAATTTTATGTCCATAGATTTCCTGTAACCAAATGAGAGAAACCACCCACGCTTAAACTCATTAGGGGTTGAGTTCATTTCTTTTGTCTTTTCCGAGAAGGGGGAATGTGTCAGGATGCAAACATCTGACATATGAAAATAAGTTAAATGTCAAAAAAGATTCAAATTCCCCGCCATAAGCAAAAACCACAAATAATAATTAGCTTCAATGTTGTCAATACTGTGGGCAAGTAAGGAACACCAACCTAAAAAATGCTAAATTGAACGGTAAAATATGTGCCCCTTTCTCTTTCCGTTTTGCAATGGCGTGCCAATAGGACACGTCGATTCACGCTCTACAAGTTTAAATAACATAAAATACCAAAAAATTGTATAAAGTGCCTGGAAAAGACACGATGAGTGTCTGATCAAGTGCCGAAAGCAGGGTAGGTGCCCGGGAGCCGATAGAACAGTGTCCATAGTGCCAGCAACAAAGACACGAGGCCTTCAGGGCGTTGTCGGACTAACGGCGCAGTGTTTGATTACTCCATTGTGAACAACGGACGTTTGGGTAAATTATCACTATTCTCCATTAAACCCCAGTCCTCCTGATTCAGAGGCTAAGGAAGGGCTCCGAGGCGACCGCCTCCTCGGTTCCGCCACGACCTAACTTGTGATCAACAAGAACGTGCATAGAGCGCCTAGCCATATAGGAGAACCCTTTACCAGGCCTTCGCCTGGAGCCCCGGAACTTCATCATTATGTAACCTAACTTCTCCCACTTTTATTTATAGACATACACAGGGGTGCTTTCTCTCAACGCCTAGTTTAACCTATTCATCTTTGTTACAGTAGAACATTTTAGATAGTACTTGTATCTGTTTGAGTTTTATGTAAACAATAACCATTTTTCAATAGATTGGATTATAACTGAAAATATTCTGTTCTTTATTTGTCCTCTCCCGAACAATTCACAGTGCCCACATCACACAACACCACGGGGATTTTCGAATGATCACGACCCTGGGAAAGAGCTAGCCGGCCCAGGCAAAAGAGTCGTCATAACCACACCCTGAGTGATCATTGGAGTTTTAAGTTTGTACCGTGACAGCATCTTTGTGGGTGCAATCATAAGTATCATTATAATGGGAGTCAAAATTTTTAAATATCTAATGGTAGAATTCAATTTTTTTTTTTTTATTTGTAACGATGTATCTTGGTTTTTGTTATAAACCCAAATACAGCCTTATACACTTTTCACAGCAAGCTAAAAGCTTGTGTCGTGAAAGGGGGGCTTGCCGGCACCTGGGATCGAAACAGGCAACTCTTGTGCATGAGGCCGAGACTCTACTTCCAGGCTACCGACGAACTCAACTTTTTTAATCATTGTTAAAAAAGTTGAGTTCGTCGGTATAACATTCATCAAAATTACACGGTAAAATAAATTAATGAAATAAATGACAATTGAAATATAATTACTTTATGTTCTTTAAGCAAGAGACCCTTCAGGTTCTGATATGATGACAGAGGCAACACTATGTCCACTGTGTGCAGGAGATTGAGGCGTAACGTGCCGAGTGCTGTTGGACCGGCCAAGGAAGAAAATCTGGTGCCAGCGGAGATATGAGGACTCTGCTGACTACCACCTCGAGATCTAAGACAATACCTAGAAAAATAACGTAATCATTAATCAAATTTAATGTCTTAATGTTAATACTTGAAAAACACTATCAGATAACAAAGATTTTTACAACGAAACCTATAAACTCTAAAAGAAAGAATGTACTTACCATGCATTTGAGTGGATTGATTGAGAATCTGTCCTCAGGGATTTTCGAACCTCTCCCAAAAAGCAAGCGCTGTGTCCGCTGGGTCGATCGTGCCACAACGAGACACAAACTTCAGACGCCACCACTTCATTGCAATTGGAAATAGTGTATGAATTGTTACCACCACTGCTTCTATCTTTACCGGAACTTTCACTATCGTTCAACACAACATCAAACAAAAAAACCTCGTCAAACGTAGGATTCACAGTTTTCTTTCTCACTTTAGTTTGTTTGGTTATTTGTTTATTATTTGAATATATCACAGTCACTGACGCGTATGGATCACACTGACCGTTCCTCGCTGTCAACTCAGAACACTCTAACACTTTAATAGCCATTCGTGGCGCATAATACTCTGAAGGTGACTGATCCACCGGGGAAAATGGATTATAGTCCCCAGAATGAACGTACGTACCAGATGGAATGAATGAATTCAAGCTTTGTTCCGACCTGAGATTTTCTGTGTTCATAGATATGTTTTGCTTGTTTCGTGACGATGAATTAGAATTACTAGGTCCGTATGTGCGATGTAAACCTTGTTGTTTGCTCAACTGTTGGACATTGTTCTGTCCGGTTGATCGGAGACTCTCTGATCTAGCGAGTCCTGTTAAGTTCTCCGCTATATTCACTGTTGATAATATTTTTTTGCTACCTGTACTAGAACATGATCCGAATTTGCAATATTCCGTGATCTTTTTTGATTTTGAGACCTTTCGGTCAACACTTAAGTTTGACGCCGTCATTTCAATCACTGGACTCTCCATGCTTCTATGCGAGACTTTGGGTGAGGAGGCATCTTGTTGATAATCTGGTGAGATGCTCGTTATCTTAGGGTATGTTTCCTGGGGCTGTATTTCTATGTGGACCTGTCCCTGAACCTCGGAGTTGGCATCCACAGCTATGAGAGGGAACCAATGATCCTTGTAGTTATATTCTTTGAGTTGTTCCCTTCTGATAGCAACCTTGCCTAGACGTTTTTCCTGATTTTTGTCCTTCTCTACAAGATATATACAGAGATGCCGGAAGTGCCGAGGGTTCTGGAACTGGAATTCTTGTGTAAATAGAGGACTGTAACAAAAGAGTAATATTTAAATTTATTTTTACTTCGAAATATACGCGGCAAAAAGCCTTTTACATGTCAACATAAATTTTTAAAATATATACACCAATGACATAACAATGGGTAAAATAATTCACAGTGTCGACAGATCAAACAGTAGCCATAGAATAATTTATTGAAAATAAAAAGAAGTTTAAAAGTAAGCAGATATATAAATCAATAATGATTCAACGATAAAATACAATCGACAATGCTGGTATTTTGAACCCGCGTTTTGAACCTAATCCTTTGATATCCTGTATATCTAGATAGGTGAATTTTTCCCAGCATTAGACTGTTAAGTTTTTATGTGACCATGACTGATCATGATGAAGACTTATCTGGTTGTATAGCGCTGAGAAGTGTGGATGGCAATTCTGCCGCAGTGTAAAAAATATTTGTGTCCATTCGACAACGTAATTAGATAAGACAAAGAAAAAATAATACACTACTCCATAGGTCTCATCCTTTGAGGAGGTTTAAGCCATTTATATAACATAATATTAACGGTCCTTCTGAGTGTAATTATCTGAAAACTATTGACTTTGAGATATCTAGTTCTAGTATTGAGTCCATGATACATCTAATGATATTTCCTCTCTTCACACAATTATTGGAAACAACACAGTACCTTAGAGTTTTCCATTAACTATTATTAACGGATTAATTAACGAAGTCAAAACAGTAGACTTTTAACATAACTTCTGAAATCTTTTATAAACGATTCATCAATCGATTTCCGCTTAAAGTACGACTAAACGAATATTTTACTTTAAATTGCGTCATATTATCAAAATAACGACTAAATAAATAATTATATTAACTTTATCGTTAGGTAACGGATTAATTGAAAATATAACGACTTAACGAATATTTTACTTTAAATTGCGTCATATTATCAAAATAACGACTAAATAAATAATTATATTAACTTTATCGTTAGGTAACGGATTAATTGAAAATATAACGACTTAACGAATATTTTACTTTAAATTGCGTCATATTATCAAAATAACGACTAAATAAATAATTTACGTTAAGTTGCGCCTTATTATCAAAAATATCGAACAAATGATTAATTTACTTTAAGTTGCGTCATATTATCAAAAACTAGCGACTTAACGAATATTTTACTTTAAATTGCGTCACACTATCAAAAAATAACGACTTAGCGAATATTTTACTACAAGTTGCGTCATATTATCAAAATAACGACTAAATAAATAATTATATTAACTTTATCGTTAGGTAACGGATTAATTGAAAATATAACGACTTAACGAATATTTTACGTTAAGTTGCGCCTTATTATCAAAAATATCGAACAAATGATTAATTTACTTTAAGTTGCGTCATATTATCAAAAACTAGCGACTTAACGAATATTTTACTTTAAATTGCGTCACACTATCAAAAAATGACGACTTAGCGAATATTTTACTACAAGTTGCGCCATATTTTCAAAAAATAACTACTGAACGAATATTTTACTTTAAATTGCGTCACATTATCAAAAAACAGCGACTTAACGAATATTTTACTACAAGTTGCGTCATATTATCAAAAAATAGCGACTTTGTAATTAATTATGTTAACTTTATCGTTAGGTAACGGATTAACTGCTTTAAATCTTTGATTAAAGATGTCCGGTATATGAGTATAGAGTACAACAATCATTCAGTAGGTACACAATAATATTTCCGGCGTCACACCAACGTCACTTTAAATAAGGCTGATTCACATTTACCAATTTTTGCGTTCAACGTCGTCTGTGGTGATCAATGAATAAGTACATTTGTCATTCACAAAAGTGATTTGCCACTTAAACCTACATAGGACACTACACCAAGAGTGAGGCAGGTGATGACGCGATGAAAAACTTTACAGAAAATAGTGTAACACCCATTATACCTACTTTGGGACTGCACGGTTAAATTTTAGAAAAAAATATTTCCACAAACACAGCCTCCGAAACCTAAAACCCATCTCTTCTGTCCCCTCCTCTTCCCTTTTTTGTATTTTTTAATTAATGCGAAACCGACGAAAATCCAAAAATCTCACCGCCGCCGATACCAATGTCAAATACGTAAGAAGGTATTTAATTTCAAATTTCATTCGAATTTTATAATATAATATTTTACCGTATTATTATTATTATTTGGATGATTTGTAAAGCGCCGTTTTGTGAAAAAAAATCCACCTCAAGGGCGTATATATGTATCTTGTTTTTCCAATCAGTCCGCTTGAAAATGTCAAACTAAGCTATTGACGAAAGCGCTCGAGTTCTTTAAAAAAAATCGGAAAAAATAACTGTGTTTAGAAATATTGATATTTGTAATCGCGAATTTTCACTCTGTGTACATACATTAGAATCACTGAATATCGTTGGATTAGGTTATAAAAATACAAGATTCATATCTTAGTTTGGACTAGCTCAATCTGTGTGAATTGTCTATACGTCATGTTATGTTATGGTTTCAAAAGAGTATAGGTATTATCTGCCTGTTAATAACATAATCACGCCCGGACTCTTCACACCAATGAAATGAAAATGCTCAGATGGGCTGGTGGTGTAACAAGGATGGATAGGATGAGAAATGTCCATATCCGTGGTAGTTTTAAAGTCGCTCCCATCGGCAAAAAAATAACCGAAAACCGATTAAGATGTTATGGACACATCTTGAGACTACCACAGGATAACATGATCAAAAGGACAATGGACGTAGAAGTAGGACCCAGAAGACCAGGCAGACCAAGTGACCACCTGGATATCCACAATTGCCAGGGACCTGAAGGAGGCAAAGTTGAGCTTGGAAGACGCTGGGGACTGGAAAACTTGAAAGATGAGGACTAAGAGAGCCGACCCCAAGTGAATGGGATAAAGGCGATGGCGAAGAAGAAGATATTATCTTCCTGATGGATTCTCCACAAGATGTTGCAAATGAATACATGACTATGTATGTATGTATGTGTTGAGATATTTACTCGTCTAAGGTGAGTTGTTTAGTTTAGTTGCAGTTAGTTATTATATTATTAGGTATATGAATGTAAATATATATATATACAACATTTACTAGGTATAATAATATGTATATTTATAAACGGCACAGTAATGCACGCGGTAGGTATACAGATCTATATATACACAATGATTATGGCGTGATATTTTATGATACAAGTACAGTAACTGGCAACCATATTATAATCATCACAAATTTTACATAATACTACTACTACGCCATCACAGCATATCCCACAAGTGGGGTAGCCAGCATGTAATAAACATGCAAGCTGTCTTCTCCGTGCTAATAAAAAATTAAGACATTCAGGATGGGTGGCAAACCTCACTGCTGAATTTGAGATGTAAAATGTCTTTATTTTTTCGAACACCTGCCTTTTACAGGACACCCGAAAATTTGCGGAGAAGAGTGAGAGATCAATTCTTTGCCGGGTGCTCCACGGGTTGAAGTCTCATATATATTTTCTTAAATCAATCAATCATAAACGAGCGTTGGTTCAAATAGATACGTTAATTTTTCCAGTCACATTATATTATAATACTTCATTCCACAAAAAAAAATTAAATACAAAAAAAGTGTACAAAGTAAATGAATTTATTTGAGTTTTGAATTCCTTTATAAAAGATGTAAATGTCCCTCAAAGCACGAGCTCTGCTCAAATTTGGTATAGTAGTAGTAATTATAATATATATATACACGTCCAAGAACCAAATTCTCAAGGACGGCCGCGTGTTGAGTAAGAGAAATCGGCGTGCATGTATGAGAAACTGGATAAATGTAGATGAAGCGAAATAAGTATGTAAGGATAGATCTATGTGGCGTTCCGTTATCTCTTCCTACCCCTCCTGGAACATGGTGTGAGAGTATAGTAGCGATGAAACGAATATTCGTATTCGCAATTTTTTTTGCGTAATAAAGTATCGGTAATTCGGTAAAAGTACCGGATAATTACCCGGTACATTGTAGAAAAAGGTACTGCAAGAAAACATTCTTTAAGAAAACCGAGGAGTTTTGAAATATTTTAAATTCCTATACCATTTTGAAAATTCGGCGACGGGGAGGGGGGGATGGGGTAGAAATTTTAATGTTCGAGCAATTTGTTGAAATTCATGCGAGTCAATATTCGAATATCCAAAATCACACATTTGTTACATCACTAGGGTATAGTATAGCACCTTTAACTTTCGTCTATTTGTAGAAATAAATATTATTATATCCCATACAAAAATCGCGATGATTATAATTGTACGGCCATAGACTGTATGGGATAAGTTAAAAACGGTTATAATAAGAATGTATTTACGTATACACATTATAATAGTAGTAATTGTAGTAGTAGTAGTAGTAGTAGTGTGTTCATTCAGAATAGTATAGAAATGTATGTAGGTATATATAGTACTGTGTGTATAGTGTTACAATTAATAAACGGGATATCCGGCCGAACGTTGCATCCGGAGGTACGGCATGCCGCAGCGGCGGGCGGACGGGCAGTCCGACGCGACGACGCGGCCCGAGACCGAATTTCCCTCATCGCGGAGGACCACCTAATCTCAAACATCGCACGATAGTGTACGTTACTGATCTATTTTCTACATAATACTTTAATGATCTAATAAACTTCATTATGAAATGCATAAAAAAAGATAATTTGTTTTACTATATATGGAAAAAAACACAATTGTTTTTAGTTTTACTTAAAAGATTTTATTGAGTAGTGAGTAGTGACCTGGTTTCGACTTCTAGAGTCATTGTCAAACTAAAACCAATTGTGTTTTTTTCCATATATGGACATGGAGTTTTCCAAAATTAATAAATAAATAATGTGTTTTTCTATTTTGTCGCTTTGATATAAATTGATTTCAATCAGCGATGTGATATGCCACCATGTTGAAAGTCTTAACTTATAGGCACAAGCAGTCTGTACGCTGGCTACCCCGATTGTGATAGATGCCGTGATGGAAGAAATATATAGTTTTCCGTGGAATACCCGGTCTAGGTCTCCCAATCTTATCTGTAAATTTTTGAGCGAAAAATCCGTAAAACACCACAAATGCTCGTAAGACACAATCATAGCATCTTCAATATTCGAGTTAATACAATTCTGCGTTCCTGCCAGGTTGACCAGACAAACTGTGACATTTCACGAGTCTTAATACTATACTATATACTATACTATACCCTCACGCCATGTCCCAAGTGGGGTAGGCAGAGAGAACGGAACGCCAAACAGATCTATCTTTACACACTTCCTTCGCTTCCTCCACATTCATACAGTTCCTCATACACGCACGTCGGTTCCTCTTACTCAACACGCGGCCGTCCTTTAGAATTTGATCCACGTGATCAAGCCACGTGGTTCTCGGACGCCCGCGTTTCCTCACACCCTTTCTTTCAGATAAGTATATCCTCTTTGTCATTCTTACCTCGTTCATTCGTTCAACATGCCCAAACCACCGTAGTTTATTCACGCGCATTCTGTCCACAACACTCTTCTTGCATCCGCTCATTCTTCTAATATCCTCATTCTTCACTCTATCACGCAGCGTTTTACCAACCATTCTTCTCAACGATCGCATCTCTACTGCATTTATTCCACTTTCGTCCTTCTTCAACCACGTCCATGTCTCGCTTGCATACGTAAGTGACGGTACCAGAATGGTATTGTGCACCAGCATTTTAGCCATGTTCGACACATTGTCATTGCTGACAATGGGTCGAAGTGCACCGTTTACTCTAGCACCGGCCACTTTCCTTCTTTCAATGTCCCCATCGCATCTTCCATCCCTCGTAAACATACTTCCCAAATATACATACTCACTTACTTGCTCCAAACATTCGTCACCAACTTTAATCTCGCAAATCGTTTTTTCATTCTCTCTTTCAAAAACAAGAACTTTCGTCTTCATAACATTCATTTTCAAACCATTCAAATTGCAACTATCATACACACACGTAACAATCTCTTGTAAGTCCCTTTCACTCTCAGCCATTAACACCAAATCGTCTGCGTACATCAATGCATTCACCCGAAACCCATTCAGCTCGACACCAACATCCATCTCTTTCACAGGTCGCATACAGTAGTCGAAGAATAGGTTGAACAGCCACGGAGACATGACACAACCTTGCTTCACTCCTTTGGTGAGGACAAACCACTCCGAGAGAGTGTTATTTACCCTCACGCAAGCGGAGCTTCCCACGTAAAGTGAAGATATTGCGCGGATCAACCGGCTGCTCACCCCATACTCCGACAACACGCGCCACAACCTTTCACGGTCCACTCGATCATATGCTTTCTCCAGATCCACGAACGCACAAAAAAGCCTCTGGTGTTTACCCAGAAACTTCTCCATAACCATTCGCAGGGAGAAGATCTGATCGGTGCACCCTCTGCCATTCAAAAAAGCTCCTTGCGCATCCCATATCTTACACTCAGTTATCTTTCGTACTCTCTCAATCAAAATTCTACCATACAGTTTCCCTATTGAGCTCAGCAAGCTATACTCGGAACAATTATGTTTATGATTCTCTATACTGCTCAGAATTCACAAACTGAGGACTCTGGTAAGAGATCACACCGATATTTTTGTCGACAATTTCCAAAAATTTAAAACTGACATTGTTAACTATATAAAATTACACAACTGACATGCATGCTTCAATTTTCATTCAAGAGGACGGATATTATTATATGAACGAATAAATATACTTATTGAAAAACCGTAGTGATAAAAACTTCCTCACAAAAATGCAAATAAAACATTTGTTCTTCCATATAATTATGTATCAATAAGGTAATTTTTTATATTGCTGTTTAAATATAAATACAATATTTTATTTCCATTCTTTAAAGGAGATTTCGAAATTTTGAATCAGTCTAAAACATTGAGTTGGAGTCTGCAACTCGCGAACCGCGTGCGAATTTTTGCATGTAAATTGTTCAGGAGAGCGTTTTTAGTGTTTTGCCGTGCATATTTTCGTCTCTCCTAGTTTATGATACAGTGTAAATATATTACATTATTTTATATTTATTCTTATATATCTCAGAATCATTTTTGTGGTGTAATTTTGTGGAATTTGTAGATACGACAACATATTTTATTTAGAGTAATAGTTCGTAAATACGACAACAAATCAGAAGGCTATTCCAGGACAACGGTAACAGTTACAGGTGTGATCTTGAGTGAGAACATGCAGGGCAAATATAAATACACATTGGTTATCATAACTCGATTTCGCCAAAAATGTCAAATACGACAGTTAGTCAGAAGAGGGACGATATGTATGTCTGGGACTAGAGGTCTCGCTTTAATTCCACAAACTTCGAGGCGATTTTGGTCGACCCTTCATCAAGCTGCCCACTAAAATAAGGACATGTAGACATTTTTCTTTGCTATAGCGGATAAACAGGAGTCCTAGATTCATGAAGTTCATATGTAACAATCTCTCTGCGCTTGTGTTGCTATATAAATTAATAAAGACGTTGGTACGACATTAAATTAGTAAATAGATTGGGAACATCTGATAGACACCTAGCTATGTATATTATTATAAGTATTTATGGTGCCGACAATGTTGTGATGTATAGTTATATATAATCAGCAATGAAGAGTCAAATAAACAGACAGACAACAGACATACCATACAGTTTACTTAGTTACTATCCTGAAATACCCAGCTTTGTTAGACATACATTATCGTGTTGTATTTTAGTACGTGTAAGCAAATATTATATTATATTATACTATACTTCATCGCCATCGCGAAGGGTAGGACCGAAGGCACAAATGGCAGAAGCCGACCAAGAAATGCTTATATGGACCAACTGAAGAGGGACATGAACTGTGGCTCATACGTAGAGCTGAAGAGACTGGCGGAGAATAGGGAGGAATGAAGAAGAAAATCCAAACTCGTTGCAGACCAATCCAATGGATTGTAACCCATTATACATACACCCTCACGCCGTGTCCCAAATGGGGTAGGCAGAGAGAACGGAACGCCAAACAGATCCATCCTTACATACTTCCTTCTTTCCCTTCTTCTACATTCATACAATTTCTCATAAACGCATGTCTATTTCTCATACTTAACACAGGTCGTCCTTGAGAATTTGATCCACGTGATCAAGCCACGTGGTTCTCGGACGCCCGTGATTCCTCATGCCCCTTCTTTCAGACAATTATATCCTCTTCATCATTCTTTCCTTGTTCATTCGTTCCACGTGTCCAAACAATCGTAACTTATTTACACGCATTCTATCCACAACATTCTACTATATTGTAATGATGTATTGCAAATGCAAATGGGGTCACCAGCGCGCGACACAATAACGCTGTGGAAATCTGTTATTCGACCCCTTTTGATCGAATAAGCTCATCGACGCATGTCGCACGACATAATACAAACAATAATATATCGGACATTCGTATTATATCCAAGCACATTTGATACTCGTATTAATTGGAATGCACAACCAAAAAGGGACCTTTAAAAATTGTATACAGCTGTGAGACACTTACACCGTTTACATTACACACCATTTTTTGATAATAAATCAGAGGAAAACGTTGGAAACAACGCGGGAAGAAAGTTAAAAAAATATATAGAAATATTAAAATATATAAAGTGAGTTACAATCCATTGGATTGGTCGACAGCGAGTTTGGATTTTCTTCTCCATTCCTCTCTATTTTCTGCTAGTCTATTTAATTCCACGTATGTGCCACAGTTCATTTCCTTCTTCAGTTGGTCCATATAGGTGTCTCTTGGTCGGCCTCTACCATTTCTGCCTTCGTTCTTTCCCTCCGCGATGGTGATATGCAGGCCTGGGAACTTGATATTGTGGCCAATCCAGTTAGCTCGTTGTTGGCCGATTCTTTTAAGCCCTTATTAACACCTCGTCGTTTTCGAAATATTCCGACCAATGGATCTTCAGCGTGCGTCCGTAGCACCACATCTCAAAGGCCGCCAAACATCCGCTTACACTCTTGCTGATGGTCCACATATCCCAACCATATTGCAGAATTCTCCATGCAAAGGTCGTAGGTATAGCAGAATGCTCCGTATAAGGTAATGAAAATATACGATACAAAAGTCGCGTACAATTTAATTTAAAGATGATATTTTCAACCGACGGTTTTTGGTGAAAGTTCACGTAGAATTAATTTATAAATAAAACACTTTTTGAAGTATATCCACTGTGACTTTTTATTAGTCGCGAGCCGGCTTTCAAGAGCTTCCACTCTCAACATCAGGCTATCGCAAAGATTATGATAGTGGAAGCTCTTGAAAGCCGGCTCGCGACTAATAAAGTCACATTGGAAGTACTAAACAACAAGTGTTTTATTTACAATAAATTTAACATAGTATGTATTTATGTGTGTTTATTGCGGGTGCACGGGGCTATGATATCGAACCGTGTGTGCGCCTATTTTTCCAATAGTTCACATTCGCATAATATCGTTGCATTAAAATAGTCGAACACGATAATATATGATAGTAGGTACCTATGCATTGTAATATAACACATATTATATTATATACACACATATATAGTGAGAGGAACGGGTCAAGGGTGCTTCCGGCGATACAATAAACTGATATAAAATGCATAACAAGGTGATAATGTCATCAGTGTACACAATGTGATACATGTCTCTCTCTGTATGTATAACACTTTGCTATTTCAAAGTTTGCATATTTTGAGTTATATTGTTTACCATTTCATGGGTAGCTACCACCTACCTCCCCCACCCCCTAGGGTATCATGGGTACGTCCACTCAACATTCTATTTATTTATTTCAAGTGAAAGACCAAGAAAAAGATTGTTGGACAACATCAACCGAGATCTAGAGGAGCTCAATGCTAAAGACGACTGGCAGTCCATTGCTCAAGATAGAAAGGCTTGGAGATCTATTGTGTCGAAGGCAAAGGTCCTGCAAGGGCTGTTTGGCAATCGAAAGTAAGTAAGTGAAAGAAGCACAATACAGACAATAATTTTAAAAAAAGTACAGATAAAGGAGTTTATTCTATCACAAGTCAGCTAACTTCCAAAATCATGGGATAAACTTAATCACTTCGTATAAGTATTTCAAGTCTTCAAGTATAAATAAGGTAATTCAGTAAGTGGTGTATAGATACATGAGGTGAAATGATTATGTCGTTGATAGTAAGTATGTTGTTATTTTTTATTATTTATTTTATATAATTATGGTAAATTGTTTGATATGTGCGATATTCTATATTGATAAGTTAGTCGAATTTGTTGAATATTAGTAAAAACCCTATAATCCCTCAAAACATGAGTTCTGCTCAATTTTGAGGGTAAAATAGGTATAAAAAGAATTGTATAATTGTGTTTACTGTATGTATATATTTAATGTGTTTATTATTGTCTCAATAAAAATATTTGATTTATTTATTTGCCTTGGCCCACAATCGAACACGGGACCCGGCAGCACACAAGATTTTAACGAAAGAACCGATTGCCTCGACCATCCTAAGTGACTATATTTAGTGAGCGAGTACGCAAGTTATTATTTAAGACTACAATCTCACTGTGTAGTTACTATGTTTGGTTCTCTCGGCTAGAGGGACATCGAAGGAGTGTAGTCAAAAGATTCCACACACGGGGGTATTTTGGAAGGCCAGCCCTTCAGGCTGCCCATTATGGCGCCTTCGGTGTGGACAAGATTTGTTTAGTGTAGAATTTCGGATAAATGATGATGATTCTGGATGATTTTATTTTGACGCCGTTTAACAGTCCCTGGACTGTCTCAAGGGCGCCGGTGAAGAGTTCAGCTATCAATTTGCTTCTGAAGCTGGTGACAGTCTGACTATCTCGAAATGGAAGTCTCCAGACTTATGCGGTATCCGGATGAACGGTGGATCTTTCAATGTAGTACAATCTTAGTTGTCTGCTGGCTACCCCACATTGTGATGGTATTATAGTAGTAGGTATACCAATCTCACTATAAACTATAAAAGAAAACAATATGAAATAATATTAGCCCATATACTCGTAAATATATAGACACCTACATATTACATACATACATATTATGAACTATCGGACCATTTAATAATATACCTATGTTTTTAACCCTTTAACGTCAATTCATCTATTTGTTCTACCACGGCATTGCCCACAAGTGAACTAACTGCATGTAATTACATCCCTTTTTCAGATAAGTATTTCTTCTTTGTCATCCTTTCATCCTCCATTCGTTTCACATGTCCAAACCATCGTAACTTATTTACGCTCATTCTATCCATAACGGTCTTCTTGCATCCGCTCATTCTTCTAATATCCTCATTCTTCACTCTATCACGCAAAGTTTTGCCAACAATCCGCTGCATTTATTCTACTTTCGTCCTTTCAACCGCGTCCATGTCCGCTCGCATACGAGACGTCGTGACGGTACCAGAGGCCTGAGTCAACAACACACTATCGCGTCACGTTCCGGCTCCGCTAGCGTTCGGGTGCAGACGATGGTGCGCCAAAGTGTTAATTTTCGTAACTATTGTGTATCTTAGCCACGAAATTGACACTTGCTTGCAACATCGTCTGCACCCGAACGCTAACGGAGCGGGAACGTGAGACGAAAGTGTGTTGTTGACTCAGGCCTCAGAATGGTATTGCGCGCTAACATTTTCGCATTGTTCGATACTTTCCGTAGCCGAAAATGGGTCGAACAGCACTATTCACTCAAGCACTTCTTCTTCTTTCGATATCCCTATCGCATCTTCCATCCCCCGCAAACAAGCTTCCCAAATATACAGTAGTAGTAAAATATGTAAAATAACTTGAGGAAAAATATCCAGGGGGCTAATATTTTAAACTTGACTCTTTCGCAATTCAAGTCTAGCGTTGTATCGATGGTGATGAGTCGATAAAGCGATCTGAGGACCTTAGTCCCTTTTTTGAAATGAATCTCCTATACTTCCCCATCCTAATGGCTACCGTTCCTTTAATTTTTATTTCTCATTATTAATTTTTGTTTGATTTTTATGATTACATACATATCTTTGAATTGTTTCATTTTTACTAATTACTAAGCTTTTTTATTTTTGATTTTGGTTTAAAGTTTCATTATTTTTTATATAATAGATATGTGTGCTCTTTTATCTTAAAATCTTAGTTAAATACATTATTTGTAAATATATGTGCATTCTATAAGTGGGTTAGTGATATAGGTACCTAATTGTGCGATCCAATAATTTAGTAAAAAAAACCTGTTGAAATGCCAATAAAGAAAAATTAATAAAAAATAAAATAAAAATCTTACGGCCCTGAAGGGGTTAATACATACTACTTAATAATAATATATAATGTGTTATATCGTTCATCCGGTCGGCGCAACGCACACTAACGCTTACATCACATTCCTTCAAAGACGATGATTGGTACATGCAATATCTATGAAATGTAATATTATATCCGATCATAACAGAACAACGAGTCATCTATCAGTAGTACCTAGCTAACTAGCGAGCTGAAACGAGTTTCCTTTAGTAGACAAGAATCAGAAAATCTTGAAATTTTTTCACAATCAGTGATAGAGTTCCAGGCGAGGTTAAAAACCCTATTGTTCAGGAGGCGTTATGATTTATAAATGGGCCCTTGCGGTGGTTACCCACAAAACGGCGCATCTTAAAAAAATTGTCTAGTTATTATTATTATTATTATTATATTCTAATATACCTACTGTAATGTAGAATGAGATCATCGGTGAGAGTCTCGGCCTTACGCACAAGGAAGCGCGATTCGATCCCAGGTGCCGGCAAACTCCCCTTTCACGACAAGAGCTTTAAGCTTACTGTCAAAAGTGTGTAAAGTTTTATTTGGGTTTATAACAAATATCCAGATACCTACATCTTTATCAAAAAAATTACTATGCCATCACGGAATATCCCAAAAGATGGGTAGCCAGCGGACTGACAGCAAGTTATTAACACGCAGATTGCCCTCTCCATGCCAAGACATGGGTTTATACGTGAATTCTACGACCACCTATATTTTAAAGAACACTCGAAAATTTTGAAGAAAAAAGTGGAAGACCTATTCTTAACCGGAAACACTACGGGGCATTTTCTTTCAATTGAATGATCCAGAAATGTGGAAGACCTATTCTTAACCGGAAACACTACGGGGCATTTTCTTTCAATTGAATGATCCAGAAATGACTTGAGTTACTACTACTTTAATATAAACAAATATGGCTGGTTTTCGATTCACATAAAACATGATAAAAAATAATATGCCATCGTCTCTAGTGTCTATGGACCTTCTAAAACCTGGGTGGCCAACCTTTTCAGCAGCCGGGCCAAATTTCAGAATGAGATTTCTTACCGTGCCACACAAACAATATACTCCAAATAGGGAACATTTGATAATTTTACTTGACCTTAAAATTTCTACCCCCCCGTTCCCAAATTTTCAAAATGGACAGGAATTTGAAATATTTCAAAACTCTTCGGTTTTCTTTAAGATTATTTTCTCAAAATACCTCTTTCAAAAAAGTAATTGGTATTGTACCGACTATTATTAAAACAAGTGCGCATATGCTTCGCGGGTCGCACGTAGACTCCCAACGGGCCGCGGGTTGGTCACCCTTGTTCAAAAATATCGTCTACGTGATTTTCATTGATCCTGGGCTATGGAAACCTAATTACCATATTTCCCAAGAAGAATCATCTATTGTATTTGTTGAGGCCAGGAACCGAGGACTCTCTAGTTCTGTTTATCACACCAGCACTCTTCTTCCACATTCTTCTCGAATAACAACTCTCAACTCTGTACCCTATTTATCTATACTATCACAGCGTCTCCCACGCATGAGGCAACCAGTGAACTGACTCCACGTAATAAACATACAGATCGTCATCTCCGATCTGACGAATTAACATGCCAGGTGTTTATTGAATGACCTAAATAGCGAACACGAATCATGCGGTCACGGTAAAGTTAACGCAGAGAGGAACCGACAATACACAAATTATTATTCATTAATAGGGAACATGCATGTGTGAGGAATATGAATAAATGTTATCAATTCATATTAATAAATATACGTTGATCACGAATATCCTAATAAGAAACCATAAAATGAAACTTTTCATTCTTTATTTTCATTTTAAAAATCCATATTTTCTGTTATTGAATTAGTCCGGTGTGACGTCGCTAGGCGCTATTTTGTATTGCCACACATTTCACTCTTAGTACTGTTTGTAGCGCCTGATATTGTCAAACACTGCTCCGCCACGAGTGGACCTTTTTGCGGCGAAGTGTGAAAATTGCTTTTTTAAATGGTGATAAAAACCTTAAAAATGCACATTTAAAAATATAAAAAGTACCATAATTTTTCTAATTTTCTGTACTATTTTTTGGGTTGAAAAATTTTTTTTGTGAAAGTTCCCTATTACCTAATACTAAACAATATACAATATAATTGTTAAATTATAGTTGGGCATTAACGAACTATTAACTTTATTAACTTCAGTTATGATAAACTATCAAATTTTTCTCTTTTTTTTTTTACTTCAACGTTAACAGCCAGTTAAATAAAAATAAAGTCCCTTTAAAAGCCAGTTCAGAGAAGACAAAACATTCACAATAGTGTTTCCACCTTCCTCACAAATCCAAAATAAATATGTCAACATTCGGGGCAGTATATCTAGGGTTGCCACCTTTTTTTATTGAAAATAAAGTACATTGGTCATTAAAGGTAAGAAAAAAAAAGTATGTAGTATCAAAATAAAGTACAGTACAATTTATTTTTCTTTATTATTATGTTTAAAAACATTTTTTTGATTGATTTTTGCAGTTTGTATCAAATTAGTATCTCTACTAAACAATTGCACAGCATCTTTACAGTCTATATTTAAATTTAAGTAAATACCTAAGTAATTAATTTTTTTAAACATTTTTTCGGTGTAACACATTCACTATCTATTTGATCTGTTTCACTATCAAAATTACGTTTTCTATAAAACTTAAAATCGTATTCTTAAGGAGGCCCTTTAGCTAAAACTGTGAAATATAAAATTTTCAACAAGTTTGGTAGAAAAACTTTCAAAACTTATTGACGCTGCAAACATTTTGATGTGATAAAATATGAAAACAAATTTGTATTTTCAACATTAGTTTTTTACTTAACAAAAAAAATGCTTTGCACAAAACAAACAAGAAATTGTGACAATGGCACTGACATTGTTGACATTTGAGGTTAGGTTGCGTTCAGAAATTGATTAAAACAAGTGCTTTAAAGTGATGTGGCGCTGGCGAGTGACGACACCGATTCAGCACCAATTGATAAATTTCGTTTAACGAAGAAATACTTACGACTAAACTTTTCGAAATCCCAAAGAAATCAAATCATGCGAAATAAAGTATTTTCGCGTACTTTATTTTTCTCATAAAGTATAAAGTATGATTACCTGAAATAACGTACAATACTTTATTATAAAGTACGGGTGGCAACCCTAAGTATATCTTTCAAACAATCGGACTGCATTTGCCACTGGGGATTTCACAAAAATGTTGGTTCTGCTCGTAGCTGGATAAAATAACATATTATGCGATCATACAATGCGGATATGTAAAAATTGAATTCACTCAATATCTTTTTTTTAAATTTATTTAACATATTTTGACAAGTACATTTTTTTTAATTACATAAGTATACATAGAAACACTATTTATAGATTAGCCACGCTAGCCTCATGGCTGTGTTGTGGCCGCACAAAACATACAAAAAACAAATATAATTAGAAAACCTCTAAAAATAACTATCAATAATCTCTAAAAAGAACCATCAAAAATCTCTAAAAAGAACAATCAATAATCAAACAAATTTAAATGCAAAATATAGCACAAGGCGAAAGCATGCATTCAACAAAAAACTATGAAAAAATATACTACAGGTCATGAGACACTAATAAATAAATACTTCCACTCTATCATACCCTGCACCGCTCAAACACTCCAACAACCAAACCGACTCCACAAAGCGAAAACATGCTCAAAAAAGAAAGGAATAAAAGCAGTTATATGGTAAATTTGAGAAGGTCCTCCGAACCATCCACTCCCAGGTCCAAAAGATATCCTCTGACCACACGTTTGAAGACTTTGCTAATCTTTAATTGTCTCCACACAAGTCTCAGGGAACTATATATCTTTGGAGCAAGAATCGTATGAAAACGCTGTCTAAAAGTAGTACTTACCTCCGCAGTTACCCTCGCCTGGTCAGTAATCTGTCTCGTGTAATGACTATGTGTTACAAGAGATCTTTCAGATTTCGTCTGGTGGAAGAACTCAGATAGTCTCAATATATATATTTGCTTCACATCTAGGATCCCACATTCCCTCAATAGATCTTCTGTTGGGTAAGTGTAAGCATCATCGGATCATCGAATTACTTGTGATACCGTTAAGCAATTTAAAAAAATGTCCTGCATAAAATACATTTCTACAATGTTTCAGTGTATTATATCCGAGACTACCCATTACAAATGAGGGCAGATTAATAACGAATTAATAAAGTAAAATTACAATTAACGATATCGCAACTCTGTGTATTATACCCGAGACTGCCCATTACAAATGAAGACGGATTAATAATAATTATTATTATTCCAAAAACATCACCCTGCACTGAGACCATAACAGATTTTGGCCAAGACGATCTCAACAAAAAAAATGAAAAAAAAAGAAATGCGAATTAAAAAAAACAGCGAGACAGAAAAAAAACACAAAAGATATCATCAAAAAGAAACAGAGTCAAAGGAGAGGCTCTATCCTGGAAATAAAATCATTGTATGTTATGTTGTGTTGAAAATATCGACATGAACATTCAAATCATTAAATAATTTTATAGCCTTGCCGACAGGAGAGTTTGGTATTATGTTTGTTCTGCTATCAGGGGGGTAAAAAAGTAGGTACATTCTGTCGAGAACGATTGTGCGATACTGGGACGTAGATACAAAACTCACTCAAAATCATTGGATTACTATTATAAAGCCACTTAAGAGTTTGAAAAAATTCCTCGCACAAAATACATCTCGATGGTTAATTGATTAATAAAGTTAAATTTCAATTAACGGTGTCGCAACTCAGCTTAATATAAATCGTAATACAATCATCGTTTCCCTTTTCCAGGGAAAAATATCATAATAGTCACAAAGGAACTAGTTACCGAATCATTACCATTGTTGAAATTTAAATGTGCGTCAAAGCCAGGAAGGTGAATCGACCGAGTAACGCTTAAAAGTTTAGGTAGCTACTAATGAATAGCTTTTGTTACCGCAGAAACGTGGTACGTAAACGTGCTTTTGCCATAAAATTGACGTGGTTTCATTGTACACGTAAGTTCTTAATTCCATCCATCCTATCACGGCATCTCAAAGAGCCCACCCTTTGCAGAGGATTCACTAGATACTTACTTAGTTTTGTTTAAGCGTGCTTATTATATACTCAAGCGAAAAGTAACGTTTTTTTTAGATTAAGTGAACTAATTTTCAATTCCAATCAAGACCGAGTTAAATGTATAATTAAAATATGTAACTCTGTATTTGACACTCCTGAGCTTCTCGAGAAAATATGTATCCACACTCCATCTAGAACTAGGGATAATAATCTATTTTATATGCCAGCTGCGAGTACAAATGCAGGGTTCCGTAGACCTCTATGCCGAATCACATCTCTCTACAATAATACGCTGACAGACGTCGATATATTTGGATTACCTCTGAATGCTTACAAGAGACAGATATTCAAAAAACTTACTTCCACACTTCTAAATGAATCAGCAGATACGCAGTAATCTCCCCCTCCCCCTTTTTTCCTTTCCCCTTATTTTTTTCTTATTATTATTATTATTGTTTTGTGTTTTTGTGCTAGTGTGATGATTGATTGAGTGAGCGTGCATGACTGTGTATATGTAGGAATGTTGAAATGACCGGAATGTTAGGTACCTATGTTTTTTAAATTAATTGTGGCGCATGGTATTGGATGATAGCTGATATCTGAAAGATTAACCTTTTTTCTAACTTTATATATGTAGTTATTGTCTGTTTTGTGCTTTTAACATTTATAAAATAAAATAATATTTCATCAACAACTTTTATTTTTTTTTAGTCAGTGTTGTCAACCGACGGTACTCAGTGGAAATTCATGTAAAATTATTAAAAATAAAACACATATATATAGTACGTCCACAGTGGCACTGTAAAAGCGCATTAGAATTATAAAGTTTTTTATATTAATAAAACTATTTTTATTTGGTAAACCAAATAACCAGAAAAACGACGAGTGTCTTAGGAGCAATTATCCGAGTGTATCTAATACAGTTCACTAATTATTGTTTGGCATTTTTTAGAAACCCGATTTGGAATTGAGAAAGAAAAGATGACACACGACACTCTATGGGGTAGATTATCTCCAAACTCCATATCAACACGGTAGGTATATCCCTCAAATGTGCATCCATCCAGCAGAATAACTACAGCGAACGATCAATCGAACGAACAATCAGGTCGTCTCATTTGTGTCATAAAGTTAGTGCACCTACAAGTAGAAGCAACTCGAGTGTCACGTGACGTGAGTAAACAACTTTTCATTTATGTAACATACTGTAAAAATGTCTATTATCTACACAATATATTAATATGTATGTACTATGTAGTGTAGTATGTATTGTTCTATATAAGGGAACAGTCTGAGTGGGCGTGGCGCCACCGGCTTCATAGTCACCTGTGGCTCAATCAATGAATGAATGAATATAATATGAATGAGCGTAGTATAGAGAGTACTGAAGAGGAGTGAAAACTCCCACACGCGAATGCAATCGCAGTCAATGGTAAAAGTGGCATAATACCGTCAATGTGGAGCGGAGATTACGCCCTCGCCTGCGAATACGAAATCTCCGGTTGATTCCACGCCAGGGCAAAATGAATAATGTCCTTTTTCAAATTGTTCCGAAGATTTTTTCACGCGGATCAAATTTTCAAAGACGTCAGCGTCACAAGGAAATGAAATCGGCGTGCATGCAAAAGACATAGCGAAAGAGGTGTACAAGGCCAGGTTGAATTGGCGTTATGCCTTCTCTGCATACGCCACAAACGATGCATTCGTGAGAGGATAGACAGATGTATATATATATATATATATATATATATATATATATATATATATATATATATATATATATATATGTATTGATTGTCTTTGCGGACACATCGCGTATTTTTGTTTGGTGGTAAGACAATCAATACATACATACCTCGTCGCGAAAAACTTATCAACAACATATATATATATATATATAATTATTTCTTATGCATGTTTCTTTGATTTTAATCTTATTACCGGGTTAGATGGAAGAAATTCGTATTCTAGCGATAAACTCGCCCGCTGTACATTGAATAACTGATATTTTTATGATACTTTGTGTTGACTTGAAATATTGTAACCAATGTACAGTGAAGAATAAAATAAATAAATATAAGTAGGTACTAATTGTAACCATGATGAGAAATATGTAAATCGATTTTCCGAGCACGTGACAGATGACAAACTCCATTTACGTAGTTTTGAACGAAAACGTATAATACAATGAAACCTACGTAATGCGGTGGATCTATGAGTCCTTGATACATTCAGAATGAGGGTACCAGCGAACCACAAAATGACAAGACAAAAGTAGAAGAAGCGTCGTCACAGTGACAATGAGGCGAATGGTGGTGAACTTGGAATATCCGAGGAAAACCAACCGCAAACAATATGGGGGCGTATGTATGACGATGCGTATAATATCTAAACGAAAACACATAAGCACTTTGTCATAGGATTGAACCTAAATCTCAAGCAATAAAAACGGATTATAGGATAAAAGTCACGTGTTCGTAAAACATCGCGTGTTCATTCAGCGATGCGGTATGCTACACATCATGAATCTTCTTTTTCTTCTACTTATGACCCGTCAGACTTGAATCTCGAGGGTCTAAAGCCATATTTTTGCGTCGTCTGTTACATAATGGAGGCTTGTATTCTTCCTATGAATGCCTATGAATGAGAATTTGAATTTGATGATCTCTTTAATCTCTATACTATTGATGCAGTTGGACACCAAAGACATGGAATTGCGTCATGTCAGGTATAACATAACATGCATAGACAATTCACACAGATCAAGCTAGTCCCAAACTAAGATATAAGAATCTTGTATTATAGGTTAGGTTAGACTAATGCGACGATACACTTCTGGCATGTACTTTATTATTTTTCTTATTTTTTTTTTTTTTCAAACATCATTTTGGTTGGCAGAAATTGCCATTTGGCAATAAACCCGCCTTTTGTACAATGTACTTATTATTGTCACAATAAAGTTTATTTTATTTATTTATTTATACACATATATTTATTCTACATTATATGATAAATAAATAAATAAATTATAAGCACAAATCAGACAATAACTACACATTATACTATAAAGTACAGAAAAAAGGTAAATCATTCAGAGATTGGCTATCATCTAACACCATGCGCCACAATCAATATACAATGCACACACATATACATGTAACACCCGCACCCAGGACAATTTGAAAAGGGTCATTCTTCATTTTGAACCTAGGACCTTGTGAGTCAAAGGTAAGAAAGAGCGTCACCTTCGCGCCACTCCAGCCGCCCTGAATTTTTTAACTTTATATTGTCACGAAGAGGAGACAAATACCCCACTAATTGTGGGATACGCAGTAATGATATAAATATATTAAATACAAAAGCTTCTATAGATAGAGACTTCATTTGTTTTCTAATAGAGCCTGTCAACAGACATCAACACCTACACGCGCCAGAGGAAAATACCTACAATATACCTAATATACACCTAGTAACAAAATGAAATAATTCATGAAATAATTCATTAAACGGGGCTTGGCTCCGTTCCGTCCGATAGCAACACTGTCCAACACCTACATACAGTTTCGTTTGATGGTTGGGGGATGAGGGTTTATATAGATAAATTAATTAACTAACTATATGAATGCGCGTGTCGGGTAAAATGCATTATCTTAATTAAACAAGCTTCACTTGCATTATTAGTTATGCAACAATCTGCTATATTAATATGTAGTTTGCCAACTGGTTCTGCGACTTAAGCATCGTTCACATTTATCACTTTTAGTGATCATCCAGGATGAATAATTATCGAAAATGAAAACTGTGAACGGACATTTCGTCTTCAGTGAACTTCACTCAGGGTTGCGGATGTAATTTTACCACCCGACATTTTTTCATGAAATCTCCTTTCACTGAAACGAACGACCATAAACAAGTTTTTCCTATTATTTGTCCCTACTGTTTATGAATTATAATTAAATGTCAGAATCAAAAACAAAAAAGACGTGGTATTGTGTTCTTGGGAATCCCAATCCCCCAATTTTGTCAGGATTTAAAATAAACGAGGTCCATCAACTCTTGAAAAAAAAGTTGATGGCACTTTAACGGAAGCTAATTAATTTGTTTGATTTTATTGGTACTAACATGTGGTAATCACGAAACATTATAATTTTTTTATTAATACGCCACATATTTAAAAAAAAAAACACTACCGGTTTCAACGCTAAGATGCGTCATTGACGAGTGTCGAACTAAAATTAGTATCCAGCTCTACTTAAAGACATTTTACGAATAGGTAGGTACCCGTCTTTTATGTGACACTCGGGTTTAATATTAAATTACATGAAGTGTTTCTTTCTACTATAGATTATAATAGACTATTTATACTTTCTATTATTGCTTCTAAAGGCCACGAACGCTGCACACTTTTAATTAAGGTGTTCATGAATGTGTGGGTTTCGAGGTGGGATCTGCTACGTCAGCCGGGTCTACCACCCACTGACGTGGTAGGGTCGGAGATGCCAATACTGGCTTATTGGTACTGATGAACTTATAGTCGCACATTTCTAGGACATGTAAAGAATAATTGATTATTGTTTCTTATACTCACTTGAGCGCCTTCTCAACGGTTGCGGTACTGGTCCTGTATATTTCCTCTTGGTCCAGTGACACCACACAGCATACTTCTTTGCCATTGGTGCGTTGGGGTAGATTCTTGGCTTCGGCTAAACAATAGTACAAAAAACAATTAATTCACAAATAGTCTGGTGTTACTTTTCACTTTTTAAAGTAAGTAAAATAAAGTAAAACGACAAGTTACTTTTCAATTCGGATTCTTCTACTTAGACTTTTTGTTATACCTACTAACATTTGGATAACCGTGTTTACAAAATGAAACATTGTCCAAACTAATAAATCGAATTGAGGATGAGTGGAATAAGTTGCCTGCTACATTGGTCATTGCAAGGAACACCAATCAACATGTGTGGATATCAAGCACATCAACTTTTAGCTGCCTGCTTGATAGCTTATAGTAATAATAATAAAACACAATCGAAAAAAGTGAGTAAGGCGTCCCAACGCTTACGAATCGGTCTAGGTTGGTTTCATTAGATGTTAGGACGGCTTTCTCAATATTCAAATAGTTTTATTTTATGTGTGCAAACATGGTTAAAAGAATAAAATTAAAAATAGATTACACTATTCTAGAGAATTCACTCAAAATAATAAATAACCTTCGAAAACTGAACGTTGAACAATCAAATTATTGCAAATTATTCACACGCATTCTACTCACCTACACTCGTACGCACACATTCAAATTTCATAAAAAAGTATAAAATACAATCGATTATATTAAAAAATGCTATACTTACCTGTGTGTAATTAAGTTGTGCAGTAGTGTGTTGGTTCAGTTGACGCTTTTTTGGCTTAAATTTTATTCTGAAGACTGCCGAAAAATAGTGCTTAACGCCCATTTCAAAAGAAATTCCATAATGAAGTTAGCAAAATGCTTAGTCTATGGAAATTGAGTATGTTTTAGTAATCTGACGCTTCAGCAATTCGTTACCAACTTCAGGAAAGACATAACTGTCAAAAACAGCTTTACGAAAGAACCTAAATTCTTTGTATAATTTAGGTAGAGGATTCATAAAGAAAATCCAAAATGAAGTTAGGTACTCGTTAGCGATATGACGATTTAGAATATTTGTTGCTAACTTCAAGTAAGGTAATAATACAACTGTCAAAAAAACGGTGTCAAGAGTAGGTAATTGCGCAAAACAATGAATTATTGTCTTGAGTTATTTGTCTAAAATTATAGTATATTCATATTAATTATGTCAGATAATCAAAGTATAACGGCTTAGATAAGCATCTAAACTGAAAAACCAATTGAGGCGGCTTGCACCCGAAAGATAATAAAAACTAACAATAGGCACCTGCAATAATTCGTCGGAATTAAACACATTAGACAATGGACAATGGGAGGAAATAAAAAAGAATTCAATGTATTCGAAAAACAGTAAAAAGCAAATAGTATAACGATTATTAAAATACTAGCATCCAGACCGCCATCGCTCGGGGAATAGTATTATTTTTTTTATTTGTCTTTTCGGTCCATTGGGGAACATGCACGTGTGAGGAATATAAATAAATGTTATCAATTTCTATTAATAAAAATACGCAGATTACGAATATCATAATGAGAAAAGATAAGATAAAACTTTTCATTGTAAAAATCATATTTACCGTCAAAATTTTAAACGCCCTTTCATTGAATAATCCCGTTGTGACGTCATTAAGTGGTAAGTTGTATCATAATTAGCATTTGACTCTTAGTCTGTCTATACCGCCTGATGACGTCGCACACTTATTGTGGCGTATTTTTTTTTCTGCGAAGTGCGAAAATCTCTTTTTCCAATGGTGATAAAAGCTTTAAAAATACATATTTAAAAAAGGTACCATAATTTTTCAAATAATATTTATTGTGCTATTTTTAGAGCTGATTTTTTTTGTAAAGTCCCCCATTGAGTCACTAGATGAGTAAGAAAAAGATACTATATTAATACGCAACTAACCTGGGAAATGACAATGACAAATGAAAGTTTGTACGAGTATAAAGGACATTAAATTCCCTACTGCCTGTCTACTAAACGAGGCAATAACGCAATTACAAAATACACACTTACAAACTGATTCAAATATATGTTAGAAAAAAATTGCCACCTAATTCAAAATAATTGAATGTCAAGAGCGTGTCGGACGTCAATTATTGTTTTAAATTAAATTAAGAACAAGATGGCAGTCACAAACAAGTGAATTCTAAACAATGTCAAATCAAATGACTGATGTATTTTATTTCTCGATTATTGTTGTTCTGGCGGTCGCATCTGTTTGCTAATTTATCTATGTGTATCATCTTGACATATTATATTGCGTAGACTAATGAAAAACACAAGAATTTCATTGTTTTGGCGTATATTTTAGTTAAAAATATATGTAACCCTGCTATCAAAATTTAAACACTTAGTGTAACCTAGTTTAAATAAAATGTGACACTTTAACGGTTTACCTTCAGAAATGAGATTAAAAATTAAATTACCGATTAGATTTCCATGACCTCATCATAACTGTTAATATTTTGTAGAAGACTTTTACAAACGTTCCGAAAAAAATCTCGATAAATCTTCAGTTTCTTACATTTTTAGCAAGATTCCTAAGAATGCTCTTATTACATTCCTGCTTGCTTAAGAATTCAATTCAGGAAACATGAAAAGCAATTTTAAAAAAAAGATGTATCTGGTTTTTTTATAAACCTGAATAACAATTTTATACACCCTAAACAGTAAGCTAAAAGCTTGTGTCTTTAAAAGGGGTTTGCTGGCATCTGGGATCGAACCGCGCACCTCTTGTACATGAAGTCGAGACTCTACCTCCAGGCTACCGACGAACTCATTGATTCACTTTATATTCCCTTTGCAATAAACTCCCTTGCCATTTATATAGGTTTTATTTGATGTCAATGTAAGGTATTGTTCATTTGCTTAATCGGTGGCAGTAAAGAAATAATAAATATTTTTTTTTCTCAAGTGCGTAGAAGTGACCCCCTAGACAAAACGTACTTGGCGATCGACTGCAAACGAATTTTCGACAATAACAGCAACAATAACGCATAATTACACGGTACATTGTAGGCAGAATGTCGAAAAGTTCGCCAGTAGTCGATCACTAACTACGTCCCCTGTGTCATGTAATCATAATTTATAACTCTAGCTGGATCACGAATGTTTTGAAGTAACACCCAAAAACTGGAAAGAGGAGTATCTAATGATGATAACCGAGCCAATTTCAATGTGTGACATTTTGTGTAAAATCACTTTGGGAGTCATAAACAACAGGGTCAACGTTTTGAACACCCCCGCACTTTTCAGGATCCGGAAATTTCACAAATTATGTTCAAAGCAACGAATAATTCCATAGGGTAACGTGTGGTTTATGTGGATTGATGAATGAATGAAAAATAACAATTATCTACTTGGAATTTCAGTATTAATCAACTGCTACCACGCACACATATACGATACGTACAAAGCACACAACACTATATTATGATATTATTCACATATTATGTAGGTATGTATGTATGTAATTACAAGCAGGTAGTACATAATATTATTATACATGTAGATATACCTAATGATATGTCATTGATAATAATGATAACACACACACACATACATACATGCGAGTAATATAATAATTAACATCGATAATACATAGATAGATACATATTAGGTATGTCTAATACAAATGTATTTCATTCATAGAAACAACACTGTTATTAATGAATTGATATGGGTAATGTATTATACTGGGAGGTAGGTATGCTGGAAAAACACTTCGGACTTAAACGCGCACGATCTAGTAATATATGGAGGAAAGAGTGTCTCAGTGAGTATTATGTCTAAACCACCACATCTTCCGCAAGTGCAGTACCTACCTAGAAGCAATTGGTCTAACAGCTACATAGTTCGTCCCTCTTCTGACTAACAGTCGTATCTGCCTAAATGTAAATTGTTCAGGAGAGCGTTTATTTGTGTTTTGTCGTGCATATTTTCATCTCTCCCAGTTATAATTATGATACAGTGTGAATATATTACATTATTTTATTTGTACCTACTCATATATATCTCAGAATCATTTTTGTGATGAAATTTTGAGTAATTAGTAGATACAACACATTTTATTTAGAATAATTCGTAAATACGACAACAAATCAGAAGGCTATTCCAGTATAACGGTAACAGTTACAGGTGTGATCTTCAGTGAGAACATGCAGGGCACATATAAATACACATTGGTTCTCATAACTCCATTTCGACAAAAATGTCAGATACGACAGTTAGTCAGAAGAGGGACGAGTTGTACAATAACATAGTTTGTAAAAATATTGTAGTAGTGAGTAGTGCCTTGAAAGGATGAATGACACATCAATGATCAAATGAATATACTGCACAAAGCCCAGTGGCAGAAGAAGTGTCGGGAGGCCAAAGTTGAGATGGATGGACGGGGTTGAAAAGGGCCTGCGAGTTTTGGGCGTGACCGATTGGCGACAAGAGGTGATGGATAGGAGGGAGCGGAGGTGATTTCTTGAGGAGGCCAAGACTCACACAAGGTTGTAGCGCCACTGATGATGATGATGACGAGTGGTGTCATCTAGTGAGCATCTCCTCCAAGGGACATTAACGGTTGTAATTTAGGGGAGGATTTTGTCGGGAGGAGCCCTTTAGGCAAATCGTAAGCCCTCCCTTTGAATTTTTCTTTTTTGTTTCGTTGAGTCTGGATGATATAGGAGCTCAGCTCTTAAAACATCCAGGGGAAAGTGGTGGGAAACTCTTAATGGTCTAACAGCTAACTGAACGTAATGAATTTCCTCCAAGTACCGTCGACCAATAATTTAAACCTTACGCGTGTGATAAATGTAAAATATAAGACGCTTAGGATGAGCGACGTGTCTCGCCATAGCGAAATTGAAATCATTCATAAATAATTAATGAGCCAAGTGATAATGTTGTCACTTGCAATACGTAATTAGTTAATATAGCGTCTACCAAAATAATAGTTAAGTGTTATTATCTAAGGACACGCTCAAATGGATACAAGTCTGTATAATTATACCACTACCTATATCTACTATTATTAGTATAATACCATCACGGCATATCCCACAAGTGGAGTGGCCAGCAGAACAGTTGCATGCGATAAAAATGCAAACTGTCCTCTCAACAAAACCAACATAATATAAAATTAATTGCATTGTGGAATTTGTTATCAAAACTGTATTAATGATCTCTGTGTTTTGTATGAGACTTATGGAGGATTGTATGTAACTGACGATGTGAGATGGATAAGTGGATGAATTATTGTATTGTTATTATTTTTTATCCCGTGGAGCACCCGGTAAAGAATTGGTCTCCCACTCTTCTCCTTAAGTTTTCGAGTGTCCTGTAAAAGGCAGGTGTTCGAAAAAATTAAGACATTGTACATCTTAAATTCAGCGATGAAGTTTGCCACTCATCCTGAATGTCTTGATTTTATATTGGCACGAAGAAGACAGCTTGCATGTTTATTACATGCAGCTGGTCTGCTGGCTACCCCATTTGTGGGATATGCCGTGATGGTATAGTAGTAGTAGTAGTATTTTTTAATAATTCTTAATGCTCTGAACTAGAAACTTGTGATTTTATTATTGTGTTATGTATGGTTTTATGTAAAAGGCAGTAGCCGCTTGTGAATTGAATAAATAAATAAATAAATAAAATCAAGACACTTGGGATGAGTGACGAGCGTAAAGTCAACGTCAGTGGCGACATATGGCATGGAAAAGAAAACTTTGACCAAGCAGAACATCATAGACATCTTTTTATATCTTTGCAGAGCATTGAGAAAATGCGAGTCACCGAAAGGGCCATGGAGAGAGCTATGCTGGATAAACCACATCGTATGTATGTAATGTCTATATTTTTTCCAACACCTGCCTTTTACAGTGGGACACTCGAAAACTTACGGAAAAGAGTGGGAGACCGATTTTTTGCCGGGTGCTCCACGATTTTGTATCTATGTCGAATGTTTATACAAACATTCATGCGTTGATTATGGAAGTATACGGGAATCATCGCGCTACAGTTCTAGCGGGGTAGGCAGAGAGAACGGAGTAGTAGACGAGTCTACCTCACTTGTGCAAACATAGATAACGACGCAACTCGCTATCTGTTACAATAAGGTGACCAACTGTACTCATTTACTGAGTTTTGTACTCTTTTTTCGCAAACCGTACTCTTTTCAAATCCTGTACTCTGAAAGTACTCATTTGTACAATTTTATACTCATTTCTAAAACATTTTTTTAGATTATTTTATTTTATGAAAATTTAAAAGTTTTAATAGAAATTTCCTTATGTTGTCCATGAACTAATGCTGCTGTTGAAAGGGTATTTTCACTAGGGAATGATTATTAGAGCAGTGAGAAGTCACAACTTTCTGTAAAAACATTATCTGCCGTCTTAACAGTCAAATTTAATATGCAAAATGAAAGTTGTTCGGATGTGGCTACATTATTAGACGAACATCCTCATTTAGCATAAAGATCTACTGCGAAGAAAAATATGTTTTTAAAAGAAAATAAAGTTTTTATCGTTTTTTCTTCTTTTTTTCACCTATGAAATACTTGCAAACTGTACTCTTTTTGAACAAAAAATAGTTGATCACCTTAGTTGCAAAGACAACGTTACACAAGGACGGAATTTGTTCATTTACATAATATTTTACGACCAACAATAATTCAACAGTAGGTATCACCATCACTACGATTACATGAATGGTGCACGAATGTATTGGTGGAGAGAATAATAATGTTGTAACAACTATATACCTAAGTAGTAGGTGCCTACCTATACACCTAGTAGTATTGACTTCATTCATAAATATGCAATCAATGAAGCGAAATACATAATAACACTTACATAACAAAATAATACACGTAAACGTAAGTAAGTATGTAGCTATATAAAACGGTCTAATAAATGTTTGTTTTCGAATGTAAATATATGTATGATTATTATTTTTTCTTCATTTCTGGCATATCATCCTACAAGGATAGGGTGGTATCCAAAAGGAGGACATGTCCTCCTTTTTTATGTTTTGTCCTCCCTTACCTACTGTAAGTCCTCATTTTTGCTAAACATCGAGTTCTGCGAGTTTTATTTTTGTATAAGCGCACATTACGCAAATGTGGAAAGAGTTTTTTCACTGCTTAATACTCAGTGGAGCAAAGAGAGGAACAGACTAAGTGTGCAGTCAGTTAAATCTTTAATTCTTACTCAATACAACTTCAAAAACATGATGTGAATATTTTTATGATTATTTGTTAAAAATCCAAAACTTCTTTCCAAAATTGGCAACTAAGCTAAATATGATTAAAATAATATAAAAAATAGTTTAATTTCTAATGTCCTCCTTTTTCACAGAAAATCCTCCTTTTTAGACCCATCTGTCATCCTTTATCAAATTATCATCTGGCTACCCTATACAAGGATGATTTGTGCAAAAAACAGCCTCTAAACGTTATAAAATCGTCAGGGAGAAGATAGTTACTAGAGAATAACAAAATTTGCTTTTATCGATTTAAGAGGGGACAAATGGATTGTATCGGTAAGTACATATAATGTTATGTTTATATTAAAAATATGCCCCAAAAGACATCGTAATAATATGAGAAAGAAGTAAAATAATACACTCTAAACGAAGTGTAATCCTTTGAGCAGGCTTTAAGCGAAAATATTATAAATAACATATAATTATATTTAAAAAAAAATTAACTTGAATTTCTATGTTTTTTTGTTACATGAATTCAAAATACGCTATCGCGATTTCAGTGTTCTTACACCATTGACGAGCTTTTGAAAAGCGTATCTTAAGTTCATATAACAAATAAACATAGAAATTAAGTTAATTTTTTTTAAATAGCTAGATTTTGTTACATAGTTAATATGCCTCTAAAATAAGTAAAATATACATAGACAGAGATGATATTAAAGTTAGCAGATTTGCATGGAAATTGAATATATTATTGTTGATGAAGGACATGAACTGTGACACATACGTAGAACTGAAAAGACTAGCTGAAAATAGGGAGGAATGGAGAAGAAAAGCCAAACTCGTTGCAGACTAATCCAATGGATTGTAACTCACTATATAATTACATATATTGTTGATGTAACGCTAACGATAGAACTGTCAAAAGTATTCCGGTATTGCCAGTGCTTGAATTATTTCCCCATTTTTTGCAGTTTCTTAGAAAAGTATTTATAAGTGCAATTTGTGCTAACTTGTCAATTTGATTTCTATTTCCTGAACAGAGCCGGATAAAATTACTCTAGTAATAATATAAATATAAGTAGATAGTATAGCTAAACAATAAAAAAAAATACTTAATTAAAAATACGATGTAAGTACATAGGTAAGCATTAAAAGAATTATCATAATTTTCTAAGAATCTGGTCAATGTGCGCGCAAAGAATTCTACAACAATGATATATATTGTCCGTGCATTTTCATTTCTCAACAAGTCGAAAAATTCGATTAAATTGGTAACACACACGTAATCAACGCCAGACTTTCAATTCCACAAACAAATAACTACAAAAAATACACGGTTTGCTTTATATATTAAATATTTAGTAATGGAAAAATAATGAACATATCCACAATTAGGTAAATATGTTACGTCGTTTGACTATTGAACGGAACAAGGACAACGTATGTCTTTAATAGTGCGATTATTATATAGTAGGTATATTTCACTTTCTGTTGTGTAAGCATAATGTGTATAAATATATCAAAATTACAAAAATGGCAATATCTCAAAAATTAAACATTTCTACTTGTTGACTTATGAAATTGGACAGTTGACCTATAATGTTATACTGCACTATACACTATCGTAGGTCGAAATTTAATGGCTAAAAAAGCGAAATTAATCCAATTATGTTGAAATTCATAACAACGGTAGGTGCGATAAAATGGCCAGATTTATAAAGAGTCAATGCTGGACAAGACATGACGAATAACATCAAAAATCCATGACTCCATTCATAATAAATATAGTAAAGAATCAAGCATTTTGAGGGGTTTCTTGTCCATTATTTGAATGCGGAATGAAACTGCGTAATCCGAGACGATTAGTCACTCCCTACTCTATGAACACATTTTAAGTTCATTTAGTTTATGTTTAGTTTATAGGATTGATATGCATATCTTGTAACAAAAGGATTATCCTAGAACACATCTACCTAGTTGTATAATCCTATTTCTTACTTGTATCTAATGCAAGATTATATTTGTTGAATAAATAAATTAAAATAAAATTGGAATATCGGGTCTCAGAATATCTACTGAAATTTGAATGCAAGTTCAGATGCATGTTTGCAATAAATATTCTTTCAATTTTCTACGTACAATTTATGTATGACTAAATTCTTTCAATCACAGATAAACACAATGAAAAGAAAGACAGTGTGATGAATAATAACAGTGACTATTATAACATATATACCTACTTAATTCTCATTGTTCTTAACAAAATTCACAGAATGCGAGTACATTAGCATAAACAAAAGTACACACTACAATATTGTATTGTATTGTATTGTAATATAAGGCTACCGTGAATAATTATTGTTCACAACACATACCTACCATCTCTACCAACCAACTCGATTTCATGTAATACAGAAAATGTTCGTACTCGTAATATTGATGGTTTCAATAGCACAATCGTCGTACATAGGATTGGCACCCGTCCCGATATATCGGACCAGCCACCATAATGACTCTTCTTATCCCTACAAAACCCAATTATGTCCCGATTTTGCAAATTCTATGACGAGCTCGGCTCAAGTACTGAAATTACGTCATAAATATTGTTAGCGCGACGTGTAAATGCAGCCTCAGTTAAGTCCTATTTATGTCAACAAGTTATGTTGACGAGGTCGCCTTGCAGATGTTACAGTACCAGTTTAACTGCGAGCTAAGTTGCACGAAGTTTATTAAATACGTGAAAGGGAAAAAGAGCAGTCGAAAAAGTTGAAATATTCCGAATAAATATGGTGCACCAAATGCATACTTCTGTCGCAACAAGTTCTATGTAATTGTGTTCTAAATAAAAAAAATACTTGGGTATTTTTATTCTTCATTTCTCACCCCCATGTGTCGACGAAATTTCTCTCCATATGTCGAAATGTCGAAGAAATTTCTCTCCATAATTTTTCTTAGTGGTATTATGACCTTTCGCCCAGTACACTTCGCAGCCAGTGATTGATCCAAAAATTTGTGGGGCTGATTAAGGCCCAAATCAAAGGTTATTAACATTTTTTTCCATCTACGTACCTGCAATTTTTTTTAACTTAAATATGGGCATGTGGGGTGTCAAACATCAAGATTTTTCATCAGTTATTAGCACTTTTTTCTATGTAGGTACCTAACACTTTTTTGTTTCCATAATTAACTGTAGCCATGCTGGTGATAAATTGTCCCAACATTTGTACATTGTTATTGATTGATTGAATAAAGTATTTATTATTATTTTACTGTTAAATAAAAAATAAAAAAAATTCTCCGAAAATTCTCTACTTCGAGAAATTTACCGAGAAATTTCTCGGTAAATTTCTCGATAAATTATTGAGAATTCTACAACACTACCTAGTATACATTAATTTATTTTAGGTGCAAACCATTATTTTGCACGTGAAAAATTACATTACGACTTTGTAAGTGCTGTACGTATGCGTCCTTGTATTTTTATTATATTATTTAATATAGGTACCCATTTCGTAACCATATTTTAATGTGAAACAACAAGCGAATGAATGAATTAGTATTAGTAGTACCTACGTACGGACCTTAAAAATAAAATCAATCTAAAACACAATAAAAATAATTGAATAAGAATGTACAAACTTATAATATAATGTACCTACGTACTTAGAGTTGTATAAAAACAATAATGGATTCTAATCTCACGACTCGAGATTGTAATTTTTCAAAGCACCTACCTAACATTGTATGAATGAAACAACACGCAGTTAATAAAACGTTCCATTTTGATTGCTTTCAACCGATTATAAAATAAAAAAATATTTCAACATAATGATTTGTAATTTGCTTATTACGATATTCATGTAATGTCTCCGTGACTCTTCTACATGTGCATTTATTTATTTTATTATTTTCAGGCATTATCATTTATTTTAAATAACAAAAATCAACGATTCAATTTACATAAAAAAAAATGTGGCGATATGCAGTAGCGAGATTTATCACTAAATTGACGATTCCTTCCATCTAACCACGTCATGTTAAAACAAAACACATGCATATGTTCATATATGTATATATATAATGAGTTACAATCCATTGGATTGGTCTGCAACGAGTTTTGACTTATTTCTCCACTCCTCCCTATTCTCAGCCAGTCTCTTCAACTCCATATATGAGCCACAGCTCATGTCCCTCTTCAGTTGGTCCATATAGGCGTCTCTCGGTCGACCTCTGCCATTTGTGCCTTCGGTCCTGCCCTCTGCGATTGCGATGAGCAGTCCTGGGTGCCTGATGTTGTGGCCAATCCAATTAGCTCGTTGTTGGCAGATTCTTTTGAAGAGTTGCCTTTTTTCGCCAACCCTGGTTAACACTTCTTCGTTTTCGACGTGTTCCGACCAATGAATCTTCAGCATGCGTCTATAACACCACATTTCAAATGCCGCTAACCGTCCGCTTTCCCTCTTACTGATGGTCCACGTCTCGCATCCATATAGCAGAATGCTCCACACAAAGGCTTTAGTGAGATTCTTCCTCACGCTTAGATCAATATTAGGGGATTCTATGTATATAGGTACGTAAAAACTATTGTGTTGCAGACTTGAAGGACATTCATTGTTTTTTTTTAAAGATATATCTGGGTTTTTGTTATAAACCCAAATACAACCTTATCCACATTTCACAGATCGAACCCCGGATCCCTTGTTCACAAGGCCGAGACTCTACCTCCAGGCTACCGACGAACTCAACTTTTTTAATCATTGTTAATAGGGTAGGAAAACTTAAGTGGATGAGGACCAGAATGAACGATCTTAGATGCGGTGTGAATCCAAGGTCAGAAGAAAGAAACAATTAAACTGTTATCAGAAAAAACGTGGTCCACTGTTAATGATTTTATTTTTAAATAACCGATTATGTGAAGTATGGGTAATTACCAATAAATAAAAATACGATAAAATTACTCATCTATTTAAATTTAATTACACCATTAGATAGATAATTAACAGACATCATAATTATATCTAACAATAAGAACGAATTATAAATTAGTGTACACGTACTCGCACCAATCACTGTTAGAGCGTTCTGTGAAATATGGGTGAAGGTTCATTTGACGATGAACCAAAAAAGAACGTATTCCAAGTGGCACGAACCAATTTAAAAAATAAATAAAGTAAACTAATGACATTGTGTGTAACTAGGGCTGCCACCCCTCTGAGTTTGACCCGAAGTCAACGGATTTTGAATGGTTCCTATCCGGGCTGGATATAAGCAAAATTTATCAACTGAGTTGATACCGCGGCCTCTGATTGGCCGAAATAAACTGACACGATAGATTTTGCTCCTTCCAGCAAGAGTGAGGGGAAGTATGCGAATTGCTCAACCTATAATCGATAAACTTCATCTTTTGTACGGAAGATATTGATAAAAAAAAAAACAACGCTATGAACCCTAAAAAATGTTCCCTTAAAACATTAGAGCAGTGTTTCCCAAACTATGGTACGCGTACCACCAGTGGTACGCGACAATTATTAAGATGGTACGCAAGCAGCCATGGCCATTGAATAGACCATTAAAGGTCACGTGGTCTTGTCTATGGATTTGCTTTTGCTTGGGGGGCAGCAAACAGTCAGATTGCGCAAATCATCCTTGTAGGATGTTATGCCATAAGAGAAAAAAAAGAATGTCAGACGACAAAATAATAACAAAATCGACACTGACCGTTTTTTTTATTACTAGGTATTCTTTAGGCGTTCCACCTAATATTACACCGTAATCGTCTGTTGTGTTGGGATGCCTGATGCCCCTCAAGGATTTTTCTGTGACGTCATCCTTTAATGGTCTATTGTGCAGTGATTCAAGATGATGATCGAAATCCTTTACCATCGAGTTCTAGTTTAGTGGTACCCTACTGATTTATAATTTCGTGTGTGGTACGCGAAATTAAAAGTTTGGGAACCACTGCATTAGAGGATTATCTAGTAAGCAAGGTAAACATAGATAATACTTATATATGGATGATACATAAATTATGGAAAATACACGAATCTTTTGTTTAAAATAAAGAAATTATTAATATCGTAGGACGGCCGCGTGTTGGTAAAAGAAATTGGCGTGCAAGTATGAGAAATTGCAAGAATGTGGAGAAAGCGAAAGGAGTATATAAGGATGAGCAATAATGGTGTTCCGTTCCGATATAGATAGATAATTTTATTCCGAGGTAATATAAATGTCTGTGGGTACTCTTTATGCATGTAAATCATGACAAATCGTGACATGAAATGAAACGTAATAAAAATTATCTTTGATTAGTCAATGTCATACCGCGTTGTCTATGCTGGAAACGAGCTGTCAAAACTGACAGGAGTCAAATGTCAACCGGGTAAAGTTGTCAAAATCGCAGTATAATAATTATGAAATAATTCAAAATTAAAGTAATCAGGAACGACAGACATTAACACAAATTATTTTTGTTTGCTGATAACAGAAATATTTTTAAATAACTAATTAACTCATCCATCATAACAGTCGTCAGCACTACAGTAGCTTTTAAAAAGAGATTGAAGTTAAGTGGACGTAGGAAATAAAGTCTTGTAAGAAGCAGGTATTCATAAAACACTACATTTAAGACATTTAACACCTTCAGTTCAGCGATGAGGTATGCCACCCATCCTGAATGTCCAAAATTATATTGGCAAGAAGAGGACAATTTGCATTTTTGTTATGTGCAATTGGGCTGCTGGCTTTTCCACATGTGGAAAATGTAGTGATGGTTGAATGAAAGAAATGATTTTTTTAAGAATGTTCATGGTTAAAAGAGTGTACACATGCTATTTTATTTATTAACGAAGATAATACAAATAATTTGAAAGAATTCCTCTAAAATCGTTGGATTAAATATTATTATTCGTGGTGTGGGAAGGCGGCAGATGTCCTGCCTAAGAAACATCAGAGAGTGGACCGCAATCCAGAGGGTGAAAGAGCTGTTACGGCTAGCACAGGACAAAAGAGAAACCTACGCCAAGGTAATAGTTGACATTGGGGGGACCTGACAGAGCACTTTAAGAAGAAAGTATTAAATATTTATGTACATGCGTTTGGAAATTAGTTGAATTTCGTGATATGAATAAAGTGATAATCTTGCCACTGCATATCATCACATTATTGTTTTATGAAAACTGCTTTGTTATGTGTATGATGATGTGCAAGATGAATAAAATAAATAAATGTAATGTGCGCTAGTCACACAGGGCTGCGCAGTTACTCAGTTTGCATCCATTACAAGTTCAATAAAATTGATAAAAATACAATATTATGAATGATGAGATTGTAACAACACTTACATACTATTTACTACTAATAAAACACCAACATATTATGTAAATTACTATCTGTATGGCGGAGGAAAACTAGACTGTGTCAATTTTGTGGAAAAATTGTCATTTTTTTGGTTTATTTACACCATCACAGCATATCTTACATGTAGGGTAGCCAGCACATCAGCTGCATGTAATAAACAAGCAGTCCTCTCCATGCCAACAAAAAAAAAGTCATTCAGAATGGGAAACCCAAACAATGCAAATTTCATCACTGAGGTTTGCATTGTTTGGGTTTATAGATATCAAATATTTATCTCACAGACGTTTTTGATGTTAGCATTATGGATTGTAGTCCTCTCTGTACGCTCTTTCTAACGACATATTCACCTACTTTAAAAACGCTTCACTATCTTTCTTTTTAATATCCATGCTTATTAAAAAGTCAATGCAAAACAACACCACCTCAACTTGATATGATTTACATTTTTAATGATTTTACAGCTACAGATAATAGCAATAATGATCTACAATTATCTTTGATACTATATTTTGTTAATGTAGTAAATATATACATGTTTAAAAACTTTCAAAACCTCTCACTCTCTCTCTGTGCTATCACCACATCTCCCACAAGACTGAAGAAGTTGAATATCTTATTCATGATATTATATTAACACTTGCCTTTTACAGAACACTAAAAAACTCACAGAAAAGAGTAGGTGACCTAGTCCGTACTGAAATAGTGAAGAAGATATCGTAATCTAGCGATAAACTCCCCCTTTGTACATTGGATTGTATAATATTGATAATTTCATGATACATTACCCCCTATTCTATATTGATTCAAACTAAAATAAGAATGTTACAAAATTTTATAATCAAGTTCACTTGAATTAACATTCGTATTCTATATGATACAAGTTGTTAACATATTTAATTCTAATTAGGAACAATTTTAGAGTTTATAGAATACCAATGTAGACTAACTAAAATTGGAATGTTCCTATTTTAGTCAGTACTAAAAACGAAATAGAATTGGGTGTATTATTATTATTCTAAAAATATCACCCTGCACTGAGAACATAACAGCTTTTGGTCAAGGCGGTCTTGGCAAGAAAAATGAAAAAACAAAAGAAAAAAAAAACAAACAATATTGTGTAATAATTTATAGAAATATGTTTAAACCTTACTTATGTAAAAGGCTATAAGCCGTTGATGATAGAAATAAATAAATAATAACTGATTTATTTATTTATCGTGTCGAAACTTAGAGAAAAAACCCATCAAACTGATCTCCAGTACTGCGCAAAACGCACAGCAGGTGGAGATGCGTCAAAAATATCCTCCATAGTGCAAGTGACAGGGCACAATAACTGATGTTGTAACTAATGTACAGTAAAGAATAAAAATAAGAGAATTAAATAAACATACACATATCCCTTTACAGAACACTAAAAAACTTGCAGAAAAGAGTAGGAAACCTATTCTTTGCCATTCTTGAAACGTCCGTACCAAAATAAAAAATAAACGTTCATATTTCTTGACACAGTGTATTTCCCCATTTGACATATCCACACACATCACTTACTTAATGAGATATTATTGCATTTGATACATACACATACATAATAATAATTTCCTTTCTGATTAGATAAAGATAATAATGTACAGTTGATATTGCATACTTCTAATAATATGGACGTACATACAACAAGTCTAAGTGTGTGTGTAATTATTAAAAGGCGGATGGTAACACTTGAGAGTTAATTATTATTATTACCAACAATATAAACAGTAAAACACCCTTTTGCAACATTCCATATCGTCCCTCTTCTGACTAACTGTCGTATCTGACATTTTTGGCGAAATCGAGTTATGATCACCAATGTGTACTTTTATATGCCCTGCATGTTCTCACTTGCTGAAGATCACACCTGTAACTGTTACCGTTATCCTGGAATAGCTTTCTGATTTGTAGTCGTATTTACGATTTATTCTAAATAGAATGTGTTGTATCTACATACTAATTGCTCAAAATTTCATCACAAAAATGATTCTGAGATACATAAGAATTAGTACAAATAAAATAATGTAATATATTTACACTGTATCATATAACTAGGAGAGACGAAAATATGCACGGCAAAACACAAAAAAACACTCTCCTGAACAATTTACATTTAGGCAGATATGGCTGTTAGTCAGAAGAGGGACGTTATGTCCATATCTTGAAATGTATTTGCAAAATGTTTACATATTTTATTTATTTTATTCTTCACTGTATATTGGTTACAATATTTCAAATTAATACAAAGTATCATAAAAATATCAGTTATTCAGTGTAGACAGGGTGAGTTTATCGCTGGAATGCGATGTCTTCCAACTAACCTGGTTATGCCACGATTGTAGTCTCCAGAATATGAATAAATTCACTCATTCATATCGTTACAGCATTTTCCATAAATGGAGTAGCCGACAGACAAACTGCGTGTATTAAACATGCAAGTTGTCCTCTCCGTGCCAATAAACATTCAGAACTTCAGGATGGACCGCATACCCCATCACCAAACTGGAGATGTTGAATGTCTTAAGTGATGTTTTACGAGTACCCGGACACTCAAAATCTAGAAGAAAAGAGCGAGAGACATTTTGTTTAATATCTCCAGCTCTTCTATGTAAATTTCAAAAGATAGGTATTCATTAAACACTAGGTATTTAAGACATTCAATATTTTGAAATCTGCAATGAGGTATCGCTGCTCATTTTAAATATCTTAAGTATTTTTTTATTGATATGGCGAAGATGACCAGTATGTCCCTTGTGGGAGACAGCATGATGATATAGATATCTAGATATTTTTAAAGTCTAGAAACATGTACAATGGATCAGTGGCGTAGCTAGGGTCATCTGCGCCCGGGGACAAATTTTGCGCCCCTTTCGGAGTCCCCAAGAAATTTTTGAAATTTTAAGGTTTATATGGTTCATTTTCGAAGCATGAAGAATAATATTTGAACTCAAACTGATTTTTGTTTAAAAAAACGCCATCCTGCATTGTACATGTGTCATTTTGTTCATGAGTAGAATGGCGGCCCTCAATGGGGGCGCTAAAATCGTGTTTGCCAACTGGTTTGTAATGAAGATATTTATGGAGCTCCAAAATTTAATCTTGCAAAAGTATTTGGGATACATTAGTTTACATCAAAATAAAATTAAAACAATTGTTTTAATACACATTTTGGTGCCCCCTAATGCGGCGCCCGGGGACATATGTTTCGAACAGAAGGCGTAAGTTTTCATAAATTACTTATGTAGTAAACGTGCCTGTAGTTGGTATACAAATTGCATAGACTTGTGAACGAACACATTTTTTTACAAGCGCTATTATCTAACGAGGTAGACAGAGAAAACCCATGTCTAAATTACTTCATACAATGTCAAATACCAATTGTTATGTCAAAATTTGTTTTTCATGTTACTGACTGTACTGTCCGCCTCGACTCAGGCTTTAGCCTAGTGAGGTGGCAAAATGGAATTAGTTGTAGTGGATGTGGATGTTTGAGTTGTATTTGATTGTATATTATGTTTATTTGAGGAAATAAAACGAATTGAATTGAATTCCAAATCACAGAAACAACACACAAAAAAAACTTGTGTATGTATTGATTGCAACATTACTTGATTATTGTCAATGAATTATCTACTGATTAAAATAATCCAGAGAGAGATTACAATAACATTTCTATCACAAACTATACTACATGCAATAATCTACGATAAATAAACAAGTCATCACACTATCTGTCACTGACGTGTTGTTAATTTGGACTTTGTCTATTTGTGCAATTTATTTATTTCATTTGGGGTGATGTTAATCGTAATACCTGAGCTGCACTATATGTAATCAAGCCATCACGTAATAATAATAATATACAATAGACATACATACACTAGTAATACAATAATCAAAAATAGATAGATATAGACAATAGATAAGATATAAAATGCTTTTTTATATTATAATGTGTACATAATAAAACTTATAGAAACGATCTACGACCAAAATATCTTAACTCTGACACAACAATAGTTCGTCGGTAGCCTGGAGGTAGAGTCTCGGCCTCTTGAACAAGGGGTCCGCGGTTCGATCCCAGGTGCCGGCAAACTCCCCTTTCACGACACAAGCTTTTAGCTTACTGTGAAAGGTGTATAAGATTGTATTTGGGTTTATAACAAAAACCCAGATTTACCGAAAACCCGTTTAAAAAAAATAAAAAATAAATATATAAAGACAAAAACCTATCACTGTTCTCTCGATAATCTTAAACGATCTCAACATAAACGCTTCAGTTTATTTAAACTTAAGAAAAATAAAGTGTTGTTTTTACATCTCAAACCTCATACCCCTACACAACTTTGGTATAAAATGTCTTCTTCTTTTTTTGAACAGGGCACTCAAAAAGTTATGGAAATGAGTGAGAGACCAGTTTTTTGCCGGGTTCTCCACGGAACAATAATTTGATACTCTAAAATTTAAAGTTTCAAATAGAATACAAAGTGCAGTGAAGTTTACATACTTAGTTAATGCTAATTCTAAATAGTATATGTATGCGACCGATGCACAACGCAAAAATTCATTATGTGAAGATAGCCTCAGCATCTAATCCTATAATTATAATACTTACATGTACCATAGATATGGAGTTGAAGTAATAATAATCACAAGAGATGATAGCAATGATAATAAACATTATAATACGTTGATATAAACCATCATATCAACTAATAATACATAAAATCTCATTTCCGGTCCTACAGTCAGATAAGCGGTAAGTACATATAAAGTATTGCAACAAAACTGTCACGTTAGCAGAATATAATATTCATACTATGACTATTTAGACAGGTAAGAATGGATACTTAGCTATTTAAACAGGTAATATGCCCTAGCCCGATGAGAGCAGGAACTCTTGTGGAAATACTACACAAAAGTATTCTATATTTTCTAGTGTTACTTTGTGAAAATGCATTATAAAAGATAATTATAAAATTAAAAACACTGTTTTATTCCACTATGAGCATTGTTTAATAGTTACTGAAGATGAAAACGTTACAACAATTAAACAATTCTCATGGTGGAATAAAACAGTGTTTTTAATTTTATAATAATCTTTTATACAGAAATGTTTTATTTCTACTAAACAAAAGCCGATTGATCCAGAGGTTACGCTCTAGTTTTCAAGTCACTAAGTCTCAGGTTTGATTCCTGGCCAGGGAAAAATAAAGAATGGCCTTTTCTTGAATTGTCCTGGGTCAGGATGTTACACGTTTATATTTCTTGAATTGTCCTGGGTCAGGGTGTTACACGTTTATATTTCTTGAATTGTCCTGGGTCAGGGTGTTACACGTTTATATTTTTGCTGCATTGCATAGGTATGTGTTCTGTCACGTTAGCAACTATGATACAAGATTCATATCTTAATTTGGGACTGGTTTGTCTAAACACGTAATGTATTGTGAATGTGGAATATAAGGAGATACCTATGCAGCAATGAGGGATAGCTAGAGTGTTTATCTTTCTACCCCACAAGGGATGTGGCATGGCGACGAAATAGACAGATAAATAAACAATAATAACAATAGTCAACCAACCGACTGTTATCCCTTATCAAGACATTTGTTTAGATTCCTTATCAATATCCTATTGAGCAGAGCACGTGTTTGCTGTTAAAATCCATCCGTTAAAAAACCATTATCAAAATATAAACAAACTTAATATATTCAATTGAACAATGATGAAGTAATGAAAGAAGTATCTTGTTTGTTCATTTATTGCCGCGTACAGACAGCTGGATGCGAACGTCAAGCATCAAGCAAAAATCTTAAATCTTTCGGCGAAAATTCGGAGCATTCTCCGAAGAAATATTCGAATGAATGCCTTCGTTACGTCTCATGGAATGGTAACGAAAGCATTCGTTTGAATATTTTTTCGGAGAATGCTCCAAATTGTCGCCGAAAGATTTAAGATTTTTGCTTGATGCTTGATGATTGACGTTCGCATCCAGCTGTCTGTACACGGCAATTTCCATTGAGTCAACCGGTTACCCCATTTAAGGAGATATAATATTCAGGTATTGCTCTAAGTAATAATACTCTGTGGAGATCCCTACAAAGAAAAGGTCTCCTGCTCTTATCTGTAAACTTTTCGGTGTTCTGTAAAAGGTGTGTATTCGTAAAAAATCACATGTAAGACTTTTAACATGTTTTCAATTCTGCGATGAGGTATGCAACCCATTACGAATGAGTATGACCTGCTTATTTTTTTAACTTGCGGTCAGCCCAATGGCTACCACATTTGTGGGAGATGCCGTGATGGTATTGTAGACAGAAATAGTCTTTCTCTAAGTGTCAAAGACATTTAAGATATTCGGGATAGACAACTCTCATGTCACGTTGAATTAAAAACAAAATAAATAACAATTTTTTATAAACAGTAAATATAAAAACAAAAGGTATAAATAATTTCACGAGTAAAGTAAATTGTGGTTGTGCTACAGACAGATGCTGAAGACCCATTAGTCAGAACATATCGAAAACGAAGGTGTTAATCAGGGTAGCCGAAAAAAGGCAACTCATAAAAAATCAGCCAACAACGAGCTAACTGAATTGGCCACAACATCAGGCATCCAGGACTGCTTATCACCATCGCGGAGGGTAGGACCGAAGACAGAAATGGTAGAGGCTGACCAAGAGACACCTATATGGACCAACTGAAGGAGGACATGAACTGTGGCACGTACGTAGAACTGAATGGTAACACTGATATTAGCTGAACATAGGGAGGAATGGAGAAGAAAATCCAAACTCGTTGCAGATCAATCCATTGGATTGTAACTCACTATATATAAAGTAAATTCATACTAAAGCATAGAATACCAATCTGTTTAATAACAGATTTGACAGTTTATAATAACGTCCAAATGTGTGGATATAAAGCCCAACAACTTTAAGCTGCCCGTTTGATAGCAACAAATAATAATAATAAATATATGTATGATTGTTTTACGAATACATACATCCAACCGCATATTTTCTCATTAATCGCATTATTTAGTACGCTCAGAACATATTCATTCAATCAAAATTGACCCAGAGTGCCAACACGACAAGACAATAAAAAAAAAAGAAAAACTTTCTGTATATGTATGGAATTGTACACATACAAAAACGATAATAATATAATGTAATAATGTAGTGAATGATTTCATTATCCTATTTTCATTGACCTCTATAAAAGTGGCAAGACTTCCTGTCCTGATAAGATTCCAAACGCTTACGTACATATCTGTAGTAAATATGCTCGCTTGCACAGACATATATTCATAAGAGCAGTCTATCTGGGTAAAGCGACCCATAGTTGTTAGTAGTCGTATTATTTTTAACCAGTTTTAAGCCCAGTGATATTCCTGCCCTGTATAGAAACCCGGCAAAGAATACATAATATCTCTTTTTACTCTTTTTTCTGTAAGTTAAAAAGTGTCTTATTAAAGGCAGATGTTCATATTACACCACAAAGAAAACATTTTTTAGTTAAGTGTTGATGAAATATATTGTCATTCATCCTAATTTGAAGACATCGCCCGAACAATGCTGTACGGCACATTTTTTTCAAATACTACTAAATACGGAATAATGATGTGTGTCTTATAATACTGTACGCGCTTAAATTATTTTGTAGCTATATTCTTTGCGGTTATGCATAATATTGCCGCCGCATTGAAAAAAAAATGCACCTCAAATTAAATTAATTAAATGAAAAATACTATTTTTTTTGTTTCCTGTAAAATTGTCGAAATGTGCCATACAGCGTTGTTCGGACGGTGTCCTCATTTATACTATCTATATTCCATCCACTCCATCATGGAATCTCCCGCAAGGTGACAGCCAGCGGACCAACGCTTCTAAAAATATAAATCATCCCCTCCATGCCAATAAGAGTTAAGGTTTTCATGATGGGTGGCATACCTCATTGCTGGACAATTTTTGTCCCTAACTTTCAAAATGGTATAGGAATTATTAATGTTTAACGTTCTCTACGGTTTTGTAAAAGAATATTTTCTCAGAGGCTCGAATCTGGTATTGTTATTCAGCTTTTCAAAAATGAGGACCATTTTTTTGTAGACCACCCAACCTGAATGTCTTGTTTTATTTGTAAGTACATAGAAGACGGCTTGCATGTTCATCACACAGAGCTGGTCTGCTGTATACCCCACATATGGGATATGCTGTGATGGCATCGAATCATATTGTCGTTGCATATTCAAAAAGTGACATGTGAATTCATAAATGTTTTGACATTTCTAGAATAAACTGCTCATAATGACATCATAACCATTTTATAGAGTGATTCTTAGTATCAACTATTCAAATTCAACACTTAAAGAATAATATCACATGCCAATAAAAAGTCCAAACTACAATTTTAGTGCCTTAATGAACAGTTTTAAAAGAGTATGCCTAAATAAAGATGTGCGCACATGTCTCTTTTTGAATATGCTACGATGATATAGTAGTAGGACCTTTTTTTAGAAGGATATTAAACCGATCTCAAATGACTGTTTGCCGATCCCTGGTATAGAAGATATATAAAAAATACAAATGTACATATTTAAAAACAGGCTACAATATTTATGCGGGCATTGCCAGCCATCATCGCTTGAAGAGAGACAGAGATACCTAGGTACAAGAGCGACTGCCACAACTCACATTCATCAATAATAAAATTTATGTTATGAAGATAAGCACAAGAAACACCAAACACAGTAATTATTATAATAATAATAGATTATAATGAGAACATAACATTATGCTTGCACATCTGTTATGAAAAATAATAACCTCTATACAACATTATATCCATGGATAATAAAAGTACAATATGTACATTATGTCTGCATATTGGAAAATTCATAGCTTAGATGAATGCCGTCTGGAGATGTGTTTATTTGGGATTATCAAATACAAAAAATAATCTTTTAAAATGTTTCTAAATATCTACCTATACCAGTATTTCCCAAACTATGGGTTGCGATCCCACCAGTGGGTCGTGAACGAATATTGAGTGGGCCCTAATGGACGATTCGCTAATGTATAAGACATGAATAAAAAAATGTTGCTGGGGCAATGTTTGGAAGAAAAAAAAACTAAAAGGTGGGTCCCAAGATTGGAATTTTTTCTTAGATGGGTCGGAGCCCAGTCAACTTTGGGAACCACTGACCTATACCATTAAAGTGTGTCCCACAAGTGGAGTAACCAGAGAAATAAATGCATGGGATGAGCGTACATCCTTTATGTGTTATAAAAAAATAGACATTAGGATAGGCAGCATATCCCGTCACTGCAAAATTAAAGACTATTGAAAAACATTATATTCCACCATATGGGACCATTACAGCTTTTAGACAATGTAATCCTAGTGTAAAGAAGACCATTTGCAGCAGTGATATTAAAAAAACAAATGTCTTCTTCTACTATATCTTCTTTATTGGCGGCGTGCGTTGAATTCATTCATTTGAATATTTCTTCGGAGAATGCTCCGAATTGTCGCTGAAAGATTTAAGATTTTTGCTTGATACTTGACGTTCGCACCCAGCTGTCTGTACGCTGCAATTGAGAGAAGATGTCTTGCGGCGATTGACAATGTCCTTATATGACGAGAGACGTCTCTCTCAATAAAGAACATATGGTAGATAAAGCATTTGTTTTATAATTTAATTATATTGAATCCTACTACCTAAACACCGAGACAGTGTATATTTACAAATTTCCTTACAAATAAAAGAAAAATGTACGTTATGTGGAATATGTCTATATTTTTGGACAATACTATTAAATAATCAACCAACCTTTGCCACTGATGATTCTGAAAAAAGATTTCTAAATAAAATCTATCTATACCATAACGGCATGTCACACAAGTGGGGTAATAGTCAGTAGACTAATCACACATAATAAACGTGTCAGTCGTCCCCTCTTCATACCAATTCTTCTTAAATAAAACTGAGTATAAAATGTACTGCTTACTGCTAATATAAGGTTAAGATGTTATGAATAAAAAGAAAATATAATACTCATTTAACATGATATGTAATGTAACAATTATACCTAATGATAACAATAAATAATAAAAAGTGAATAATAATAATAAACATTTTATACACAGTAGTAAGTAATAATAAAGCAAGCATTACACTAACAATATAGTGTGTGCCACAATGTGTATTTTGTAAACAATAATTACTGTCCATAACCAAGACAGTTTTATTGAAATAATGGCAAATTGTACAATATTATACCCTCACGCCGTGTCCCAGGTGGAGTAGGCAGAGAGAATGGAGCGCCATATAGATCTATCCCTACACACTTCCTTCGTTTCCTCTACATTCATCCAGTTTCTCATACATGCACTCCGTTTTCTCTTGTTTTAATTAGAATGCAAAATTTAATTAATAAATTTAATCTTTGTCACTTTGGAGAATATTATATTCATTAATAACATTTGTACAATCACATATTGTGATTGCAAATAATATATCAACACACACACACAATGACAACACTATGAAATCACAATCTAACCTAATATGTTATGTATGTATGTACGTAAGATCACATTAAATAATTAGGTAGGTACAATAAGTACACTATCTGTACACGTAGTTATATCAACCACTACTTTCATTACAAACCGTACACCGCAGCGGCCGAAAAACATGATTAAACATGTCCGCACAAGACCAGACACTGTCCATTCAGGATAAAAGTACAATATGTGTATCAGATTATCTAGGACGGCATGGTGAGTAACAGTAATCAATGTGCATACGATTATATATATATATATGTGCATGTATTATGAGGAATTGCGCGAATGTGGAGGAAGTCAACGGAGTATGTAAAAGTATACTAATATGGCGTTCTGTTCTCTCTGCCTACCCCACTTGGGATACGGCGTGAAGGTATAGATAGATATTTACAATTGGTGTCTTGATAAATACAGTTAAATCTATCAATAATAAGTTAAAACTGCTATGGAGATTATGTAATGTCGTTTTATATACATATCATGTACCTATTGTAAAAAAACAAATGCCTGTGTGCTGTTCGAACAAATAAAACAAAGATAAAATCTTTAAAAAATCTAACTTAAAAAGTAATCGTCGCCTTAGTACCCATAATACAAGATTCATTTTATCTTAGTTTGGGAATAGCTCAATCTATGTGAATTGTCTATGCAGTATAATTGTCTACGCCATTTGGTTCTCTGTAGAAATGTACTTGTACACTACATATTTGGATACCAATCAAGTTTTATTCATTATTTATTTATACTATACTATACCCTCACGCCGTGTCCCAAGCGGGGTAGGCAGAGAGAACGGAACGCAAACAGATCTATCTTTACACACTTCCTCCACATTCATACAGTTTCTCATACAAAAACGTCGGTTCCTCTTACTCAACACGCAGCAGTCCTTGAGAATTTGATGCACGTGGTTCTCGAACGCCCGTGCTTCCTCACACCCTTTCTTTCAGACAAGTGTATCCTCTTTGTCAATCTTACCTCGTTCATTCGTTTAACATGTCCAAACCACTGTAGTTTATTCACGCGCATTCTGTCCACAACACTCTTCTTGCATCCGCTCATTGTTCTTATTTATTTATACATGTTACATTATGTTATTTAATATATTTTGTAAATTATATTTTATTTTACATTTCGTATCTACTAGACTTGCTATTATTAATGACAAGTAAAAGATAATAAACATAACTAATAAACTATTTCCATATATTATCAATACCATAACAAGAATAATAATACATTATCTATATTAAAGAAAGAAGGTCTCGGTACCTTTACTAGCGTACCTACAGCGATAATGATGAAATCATTTCTAAATATATCTAATGCTCGCAGTCTTGATGTCAATTCTGTATGCAGACAGTTAGTTCATCAATGAAAGTAAAACTCAATCAAATAAGTTCATATTTATTGAATGAGTTGATGTTTATTTTGTACAATTCCATATTAATTTATAGAAATAAACACAAACTGTTTGAGTTTTACTTTATTTAATAATAGGAACATTCGGTCATTGTCGAACTATAATAATTTTCAATGATTCAGACTAAGATGGGCCCGACGTGTGCAGAGAATGCCGTCTTCACGGGTACCAAAAAGGATCCTTGAGGAACATCCAGATGGGAAAAGAAGAGTTGGCAGACCTAGGCTGAGATGGGAGGATGAGGTGAGGAAGGACGTAAACCAACTACTACAGGTGATAGACTGGATAACTGCAGCGGGAGACAGGAGGAGTTGGATGCGAGGGCTGATGGAGGCCAATATGAGCTGTAGGGCCGGGCAAACCAATTAAGATCCCTTTCTTACCAAAATAATAAACATTAATTTGAGGTAGTTCATTAAATAAAAAGATACAGGAAGACTTAAAATGCTAACACATAAAAATGTAAAAAATGTCCGCTTTACATCCTGTACATCATTACAACCATATTGCAATTTTACATCCGCTTTCCAGTAGTAATGATGTATACCACCTATCCTAGGTGTATTATTTCTTATTGGTATAGAGAGGTTGACTGGTGTGTTTATTATGTGCAGTTAGCCAAGTGGCTACCCCACTTGTGGGAATAGGCATGATGGTATAGACACAGAGAGATGTTATATTTTATCGAAAACCAACGAATACACATATGTATACATAATATCATTACCTTATCAACGAGATGCGGTTTTTCATTTAATTTTGTTGGTTTTAGGTAGAATAACTAATATATTATGCTGGTGTAAGTACACAACGTATTGCAACGCGACAGATTAATCAGTTCTGAAGGAAGTTAACAGCGATCCGACATTCCCCCGTGCGGTGTACGATTATGACAGGAAAACCACGTGCTGCGTGCGGTGAACGGATTAAAAGAATGATAGATTATTACTACCAAATTTATTTGAATTTGGAATATTAATGGAATTTATTCAAGAATAAATGTAAATTTGATTTTAGAACATTAATAGATTTGAATCAAAAATAGCAAAAGGCCCGAAATTTCAATGTGCCTAAGTGTGACCCTTACTCTGAAGATAAACCAAACTTTATTATTATGTTTGTCTTTTACATCCAATAAACATGACAATTTTACACCAAACAGATGTAGTGACATTTATGCACCAGCTTTTTCATTACATACATACCATCACACCACTTCTGTCACGGGGTAAATAGAAAGAATCGAGCGTCACTTTCTTCTATCCTTGCATACACCTTTCGCTTCCATCACTATCATACAATTTCTCATACATGTTCTCCTATTCAACACTTGACCGTCCTGTAAGATTTGGTTTAAATTTGATCTTCCGACGGCCACGTCTCTAAGCACCATTCCTCTCAGCCAAATATAACTTCTTAGTCATTCTGTTCTCATTCATTCTTTCCACATGCCCAAATCATCGTAACTTAATAACATTCATCAAACCTTTTTTTGTTAAGTTTCTTTAATTATTTTTGGGCATTGTTATCAAAATTAGAAGCCAATTAATAAACATACTAATTGTCCTCTTTGTAACATACAAGTTGAGGACTTTCAGGATGTGTGAGATACCTCACATCAATGGCGAATTGAAGATGTTGTATGTCTTATGATAGATTCACATTAGTGTGGCGCGACAGATCCCCCACCACCTCTCTGGCGCGACCGGGCGGTGAGCGATTTTACTGCGACAGAACGCGCCACAACACAACACAACCTACTAATGTGAATCTAGTCATAGTAAATGAACGTAAGCGATTGCGTTCTGGCGCGCCCCGACACATCCCGACACAGCAATGTGAACCTAGCTTTATAAATACCTGCCTTGACAGAACATTGAAAAACTTATAGAAAAGCATAGAAGTCCTATCCTTTAGCAAAAATTCCGAATTTGAATTTGGATTAAATTTTTATAAGTAGTAAATTTGTATTTGGAATCTTAACAAATATAGCATTGAATCACCTAGTTTTTATTACGGAACGTGTTATTAGAAACGTGAAAACAAGCATGAACTAACAAACGAATTGATGAATCACTGTACTTGGTATTATTTTTATACTCCTATGTTCACCACATAATCAACTACAGGCTAAATAATTCATGACATTGTTTATAATACACATATACAGACAGAACGACAGGTAAATATAATATGAACAATATATTACAACAATTCTGCTCTTTTATACAACACACATATTAAAATACTGGATTGTTCTATTTCTGATAAATAATAAATAAATAAATAACTCATTATTAGGAAACATAATACAAAACAATGGCAAAAGGCGTACTGGAATTTTTTCAAATTATGTGAATGTATCGAAACGTTGATTATTTTTATGTTGATATGTAGTATTTTACCTAGAGAATAAGAATCCGCTTGAATTTTGTGTTTTCATTTTCATGAAGGCTATCATTTAAACGATCAGCATAATATATCATGTTGATATGCTACTTATGCCCAGCGAGAATATTATATTTCTATTGCAAATAATATGATATTGTAAAACTCTAAATTTAATCGACCAGCAAAATTATTATTTGTCCGGCATAATGATTATTTGTCCAGCAAAATAAATAAATGAGCAGCAAACCGTAAGCTAATTTTAATTAAACTTGTGAAAGCTAAATTTTTAATCTTGTTCAAATAATAAATCTTTGTATGTAGCATCTTTTCATGTGATTTTATATGTAGTATCTGAATGAACGTCGACATTTCAGTTAAGATATTTCGTTAATACAGCAAAGGGGAAACTGGCATTATTTTCGTAGTCATCATTAATTTGGTAAGAAATCACAAAAACCTCATGTGAATCCGAAGGTAAATCGGTGTGTGAAAAATATTGTTTATCTAATATTTTCTGCCAGTCAAATAATAATTCTGCTGCTCAAATAATAATTCTGCTGCTCAAATAACAATTCTGCTGGTCAATTAATTATTTTGTTGTGCGAATATTTATTAAGCTGTTAAATTTTTTTCATTTGCCGATATAACCATGTTTGTTTGTAAAACAAGTGTTGCGCTTATTTTTTATTTATTGCTGATGAAAACATTGTTTGCTGTGCAAATGACTTATATGCTGATTTTTTCTTGCCGAATGAATGGATTAATAGCCGTACAAATAATTAGTTCCCTTTAATAAATAAATAAATTTCACATGTATACTTAAATTTTACAATAAGACGATTCTTAGAAGGTTCATTCATCACAGCTAAAGACCAATGCAATCCCAGAAGATATCCTTAAACGATATCCAGACGACAACATAGCTACAATATATTTTCAATTCTCAAATTTTGCATACGTCACATTAAAGATTTCAATATCTATAACCAGCCCATTACACAATTGTACAACCCTTTATACTGGGGACTTTGACAATATGTAGGTTATGCTTTGAGGATGGTGAAAAGAAATTGTGATGTCGAGAAAGTTTGTTAATTTTATTAACTGTAAGAGTTAAATTGAGGGTAGTCGTGGTGTGGGAAGGCGGCAGATGTCTTGGCTGAGAAATATCTGAGAGTGGACCGGAGTTCGGAGGGTGGAGGAGTTGTTCCGGCTGGCGCAGGACAGAGAGGCCTACGCCAGGGTGATAGCCGACGTCGGGGGGACCTGACATGGCACTTTGAGAAGAAGAAGAAGAAGAGTTAAATATTGAAATGCATTGTGTGATATTTGTATGATGACACAAAAACTCATTGTGAAACTGTTTAGTTTTGAGTGACACAAAGGTTGCAACTGTCATGTCACTCATTGTTAATTTTATACACAATAAATAAATAGTCTAGTCTCTGACATGCAGAATCAACATTAACCCGGCAATCTTATAAACCAGGGGTGGTCAAACATTCATAAGTCAGGACCTACTTTTATATTTATTTATTTTATTCTTCACTGTATATTGGTTACATTATTTCAAATTAATACAAGGTATAATAAAAATATCAGTTATTCGGTGAACAGAGGGCGAGTTTATCGCTAGAATGCGATGTCTTCCAATTAACCCGGAAGATATAAACGGAATGAGGAATTGTATTGTTTTAACAGACTCATGCCCCAGATAGTTAATTCACAGAAAAAATTGGTCATGCAGCCAATCAAATTTTGCAGCCAGTTTTAAACTGTCATCGATGTTGGAAGATCATCGATGTTGAAACACAAAAAATCCGAAATAATGTACCGCACCGCAAGTCTAGTATGTCTATGCCCTATATCTACTTTTTCTATGTACCCATGTATTTATTCGGTGAAGCCTAAGACTTCTTAAACCTAGTTCAAGGCTGAAAATATACTTAGTAATTTATTTTATTCATTGTATGATCGAACCAAAGACAGAAATGGTAGAGGCCGACCAAGAGACACCTATATGGACTAACTGAAGAAGGACATTAACTGTGACACATACATAGACTTAAAGAGACTAGCAGAAAATAGGGAGGAATGGAGAAAAAAATCTAAAATCGTTGCAGACCAATCCAATGGATTGTGTGCGCGCGCCTTCCATACATGCAAATATGTATCGCATGCCCTAAAATAAATAAATAAATCTTAAAAATGACATACTATTGTAGTTAGAAATTCATAATTAATCTGAAAATGATATTCTACACTAAACTATATTACACAATAATTTTTATGATTATACATATATTTTAGGGCATGCGTTGCACGTTTGCATGTATGGAAGGCACGCTGCTACTATACGTGTATGTATATATATTGATATAGTGATATACAATGATATCTGATTCATTGATAAAAACATCATATTTATAATATTGCTAAGTTGGTATATTGTGATCCATTTATTTATACCTAAGTATAATACAGGTAACAATGTCTTGCATATCGTCGGTAATATTAGGATATCTTCCACAATCGGGATAGCAGTGGACTAACTGTAGATATGTTATGAATATACATATCAACCTCACCCTATCCCTACCATAAAAAATTTGACATTTTGATAGAAAATATTTTCCTGCATGTACCCATTAATTCACCTTCAAATGAATTGATTCGCCCAAATATAAATCAAAAAGCATGTTTTCATACATTTTTTCATTAATAAAAGTGTACAAAATCAATTATAAAAGAGTTGAATGAAGTATTCTTCGCACAACAGGTCAATTAACAATTATTCACTATGCATAGGTTAGGTTCTTTCATATGCACATGCGCAAAATAAACATTATTTTATTCACCCATAAACCGATTAAAATGACGGCGATCGCCGGTTACTCCATTGTAAATACGACTACAATATATAAAAAGGAGATATAGATTTTGATTTTAAGTAGCGATTATAAGAATTTAAACAGTTCAAAGCGTAATATGCAATAATGTCAATTTTGCGCAAACCTGGCATTAGGCGTATACAAGTATAATATTTTGTTATGTGCGTTATGTATGTATTGTACAAAACAAATTGAATATTCATTCATCCTTACAACAAAAAACGTATCGTTTGCGTTTTTTATACAAGAATTTGGATAAAAAAAAAAACACTTGAAAAAACATAAAGTGATTATACACGAATACCGAGGCGATTAGCCATTTGTTAAAATATCAATGACGGCTGGGAGCATGAATGAAATCCATGTTACATTTTATCAATCGCATACCGCGTCATTCACAAGTCTAAACAAACCATTAAAATCACCAAAACAACACAAAACACGTTGCAGACACTGATTAAATCCTCCGATAATTTATTTCGACGATTAATAAACGAAAACAAAGAATAAAATCAGATTTGATATAATATAAATACATAACATGATCATACAATAGAATTCATTCACAAACAAAAAAATACACTTTCCTACATAAAAGGGTTAGTTACTAGATCAAATAAACAGTATTTATATGTTATTTAATATGCGCATTTATATTTTGGATACTTATTCATACATTAAACTATCAATTCGATATGATTTTGTTACGTTTTAATGGTAAATAACGCGAAAATTTTGTTTTATGTCAACTTGTGTTATGCATACCACCTGTGAAAGTCGAAGTAAGCGATAGCATATTTACAATTTTAATCCATTTCCATTTGTAGCACTGAACCAACACACGTTGCACAATAAACTTATATCATTGAATTAACATTTTTGACATAAATTTGACACCTTTGTGAACTGTAACATACCGATTTTTAATTTTAATCTTTCTTCTATTCGCACTTCACCTTCACGGGCACCGCCGGCCATGTTGAATCCATAACTGTCTATCTCTGTCGTGCGCCCTGTACGACTCCTCTTCACAAAACAGTCTTGGGCAGCGTTCATACAGTCGCCGAGTGATCACTCGACGACGCTCCAATCGTTCACGAAGCCGGAGCGAGTCACCCGACGACTCGCACTGTCGCGTTCAGGCATGTCGTCGGGTGACAACCGAACAACCGAAATCATAGCAGGGTGATTATCGCTCTGATAGTTACCTTAACGTTTGAGTGATGATGACTGTCAAAACAATTGCGAAGTTAATCGTAATTATGGTGTATTCTTGTCGTATATAATTTTTCAAAATAGAAAACCATATTTTTTTTAGTTCAAGAAGTGAAATGGAAGAGAAATTAAAATAGTTAGTGCAGATTTTTCAGATCGCGAATGAATCTTATGAAAATGGCGCCATTACAATGACATTTGGATCATAAAAACGCTCAAAGTTGTTCACGATATCCGGGGTGACATTCGCCACTCACTGCAACTTCATGGTCGCTCAGGTCACTCGACGTCGAGCGATATTTATGCTATCGTGAACCCAGCCCAGTTCTACCTTAGCTCCGCTGATTATTGCTCTCTTCTTCTCTCTAGTGTGCTAGCATATGCTCAAGTAGCTCTATCTCCGTTACACCAATAAGGTAAACCATTTCCTGAACTTTGTATGAACGACCATGTAGAAACAAATACTTAGTGACGGCCTCATGTAAAAGGGACAAAATATGGAAAGCTTATATTGAAACTTTTTTAATTATTCGTTTTTTGTCCTAAATTAAGTATATAATATCATTGTATGTTTCTTCCTCTCTTCAGTCGAATTAAGTCGTATCTTTTCAACACGAATTTTAGGAATATTAATTTCATTAAACACTAAAAAAACATTTTAAGGTCACTGATGCAGTTTTAAATTCGCGTTTGTTTTTAAAAAGGTAATCGTAGCAATGCAGCACTAAAAATAATTAAAACTTATTCACTATTAATATTTTTATGGTAGGTATTGCGTAATTTTGTATCACGGCAAGAAACGCTTACACAAATTAAAAAAAAAAAAACTATTATACTGCCTAAATGAAGTCTCATTTAAAACTAATGTCAAGTAAAAAGAAAAAAATAAAACTATCCTTATCTATCTATTACGGCATCTCCCACGAGTAGGGTAGCCAGTACTCCAGCGGAATAGCTGCATGTAACAAACATGCAAATTGTTCTCTCCATGGCAAAAAAAAATGTATTCAAGAAAGATCTTCGTCGCTAAAATTAAATATATTATTTATTTTTTCTAAAAAAAAATAATTGATTTATCTCTTTTGACGAGCTGGCAAATTTTACCATCGAGTGTGAAATGAGCACGGAGCGGATGCTCTGTAGAAATATTAGTATGTTGTAGAAGTATTGGTTCTGTCTTGTGGAGACAGATTCACATCAGCGATGGCTAGACCGAGTGTTTTATAACGGGTAAATTTCAAACAGTACCCGTTATTTATTAACCTGCAGAGTTATTCTTGAAACTTACTATGGCCAATTCTGAATCATAAAATAGTTTAGTTGCACTAACTAAGTCAACTAAGTGTGAGGAGATAGTTGAGTCATGATAATAAGTTAGGAAGGCGACCACGGATACTAGAGTGTATCGAGGCGCTGAGCTGGAGACGGATCATTTTCTTGTCGTCTCAAGAATAAATCTATTCTCCGGTTGGCGTTCGAGAACACAAAAGTCCACGCCAGCTATGAGATTGAGAGTCGAAAAACTGAAAGATGAGAGTGTAAAGAATGAATATGTAAAAACTGTGAATGAGAAGCTGAGTGCGAACGAAAAGAATGATCTAACGATGAATGAAAGGTGGGATGTCTTAAAAAGTGTGCTTGTAGGAAGTGCAAAAGAAACATGTGGTGAAGCTAAAGTTGGACGTAAGAAAGGCGATGCATGGTGGGATAATGATGTGAAAGAAGCTGTAGATAAGAAGAAGAATGCTTGGAAAGACTTGCTGAGTGTGAAACAGTGTGACACATGTGAAAAAGAGCGAAAGAAAGAAGTTTACAAGACATGCAAGAAGGAAGTGCGTGAAGTTGTGAAAATGAAGAAAAAAATGCTTGAAGATGAAGAATGTAAGAAATTGTCTACGTATGCGAGTGAAAATATGAAGATTTTTTGGAAGGAAGTGAAACGAAAGAGGACGGGTTCAAGTGTGAACAGTATGAAAGGGATAAAAGACAAGGATGGATGTGTGTTAGTGAATGATGAATGTGTGCTACAGAGATGGAAGGAATATTTCGAAGATCTGTTTGAATGTGATGGTACAAATGCAAATGAGTATGACGACAGTGAAAGCAGTGTGAATGAAAACGATATGATAGACATGAATGAAATTTTGAATGCATTAAAAAAAGCGAAGTGCGGTAAAGCTGTAGGGTATGATTGTGTTGCCGTTGAGCTCATCAAGTCTGGTGGACCGGGGGCTCTCGCGTGGTGTTTGGAGCTTTTCAACGATTGTTGGAGAGAAGGTGTTACACCAGAGGATTGGAAGAGGGCTATCATCTGCCCCCTGTACAAAGGGAAAGGCTCTAGGCTTGAATGCGGGAGTTATCGGGCTATTAGCTTGCTGAGCTCAATAGGGAAACTGTATGGTAGAATTTTGATTGAGAGAGTACGAAAGATAACTGAGTGTAAGATATGGGATGCGCAAGGAGCTTTTTTGAATGGCAGAGGGTGCACCGATCAGATCTTCTCCCTGCGAATGGTTATAGAGAAGTTTCTGGGTAAACACCAGAGGCTTTTTTGTGCGTTCGTGGATCTGGAGAAAGCATATGATCGAGTGGACCGGGAAAGGTTGTGGCGCGTGTTGTCGGAGTATGGGGTGAGCAGCCGGTTGATCCGCGCAATATCTTCACTTTACGTGGGAAGCTCCGCTTGCGTGAGGGTAAATAACACTCTCTCGGAGTGGTTTGTCCTCACCAAAGGAGTGAAGCAAGGTTGTGTCATGTCTCCGTGGCTGTTCAACCTATTCTTCGACTACTGTATGCGACCTGTGAAAGAGATGGATGTTGGTGTCGAGCTGAATGGGTTTCGGGTGAATGCATTGATGTACGCAGATGATTTGGTGTTAATGGCTGAGAGTGAAAGGGACTTACAAGAGATTGTTACGTGTGTGTATGATAGTTGCAATTTGAATGATTTGAAAATGAACGTTATGAAGACGAAAGTTCTTGTTTTTGAAAGAGAGAATGAAAAAACGATTTGCGAGATTAAAGTTGGTGACGAATGTTTGGAGCAAGTAAGTGAGTATGTATATTTGGGAAGTATGTTTACGAGGGATGGAAGATGCGATAGGGACATTGAAAGAAGGAAAGTGGCCGGTGCTAGAGTAAACGGTGCACTTCGACCCATTGTCAGCAATGACAATGTGTCGAACATGGCTAAAATGCTGGTGCACAATACCATTCTGGTACCGTCACTTACGTATGCAAGCGAGACATGGACGTGGTTGAAGAAGGACGAAAGTGGAATAAATGCAGTAGAGATGCGATCGTTGAGAAGAATGGTTGGTAAAACGCTGCGTGATAGAGTGAAGAATGAGGATATTAGAAGAATGAGCGGATGCAAGAAGACTGTTGTGGACAGAATGCGTGTAAATAAATTGAGATGGTTTGGTCACGTGGAACGAATGAAAGAGGAAAGAATGACAAAGAAGATATACTTATCTGAAAGAAAGGGTGTGAGGAAACGCGGGCGTCCGAGAACCACGTGGCTTGATCACGTGGATCAAATTCTCAAGGACGGCCGCGTGTTGAGTAAGAGGAACCGACGTGCGTGTATGAGGAACTGTATGAATGTGGAGGAAGCGAAGGAAGTGTGTAAAGATAGATCTGTTTGGCGTTCCGTTCTCTCTGCCTACCCCACTTGGGACACGGCGTGAGGGTATAGTATAGTATAGTATAGTAATAAGTTCTAATTCGTATTCAAAGTTTTCCGTACTAATTTAGTAAATTAGTTCATTTTGACACCTTAGTACAACTATAAATTTCGAGAATCTATGGATTTCGTATTCAGAATGAAATTTTAATAAATTTTGTTATAAAAATAAAATCAAAAACACTGTTTACTTTCACTTGTTATTTATTTTAAATATTTTAGCAAAGATCTTTCGTTATATTAACATCATCAGTGCTCACTTACAACTAAACACAAAACAAAATCTGCTGGTATACATAAGCATTATACATTTGTATGGGGATTTCCCATTTCTAAGAAATAATAATTATGTGGTTGGTTTACAAGGTGGATCGGAATATACAAAAGGATAGATAAGAGGTGAGGACAATGGAGGGATCTGTTTATTTATAACAGTACAACTATTATTTATCACATGCCTATTAATTTCAATATTTTCTAAGATATTTAAATTATATCCTTTGGATGATTTATGTAGAATATCAATGTTATCCAGATCTATTGAGTGTCCCGTATCACGACAATGGTCAGCCATTTCTGAGTTTATTGAAATATTTTTTACAGCCTTTTTGTGTTCCTCAACCCTTTGTCTGATTTTTCTTCCTGTTTGTCCAATATATGATGTGGCACAATTCTTACAGTTTAACTTGTATACTCCCGAGTAATCCAATTTGTTGATTGTCCTTTTTTTACGATTAAAAATTAGTTTGCCTATATTATTTTTAGTATAGTATGCTGGTTTGAAATCTGCTTTCTTGCATTTTGTACTACATTCATCCGTAGCATTACCCACATACAGTAATTTTCTCCAGTGCTTGATATCTGTGTCTGTTGTTTTTGGATATATAAATTTATGTATTAACTGTTGTTTGATTTTTTTATTTAATAGTGAATGTATTAACATGCTATTGTATCCATTATTGTTTGCAATGTCAATTATAGTGTTCAATTCTTTATTGTAATTATCTTGATTAAGTGGTATGGATAACAGTCGGTGAATCATCGAATGGAATGCCGCCATCTTATGCGTTATTGGATGGTTTGATTTTGAATGAATTATTGTGTCAGTGTATGTAGATTTACGGTATATTTGAAACTCGTATTTATTATCAGTTCTTAATATAGTCAGATCTAGGAAGTTTATTGCGTTATTTTCTTCTAGTTCCATGGTAAATTTAATGTTTTTATTCATACTATTTAAAAAAGTGAAAAATGTATCCAGCTGTCTTCTCGTACCACTGAATGTGCAAAAAATGTCATCCACGTATCTTGCGTAATTATTAATGAGTTTTAGTAGTGGATGTCCTGACTCAAAGAGGTTTTCTTCAAAATGGTTCATGTAGATGTCCGCTAGTAGAGGTGATAATGGATTACCCATAGGAAGACCATTTATTTGCTGGTATATGCAGTCGTTGAAACAGAGATAATTTTGATTAATGCATTCGTTGAGAGTATCATTTATACCTTGAATTATTTTAGGGTCGGTGCAGTTCTTGGTCAAAATATCATTAACGATTTTCATTGTCTCATTTACAGGAATGTTTGTAAACAAACTCTTTACATCGAAAGACACCATTATGCAGTTTTTAAGGGGTACACTATTTTTTAACTTATTACTGAATTCGATCGAATTTTTAATGGAATATTTAGGTTTAAAATTTGTGGTATTTAGAAATAACGTATTAATATATTTGGATAGATGTGATGCTGGAGCTTGTGTGTATGAACAAACTGGTCTAATCGGATTACCTTCTTTGTGTATCTTGACTAATCCATATAATTGTGGAGGCATTGGGTTCATAACCGATAGTTTATATTTTTGAATATTATCAAAAATATATCTATGTTTATTAACAACACTTTTTACATTTCGTTGATATTTTTCCGTCGGATCCTTTTCAATTTTCTTGAAGACATTGGTATCCATCAGCAATTCATCCATTTTATTTATGTAATCACTATCATTTAAAATTACAATTGAGTTTCCCTTATCGGCGCGGGTAACTGTCAGACTATTATTTTTAGTGAATTTGCTAAACTCTTTTAATATCACATTTTCATTTTCTTTTAATTTTGGTGTGTTTAAATTTTTTCGAATGATTTTAGTACACTGATATTTTTTGTCACTATCTTTTTTGTTATCTAACGCGATCTCCAGATCTATTGCCAGCTGTCTTAAATTATTGTTATTAACTGAATTTAAATTATATTTATAACCTTTATCCAAAATTTTCACATATTTATTATCAATGTTCTCTGTACTAAGATTTATAACTCTATTGTGAAAAGTTGTTTTCTTTTGTTGATTATTCGAAATGTCGTTTTTATTTTGACTTTTGTTTACATTTACAGAAATTAAATGACGCAATTTCTTATCTAACACTTTTTTCTTATTGAATGCAATTTTACTAACATTTTCGTACACTTTATCTTCAATCAGATCCCATTCTACTCGGTGTAATTCACTAGTCAAACACGAATGTAAAAGTTTAACAAATATTTGCATATTATTTTGAATCACAAAACACTTTTTAATTTCACTTTTTATCCACATTAATTTAGCTTTTCTAGTTAAATCAATTGCTGTAGGTGATTTATTATTACATTTAATACTGCCCGTGTAGTTAGGAAAGACATTATTTTTAATACACTTTTGGTTAAAATATATCTTTAAACCCAACAGTCTTTGTTTTGCCTTGAGCTGCAAGTATTTTACTACCTTTTGGCCTGTACTGGCTGTAATTAAACTATTAATTTTTTCGGTAGTCACTTGGTGAAAGTTCATTTTTAATAAATTTTGTTATAAAAATAAAATCAAATAATTAAAAATAAAATGAAATTTTAGTTGACAGCCGACGACTAAAATAAGTTGGATTTGGCAGAATTTTATTCGCGACTTTTAATGTGCGAAAATTATTAGTTGCTGTCATTTTACTGCAGAATATTGCTATATTTTGGAAGTGTTAAGTTGTTTTTTCAATTAAAAGTAAAAATTTATATTTTTAAGGCCCCCGCAACTCTTAGCATGTATAAAAAGTAAAATTATACCACCACCGACGCAAATACGAACGCCAAAATATATCGGCAAATCTGACATTTCACAATTTTCACGCGCGACAACTATTAAATTGTTGCCAGAAGTGTAAATCGGAACGTGAAAAACATTTTGTATTGCGGCATCACTGACTAATATTAGTTTGTCCCATTGATTTTACCGTTTGCCCTTGGTGGTTCTCGAGTTTATAGTTGTTTATAGTTCATAACTAATGCTGAATACTATATAATAACTAATATTAATCAACTATTAGTTAGTTCATTAAGATTCAGAATTGGCCCTACTGATTCGCGACTAAGGGTGCTAACACAAAGAAAGCGGGTTACCTGCTTTCAGATGCCTGGTCTACCGGCGCCGAGAATGTTTACATGCATTTCAATGGACACGAACATAGTAAAAGCAGGAACGCCGATTGCGATTTACTTTGCCGGCGCTTACCGGCACTTATCGGCGCTGGCAACCTGCTTTCTTTGTGTTTGTACACTAATACTAGACTTAGATCACAAAAAAAGACCGTGACTTAATTTCATATTCTTGACACTTTCATTTTCTCTTTCTTATTTGGGTTTTTGAACTTATTCGGATACTAATTTAGCGGCCCGTTTACAATAATTTGAATTTTTATCGTATTATCTATGGTTTCAGTAACTTTTCAAATGTATACATGCGGCCCGAAGAAAAAAAGGTTGAGTAGGTATATGGCTAACAGGGTGATCGTCCAGAGAGAGGCATATGAACGCCTCATTAGTAACGGGTATAAAGTATCCGAGCAATAGTAGTGAAATAATATTATCATAGACATCGCTACTCACTACTAACCGAATGTAGGTAAAACCATCAAACGCAGCCAACAATATAGAGAGGAAGTGCTTTTTATTATTATTATTATGTTAACTTACGCTATATTCACTTGTGTCCTCTCGTCCCCTCATTTTTAACATAATATTATTAATAATATACTATGCGGATTTGGAAGCATCCATTCCGAACGATTGTCAGAAGTCAGAATAGATATAAGAATGAATTCTGATGAATGTCTTATAATATTCATCGGCAGAGAGATGAGGACTCGCATGCTTATTATTATTATTTAATATGCAGTTTGTCTACTGGCTACCCCACTTGTGGAAGATGTTGTGATGGGTACTGTGTGGAAAAAAAAACAAATTAAAGTGCTTTCCATGACAGTTCAATGATAAGAGGTATCGATGTCAAAATAGGCAAAAAAAGGGATGGGAAAGTACGGAAAAAATATCGAAGCGGGCATCTGCCCCCTCCCCTCCTCCTTCATATCTTCAATTTTACTTATAAATTCTGCATACGCCACGTTAAATATTTATAAATTTCTCCAGCCAGACCATTAAACATTTGAATAGCCTTTCCTACTGGGTACTTTATACCAATATGTTTGTTCTGCTTTATGGCTGGTAAAGCTATGTTTCACGATTCAGCTGGCTACCCCACTTGTGAGAGATACTGTGAAGGTACGGATACTCACTGATAGACAAATAGTGTTATCTGGTTGAGAATACAGTGGTACCTTGACATACGAGTTTGATTCGTTTTGCAACATTGCCGGTATTTCAAATTACTCGTATCTCAAAGCAAATTTCCCCATTGTAATTAATTGAACTGCCATTAATCCGTTCCAGCTCCCAAAATGTCACACCGGTTATTTTTGTTACGTGTTTTTGAATAAGAAAAATATACATATTTATAAATGACAAAAAATATTTTACAAAAACATAATAAAAGAGAAATTAAAGAAAAAAACTATAGATTTATAAAGTGTTACTTTCGCTTAATTTTGGCCACTGCTTTTCTCTTCACCGGTCTTTGCCTTTTTCGCCAAGCTTTTCTCACTTTCACCTGTTTTCGGCTGTTTAAAAAAAACCTGTACAAGGAGGTTTGTTTCTTCCTCCCTTTCAGAATGTTCCGGAAATGAGTTAGGCAAGTGTCATTAACTAACTCGTATTTCAAAGCAAAAAATCGCTTGCTCGATGGCTCGTATGTCAAAGTACCACCTACAGTAGTGGCCATAAGTATGGAAACGCTTAACAAAATGTATGAAAATTATCAAATTCAAGTATTTTTTCTTTTTGTGGGGACAACAAATGAATAAATAAATATTAAAATGTTAAAATAATCACATCAATATTTATAAAACAAATAAAAAAAAGAGAATTTCAATCGTTGCAGGGGCATCTCATAATGGGCTATCAAAACTTATTAATGTTGATGGTTGAAATAAAACCACCATTGAATGGTAAAAAAAAACCGATAACTCATCCAAAAATTTTTTTTTAAAAAATAACAATATTAGTGACACTATTAGTCAACCATATTTTTTTTTTTTTGAATGAGTGCATTAAAAACTTAACTTTTCTAGGAATTTAAACAAAATTCTAAGCGTTTCCATTCTTATGGCCACTACTGTATTTATGGTAAATTCCTATATGTATGATAATTATGTAAATGGTTTAAATTTTACGAGTAAACCTACGAAAACCAACGCAAGATGCATGTTATTTGATCCACGTTTCAACACGCTCGTTTCTAAGCCCACACGGTGAACAGAGACCGTTTATTCCGCCGACTGGTCCGCCAACTCAAAAACACACAATATTGTAAAGTAAACAGTATAGTAGGTACCTACTCACCTATAAGAAAATGTTCATTCAAGATTCTACTAAGCAAACAGGTAGATTTTAAACATTTTAATTCTAAAAAGTGAAATCAATTGCACCTACATGAAAAATATTTACAATCACGAGCGTAGGTACCTAGGGGAGGGGGCTGTCATTCTGGGATCTCAAAAATTGTAGAGAAATAGGTAAAATTAGTATGGTAAATTGGAATCGAAGTAGAAACCTGCTTAGAAGTTAGATTAAATATCTATAAAGTGGTTATAAATTGCTGTACAAAAATGAGGAGATCGTGAAATATTTAAAAAAAAATTTACGAAATTGTAAATTTGACGACTAAGTTGGAAATTGATTGATTATTCTTGTAAAATGATAAGGGTACTATGCGTGTATTTCTAGGTTGCATTTTTTTTCTCTATTTACTTTATTTTAATGTTTTTATCTAGGTACTCAAATGTTTTTTTTTTGCAGGATTTTGTTTAGTTAAATGTTTATTCTCCATTGATTAAGTTATAGGTTTCTTAGTTATGTATGCTATTTTACTTTTTTGTATTTTCTATTTTGATGTTCTATGATTTTTTGTTTAAGGCTTACCTATAGCCGTTTATTGTATAAAAATAAATAAATAAATTTTGCGTGAAAACAAAATTGCTAAATCGTGAAAAGTGAGATTAAAAATATATATAAAACACATTTGCTAGTTGTAACAATAAAAAAATGCCAGGTGCTGCCCTCCTAGATAAAATCCTCGATACGCCTATGTATACAACGTACACATTAATTAAATGAAGATTAAAGAAAATGTAGAGTAAACATAAATATTCTGTACTAATCACTAACATTGTAAAAGTTAAAAGTGTCTTAAATTCATAATTCATTGTTTATTGATTATTTGTTTGTGTTGTTAAATATTTTATAATTGTATATTTTAATAATCTTAAATCTTATGTTGAATTTCCCAATTTTGATGATTTATTGTTAGTTCTGTCTTTTATCAATTAATTTTTAACGAATGGTTTATATGTATTATATTTATCATACTTTTTTTTTATTGTGTATTGTCCTTTTTTCATAGTTACTCCTTTTCTTGTTTGAACGTACTGTCTGTCGTGCATTTTCTATAATTATATTTTATACATGTAAAAGGCTCACGCCGTATATTGCAATAAATAAAAATAAAAAGCTGAAAGACCACTGCCCCTGCGAATAAAACGAATCTGGACAAGACATATGACCAGGTGTTCAGACTCAAAGTGGACAAAGAAGTTCTGGAGTACCTTACTGATAACTAGTGTTGTGGAATTCTCAAGAAATAATTATTCGAGAAATTTACCGAGAAATTTCTCGGTTAATTTCTCGAAGTAGAGAATTATCCGAGAATTTTTTTTATTTTTTATTTAACAGTATAATAATAATAAACACTTTATTCAATCAATCAATAACAATGTACAAATGTTGAGACAATTTATCACCAATATAGCTACAATTAATTATGGAAACAAAAAAATGATAGGTACCTACATAGAAAAAAGTGCTAACAACTGATAAAAAATCTTGATGGTTGACACCCCACATGCCCATATTTAAGTTTAAAAAAAATTGCAGGTACTTACATGGAAAAAAGTGTTAATAACCTCTGATTTGGGCCTTAATCAGCCCCACAAATTTTTGGATCAATCAGGTTGGCTGCGAAGTATACTGGGCGAAAGGTAATAATACCACTAAAAAGAATTATGGAGAGAAATTTCTCTTCCATCAGAGGAGAAATTTCTCGTTCTCGAGAAATTTCTCTGGAGAATTTTCTCTTCTCACATCACTACTGATAACAGACAGGAAAAGCATTGGAAAAGCTCGGGCTGGATGGTCAGATGTTGTAAGGCGGATCTCTGGGATGAAGAGGATGTAGCAAGTTCGGGACAAAAAAAGAGTGGAAATGCTATATCCAAATATTCTAGAAAAAATACAATATTGGGTTAGTTGGAAAAGATCACGCCTTTGCGATGAACTCGCCCTCTGTGTTTTGAGTATATCTAATTTGAATGCATTTATCTATAAAATTGTATAGTTTGTGATCAATTTACAGTAAAGAATGAATAAATAAATAAATAATGTTGGTTTTATATAACGCTGTCACCTGCATAGTTGTATTATAATATTATGGTCGCTCAATTTAGTATTATTTCGTCGTTTATATTTAGTCGCCCAGCTAGTACCTTTGTATGTTCTTTCTGTATTTTTTGCAACCTATAATTTTCATATTCTGTCACTAGTTTAAATATTATTATCTTAAATTTATTAATTCGACGTACTTAGTTCTATGAATGACCTAAATCCGTTTTTGGTTTCATACTGTGACTAGATGTCAATAATATGTGTACATGATTTTCTAGGCATCAATGTATATGCTCGAGAGTTCATTATTTTGCAAATAATTGCTAATAAAAAACTGAGTATTTCATGTTAATCTTATATGGAATCATGACATACTTAAGTAGAGGTACATTATTTAATAACTAGGTTTATACCTGGCTTCATTTGGAGACGATTATGAGCAACTGTCTTGCAAAATGTCGAAATAAGTGGCAAAAATAACACCCCATGAATTGTTTTTTTTTGACATACATATATTTATGAACATAACAAATAGACATTTGGCTATAACAAGGCTGCAGTTTTAAAGCAAATTCAAATAAAAATGTGCTTTCATCCGTCGCAATAAGGTCTAAAAAATAGCGGTAGGTAATGTTGAATTTACGGATTTTCTCTGATGAGAGGTCAGTTTTATTTTCGAGGAACACAATTGGAAGGATGAAAATTTTAATGGAAATCATTCGTTTTTCTTATTTATTTATTTATAATAAATCACAAAACATACTACAATAACTATAAGAATACCTAAAAACGCAGATACAAACGTAAAATCTCTAAAATCGGCTATCATCCATCACCGCATGCTTCCTCTCATTCAATTTTCCGGCAAAACATTTGTTGTTGAGTAAAATATATCTCAATTTACTAGGCACCACAATTAATTTAGCAAATATATGACATGGTTTTGCGTAATAAAGGCGTCTATAGATGACAGCAGCCGTAGTCAGAACACGTTTTAGCGTTATGTAGTCGTTCGACTATAGACGACTTTGCGAGAAAGTATCAATTTTCGTAGCTAAAATAGGTACTCAATAACATATTAATTGTGTCGGTGCACACGTAGTAGAATTCCATAATTATGTAATTGAAACAAGTGTTTCTTTCTACTATAGATTATTGATTCCGAGAGAGACGTCTTTCCACTTATCAGGTCATTATCAGTTTGAGATTCTCAAAGATTGATAATGACCAGAAAGACGTCTCTCTAGAAAGAAACACTTGTTTCAATTGCCTACATAATTACTCAATAACATATCAACGAACGAACTATATTATTTATGTGGACGTTATTATGAAACTCAAGTTACAAATTCGTCTGTAGACAGGTAGAATTGTGATTAAATTAATAACAATGAAGGCAGCAGATAATATAAGTATTGGTACCTTTTCAAGGTGAGTAGGTGGACGAGGTGGACAATGTGTTGTCCATACTGGGATGAATGACTAAACATTAATAATATTCCTTTTACGCAATGCGTTTTGTTATAATAATATTATTATTGCAAGATAATCGTCTACTCATTGTAAATAATATCATATTATTGAAAGATATGCGCATTAAAATAATAATATTATTAATTTTAATTATTTTGGCGGTTGGTCATCGATTTCGCCCGCCTACTTTGTTAATTGTTAATTTTTCTTTGTATCCATTGTTAATCTATAATAGTTCAATATTAAATGACAAATTTGTAAAACTTATAACAACAAAGCGGAGATGAGAACTTATTGTTCACATCTAATTTGTCATCATCATCGAAATACTGCCAAGACAATCAATTTAAGTAATTTATTTTGTAATCGTGATATTAATTGTTTGTCGTGTAATTCATAATATTTCCAGCCATTTTGTAAAGCAAACAAAATGTTTTTAAGAGGATTAAAAAATAGAGAATGAAAATAATTATTTTATCGTGTACGAACAATTGCATTGATTTTATCACTAGGTGTATCAGTTTCCTTAGTGATGAAAACCAAAATAAAATATCTGTACCGTTGAGATGAATTAAAATATTTTATAAATTAGTATATTTTTTATGACAATAAATTTGAATGAGTAAAATTCAATTGCAGTAAAATTATATTTTTTTTTGTGTTGTTTTGAAAAAATAGGTAAAATTAACTCATTAATTAACTCATTATAGTACATTAATCGCTTCAATCGATTGTTTTATTTTCAAAAAGAAATTAACATCACTACGGGAAAATGACGCCATAGACAATAAATCAATGTAGGCAGTAAATTTCTTTTTTATTTTATTTGTAAGTATTTCACTTTGATTTGTTATAAGAATCTTGAAAATAAAGGCATCATTCTTTTATTTTCAATTGTTATAGCAGGATGTTTTAATATTAAAAAATGATGGAATGTCGCTGTAAAATAATTTAATTATATTATTTTTCTTGCATTGATTTTATCGTAGTTTACTAGTGGAGCTTGTCAATAACACAAATGTCAAATGAAAATTGTCAAGTAGTTTGCGTCGGTGCATAAATTCCTATTGTTTGAAATAATCAATTTTTAAAAAGAAAATGCTACATCTAACTCAGTGAAATGTGGTGAATTTATGCATTTATTACATTAAGTAAGTATAATTAGCATTGTTTCTCACATCTTCGACGTACTTGTTTCGTTTGAAAACGCTTCAGTTAAGAGGTTTTCTTATCGATTACATTGAATTCCCAAAGGAGTTTTCAAGTGGTAGAATGGGTCTTTTTATTCATTCTTACAATTTTTATTGAACGCCTCACAACTACAGGCGTTGGTCAAATATATCACCTACATATAAACTGAAAAACAAAATTTTGAGACCATTTAAATATCTTATTATTCATTGGGCCGATGATATTGAAAAGTTTACTTAATTTTCGAACGTATCCTAGCTTGTTATCCTTTTATTATGTTTTCAATTGATTGTGCCAATAAAATCAGACAAAATTTCATTCAATTATTTATTAGTAAATCAATATAAAGTCTAATTTGCTTAGGTAGTAAAATTGAAGAAAATTTTTGCAATTTTCATACTTGCATTTCCTGTGTTTTGTGTTGAATATTTTGAAATGAGAACATTTTTTAAAATTACTCTTGTCCAAAAAAACTGCTATGATCTCATTGTTAGGGTGTAAATCTTGATAATGGCAATTTTGGTTTACTGGAAAATATTGATATTAGGTATATTTTTGTTATGTTTTGTATTATATATGCCTACACTACATCTTTTGCAAATGGAGTAAATTTTGTATTCGTTGCAAATGCTGTAAAATATGCATAAATAAAAATTAAACGAAAAGATTGTTGACAAATTTCTCCAAAACAAGTGATTTTATACAAATTAATTTATTTGTTGTTTTTTATAAGATTTGCTGTGTAAAAATAAATATATTGGAAGAGGTTTATAAAAATAAATGAAGGGATGAAAATAAGTGATTTATTTATTTAAGTATTCATTCTTGACTGTATATTGATTACAAACAATATTATTTGTCACTATATAATTTATTTTTACCACTTTAACAATACAAATCATGTAAACTATTTTTATTGTCACAAACTTAATTAGATTTCATCTCATATTTCTATTTTATTAAATTATCACTTAATTTAAAGGCAACAAACACCAAAACCAAAACTATTCTATAAAAAAGTACTTTATTTTAGTCAGGAAATAAAAAATAATAATCAATATTTAACTATTGTTTACTATAAAAATTGGAAATGTTATGGGTTCAGACAGCTACTAGAGCCCATCTACCCAAAACTAAATAATCAAATATATTCTGTTTTCACATTTGCAGGCTAAAACCATAGACAGTCATGGACGACATGAATATGGCAACAGTATCACACGGACAAGATCGTCAACACATCATGGAGTCTCAATATAGCAATACGCAAGTCGAGTCTATTGAAGCCATCAAACAGAGATACGCAAACCTTTACCAGCAATACAGTGGGATTATTGAGCCTAATATAGATATTCAAAAAGATGTAAATTATCATATGGATTATCCCCTTTACGATACAACCGCAACCGAACAACATTTATCACAAATAAGTGATGAAATTCAAGACAGTATTCAACATCAGCAACAAATCCCTAGCACTTCTTCAGGAATGCAATTCAAAAACGAAGATAAACAGTATAATTTAGAATCTGATAAACAATACAACCTGGAGACAGAAGAACATTACAATCTCGAAGAAACAAATGATTCTTATAATGATTCGTTCGATGATGCGCAGAAATCTGAAAAGAAAGTTAAAAAGAAAAAGGGTAAAAAAGAAGAGAAGCAACCGAAAGAAAAAATGATGTTTTTTTGCAGCATTTGCGATAAAAGTTTCACAACTGCCGGCTCCCTCAAACGACATACACAAATACACACAGGCTATAAGCCTGTAAAGTGCGATCAATGTGAAAAATGTTTCCGCGATATGGGCAAATTGAAACAGCATCTAATAGTTCATCAAGGTAAAAGAGAAAGAGTTGTTGATTGTGATATTTGTCATAAAAAATTTGTCTGTAATAATAGTATGAAGAGGCATCGTATGATTCATAATGAAGAAAGACCGTTTACGTGTGAAATATGCCAGAAAAAATTTGTAGATTTAATTAGATTGAAAGAACACATGATGACTCACACGAGAGAGAGACGATTTGCTTGTGTCATTTGTCCTAAAAGGTTTACCATAATGACTAATTTGAAGAGGCATATGCTTACTCATACTGGTATTAAACCATTCCAATGCGATGAGTGTCCTCTTGCATTTAAAAGATTCGATACACTCAAAAAACACAAAGCAATCCTTCACAATCTCACTCAGAATAGCGACGGTAAACTTCCTCTGTTAGATAATAAAATGTTTTTTACCATAAATAGAAACGATTTTATTAAAGAAGAAGATCCAATTAATGTGAATAATGTACAAAATGAGCAAGACGAACAAAATACAGCTGAAGATGATGAAGATCAAGAAATAGAAGATAAGGTGGATGAAGAACATCAAGAAATGGAAGATAAAGTTGATGAAGATTATACTAGCGACCAAAGTGTTTCAAAATCAGTTATTATTAAACCGGAACCAGCGGAATCTAATGGAGCAGGCACCGACGATACAGAAACACCTAAATTTATCGAGATCTGCATTCCGAATATTAAAACTGAAAAACCTGACGTCAGTAGCGATGTTGAAGAAGAGGTAGCCAATTCTTTGACTAATAATGAAGCGAATGAGGGAGGTAACAAAGAAAAAGATAATTTTGTTGAAATATTCATTCCTAACACAAATAATGATGATTCGGAGGATGACATTCCATTAAACACTTTACAAATGAATGCAAAATTGAAAAAGAAGTCAGCAGATGGTAAATACTCTTGTGAAAAGTGTTCTAAGAAATTTAAAACTTCCAATGCGTTTAAACAGCACAAATGCCGTTACAAATGTCTTATTTGCCATAAATATTTCTTATCACTCACAAATCTCACGAGACACGTCACAAAACATCCAGCTCTCAAACCGTTCTCTTGTGATGAATGTCAGAAAAGATTCATGACTACGGATGAGTTGAATCGTCATAAATTGGTGCATAGTGATGATATTCCGTACCCTTGTGAATTGTGCGATGCGAAGTTTGTACGTTATCGTGAAATGATTATACACCGAGCAAATCACAAGGGTAAAAAATTGTACAAGTGTGATCATTGTGAGAAGATATTTACAAAACCAGTTCATCTAAAATCTCATAGGGCGATTCATACAGGCGAAAAGGCTTTCGAATGTGATATTTGTAATAAAAAATTTGCCATGCAGGGTGTTCTGAAAGTGCACAGAACGACACACAGCGTAGACCGTCCTTATCAATGTCATATTTGCTTGATGTCTTTCAAACAGTTGAGTACAAGAAGAAAACACATGCTCGTACATTCAGGTGAAAAAAGATATAAATGTGAAGAGTGCGGACATAAATTCACTCATTACACAAATTTGAAACGTCACGAATTGGTTCACAGCGATGTCAAACAATTTAAGTGTGATCTTTGCGGAAAGGAATTCAAACGTTTTAGTTATTTGAAGACGCATCAAATGACGCACACGGGAGAAAAACCTTTACAGTGTGACATCTGTAGTAAAAAATTTGCGCACACAACGAGTTTGCGATCTCACAAATTGATTCACAGCGGCGAGAGACCATTTGAGTGTCATTTATGCGGTAAAAAATTCACTCAATCTAGTAATTTGAAGAAGCATATTAGGGCTCATGGCACCGCTACAATTATTGTACAACCGAGCAGTATTCCTAAAGAATATTTACCAAAAGCGTTTGTTGAAGCTTTGAAGCAGCAAGAACAACAAGATATATTAATGCCAGACACGCAGTTACCAATTGGTTTACCAGAATGAATTGTGATGTTTAATAAATTTGATATGCATTTTTTGATCTAATCGAATAAGAATTGATATAGGTATTGCTTTTTTAGGTTTTTACAAAAAATTACACGGAAGAATTTTTATACGTTTAAAGGTATATACTATATATAGTATTCTGTTAATTTGCTTTTTTTATTATTGTAAACTTATTTGAAATTGTAAAACTGTATCTGTACTTGCTTGTATTATTTAATTTCTGCATTTTTGCCATTTCTTTTTCTATGCCAAAGAAACTTTTTAATATATTTGAATATTTAATATATTTATAACTTTTTAATATATTTGAATCAATCATTTTGTCTGCCAATGATGTATAGAAGTGATTCATATTAAAATTTAACTACCAATTTGTTTATAGAAATTCTCTTACATATATGTATATTTTGATATTTTTGTTTGTTTATTAATATGGATGTAAAAAGAAATCATCACTGAATTGATAAAAATTGAATGAAAACGTTCCTTGTAAGAGGGAAACAGTCATCTCTAATAAAATTCAACTTGTCGTTTAACAATTCTTGATGTAAGTTCATGATTATAAGGTGTTTAGCGAGATGTTTATTTTGAGAAGCACCCGGCTAATAATTGCTCTCTCACTCTTTTCCGTAAGGTTTCAAATGATCTATAAAGTAGTTGTTTTAAATTCAGCGATGAGGTTTGACACTCATCTCCTGAATGTGGGAATCCTTACGTCACATTGGAATCATTAAATATTTTACTGTCATAAACTTCACTAAAAACCATCGATAAATTGAAATTTGTGAAACAGGTTTTTCTCTGTTTATTTAAAAATAAAATAATGCTAATTAATTACAATGCAACATTAATTTCAACCATGCTCCATTTATTACATTGTAAAGCATAAATCGGCATAGAATAAGTTAAACTGTACTATTAATGTGCCAAATTATATTGAAATAATTATAGTTTTTAACATTACCATTTACTGAACATTTAAGCACATTGTGATATCATTGCTGTTTGATTTGTTTAAAGTAATTTACAATTTTTCATAATTTACCCAAGTCGATACAGCTAAGATATGGTATGCCCTAGTGGGGGTATAACTTTGGAATTAAAGTTATAAATTTATTACATTTTATTTAAGAGCGTGCCAATATTAACACCTTATAGTTTTTGTGTCAACATTATTTTTTTTAAATACGTACTATTTGAACTGTGATTAAAAACGATTGCAGAAATTCAGTTGTTATTTTACCGATAGTTGAAATATGATCAATATATTATATCAGATTAGGGTTGCTGGAAGACATTTCCTTTGGCAGGCAATATGTATACGCCTTTTGTACAAATCTATTGTGACAATAAAGTGTTTATTATTATTATAAAAATAAAAAAGGGATAGATTTGACTTACAATATTCTGTAAAATTCATGCAGAGAGAGGACAACTTTCGTGTGTTATTTGTATGCAGTTAATCCACTGATTACCTCACTTGTGGGAAATGCCGTGATGACATGAATGAATGAATATTTGTGTAATTTCTAATAAATCATTTAAGATTTGGTCTACTTATACTAGTCAGCTGAGGACTTATCCATATAACTCACCCTCTGTATTTTGATTGAATTTAATTTGAATATATTTTTTTGTATGTAATGTATTTATTTGTTTGTTATCAATGTACATTAAAGAATGAATAAACAAATATATCGCCTTACTCACAAAGAAATCAACTATCGGAGAATAATTAAAAAGAAATTGACAACCCAATGTATTTCTGCAATCATTATTATAGTTTAATTTAATTTAATATTATTTTTTACTGTATTAAATTCCTTTATTATTTAGTCAAAATGTTTGCCAAGGATCCATAACATTCCAAATTGTTCATTGTTATAAATTTACTGTCACTAGTGTAAAATATAATTAATCTAATGTAATAGTTTAAGGCCCAACGTTTTAAAGTGCTCCTAGAGTGCGTAATTTGCTTAAATTTGCTTTTACATTCAATTATCTTCAAATTTTTATTATTAAATGTGTTTAAATTATCCTATACACATAAACATATCTATAACTAATCGATTACATTTAAATTACTTACAGACCTGAAATGCTCTAACTATGATTCAATATTAATGTGAATCTGCAGCGTGTGACTGTGGTGCAGCACAGACCATGCCACACTTGTTGGAGTGTCAGTTGTGCCCTGTCGCAAGCACTATGGAGGATATTTTTGACCCATCGCCACATGCTGTGTGCTTTGCATAGTACTGAAGATCAGGTTGATTGGTTTTTCTGAGTTTCGCCACGATATATATAAGTAATTAATGTAATATTTTTTTTTTATTATTTTTTTTCTGTTTGTAATGTTCGTTGTTGTTTTTATGTGATTATTGTTAACACATAAAAGGCTAACGCCGTGAATCTATAATAGACAAATAAATATTTTATCTTCTATTTGACACCAAAATGTAAAAGACAGATTAGAGGTTTACGAGGATATGTCTTTGAGGGTTCTAAATGAATCTATCCTTTACCAGTTTCAGACTGTGTCCTCGATGTAAAATATTGAAATTTATCAAATGTAAAAGCAAATTTAACCAAATTAAGGGCTAGTTCAGGATAAATGGCACACTGAAATGTTGGATCTTAAACTAATGTTAGTTAATGAAAACAAAATGTACAAAATTTATATGTATCTTATAATTTTTAGCATTAAAATGGATGTAAAATTGTATAAATGTGATTGCTGTCAATGTGAATTAAGAAACAAAAATTGTTTGATTAATTTTCATCTATGCGAACCACACACAAAACTTTCTAAGTTTGTAAACTTGAACTTAGTCACACAGCTGACTTTTGAGTTGTAACCGATAGTTTAGGGTCAATTTCTACAATAGGTTATCCAGTTGTAGGTACACAGTACGAAAATATATTATATTGATGATCCTAATTGTATCTATTGTTATTATTATCTTTCGCTATACTGGTACGAGTAATCATGTAAGTTCCTATTGTAGAAATTGACCAAGATTAGTTGGAAGATATTTTTGTCTTTGCAATAAGCTCGCCTTCAGAAAAGAATTCAATATCATAAAATATATGAATAATTCATACAGATCGAGCCCAAATTAAAATGTGAATCTTGTATTATTGTTTTTTTTTAATTTGTTATATGTTTAACGTGTAAAAGGCTCACGCCGTGTACAAGTGATAAATAAATAAATTATGCGTACTAACACGACAATGTACAGTGCACCAAACACATAAACATGTAACACCCAGACCCAGGACAATATGATAAATTATTTTATTCATTTTCAATTATTTTATTCACAAGACCTCGTGATCCAATCACAAGAACATTACCTCTGCACAATACCGACACATTTTATACTCTACTATGATGCTTCTCGATGTTTTTACATTGGCATCATTTAACTGTCTTTCAGACGGTCACAAGGGCAATGGAGAATAGTGCAATCTTTGATTTTTGAATACATGATTTTTCAAAACATGAAAATTACATCTTTCGTCATAGAACTTTATCAAAAGAGATTCATAAGAAAACAAAAAATGTTTCTTTTGACTTAGATGATAGAGTAGAGTAAAACTGTGTGTCTTTGTTTTTATTTGATGATATAAACATTTAAAGTTTACATCCGATTTTGGATGCTGCTCTTTTAAAACTGTAAATCAAATCCCTTTCGAAAAATATTATCTTAATAAGTCCATTGCATCGTGTTATTCATCTCAGATGTAATATTCTTCTATGTACAATGTTTGAGTGTATATATTTTAGTAAAAATAATTGCCAATAATATAAGTAATTTATTAATAATTCAAGAGTTTTTGTGTTTACGCTGTGGAAATCCATTTTTAATTTTAATAAATAAAATATAAAAAGATATTATTGTTATTCTTGAAAATAAACTTATAAGTAAAAATGTAAATCCTGATATAATTAAGAAATTAATTGACTTAACTAAACTTTGTATGGAACAAAATTATTTCAAATTCGATAATCAATTTTATAAAATGTTAGATTCTTTAGCAATGGGCAATAAATTAAGTCCTCTCCTTAGTGAAATTTATATGGATCAATTTGAAGAAATTTTGTTTACATCTAATAATCCATTGTTGAACTGTATTTTCAAATACTTTAGATATGTAGATGATATTTTTTGTGTATGGACAGGAAGCAATAGACAGTTAAATATGTTTTTGAATTATATAAACTCAATAAATAAAAATTTGCAATTCACAGTAGAAGTTGAAAAAGATAAAAAAATAAGTTTCTTAGATTTAAATATAAGTATAGTTGATTGTAAGTTTAAATTTGGCGTGTATAGAAAACCAAGTTTTACCGACACTGTCATCCACTCATCATCTTGTCACCCATTACCACATAAAATGGCAGCATTTCAATCTATGATACACAGATTATTAAATATACCCTTGGATAAGGGAGAGTTTGATAAAGAATATAATACTATTTTACAAATAGCACATAACAATGGGTATGAAACTAGTATTGTAGATAAAATTATAAATAAAAAACAAAAATTAAATATGTTTAGAAAATACATTTATCCGGTAATGTCAAGATCAACTATTAAACCATTTAAAAAAATTTTATACACTGGTAGATTTACAAACGAACTTAATAAAATTGTTAAACAATCATTCAAAAGTGCATTTTATACCAATAATAATATAAACAAATTATTGTTTAATCATAAAGACAAGATAGATCGAATGGATGGTAGTGGTGTGTATTGTATTGGATGTAACGATTGTGATGCAAAATACATAGGACAGACATCTCGTACAGTGCGTACTAGATTTGCTGAACATAACAGGGCGTTTAGGGGAATGTCTACATATTCAGAAATTGCGGACCATTGTATCGAATATGACCATACATTTGACATAAACGGTACAAAGGTATTACATTCTGTGTGTGGGGCGGGTAGACTAAACGCCTTGGAAACATTAGAGATTTATAGGAATAAGAATAACATTGTAAATATACAGATCCCACCCTCATCTCCTTTGTTAGTATATCCTACTCCTGCCAACCATCCCGCCTCCATATCTACCATTACCCCTCCCACTACCTGCACCCTTCTCACCACATGAACAACAGCTCTCACAATTTTTAGATTTCAGTTTCCCTGAAGATGCCTACAAGTATAGGCGAAAACGTTCGGTATTAAACCTAACATAGTGGAGATTAAACAGTGCTCAATAATATCTTTTTATATTTTATTTATTAAAATTAAGTAATTTATATTGAATTAAACAAACTGGAGTAAAGTTTTGTATAAATAATTTATTTGATGTAGTACTATGTAAATAAGAAAATTCACAAATTGTGTCATACATAATATGTATTTGTATTTGCGACTTATAGAACCCTATAAGACTAACCTTTCCTCAAATGCAAGGTTCCCGACACTCCGAATGCCATTTTTTTATTATCAAACACGGGTAAAGTGTTAGAAATATTGCAGAAAAGTTATTAAATTGTTTCTTTTCTGAATGAATAGAGCTTATTAGTATCTTGTGTTTCCAAGTGGAACAAAGAATTGCTCATTGCGGTGTACAGACAGCTGGATGCGAACGTCAATCATCAAGCAAAAATCTTAAATCTTTCGGCGACAATTCGGAGCATTCTCCGAAGAAATATTCGAATGAATGCCTTCGTTACGTATCATGAATGGGTAATGAAGGCATTCATTCGAATATTTCTTCGGAGAATGCTCCGAATTGTCGCCGAAAGATTTAAGATTTTTTCTTAATGCTTGATGATTGACATTCGCATCCAGCTATCTGTACGCTGCCAATGATGAAGAAAGGACAAACACATTTTAATGGCACAAATCAAAATTTTTAACTATTTTATTTTTTTCTTTAAATCAATACTTTGATTATTTCTTCTTGTGTTTTTATCTATTTCTGCATTCATGAGATCCATTTCAAGCCTCCCTATAGTCAGATATATTTCTAGCACATATTTCTTGCATCCGAGCTAAAATTTTGCTAGTTAATAGCAGCGTCCACACAGTTGGATGAAAACATCAATCTTCAACCTTTTGGTGACAATTCGGAGCACTCTCCAAAGAAATATTTGAATGAATGCCTTCGTTACCCGTCCCAAGAAGAATGATTGAAGATTGATGATTGACGTTTTCATCCAGCTGTGTGGACGCTGCTAATTACATAGATGTGTCATAACTAGTAGCGTAAGGGCAGGATATAAAGAAAATTGCATCTTTCTTTATATATGATTAGAAGGAATTGTTTTTTTGAGTTTGACAATGACTTAGTAGAAACCTGGTCATTATATAATTAAATTCAAAGTAAAACTAAAACTAATTGTGTTTTCTTCCATATATAGGAATTTCTTTATCATAAATGTCGTTTACCTCACAAAATAGATACAAAAATCTTCGACTTGTGTTTTGAAATTTTAAAATTACTCATACGAGTGGTTTGTTTGAACAAAAATTAGACCAAAACTTTTACTTACTTTTTTTCACTTGCATTTACAAATATTTTTGATGTACATTTATACGTTCTAGTCGTGTTTATCTTCATGGCTGTTTAATAAAATAAATAAATAAATATTATTATTATTGATTAAAATAATACATTAAAATATTTTCCAAATATTGCATAAGTATTAATTTATTGATGTTTATATAAGAGATCTCATATTGTATTATATTATATTATATTAAATTATTCTAGGTAAATATGTATTGGATTAGTGAAAATTGTACAAATTAATATAAATAAAGGGAACACGGAAGGAACAAGCGAAAACAATAATTGTCAATAGTTTTGAGAAAAATAGCATTTCAGTTCTGACCCTCTAGACAAACCGCACTTGGCGAACGACTACAAACAAATTTTCGATAATAACTGCAGCCATAATGCATAATTACACGGTACATTGTCGAAAATTTGTCAGTAGTCCATCGCCAAGTGCGGTTTGTCTAGGTTCCTATTGACATTTTATGAAGCAGCATTTTGACAATGCTGACTAATATATTTTTTCCACTGTTGTTAAACCGCGTTCACACTTGTTGCGTCCACAATTGAACAAATATCCTGTATCTCTTTTGTACTCTTTGTCAATGAAGAAAATATTTATTTTCCTTCTCTTTTCTTTCATATAGCCACTGAGAGTAGAAAAAAGATATAGAACATCATTCGCATGGTAAGTGTGGACACAATTATTTGTACACAATATTATACATAAACTGGTGAAATGCTTGCATATCGACTTATTTGTTTTTTTTTTCAAAAATATTGACTTTGCTTGTTTTTTCCATGTACCCTTAAAATGTGTCATAGTTAAATATATAAAAACTTTCCAGAATGGTTTTGACATAAATTTATTTAAAAATAGTTTGATACATTCCATATCGTAAATAAATTCTACAAAGTGTAAATGAAACAATAATTTGTAGATTCTTACCAAGAACATAATATTTCAGTTACATAGGTTTCGACATGCCATGTCTTTCTCATACTAAAAAACATGACATGTCGAAACCTATGTAGCTGAAATATAAGTTTTTTGTAAAACTCTACAAATTATTCATCATATTTTGAACCACTCTAGATTAGTCATTCCAGTTAATTCTACTTACTGATATTCAACCTATTTGAATAGGTATCAACTAGGTAGGTATGTTGTATATTATGATACACATACATATCGTCGTTGGATCAATGAAACCTCTTATGTGTCAATTTTTTTCGAAGATGAGATATTGGTACCAAATTGTTCGGCCCGACGAGACGAATCGTTTGATACCAATATCTCATCTTCGAAAAAAATTGACACATAAGAGGTTTCATTGATCCAACGACGATATGTAAACTTCCTTTAGGAGTAAATGATACAGAGTTTCGACGCTTATGAATCGACTCAACGCTTGGTTAAGAGGACTCTTTAAACGGACATCCAATTGTTTCAAAAAGTTATAAAATAACTACAAATTATTGTTTCATTTACAATAATTAATATGGAGTTTTACAAAATAAATACAAATTCTATTAAAGTGGTGTTATTAACTTAAATCTGCAAGTACCCTAAGTGGAGGGTGTCACACTCACTTAATATGTTGTAATGTACAAGAACTCGTACTAGTATAATAAATATTGTTATTTTTTCCAAGATTCTACCAGTATTATTATTTACCAAATTATTAGATAAAATTGTGTGTTTTTTGTATAAAGTTTTCATTTTTAGATATATAGATATGAATGTATTGAATACATATTATTATGTTAATATTGATTTTCAGTGGAAAACTGCGTATTGTCAGTGGATTCATGATACCTCGTTTGTGCATTTATCGATATTTTATTTATTTACGACAAAAACCTTTTTTACATGTTATATACTTAGGTATAAATAATTTTTACATCGATAAAATTGAAAACAAAACATATACATAGCTTTGTCCCCTTGATTCAACCACTAGAAGACCTCTGCGCTCTATGGAACTGGCCGTAAATAGACTTACTGAGCCCAATAGAGCCGGTAAGTCCAATTTCTACGAGAGGGCCTTTGGTGTTGTTGGACCAGTTACGTGGAATCGCCTACCAGTGCTGCTGAGAGATGGTCAGACGGTCACTAGCTTCAGAGGCAAATTAAAGACTGAACTCTTCACTGGCGCCCTTGAGACGGTCTAGAGACTGTAAAACGGCGTCATAAATAAAATCATCCAAAATCATCATCATCATACATATTATGCAAATGTCAAAGATATAAAAACTCGTAAAAGACAATATAAAAGATATTTAAATTTAAAAAACAACGCACACACGTACAGAATATAACAATTTAAACCACAATATAAATATATAAAATGTCAAAGATATGAAGTTAAAATACATGTGAACAATCATTAATTACAGTTACTTATAAAAATAACAAGACCGACTGGATAAAAAAAAGATGGATCTATTATAATTATATAGTCAACAATATAAACGACAACACAGAACAATCTATATCATTCAACATGAGTTTGTCGGTGGCCTGGAGGTAGAGTCTCATGCACATGAGGTTCGTGGTTTGATCCCAGGTGCTGGCAAACTCCCCTTTCACGACACAAGCTTTTAGCTTGCTGTAAAAGGTGTATGAGGTTGTATTTGGGTTTATAACAAAAACCCAGTTAGATCTTTAAAAAAAAAACATGGGAATTTGCATTAACAAGTTCACAACCTCTGGATTCTCAACATTTACTGAAGATTTAAAAAAATATTTTGCTTTATAACATTTTCCATGTGTCTTATTTGTTACGTGGAAGGTGTCTTAGAAATCCTATAGTTTATTAGATATCCAGGGATGATTCGAATCTTACACAGAATCATTTTTTAAGTACGGCATGTGAGTTTTCACGAATTGTCCAAGAAAAAGCAGTACGTAAGAGATTTAATTTCTCTCAATAACTTCTTCCGTGGATATCTCAGCACATAGATCATTTCATCAGTAGATGTGGCTCCAAGAGACATATAAATTGGTATCAATATCTCATTTCAAAAAAAAAAACACATGGCGAGGATACATGGATCCACTGATGATATACATAACAGTTATATAGCATAGCCATCTTTTAAAATCATAGAAGAAGTTATGTAATAATTTTTTTTCTGCTGTATTGTTTTTTATTTAGAGATGTCAATAGACAATGTCCTTGTAAGACGAAAGACGTATCTCTAAATAAAAAAAAATATAATTTTTTTGAACATAACAAACAATACATAGACTATTTGATAACTTAAATCTAAACATCCTCCTTATAGAGACTAGTCTCCTGTAAAGGAGGGTTAGCAGAAAAAAACATTTATTTTTTTATTTTATCATGGAATTCTACTACCTAAACACCGACACAGTGAAAATAATACTAATTTTTCTGTTTTTGTTATAAATTTGTATTAATTTCTGACTTTATTACCAAATTGCATTTAGTTAAAAATCTAGAATAATTATCTGCCAATGATTACAAAGATAATTAATTTATCGTAAGTTATAGTAATCCAACATCCAACACAAATGCAATGAATTTATCCAAATATTAATAATTCAAAGATTGGCTTTTTGATCAATATTTCTTCCTAGAGTCCTAGATTCTACCATTAAGTTGCCGACTACCTGGATAGAATTAATAATACCTGTAAATTTTTTGTACTGTGTGTCTGAGCTGCAAGACTGTGCTATATGGCTGTTACGTTATTGCATTTTTTTTATATTTACCTTTACAAAATAGTCATAATTATTGTATATAAAATATCACACTATATTGTATTGTATTTTTCCTTAAGTATTTATTTTATTTGAATAAATGTAGGTATTGTGATTTTAAAAAGAAACATTTTCATTTTACCACCCATCTTGAATTGCTTTATTTTTTTATGACACGAAAAGAACGATCTGTATGTTCATTATATGCTGCTGTAAGTCCATTTGTTCGATATGTTATAAGTAAATGAATAAAATTTTCATTAATTGTATCGGCATTAACTTTGTAACACTTCATTTTAAATTATCAAGTAAAATAAAATAAATATTTACTATTTTGTTTTGTGTTACTGTTGAGTAAATTTTTGACATAAGGAATCCTTATCATAGAGATAATTGAGAACATTGTCTTTAAAATTATCCTTAAGTTAGCGCCGGCATTTAACCCCGCGCTATCTCGTAAGGATACCATCTGTCAGTGGGAAATAACCTAATTATAGTCATGTGTAACACAGATCCGACCCGAGTCAAATGTTCGGGTCCTTCCAAATTGACCCGCGGGTCTACAGATCACCTACGGATCTTACGGGTCCTAATGATCTGTTTGAGCGGAGACCCGTTGGATCTGTGAGGACCCGATGACCCGAAAGATCTGTTTGAGACGATGACATGTAGGATCCGTTTAAGCGGATGACACGTAAGTTCTGTATGTTTTGTTCACAAATTGAATAGAATGACCGTTTGTACTTACCCATACATACATACCATCACGCCGCTTCCCATACATACAAATCCGTATTCTAATAATATATTGTGTTTTATTGCTGGAAAGTATCGCAAAGTTTTGCTAGTCTCTAAGAACATTTTTCACAAAATAATACTACAATACACAAACACAAAATATTTCACAAAAAAATATCATGGCGAAACATTTTATGAAACCAATACTTTTTCATATAAAATGTTTACCTTTAATCAATAGCTTATCCACTATTTATTTCAACTAAACCTTTGCACAGTTCACAATAAAAAGTATTTTCCTAATTGAAATTAATTGGTAGTATGTTGTTTTTTTTCCTTTATTTATATTGTTTTTCTTTGTTTATGCATTATTTCTCTTGACTGTTTTTTTTTTAATTTGTATTATTTGTAAAGGCTGATACAGCTGTTTGTTATGTAAATAAATAAATATTTTATGGCCAATAAATGTTATTATTATTCTTATAATTATGGAGTACTCCGTTCAGATATTAAGTGTAAAAATCTCCATACCGTATGAAAGACAGTGGATCATAGACAATAAGCTATCAACACCGGAAACAGCTCCGACCCGTAGACACAGGTATATGCTGCAACCGGAAAGACCCGCGACCCGTGTATGTACCTACAGCGGAAACGGGTCCGAGCTAAAGACAAAGATCTGGGTTGTAACCGGAAAGACCCGTGACCCGAATCATATGTTCGGCTCACTGCTATCAGTGGACCCGAACGGGTCGGGTCGCCTCAAAGTGATCTGTTACCCATGACTACCTAATTATTACTAATTTATTCACCATAGTAACTCAATGTTACTATGGTGAATGCGATGTTGCCTATGTCAAAATCCTTAATTAGAGACACCTATCCATAAAGTGCATTGTCCTTAACTTCGATACATCGAGAATACCAATTTATCTTTCGCAAGGGACAGCTATCTTTAATTAAGGATCCTTATCTAGAGACAGTAAACCAACGAGAATAGCGGCTCTGGATTCAACCTGCCACTCAAAGAATGATCCACACCGAATAGGATTATGGCAAATGTGCAGATTATATGCACCAATAGATTTTATCCTCTTGTCCTGGGTTTGAATGTGGCTCACAATGCCAAATAATGAACCATATTGTGGAATGCCTTTGTTTGGCTTTGAGTTTGGTTTGGGGGACCAATACATGGTGAACAGCGATGCTGCTAAATGGCTGATAAATTTACCAATGAATCTCTAATCTGTATCCGACAGAAAATGTAAAACAATATAAACAGTAGAATACAGGATCACTTAACATATTGTAATAGGGTTATGTTTAATGTTCTAATTGTATTATGTTCAATATATTGTAAATAATAAGTAAATAAAAAAAATTGAGAAGATATTATGTAGTGGCGAGATTATCACTATCTAGTGATTTCTTCCAGCTAACCTAGATATAGGCATCCTGAAATCAAGTAATATAGCTACCGTAAAACTTGATCACATAATGAGAGGTAAAATATTTCATCCTACTACTGGTCATAGAAGGGAAGATTGAGGGCCATAGAGGGATTGGAAGAAGGCAGCTTTCTTGACTTCGAAACATCCGAAATTGGACTGGGATGAGAGGTGTTGAGGAGCTGTTTCATGCCCAGGACAGACAAAGTTTCTTCCAGGTGATCGTCAACGTCGGGAGGACCCGACAAGACAAATAAAAGAGACAGAAATCTTTATACAATATAAATTAAAAATATATATGTCTATAAAGGATTTAGTGTAAGGCACTCACACCCAACATGTAAACTGGAGTATGGGACTATATGGATTGGTTTGTAACACTACAAATAAAATAATATGTTGGACAAGAGAGATTGTTTTGGTATGTATGGTACACGATTCTTCCTTGTAAATGACAAAATAATAAATAATCAAATATGGATTTCCTTTTGCAAAATTAAAGTAAAACATAAATAGATCTTGTGTAATTATTTGATACCTATATAATTGTTCAATGTAGACTAGGTTTTTAACCTGGTTTTGCTCGGTGAATAGATATTAAATTAACAACAACAACAACAAAAAAACAGTTAATACTTGAGAAAATGGTGAAAAGTAAAATATTGACATTACAATAATTATATTGAATACAAGCGCTTTACACAAAATTACATTCAATGTAATCAATAATCATAATGTCGTTATTTCTCCTAACTAACCTAATATACGTCCCAACTCCCAACACACATTGATTTTTTATTCTCGTCTTGTTCTCAATTCAATACTTACAATTTATAAACAACAGTAAGTTGTCAAGTATTATTGGAAATAGTGTTGGGACACCTTTCTCACTTCTTCCGATTAGATTTTGCACAATGTTACATTGTGTAAGAATGGTTCTCCAATGGAAATGTGTGATTGGTATTATTAAAAGTATTATAGTGAATAAGATAATATAATGTTAAATATATCATGAAATGTAGTCAATATTTTGCAATTTGTACAGAGTTCAATAATTTCTATCACCTGCTTAGTAAAAACCCAGTAAAAAGTTGATACAATAATATACCTAAACAAATATACATATGTATGTACAAACGAACCATCTCAATTATTTACACATTGATATCTTGAACACAAAGGATACAACTTGTATTATTTCAATCGCAAATTCCTTTAGATTACAAGTGGAAGTAAGAACAACTGTTACATTAATATTAAAATAATAATTGCATAATGGAAAACTGATATAAATAACGTGAAAATGTGTGAAAAGTTTACTAGTTTATGTTTGACAAGTTTTGAAGCAATACCGATATAAAAATAGTTAAGTTTATAAGTTGAAGTTCTTCGAGGCAAGCATGGATTACATAAAGGTAAATTTTCAGCTTTTTTTTCTCTCATCCGTGAGACATTTTGAACATCAGAGATGAAAACATTACGTGCTATTGCGGGCAAAACTCTCAGAGACAGAATAAGAAATACTGAGATTAGGAACATATATGCAACACGGAGGACATGGTAAGATGGAATAAGGAAAAGGAGATGATTCTGAAGAGACCATGTGGATCGGATGGCTGAAAACAGAAATATAGCTGCAAAGGAAACACCAGTCGGTTTACGGCCCCGAGGAAGACCACCAAAAAATGGAAAGACAATTGGGCCCCAGTATCACAAGAGGCAACAACTTCTGAACTAACAGATCGATGATCTATAACACAAAAAAGAAGAAGATTTTTGTCAAAAGTCTAGGAAAGTTTACTATCTATACCCTCACACTGTACCGCAAAAGGGATAGACAGAGACAACGGGTTCTCCATTTTTCTGCAATTTTTGTGATTCCTTGAGAATTTGATCCACGTGTTCATAGTTCACCCATGTCCACGTTTTATTCCATCCCTTCTTTTAAATAAATACAATTAGTGTGGTAGAAAATTTTAGAATAATTTTAAATTTGACACTCTAATTTGTTTGTTACAGTTATCCATGTGCTTGGCAGCCATGTATCCCATAATTTGGGGACATGGCGTCACATCTTTCGGGCCCGCCGAAATGCATTACGAACCATGGAGTCCACATTACACCATTCGTCATCATCATCATGAAGCGAGTCATAGTTTACCGATTCATAATAAACATCACATGATTCCTGTAACGGCAATTGAGCAAATTCTTCAGCCCAGTTTGCACGAAACAAAACAAGCCTCTCATTATTATCAACAACCTCCAATGACAGCTCCGCAATCTATTTTTGTACAAATGCCTAGTTCTGCTCCTCCTTCTTCTCCTAGCCATTCAGCAGCAATGTCTCCTCAATATATAAAAGTTATCCAAATCCCTGTTGCACCACCAAAGTCAGAACATTCACCTTATCAAATAATCCAACTGCAACCTGTACTGCCTTCTACTTCTCATAATTTACCACCATTCCCAGTTCTTCGTATTCAAGCAATACCTGCAAATATGTCTCCTTCTTTATACCCAGGTCCTATGGTTCCTCCTACCTCACCAATGGCTCATCATTTCCCAATGTATTCCGGTCAACCTATAATGATGTCACCCAAGCCTGAAGTATCGTCGCATTATCATCCTGAAATGCATTATATGCCTACACCAAAAGAACATTATAAGGCACCAACTGCATCAGAAACGAAGGTTCAAACGCATTCATATGAAAGCAAATCAATGAAAAAGGAAGAACCCTACATCGCGCCAAAATTACGTAAGCATCCCATGACATTCCATGATCCGGAAGAAGTACCTGAATCCATCAAACAAACACTAAAATTAGCAGATCAATATCAAACAGTGCATACAAAAGTATTCCCTGAAAAATCAACAAGTGAATCGTCACATAAACATTCATTCTATAACACGCATGCTACAGAACATGCGTCTGTAATTTATCACAGTAAACCAATGGAACATCAAGTCTTAATGGATCATCACAAACCAATGGATCATTCTAGTTTGAATGGAAATGTTTATAAACTTCCAGTTTTTGCTATTGATAGACTTTTGCATCACCCACCAACATCTGCTCCACAACACGAACCTTCTAAAGAAGTATACCAATCTGCAGATATTCACACCCATTCTGAAAGATCGCCTGAACAAGCAAGCAGTAAAGGAGTACGATCATCAGATCTCCCACCTCTTATGCAATATCATATACAACAAGTTCACGTTCCCCATGCATCATCAACTCCACCAAAGATTGCTCAAAGTGTTGCTCAAATAATCACAAATCCTGTAACTCATCCTGTTCAGCAGCATATAATTATGCAGCCAGCACCTCAACTGAAACTGTTCCCTGTACATCCACGATTTTACGGAGATAGATTGTACCCTAAGCAACCAGCACAATACTTTTTGAAGAGTGTTCCAATGCCAAGTCATCCTGTGGAAATTCATCATAAAACTGTCCCTCCTCCGCCAGTTGCTGTGAATATTGCTCCTCCTCCGCCGATTGCTGTGAACATTGCTCCTCCTGTGCCTGCAACAATTAGTTATCAGTATGTCTCCAACGCTCCACCACATATGATTTCTATGACGGCAGAGGATGGTTCTCAGGGACATGTTCCTAGTGTAAGTGGTAGTGTAAAATCATGAATATCTTTTCTTATACGCAATGCAAAAATTCCATTGATCGACATAATACATCACATTGTTTTTCCGTCTTTGTTTTTAGGTACCACGAGATTACGCATTTGAATACTTGGTGAATGATGCTGGTACAAAGGATCTCAAATCCCAGAAAGAGAGCAGAAATGGGGATGTTGTCAAAGGTATAAATATATTTTTTAAGTCTTTTAAGCTTTTGATTTACGATGCCATAATAATACAAACAGATGGTTTTAAATTGGTTTAATATGTCTAGAAGCCTTCAGGTTTATAACCAATATTTTCCATCTTTCTTTTTTTCTTGTTGAATTGGGACCCTATGGGCCCAGGTGCTTCTTTCGGAGACATTTGTCTTCTATTATATTTTTATAACTGCTTTAAAAATATCAATGAGTTAGTTTCTTTTCTTTGATTTTTCTGAGACTTCAAACAATATTCTGTTCTTTCCGCATCATCCGTATTATAAACTACATCGTAACCTAATCATTTGTCATTCTTACTTTTCAATTAATTATTTTCATTTTGTCTTTCAGGAATGTACAGCTTAGTTCAGCCTGACGGTTTAACTAGGATTGTAACTTACCAGGCCGATGACAAAAATGGTTTCACAGCTCAGGTGAAAACTATAGCACCGGGGGCGCCAAAAGAAGGAAACCAGATGCCATAAAAGACTGAAATTACAAATAAAAAAAACAAACCAACATAGACCGATGAGACTTCTCTCATCGGTCTTCAACTTGTGTTAATTCATAAATATGAAAATGATCATCGTACACAAAGCGACACTATAGATAGGATTATTACCTTATCTGAATTATTAATGATATTCTAAGCTTTGAGTAAAAAAAAACAAATTAGGATTCTAACCAAGACCTTGACGGGACACTGCAGACTACGGAAGCACATGACAAAAATTGGACTGTCAGATACCACAGTTTGCAGATTTTGTTCAGAGGATAATGAAACACCTATCCACATCCTCTGTAATTGTGAAGTACTCGCTCGCAAACGAAGTCAAATCCTCGGAGGATCATTGATGGATTTTGAGAAAGTGAGGCTTCTCACACCAAGACAAATTGTGAGTTACATGACGCACCAAGGTCTTGAGAGTGAGATATGACGTAGAAGGATGTCACAATAGATCTACTATGATCGCTGTGACACAAGGGATGCAAGGACCCTTGACCTTAACTTAAAAAAAAGAAAAAAAACTTTATAGTCCTTTTTAAATTACCCTCTTATTGAGCTTATATTAATTATTGCTCATTTGCTATAATTGGAATACCTCCTATTCTTGAGGACAATAAGATAAATATTTTATTGGATACATAGAAATTACTTTCGAAAAATATTCCAAAAACTAGACACAAAGACTGATTTCTTTCGAAAACATTTTGTTGCATTAAATTATGTCTCCGATTTTTACTACCTCTGTTTAAAATATCATATACTTAGTAGATTATTTGATGCATATTTGTTATTTTCTATAACCTTTGATTTTTTTACGATATTATCAAATCCTATCTTATTTCAAGTAGACGTTTTGATATTTTCGTTGATTATAGGAATAAAAATATTGTTCATGTTCCTATACATTAATCGATTTTGATTTTTTATACCGTCATACCAATAAACTAATTTGGTTCTTGTAAAGCCAAGTTCTACCAGTGATATGTTATACCTAGATTTGCAATATGAATCTCAAACATGTAGGTACCATCAATAAAATCTCCTTGCGGTCCTTAGTGCTGCAATTTTTAGTTTGAAAAAAGCGACACACATATAAATTGTTTGTAGATAACAAGAGATAGACAATATGAGAATGGGGATTATTAATAACAGACGACAAAGGCCGGTAGATAGAGATGAATATATACAAAAGAAAAGAGATGAATATATATTACTCAGGTATTGTACCTCGACAGGTGGGTACACATTTTTAGAGAATATTTGTATGACATTGCGAATCTAGTTGTAACATATCACTGAGTTCTACACCTTTTCTTTTTGACAGATAATATATCTGTGGCGACAAGGTAAAGGGGCATAAGTCAGTTTTGCAGTGTTGAGTTATTCCCTCCACAGAAATGTACCTAGGTATAATATATATCATACCTCACAAAGAAATGGCATCAAGGATAGCCTATGGTACTAGGTAACCCTTGATGCCATTATTTGTGAGGTATGACATACACCTACATTTCTGTGGAGGGAATAACTCAAAACTGCAAAACTGACTCACGCCCCTTTACCTTGTCACCACAGATATTTTATTTATTTATTTTATTTAACAATAATTATACAGACATTACAATACATAGACTATTTGATAAAACTTAAATCTAAACATCCTCCTTATAGAGACAAGTCTCGTGTAAAGGAGGGTTATATATATTGTGTCATTTCACATTTTGATGTAATGATCTTTATAATTATTATACTTTTATGTTTAAACATTATGTTGTAGTGTGTGTATACTTAAATAAAATAAGATTTCGTATTTATTTATTTAATGTTAATAATAGTAAGTGCAAAATATAATTACCTATTGTTTTTCAATTGCCTTTTGCCATCTAAAAAATGAATATGTATGCCTTCCATGAGAGGCATGTCCTATAATAATAGCACAAAAATAGCTCAATATTGGGTATCATGTGGATTAGTCCACTTTGAATAGAAGAATATTACAAATTTTACATAAATTCCCACAGTTAACTCAATATTGGGCAGTGCCCTCTATTGGTTTGAAAACCTTTTTCATCAAGATACCTACAATAAACACCATGAAGTGAGCTCAGCAGGGTTACTCTTGACAAAACTGAACACGATCTTAATCTAGTCTTGATCTTGATCATACGACGCACGAAGGGACTATGGTCAAAAACACCGCGCTTCCGCTAACGCGCGAGCGGTTTTCGTGTATTTTTGGCCAATAGTCACTTCGTGCGTCGTATGATCAAGATCAAGACTAGATTAAGATCGTGTTTAGTTTTGTCAAGAGTAACCCTACAGGGCATCTAAAAAGGCCACTTTATATGAATCCTAATAGGATCAATTCCAACGGCAACATTTCACCTAATATGAATCATTTGATGAAATGAATTGCTCAATGTGGCCATTTTAGGCCCCCTGTGTGGCTTCCTTAATTTGGTACCATCACGGCATATCTCACAAGTGAGGTAGCCAGCAGACTAGCTGCATATAATAAATATCCAAGCTTTTCTCTCTGTGCCAAAAAGAAATTAAGACATTTAAGATGGGTGGCAACTGGTAAACCTTATCGCTGAATTTATGATGTTAAATGTCTTTATTGTTTTGAACAGTACATTCCAAAACTTACGGAAAAGAATTAGAGACCAATTCTTTGGCGAGTGCTCCATGGATTTTCAAATGCATGCATGAAATTATTTATTTCAATATAAGGTGCAACAAAATTACAAAGACTGTAAAAAGGACAGAATGATTACATTAATAATAAACAAATAAAAACTTTATTGGCAAAATATTACGATGTATTCGAGTATATCATGCTTACCAAAAGGACCAAAAGTCAGGCTTATCGTGTAAGCGATTCCAGCCAACTCGAAAAAAGGTAAATAAATAAAAAGAGAAAATATATTATATAGATATAATAATATATAAAAAAAATAGTAAATAAGATTGTAAAAGAAACTATGAATTCAATATATAATATATATGTATATTAGATATAAAAAAATAAAATAATAAAGCACATGTAACAAAAATAGGAAGGGAAATGGAAAAGAGAAAAAGGAGAGGATCTGCTCAGCGCAATTATTTACGCGAAAGAAAAAAGCACATGTGACGAGAGAAATTGAAAAATTTGTAGAAATACTAAAAACCGTCAATTTTTTTTTACAAAATGAATATAATGTTACAAAATAGCATTCAAGAAAAGAAACTAATTACATAATTGTTCAATACAACACTGAGAAAAATACTCACAACGAATCATTGGTACGTACTATCAGATTAGGACCAGAGATAGTATAAACGATCCATTAGTACAAATCTATAATATTAACTTTTCGCAAACAAGTCGTTGGTAATTTTACTATCTCTGGTCCTAATCTGATAGTACGTACCAATGATTCGTTGTGAAATTTCGTTACTATTTTTCTCAATGAATAATGTAATTAATTGACTAATATTGTTGAAATACGATACAAAACTTGATGAATCTACATAATTATATATGAATCAATCATTAATAATAATGATAGTAAAAACACTTTTGTTCTCAAAATAAATTTGTACAAAAGGTGTAGACATTCCAATATCTTCCAGTAAATCTAATGAGTATTGTAGATATATGAAATCAGCGATATGGTATTCCATCCATACTGAGTGTTTAATTTTTTTTATTGGCACAGAGAGAACAATCTCTAAGAATTTTGACATTATCAAAAAAAGCATTTTGGCATTATGGTGGAAAGCATACTACCTAAACACCGACACAGTGAATACATAGCCTAGTTCTTGTAAAATATCTTTAAAACTAAATTTATTTTTAGAAGTACCTACATATCTATGCCGAAAACCATTGATCATACAAAATTAAAATCAAGATCAAAAAAAATTGAAGAATGAAGTAGGTAGTACGATAATTCTGAATATTTTTCAGGTGAACTAACAATATTCCTTGAAAGCCAATTATTGCAGCCGCAATATCAAAAATAAACTTCACCTTACAGTTAGCAAATCTTTTTCTCTGTGTTTCCTACCTGGCTCCTTCGACTGAAACTGAAGACAACGTTGTACAAATGTAATCTGAAGAAAATTTGCGTGAGAAGAATTTCCGAATGTCCTAATCTTCAAAACATTAATTAAGCGTTACAATCACACTGATACAGGATAGGTGACCAGCATCGGATTTATATTATATCACCAGATTTTTTTTGTGAATCAGACAGACAGATGTATCATTTTGCAATGTTTCGAACTTGGCAAAATTGCTGGTGCACAATACCATTCTGATACCGACACAAATGCGTGCCAACGAAACTTGGACGTGGTTGAAAAATGAAGAAAGTGGAATAAATGCTTTGGAGATGTGATCACTGAGAAGAATGGTAGGTAAAACATTGCGAGATAGAGTGAAGAATGAGGATATGAGGAGAATGAGTGGATGCAAGAGGAGTATTGTGGGAAGAATGCATGTAAATAAGTAACTATAGTTTGGACATGTGTAACGAATGTACGATGAAAGGATGACGAAGAGGGTGTATTTATCTGAAATAAGGGGTGTAAGAAAGTGTGGACGTCTAAGAACTACGTAGCTTGATCATGTGGATTAAATTCTCAAAGACGGGCATGTGTAGAGTACAAAAAATCTGTGTGCATGTATGAGAAATTGTATGAATATAGAAGAAGCGAAAGAAGTATGTAAGGATAGATCTATAAATATGGCGTTCCGTTTTTTTCTGCCTACAAAAAATTTACAAAATTGCCTCATCATAAGATTGTATAATATCGCTTCTGCGATAAACTCGCCCATTGCACAATATCATTTATTTGTATCACATTGTTTTATAACTTGGTAATTATGTATGCTTCTTATTATGCAATAAAGTTTTTACGCGGCGGCAGAATTGCCATCCACACTTCTCAGCATTATACAACCATATGAGTCTCCATATGCACAAAAATGCCGGGAAAAATTCACCTATCCAGATATACAGGATATCAAAGGATTAGGCTCAGAACGCGGGTTCAAAATACCAGCATTGTGCCTGAAATATCTGTGTTCAAAAACTTTTTTACAATACTAAAAGTGTTTGTTATAATAGATTTTTGAATTTTAATGTACAAATTAATCAGTAAATCTAATTTTTGTATATTATTCATTAAAGATTTCGGAGTTACCCCTGTTATTATTATTATAATAATTATAACGTATTGCTTATTTTTTCGTTTTACTGCCGTAAAAAAACTGATGAACATGTTATTTACATTATGTTAAGAAATTTGTCTTATTCACATACTAGTTAATTTTTTCAGCTAGAATACTAATAATTTTTAAGATGCGCCATTTTGTGGATAAACCACCGCAAGGCTTATTGAAGAATCATAACACCTCCTGAACAATAGGGTCTTTAACCCTGCCTTGAACAAGTCCACACTCTCCAGAGTTTGCAAATCTAGAAGTTCACGATTTTTCATTATAGATATTTTACAAGTAGTTTCAAGCATCAATAATTATTCATTTTGAATTTATTTCATGTCAAACAAGACTTTCAAAATAAAAGTATGTATGCGAACATCCGCCTTGACGCGATGGGTCTCCTAGGTAAATCATCTATCAGAAGGATTTCCAATGAATTTGCATGAACGAAGGATATGTTTTTACGGTTTTAACAAAAGTTTTATTCAAGTTTATGCTGTGTTTATTTTACATAATTATTTTGTTTCGGATGTTGTAGGAATAATGCAATATCTTGTTCATATATAAAGCAAATCCGATGTTGACACTCACACAGTCGGAGATTGGCACGGGACACCCTTGTTGAACTCCACAACGATGGATTTCACTAAGGTTTGGATTTAAAATACAATAATAATTTATATAATTTAATTTTATAAAATAATTTAATTTAGATATCAAATGTTCCTTCCAACTAAAATCAAAACCTTACTTGTTCAATCTCTGCTGCTGCCTCTCATAGATTATGCTAATGCAGTATATCTCGATATCAACCAAGACCTGTCAAATAAACTTGAGAGACTTCAGAATTATGGTATCCGATTTATTTTCAATCTCAAGAGGTCTGATCATATCTCCCAGTATCGAGTCAATCTTAAGTGGCTAACTGTGCATCAAAGACGTGAACTTCATATTCTATCACTTGTTTACAAAATACTCTATTCCACGTCTTCTCCCTATTATTTAAAAGAAAATTTCGAGTATTTAGCGAGCCATGGCCTACCATTGCGATCCAATAACGAGCGTCTTCTGGCAATTCCTACACACAGTACCAATTATTTCTCGAAATCATTCTCAGTTTATGGTGCTCGTTGTTGGAATAATCTTCCTTCTTCGCATAGAGTTTCACAATCGTTCAATGTCTTTAAATCTTATGTTAAGGAAAAAATGCTATCTTCTAACTCAGTATCCGTTCCCTAGCCCCCCCCCCTCCTCTGATCCATAATCCCTACCACATGCTGGGTGTGTGTCACAAATATATTATTTTAAATTTTGTTTTTTTTTTTCTTTTGTTGTGTTTTGATATTTTGTATGTTTTTTTGTAAGTAAATTTGTTTTTACTAGTTTCATGTCAATGTGTCGTGGTTAGATGGAAGAAATCACTTTATAGTGATAATCTCGCCACTGCACATCGTCCTAGTTTCTAAAATTTTATATTATTTTGTTAACACTGTTATGTAATGATGATGTGCAAAAAGAATAAATAAATAAATAAATAAAAATATAATGTCAATTTTGTTGTCAAATAATTTGATTGTCACATATTATCTTTGCGCAAAAGTGAAAGGTTTAAAATGTTTACACACATTTGTTATTGCGCAAAAATTACACTTAATTTTTGCGCAATAGTCGTACTATTTAACATGAATATAATTTATTTGTTTTTTTTTTTAATTTATTGATTTATAAAATATTATCAAAAAATCAATGATAATTTTTATTAACATATGTTATTGTTACATACAGTTTACAAAAATCGAAACTTTAGTCATTTTATTATCGAAATATCTATTAGTCACATATTTTTTTTTTTAAAAAAAGCTCTCTGAGTTAATTTTTTTTACTAATTTTTGTTTTTAAATGTAATAAAAGTTATTTTATTACAAAAAGAATAATAATTCTTAGTTAATAAGTATAATTTAGTTGATAAAGTTGTTTTATATTGATTTAAGGAATATATATTTTTATTATACCTACATTATTTAAATATTGATATATTTTTAGGTGTTTATGTGTCTTTTGTTCGTCTTTGGGCTCTGTAGTGGAGAGCCCGAAACCGGGAAAAGAATAGAACGAACTATGCGAAAAAATAAAATATTACAAGTGGCAGAACCTGTGGAAGAAGTTCCTGTGGAGAAGGTCGCAGAAGAAACAGAATCCTCATTTAAATTCCCAATCCTTCATCATCTGCGCGTCATTAGACCAGGCAAAGCATTGGAAAAGGGTGAAGGGAAAAATGATAAAATCGGTCTTTTATCACAACATCTCCCAGCAAATCTACAACATCTTTTAGGAGGTGGTGATTCTAAGGTAGAAGAAGAGGATGCAGAAATATTTGAAGAACCTCATATTGATCTACATCTTGCAGACCGTCACGGTCCTATAGTCCATCATCATCATTTACCTCCAATCCATCACGATCACACGGCTCATCTTCGTGATAAGCATATGCCTCTAGAATATATGCATCATATGGAGCATGGTCCCATGAGCCATCATCACATGGAGCATAGTCCTATGAGCCATCACACGGGGCATGGTTCAATGCATCATCATATGGAACACAGTCTAATACCACATCATGAAGAGCATGCACCGGCAACAATGCACCATGGACATTTGAAACATATCATAGCTGGACATCATCATTCATCTCACTATATGGATCCTCATCATCATGCAGATCCTCATAAAATAGAACATCATATGCCACATGTACACCAAATCGAACATCATATCTCACCTGTCCATCACGGAGAACACCATATGGACCGTCATCATATGAATATTCATCATGAAGTACCTCATAATCATGAAATGCATATACCACCTGCGCACCATGAAATTCAACACATTCCAATGGAACATCATTCAATTCCTGTACACGAACATGTTGAAGAGCATTTTATGCCTTCTCTTCATAAAGAAAACCTCGATATTTACACCATGCCCGAAATCCATGAAAATACTGCAGAACGTCACGTTCCAGAAGGACATGTATCAACTTTAATGCACATGCCCTCAGAACATATCGAGCCTATTCATAAGCATGAGCATCCAGCAATTTACATCCCATTAGAAGAACATCGTTCACCTGCTTATCACCATAACGTAATGAAAAGTTTTCCGATCGAAAAATTCGTCCATCATCCGGAGTTGTATGAAAAACATAATCCGTATGGACACCATCATCAAAACATCCATCATCATATGCCACAACACGTGATCTATCATCTCCCACATGAAAGTCACATTGAGAAATCTAAAAAGGAAGATACGATAGAGAAATTGTTGAGAATTATAATTGAAGATAGAGAAAAACAAAATAATGAAGACGAAGAAGAAGGAAATGATGAAGATGATTCAAATGATACAGATAACAATAAAAACAATAAAGAAAGATCCAGAAATAAGAAGGGAAGAAAGAAAAATAAAGACAATGATTTAGATGACGAAGACAACCAAAATACAAATTTAAACAATGAGAAGACAACCACTGAACAATATAATCCCAACGCTGACTTCGATTCAAAATATACTTTTGGCCAGAAGTACGAATCCCCAAAATACACTTTTCAAAAAACTTTCGAACCTCCTAAATACACCTACGAAAATACACCCAAATATACTCATCCGAAAGAAACAGCCACCTTGTACTATGCAGTTGATACCAGCAATAAAGATAGAAAAAAGAATTATGTAAGTTGAAAACTATAATTCATTTATAACTAATCTTAAAATATTTATGGTAGAATAGGCAAAGAATTTTCATTGAGCTTGTCTAGATCTTTAGTGTATGTTTATCGTCAAGTTGGTACCAAAAATTCAATATTCATATCGAAATTTGGGACTAGTTTGATCTGTGTGAATTATCTACAAATGTTATGTTGTGTTCATTCAGTAAAATTTTAACACTGAGAAAAAAGAGATCATATAGTTTTCTAAAACATTGTCATCTGTTTTTGAAAACCTTACTTGGATTATAGGACAAAATTCACTGTTTAAAAGAAACCAATTTGACTTAGTATTTTTTTTTTCAGGAAAACCCCGACTACAATTTTCAATACACAGTCCACGATGACCACGTTGAAGAAAAGAAGTCAAAGCATCATTTCAAACATGGCAGTATTATCAAAGGTAAAAATGAAGTAGTGGAAGTGTGATTTACAAAAAAAAAACATGAAATATCGTCTTCCTATTGGCCAAAGGCAGAGTTCGTGATATATGCAGACGAAAAATTGGAAACATTTGGTTATAGTACATTTAAGGAAGACATCTATATCTTTGAGCCGTAGAGCATCCGGCAAAGAATTGGTCTCTCATTCTTGTCTGTGAGTTTTCGAGTGTCCTGTAAAAGGCAGGTGTTCGAAAAAATAAAGACATTTTACATCTCAAATTAAACGATGAGGTTTGCCACCCATCCTGAATGACTTATTTTTTTGTTGGCACAGAAAAGAATGCTTGCATGTTTATAACATGCACCTTGTCTGCTGGCTACCCCACTTGTGCGATATGCCGTGATGTTGTAGTACAAGTAGTAGTCTACATACATCTAATTTAGAAATTTTATGTATAAGTTATATTTTAATAATTTTCAGGACAATATTCCTTGGTGGATCCGAATGGAGAAGTAAGAATTGTAAAATATCAAGCAGATAATAAGCATGCCTTTAACGCAACAGTCAAAAAAGTTACAGACACGGTGCCAACCGTTGAAAAAACATACTCTGATTATCATATCATGAAGAAAAAAGATGTTGAAGCGGTAGACAATTTAGAAGCCGAAGCTGAATCAAGCGCTGAACCAAATTGGAGAAATGCTCGATCGTTGAGAAGAGATCCTCCAATAAAATTACCAAAATCTAATACTGATGACAAGAAATCAGAAATTTCTGATTCAAAACCTGGTTCAAGTACTTTAGCCAATACGTAAATTAGTGAAACGTTGCTTTAGTTAACCAAAACTTGTATTTATTGATGTGTCATGGTGTATGTATGGACTCCAAAAAAATATTACGAATTTGAAGAAAATGACAGTTTATTTAGAAATTAAAATCGATTAAAAAGAGGCAAATGATTGGAAAGAAATTTGCTATTTCAAGACAGAAGAGTATTGACTGGACAATTAGAAGTATCTCATGTTTGTACCAAAGCCAAACTTACAGTGAAAAAGTATTAGTTCTATATTTTTGGCCCTGTTACAGACATTTATTGCAAAATATATTGCAATTCTTGAGCATGTATCATTTAAGTTATTTTTTTGTTTTGTTTTGAAAAAAATTGCTAATTGTTTTGTTTTAATTTTTTTTATCCATTTTATTGATTTTTAGTTTAATTTTGTTTTGTTTGTTTAATTGTTTTTATTTTAAGCTTGTTTGAAGATATAAATTGTTTTTGTTTATTTTAAGTTAGTCAATTTATTTATTGTAATTATTTATTTTATTTATTTTTAGTGTATAATAATTTATTTTTGATATCGTGACTAGTGCAAGAAACTTAATTTTATTTATTTGATTTATAAATAAAATATAATAGATGAAAAACTTTACTTTATTTCTAATAATTTCCCCCATTTAATATTGAAAATGTATTTTCTATCGTAACCTACATTTTACATTCTTACATAACCATTCTACACAAGCAAACAAGATCGATGTTGTTAATTGATTTTTTTTAAGAGAAAAAAGGCATTCAAAAATATATTAGTACCTAATGATTAGATAAGAAAGGTTACGTATTAGAAAATATGTTTGTTCAAAAATTATATCTGCTGCCGACCTCTTCTACCTCCACGACACAAGCATATCGCTCACAGGTAGGGTGCCTGGGGGTGTATTTGGATTTATTTCTAATTCAGATTTATCTTTAGAGGTACCACATTTAGATTTAATTTTTAGTGTAGTGGGGTGCCTCAAGGAGCTCTTTTTGTACCATATAAAATATTATTTATTCATTTATGTTTAATGTGGGTAGCATGCGCTTTGCTAAATAAAATTATCATCATTTTATACAAAGCTTCAGAACTCATCTAGAAATTAGCAGAAATCCAATTTTATCTCTACGAAATACGAGTATTAGTCAAAGGAATTATGATATGATCAGAATGCATATCGTGTTCAGAGATGATGACAATTAGTTTTTGATTCTTGTCTTTGTCTATTGTATTTCATCCAATCTTTGCCGAGTTAAATAATGGTAACTTATTCACAGTTGATTTTTGGTTTAAATTTCATTCGAGTTTCTTTTTTTAACATATATTCGTATGAATAAAACATCTTGACAACTACAATCGACCCAGACCAAGATTAGTTTGAAGAACAGTTGATTTTATAAATTATCTTGATAACCATTACATTGAAAGCCATTAATGCTTTGAAATGTCTTCTTAACCAAACAAAATAAAAAGCATAGCATATAAACAATTTCCTTGGGGAATTTTCAATATTATATTTTTAATTTTGACATTTCAGAGTTCGACTTTTTGTACGAACCCATGGAAGTTAGGGAACTTTTAAAATATAAAGTGACTTTTTCATGAAATTAGTTAACTTGTTATTATAGTAATCTTAATTGACTTTAGTTTTAGACTCAGATTAGCATATTATTGAGGTGCTTAAACACATATGGGTCCTTTGTGCTATTAAAATTTTGTGCGACATCTCAAGGTACAATAAAGATAACAATGATAATATTGTTATATAAATTTATTTATCTTTTTAAAATCACTTAAGAGTAAACATATAACATTTATATCACAATAAAATAAGGACATTAAGGGTCTTCAAATTAACAAGGAATTTGCACAAATACATACCAAAGACCCTAATAAAAAATATATCTTTATTTTTAATAACAACAATTAAAGAAGAATCAGATAAAATACAATGCACAATTTAAATAATAAAATTCTTGTTAAAAATAATGTTATTTGACCAGCCAGTCAAAAAATATATATCTAATATAATATGTAAAAAATATAAACGACGTAAAACAAATACATAGTAAAAATAAAAATATACATATAAAACGAATAAAATGCTAAAAAATAGCATATCTACCAAAAAAATCCTTAATGATCTTGCGATCAATTTCTGAATTTGTACTTTGTGGCTTATACATACGTCGAACTTCGTTTGAAAACGATTTTTTTAAATGTACAAAAATCCATAAATTTTGCAGTCAAAAATGACCGTTAATTTGCCAGGAGTTAAATAATAACTTCATTTTTTTCCTATGCCTCTCTCATAAATTTTGTTTTCGTTTTATGCACCACAATATCCAAAATTGGTTAAATTGTTGAAAATCTACGACTTATTTAATAATCTCTAAATTTGGATAGCAAGCTCTAACGTGATGAGTCAGTGAAAGATTTTTAATATTAGTGATTCTTGGCTTTTTTGTACAAATATTTACAATTTTGGATTTTTTGTTGGATTCACACCCTTTTCTGTCGACGTTTCGTTTCCAGAATTACCAGATACTTCAACATTTGGCTTTTCTTCACCTACGAATTGTGGCTGATCTTGTTTTGGAAGTTCAGTTTTGATTTTATGAAGGGTTTTATAATTAATGAACTGCCTCTGACTATGTTGTCTTTTCTCGTCTGTAAAGACATCTGAAAAAATAAAAAACTTTAGACATAAACTTAGGAAACATAACTCGAATCTGTGATCTAATTCTAACGGATTAAGTAGACAACCCACCCTGAAAGGGCTTTTATTAAGACAAAAGTTGTAAGACGAATCAACTCAAATCGATTTTAAAGTTTAGTAAACTTTGCTTGTCGGGAGATATGGAAAACAAATAATCAATATGGTCTGGATCAAAGAAGTGGAAAACAAAGAATAAGAAGGATCCCGACTCTCAAAATTAAGTTAAAAATATCTACCTTTCTCATGGACTTTTCGAAGTTTTTCAACATATGCAGAGTGTTCATGGTGTGGAGTCTTAACAGATATCTCATAGTCATACAATTTCTCCTAAACAAGAAAAATAAAGGATTAGAAAAAATACTTAAACAAATACATAGAAAATATTCTAGCGTAGCACATTTATTCAAATACAATTTGGAGAATCATTAAAACTGTGATTGATACCTACGATTTTTGGTTTAGTAATTTTGTCCGTGTTGATCGACGATGTGGCTACATCTTCCGCATTTGCTTGCCGCGTCACCGGTCGCTTGAAGTTATCTGATTTTAAAATTTCTGACTCGAATTTCAGCATAGGAGGTAAGATCCCTTTTGGTATAGATTTGGGATAATGACTGTTTACATGCATCAAGGGTTTGATAAGATCAGCAGGTACACCATTGTATAACACTGCATGGGTGTGTTCATTCACAGCTTTAGGAAATGATTCTGGTCTTGTTTTGACGATATCAAATGATTTTGATTTGAAAGTTCTTTTGGCAGAACTATCCACCTTGTCTTCGCTCTTTTTGTCTTGAGCTGAACTGTTTTCTACGGTTGAAGATTTTTCTTGATATTTAGATGTAGATTTATCACGAGATTCTTGTTCTTGTGGCGGTTTCTTGGATGTTTTGAATTTTGAAATATATTTAGAAGGAGGTGTGGTTGTGCTTGAGAGTTTTGGATTAAATTGTGAAGAATTGTTGTCTACTACTTTTGTTGATGGTTCTTCTTTTGAAGGTGGTAATGTGGGATTAGTAGCAAAATCTTTCGATTGAATGAATTGAGGTTCTGGATATTGTTGAATGGTAGTGAAATATTCGGCTCCTGGGGAATTTGGTGCATTTTGGGAAGTTTGTGAATTTTGAAAATTTTGTGTGTTTTGGAAATCGGGCATATTTTGGTAATTGGATGTGTATACTGGAACGGTAATCGGCTCGTTTGGATTTTGTACGACAGTATAATATTGGGGTTGTTGTTCTTCTGGCGGATTAACTGCGTTGATCTGAGGATCTGGCTGGTTTTGAATTACGTCAGTCGGCATGTGTTGTATAAGGTATGAATAGTGATTTAAAGGATCTGTTATGGGGTTTTGTTGCTGGATTTGAGGTTGTTCTGGCTGTTTATATGTAAGAGGTGGAGTAGTACTTGGAGTTTCAGTTACAAATTGGAAATATGGAGTCGCTTTTTGGTTGCTTGTTGTATAATAAGTAATATGTGGTGATTGTTGAGGTGGATTCTGGAATTGCATAACTGGAATATATGAAGGATATTGGAAAACAGATTCATCTGGAGGATTTTGGATGACTTGTATATATTGTGGTTTAAGCGCTGGCGATAGAGTTGAAGGAGGTGGCGGTGGTGGTTGGGGGGTAGTAGGAACTTCTTCGTTAGCAATTTGGAATACTTGAACAAATTGAGGCGTGTTGATCGGTAGTCCAGGAGATTGGGGATCGTTGGATATTTGATATGTTTGGAAATATTGGCGCTCTTGCCTTACTGATGGTTCATCTTCTTCAGGATTTGGAAAGATTTGTGGTGCAGTTTGCTGTTTAGCTTTATTGGCATCAAGCATTTCTTTAGATACTTGTATATCTTGTTGCGCTTTACTTTTCTCTTGATTCTGGAAATGTTTTGTTTCGATTACGTTTGGGCTGTAATAAACTCTTTGATGTGAATGAGGTGCTTCTGGATTAGAATTTTGTGGATCATCTATGACGATTGGAAAGTATTGTGGTGATATGACATTTTGATTTTCAGGTTGAGAGTTTTCGTACACAAAAGGATTTTTCAAATATTGATTTAGTTCAAATTCTGGTTTTTTAAACACAATTTTTGGCGTCTCTGGAATTTTTTGAATATCTTGAGACTGTGTTATTATTGTCTTTTCGTTGTTATTTTGAGCATCGTTTGAGTATAAAGCTTTCTGAACTAATGAATATTCTTGGGGTGAGAGGTAATGTTTTTCTTGTTGTTGGGGAATTGAAAAAGATACTGGTACATATTGATGGCTGCTAGAAACTTGAGGTGCTGAGGTGGAATAAGGCATAGAATTACTTCTTAATTGCTGGTCATCTTTGACTTTATATTTCTTCGAAGGTGTGTTTTCTATTCGTACATATTGCTGCTCAAATGGTTGTGGGAATGAAGGAAAATATCCAATATTAGTATCTTGATTGAACTCTACAAACTTTGGTATTTCATAATTTTGTTGCGGTTGTGTTGGATTTTGGAGTTCTTTTCCATGTTGGGAAAGTTGTATATTATAATTTGGATCCTGTTCAACTGTTGGTTCTTGGGGATCGTTTAAAACAATTTGGAAAAATTCTGGTCGTTTTGGTTGCACTTCTTTTGGTTGATTGTATTGTAGAGAATTTTGATGCGCAGGAGTAAAAGAAGTAGTCTCTTCATGGAATTGCGTTTTTGCCGGAGTGTAAGAAACTTTTTGCGGTGCTTGACTTGTAGCCTGTGATTGTAAGTTTGGTATTCTTTGATGTTGTGTTATAAATGGTCGCGGTCTGTTTGTTTGTTTGTGGATTATTGAATATTTGTACTTATGGTTTGTAAAGTTTTCTGTAGCTAGGTTTGAATTTTTAGAAGCTCCTGATCCTTGGACCCCACACCATGTGATGAAAATGGTTGCCAGGCAGGCGTACAACTGCAGAAATAAAACGATATATTTTATTTAAATTAAGAAACCATCCACAAAACACACCTTTCATTGCTTTTTAGATTTTAGCATAAGTACAATGTTTTCATATTCTAAATTGTTTATATTAATTTTCTAGAGTTTCTTAAAAGTCCTAAATTTTCTTTTTTAGATAACAAGATTTTCATATTTTTAATTTATTTTTATTTTGTATAAACAAAAAAAAAACAAATACGATATACAATAAATGTTTAATAAAAAATCGTGTTGTATAAATTCAAAAAAAGATGTTTCTATTTAAATTTCGCTTTGGACATGATTTTGAAAACATATATGTTTTTAACATTATTACCTTAACCTTAACAAAACATAACACTAACATACTTTTTCTTTTTTTGCAGTTATTTTAATTTGTACTATTTTCCCACTCTCCCCGTAATATAGCATTTCAAAAATCCCCTATTTTCTAAAACATCCCAAAAAATATTATATCCAGGATTTTTGAAAACGTATCCAGAATGACACTATTGAAGACTAATGTTGGTACCTTGAGGTAGTCCATTTTGCACGCTCGAGTCCAGAACTCTGGCAGTATGCACGAACACAATCACTGAGACACTATATCAAACTGATTAATGAATTTGCATATAAGGTATTTTTATACCTTTGTAATCTAACAACACAATACAACGCACTTCCTGAAAATAGCCAAGTCTTACAGATTATTACGCACTCGTTGCTGTAATCATTGAGCACAGTTATGTTATTAATAATATTATTTATTATTGTGTCATCATCGACACTTTCACAATCAACCGTCTGGTAATTTACATATTGTTATTATTCTCTGGTTACACTGGTTTTGTGATTAATTATCTTGTCTTGTATTGTCCCATTTTTCACATGATTTGAACAGGATAACATTTTTCTACACTTCTATAGTAGAGATATCATAGTGCCGTCCACAAGGTAAATAATTATTCTATTTTTTCTCTTCATTATTCCCTTTTATCTTCATCTTCTTCGCCCTCGCATTTGTCCCATTTATATGGGGTCAGCTCTCCTAGTCCTCATCTTCCAAGTTTTCCGGTCCCCTGGATTCTCCGAACGCAGCTCTTCCTCTCTCATGTCCCTGGCAATTGTGGGCATCCAGGTGGTCACTGGCCTGCCCGGTCTTCTGGATCCTACTTCTATGTCCAGTGTCCTTTTTATCATTATTCCCTTTTATGAAATCATTTTATAACAGCGTCATCCAACATCCCTTATCTTTTATTTTTTGATATATTTTTTGTTTTGCCAATAGTAAAGATAACTCTCATTTTTGTTGCCTATATTTAAAAAAAAAAAGTAGGTATTGATATTCAAGTAGTAGAATTCCAGCACCAATCTAATAACCTATGAAATCGAAAGATGTCTCTTTCGCGTTATTTAATTATATAATATGCATAGAAGGACGAAAAGCTTGTTTCAATTTATCCAGAGACGATCATCTTATAATACATCGTTCATAATGGTTGAAGCATAACTTTTCTCAAAATTTTATTAAACGCACAATATTGTGGGTTAGTTGAAATTAATTAAATAATTTGCAAATGCAAAAAAATAGGTATTTTAAATTGCGTGACCTATGAAGTCTATTCTATATCTATTCCAAAAATAAAATATTAGCCTTTCAAATGTTAGATACTAGAAATATCTAATATCGTATTTGAAAGTTGATTTCCAAAATATCATTCTGAATAGACTGCTTTGTTCAATATGATTAAGTAAGAGTGGATACTTTGCTGATTTATTTATTGTTAAAATTACATACATACATACATACCATCACGCCGCTTCCCTCGCGGGGTAGGCAGAAAGGATCGAGCGCCACTTACTTCTCTCCTTGCATACATCTTTCGCTTCCGTCACTGTCATAGAATTCCTCATGCATGCTCTCCTGTTCAATGTGCTCAACACGTGACCGTCCTGTAGGATTAGATTTGAATGATCTTGCCATTTGATTCTCGGACGTCCACGTCTCCGAGCACCATTCCTCTCAGCCAAATATATCTTCTTGGTCATTCTGTCCTTATTCATTATTTCCGCACGTGCCCAAACCATCGTAACTTATTTACATTCATCCTTGTTATTACACCAACTTTCATTCCACATTCCTTTCGTATATCACTGTTACGCACACGATCTCTCAGACTTTTACCACACATCCTTCTCAACGATCTCATTTCTACTGCATTTATGCCACTTTCATCGTTTGTTAAAATTAACTTTATTGATATTATTTTCTTTAACTGTAGATCTAATACATAAAACTCTCGTGTCACGGTGTTTGTTATCATACACCTCCGAAACGGCTGGACCGTTTTTGATGAAATTTTGCATGCTTATCGGGTAGGTCTGAGAATCGACCAACATCTATTTTTCATACCCCTAAAAGTTAAGGGTGGTTCACCCCGATTTTTTTATTTATATTTTGAACAAAAAAATATTTATATTTTTTTATGGTGAGGCATTAAAAAATACATACAGCCAAGTTTTCACCCTTCTACCATCAATCCCTATTTTTTAATAGCGATGTAAGTATATGACAAATTAATGTATATGGCAAAACAACGTTTGCCGGATCAGCTAGTAAATTATATAAATTTGTATACTTGAATTTTGCAAAATAATGTGAAAATGCATTGATGAACCATCAAAAGGGCAATGATAAATTCAACATTGAAAGACAAATCTTAATAATTAACATTAAAATATTTAAATGAAAAAATAGCATTGTGGACGTATTAAAATAAGGCTCTTATTTAAGTGATCATCAAAAATATACCAAAATCGTCACCAAATAATTCAATATGATCGCCAAAATAGTAGATTGATCATCAAATCGTGATCCTCAAATAATTCTAAATTGAACCCTAAAAAATAAAATATTGTCACCAAATAATTCAATATGATCGCCAAAATAGTAGATTGATCATCAAATCGTGATCCTCAAATAATTCTAAATTGAACCCTAAAAAATAAAATATTGTCACCAAATAATTCAATATGATCGCCAAAATAGTAGATTGATCATCAAATCGTGATCCTCAAATATTTCTAAATTGAATACAAAACAATAAAACATTTGCCGGCAAAAATAAAATCTGATACCAATATAAATTTCTTACAGTTTTGTACAAATTACTTTTCTGTAGAAAAAAAACGGTATTATATAAATGATCATCAAATAATATTTTTGATCCTAGTCACCGACCATCAGAAAAATAAAACGATAATCAAAAAAGTAAAATTAACACCAAAACAATACCACCAAATATTTCATATTCCGATCATGAAAATATAAAATAAATATCATCAAATAAATGAAACTAAAATTATTACCTACAAATATTAAATTCCGATCGTCAAAATATTTCGGTATGACCACCAAAAAATAAATTTGACCATAAAATAGATTGATTGCCAAAATAGTAGATTGATCGCCAAATTTGTTATTATAATAACAAAAATCGTTCATAGTAAATTCATTAGAAAGTCTCTTTCTTCACCATCGTGATTTTTTTAAGAATGCTTAAAATGACATGACCCTTTTTATTATTTCACTATTCACGACTACAATAATAATATTTGAATACTCAAACCCGTTGCAGATGCACTATTATCGGAACTATGATACTTGAGCGGCCCCACCCGTATTCGAGTATTTTTTCCATAGAAAAAGTAATATAGGTATACGAAACTTTAGGAAATTTATATTCGAACTTGATTTTATTTTCGCCGGTTTTATTTTATTTTTGCCGGCAAAAATAAAATAAAACCGGCGAAAATAAAATCTAGTTCGAACATAAATTGGCTCCACCCGTTGTCGAGTATTTTTTTTCTACAGAAAAGTAATTTGTACAAAACTGTAAGAAATTTATATTGGTATGAGATTTTATTTTTGCCGGCAAATGTTTTATTGTTTTGTATTCAATTTAGAAATATTTGAGGATCACAATTTGATGATCAATCTACTATTTTGGCGATCATATTGAATTATTTGGTGACAATATTTTATTTTTTAGGGTTCAATTTAGAATTATTTGAGGATCACGATTTGATGATCAATCTACTATTTTGGCGATCATATTGAATTATTTTGTGACGATTTTGGTATATTTTTGATGATCACATAAATAAGAGCCGAAAAAAAATACTCGACAACGGGTGGAGCCAATTTATGTTCGAACTAGATTTTATTTTTGCCGGCAAAAATAAAATAAAACCGGCGAAAATAAAATCAAGTTCGAATATAAATTTCCTAAAGTTTCGTATACCTATATTACTTTTTCTATGGAAAAAATACTCGAATACGGGTGGGGCCGCTCAAGTATCATAGTTCCGATAATAGTGCATCTGCAACGGGTTTGAGTATTCAAATATTATTATTGTAGTCGTGAATAGTGAAATAATAAAAAGGGTCCTGTCATTTTAAGCATTCTTAAAAAAATCACGATAGTGAAGAAAGAGACTTTCTAATGAATTTACTATGAACGATTTTTGTTATTATAATAACAACTTTGGCGATCAATCTACTATTTTGGCAATCAATCTATTTATTTTATGGTCAAATGTATTTTTTGGTGGTCATACCGAAATATTTTGACGATCGGAATTTAATATTTGTAGGTAATAATTTTGATGTTAGTTTCATTTATTTGATGATATTTATTTTATATTTTCATGATCGGAATATGAAATATTTGGTGGTATTGTTTTGGTGTTAATTTTACTTTTTTGATTATCGTTTTATTTTTCTGATGGTCGGTGACTAGGATCAAAAATATTATTTGATGATCATTTATATAATATCTACCGTTAAAATAATAGTTAATGGTAATATGTAATGTTCTGGTACATGATTGTACCTATGTACTAGTTAATTAAACATAGGTGTTGATTGCATTATAGATAGTCTGAACACCTCGTAAATATCAATTATTAACATATGAACATAATAAGGTTATGAAAGAAATAAAATTATATCCAGTTTTTGCATAATTCTTTATTCGATAACTACCAGAGCTCAGCTGTAGCCTCTGTAGATGATTGTCTAGAAATATGTAAAAATCGTGGTGTGACTTGCTTTTGTGTGGGATTTATGGGATCTGTGAGACACAAATGAATCATGAAAAATAAGTATTATCCCTAGAAATCCCTATCCCTAAATAATATCATTATTGTTCCGAAATGATGGATACTAAGAATTTTATTCCTTTCAGCAATATTTCCACTGCCGAATAAAACCTTTTTGAATTTTTCCATATTTCTCTTTCTTGGTCTGCTTAAGTCCGATATCTAACAGATTCAAGGGTTTTATCATCGATCCATCTATCTGGAATTGCTTAACTTGTTTCTCATTTTTCAACTTAAGGTTTTTTTAAAGGATTTTAATTTTTACCCTCATCCTAATCTTCTTGCCGTGTACCGAAGTCCACCAGTGAGAACACAAGTTTTACTTAGAGAAATAACTAGATAAGTATGAGTCCCGCCCTAACATCTGAAATATCCAAATATTTCAGAAAGGAGGGAGTCTTCAATGCCCAGGCACATGACCCATTTCCACTTTAAAGTGCTAGAGATATTATAATGGTAATTTGAGTAAGAATATTCTAGAAGTTTTTCAGAGTTAACATGAATTCAAAGCATTGTTGGAAATGCGTTTTGTAAATTATAAAATGTAATACGCTTGTTAATCTGTTCTATAAGTTTTCGAATGTCATTTAAAGTACAAGTATTCATAAAATATCCTTTGTAAGACATTTAACATCTCCAGTTCAATGATGCTACCTATCCTGATTTTCTCAGTAATTTTGTTGGTTCGAAGAGGACACAAGTGGAGTAGCTAGCCGACCAGCTGCGTATAATAAACATGGAAGCTGACATCTCCGTGACAATAAAAAATAAGACATTTAAGATCGGTGGCAAACTAACCGCAAAATTTAAAATGTAAAATAGCTTTACTTTTTCGAACACCTGCTTTTTACAGAATACTCGAAAACTTGAGAAAAAGAGTGGGAGACCAATTCTTTGTCGGCTGCTCCACACTGCGAATATTTATAATTATTTTTTGTTTTACAATTACGAGATAAATGTGATGTTTCAGCTAGATTTTGTAATTTTGGTCATCTGAAATATTTTTACAGATAATACTATGGAAACACAGGGTTAAAAGAGGTAGTTTCATTTATAAATTATTATTCAAATATTATTTAAATATAATTTTAATAATTCTCAATTATATACAATAAAAATAATATACATACATGAAATAATAACGCAAATATTTTATTTAAAAAATAATGTTTAAACATACAATAATCTATGAATAATCAATTTACATTTCACACTAGAATTCGATTTTTAAAAACCTATGAGCAAATTCCAGTAATTACAAAATTAAAAATTAAAACTATTGGTTCATATATTTTTGTTTCCGTTATTTGCACAGTTTCGATCATTTTGATAATAGACAATAAATTTATGTTTATGCAAAGACAAGTCATGTCAAAGACCTCAGAAATACTCAGGATTAATGTGAAGAATGGTTAAAAATCAATTTGATTTGTAAGTTGTTTTGTCAATAAACAATAAGTACCTATTGATTGGTTATCCAAGACACTGAATATCAGAGAAAGTCATTTATAGAAAAACATCCAATCTATAGTTTTAAATTATTTTTAAATATCGACGTCCTGGTAATGGGTAAGATAGATTCTAATCTTTTGGGTTGAAAATTGAGGATATGTGTTTTTTTTTGGGATTTGTGGTCTTAGAAATATGGAAATAATGAATTTTAACGGTATAAGTATTCACTTCTTTTCTTGGGTTAATTTTCTTTTTCTTGGGATTCGGTGTTTCCCTTGAGATTAAGTTTTTTGGAATTTGGTATTGTCTAGGGATTCGGTGTTTTTAGCTGTTGGTATTTTTTAGTTTTTTTTTGAGATTTGATGTTAATTTTCTTCTTCTTGGGGTTCGGTGTTTTACTTGAGATTAAGTTTTTTGGGATTTGTCTAGGGATTCGGTGTTTTATAGTTTTTTTTTTTTGAGATTTGATGTTTCTATGGTATTTGTTGTTTTTTAAATATGGTGTACTTCTGGTGGCGCATGAACGGATGGGCCAATCTTTTTCACTTGAGCGTTGAATCCATGGACATCGTCAGCTGTGTAATCTACAACACGTAGAGAACCATCTGGCTCCACCAATGAATACTGTCCTGAAGTCAAATAAAAATAAATAATTAATATTTTCATTTCACTGAAATGAATTATAAATAATTTCAGTTAAATTAATAAAGAGTCATTTACTCTGGACCTTCAGGCATGTTTAATGTGCCCGTGAAGAAAATTTCGTTTTAAATGTGAGGATAAATAGGATTCTACTATCCCTGAGAAATTCGGGTGTGAGATTGGTCTCTCTTCCTGATTTTCTCTTTTCGGATAAATGGAAGTCCCCAGACTTCTGTGCTTTCCAGGCTGTTGATAGGTCTTCTCCTTCAACTGGTTAAACCAAAAACTGTATCATTTGTCCGTTTGAATCCACGTTTATTAAGAAGACAGTTACAACGAAAAAAGATTAACAAGTAAATGATTCATTCATCATTAATTCATACCATCACTGATAAGTGCGCGATGAATCATTGCAAAGCAAAAATTTTCCGATCGATTGGACAAACTTCAAAATGAAATAATGTCAAATGACAAATATCCTTCCAAAACGTTATAGGTCTAAATCACTGTTACAAAAAATGCTTGCTGTTCAGCCAGAACGTCAAGCCCAAGAATTTTATTGGATCTTACCTACGACATGGTCTCCATCTCTCATTTCTTTATGATGTTTTATGTCTCCAGTGTGAGGATCATGGACACCATATTCGAACGAGTATTTTGGATAACTCTGAAATAACAGAAAAAAACGATCGTCAATCTCACAAAACTGATAAAAGATCGATGTTAAAATAAGACTTTTACAGTATTTGTAAATTCCATAACTAATAACCAAAATAATTTAGACGATGCTGGAAAAATCAGGCGAGAAAAAATCTGCTTTATTTGAATACGTTAAAAAAGTCAACATAAAATAGAAAAACAGTAAAAAGTATGTATGTAAATTTAACATATTTCTTTTTTCTACAGGCGTGCAGGCAAAATTATAGAAACCAGAATAGAAAAACTCAAGCTGTGATTAAAAAAAAAAAATGACTTCAACAGGTTTCCCAGATTGTTTAAAATTATGAATGTCCGGTGCAGAATATTAAATTTGTGACGGAAAGCAGTGAACCTTTTCAATATTATTGTCAAATTACAAATGTTTTGGCTTTGCCAAAGAACTAAGAAAATTGGGGGTTCGTGGAAGAGTTAATTATAAAATATTTTACTTACACCGTGTGTCATGTATTGTTTGGCGTAGGAATCAACACCCCAATGGTTATCACTGTGAATGTCATAAAGTGGTTTGTGAGTTTTGTAATGGATGGGTCCATGGTATAATGGGTCGTGATGCATTGTCAGGGGATGGACAGGAAGGAGATGAATTTTATCAGTATGTGGTAGAGGTTCATGGATTGGCTCATGAATAGGTGCACTGTGAGGAATTGGAGAATGCATTGGATAACTATAATGCGTTGGAGCATAGTACATTGGTGCATAGTGCGCGTGGTGCATCATATCATGGTGCATTGCAATGTATTCGTGTAATGGAATAGGGTACATCGGTTCGTGATGTATTGGTTCGTGGATTGGAATAACTGGAATCGGTTCATGGTGGTGAATTGGTACATGCATTGGATCAGGGTGTATTGCCACAGTCATTGGTTCAGCATGAACTGGCACTGCGGGTACTGTATGAACCGGTACAGGAACGACCGGTTCGTGCTGTATTGGTTCAAAATGATGTATTGGTTCAACGAACATATGTTTGTGATACCTTGGATCTAATGGCAAGGGTTCTACGTGATGTATAGGGTCTACGTGATGAATTGGTTCTACATGGTGTATTGGCTCAATATGATGCATGGGTTCAAAGAAATGATGCACCGGTTCATGATGGACTGTAGCATAATGTGATGTTGAGACATGGTGTGGTGCATAATGGTGTAATGGTTTCTCATGCATATAGTGATGATCTCCGTGCATCATGGGGAAGTTATGCTTTACGTCGTGAAGGAAAGGATAGTCTTTGTAAAGTGGGTAAAAGTATGGATCGTGATGGTGTGTAAATTTTTTGTAATGTGGTATATCGTGTCCGTTGTAAGGTATGGAAGGTCCGTGGAACATTTTGACCATGCTGTGTGAAGTGGCTCCGTCACTATGGCCATAGGCTGCAGCTAGCAAGCCACATAGTGACAGGGTAATCTGGAAACCAGAAATTGACAATTAAAACAATATCGACTGTGCTCAGGACAAAGGCTTCAAACCACATTAGTAAAATTTTATAGGAGAAGCAAAAACTTGTAACATTAAGAAAATGTCAAATTATTTTACCATCTTATTGTAATGTAGTTTTTTTTTATTGTGTCATAAAAATATAAGACGAAATATGCAGACTTTATAAAATTATATAAGCAAAAAAAATATTGATTAAGTTTTTTGTACTGATAGACTTATGTAACATGTAAAAGAGATAAGTATGTTTGGGTTATGCGATTTGATGCTTTTTACAATTATACTTTTTAATTTGAAAAATTATGCTTGGATGATTTTTTTTGGTGTTAATAATGAAACTCACGCTGTTTGAGGCCTTTATCCTATTCGATATTTGCAATTAGGTCCTAGCTAAAAAAAAATATTTTGCTTTTTTTATAAAAACTAGACGTTTGGGGATTGAATCGTTTTACCAGAATGATTGATTTAAAAAAAAACACACACACTTTCAACAAAATTGTGGTTTGATGCTTTTTTCCTAAGCACAGTAAATATTAGGAGAAGGAAAGTGGCCGGTGCTAGAGTAAACGGTGCACTTCGACCCATTGTCAGCAATGACAATGTGTCGAACATGGCTAAAATGCTGGTGCACAATACCATTCTGGTACCGTCACTTACGTATGCAAGCGAGACATGGACGTGGTTGAAGAAGGACGAAAGTGGAATAAATGCAGTAGAGATGCGATCGTTGAGAAGAATGGTTGGTAAAACGCTGCGTGATAGAGTGAAGAATGAGGATATTAGAAGAATGAGCGGATGCAAGAAGACTGTTGTGGACAGAATGCGTGTAAATAAATTGAGATGGTTTGGTCATGTGGAACGAATGAAAGAGGAAAGAATGACAAAGAGGATATACTTATCTGAAAGAAAGGGTGTGAGGAAACGCGGGCGTCCGAGAACCACGTGGCTTGATCACGTGGATCAAATTCTCAAGGACGGCCGCGTGTTGAGTAAGAGGAACCGACGTGCGTGTATGAGGAACTGTATGAATGTGGAGGAAGCGAAGGAAGTGTGTAAAGATAGATCTGTTTGGCGTTCCGTTCTCTCTGCCTACCCCACTTGGGACACGGCGTGAGGGTATAGTATAGTATAGTATAGTATAGTACAGTAAATATTATTGAAAAATATATAGGTATACATTAATTTTTGAGACTGCAGCGGCGGGACAGGAAGTGAGTTCTTGTTTTCAATTTGGCAAATGGATTTAAAAAAAAAGAACATTCGGTTTTTCAAGTTTCTATCACCCCGTCGCCAGATTTTCAATTTGGTATAGGAGTTTGAGATATTTCACGATCTCATAGTTTTCGTACGAGTAATTTCAGACAATACTCAGCTTTTCTTTTGTAGCCATACGGTGCTATTTATTGCGTATCATTGGTGGATTCCTAAAACCTCGTATGTCCATTCATCAACATTTTATAGGAGATTGAATGTAAAATAATAAAATTGTAAATATAATTTTCTCATTGAATCTTATGAAAAAAAACATTAATAAGTTTGTTTATGACGTTTGGATGAGGGCTCTTTGAAAGAAGATTTTTAGAGATGTGGATCTCAGTATTGAAAAACATGATAAAATAATGAGATTTTTCTCTACAGAAGAAAACACTTCAGGATTTTTATAACGAATATCTTTTCAAATGGAGAAATTTTTTAAAAAGTCTTCAACTTTTGTTCCCAACAATTAAATGTTAAATACGGAAGAATTTTTGTTTTAAAGAACTATTCATATTAAAATTATAAAAAAAAACTATTTACCTTAATGATATCCATGTCTCAGGAACACTAAACTAACAGTGATCCATATTTTGATATGACGTCTAATTTATAGTATTGTTAATTAAAATTATAGTATGCAAATATACAAATAACATGTCTTGTATGCTGTCAACCAATATCCTGTACATGGATTTGGAATATAACAATTATAATATCATAATAATGTTGGGGTAGAGAAATCGTAAGGAATTATTTGTAATACTATGAAGTTATGGGTACGGTACTGACTGATACATCAATATCGGGGTTGCGCGTTTGGAATGTTATGTTGCGAATTAAATTAGTTAGGTACCTACTCACTGTAACTGCCTTCAAGATTTTTATGTCATATTATTATTGTTGTAACTTTTAACACTTCCACTTTTGCACACTCTCTTTATTTCCGGCAAAGTGTTTTTATGTTTACAAACCTACACAGTTCTCGCAATATAAATTAATATTTTCTGTCCTAAATCATTCGCCAAGGAGTGAATGGGCTTGATAAGAATAGAATGATATTATTTTCCATGATTTTTTACCGCATTAGTACTGAAGATAGTAAAATTCCATTTATTAATCAGATTATAGGAGGTTAATGGTCACTAGTCTTCTGTTGCGTTTATGTGTATAAAAATTCCTAAGGTTTTCAATTTTTTTTTCGTGTATCCAAACCTGATCCAAAAACGATGAGCAGTTCCGTCCACTTTATCCCATCCCTCCCAATTTGAATTTTTGTATTATTATTCCTTCATCTATTAGTGATAATTATTTATATTTAATTTCTGACATCTTACTGTATTATTTATTAATTTTTTTGACATTTCAATTGTCTATTACAATTCATATATATTATTTTTTTCTTCTATCTACTTGACATCTCCTTACTGTATTACAATAATTGTTCTTGACATTTACCAAACCTTTGTTGACATTTACACTCTCACCACAATGTTTTGACTTTTCATGATTTTTCGAATTGTTTTGTTTCGACTAATTTTATAATTGTTATAGTTTGATTTCCAATTACATATATTTGTTCTTCGCCAGTTGTTATTCTGTTCCAACTGTGTTGTAAATGAGAATTATGTTTTGTTTTTGTTTTATATTTTAACATGTAAAAGGCTCACGCCGTGGATGTATGTATAAATAAATATAAATTTTGTCACAATTTAGACTTCCTTTTTTATAGTATTGCTAAACCAAAGAATAAAAATACAGATTGAAAATCGCATTGAATTTATTTCAGAAATAAATTAGAATACATAAAACATAATTTAAAGGTAAAAATATATTATGACCAGAATTTTATACGTATTTACAATATAAAAAATAATTAAAACAAAAACGCATTATATAAAAATAAAATAAGAATAAAATAAAATAACGAACAAATACATAATATACATAAAATAATAAATAAAATAAGAATAAATTAAAATAACGAATAAATATAATAAAATAATATGCTATTTACAATATATATTTAATAAATATATAAAAAGAAAAAGAAAATAAATAGAAACATGTTTTTAGCGATTCTTTTATGCCTATATTCGTGAAAAAATTAAATAAAATCTTATAGATTATTCATGTACATAATGAGTATCGTTTATTTCTCAGTCGTGTCTTCCAGCTAATCAGGTCAGTTTTGACAATATCAATTTTGTGGCTTAATGGTGTCCATATGCATAATGGTGGCCATAGTATGGGACATGTTGGTATGTGTTATGGTGATGGTGGATTGGTGTGGGGTGGACGGATGGTCCAATCTTCTTGACATGAGCCTTGAATCCATGAACTCCATCAGCGGCGTAGTCTACCACGCGGATAGAGCCATCAGGTTCCACCAAGGAGTATTGGCCTGGAAGGAGAAATAAGAAAACCATCATAGAACCAACATATAAAACAAATGGCGACCGGTGTGGCGCGGAGGCTTACGCACTTGCCTTCGAGTCACGAGGTCCCGGGTTCGATTCCCGGCCAGGGCATAATGAAGAATGACCTTTTTCAAATTGTCCTGGGTCTGGGTGTTACATGTATATGTGTTTAGTGCATTGTATATATGTGTATCGTCGTGTTAGCACCCATAATACAAGATTCATATCTTAGTTTGGGACTAGCTCGGTCTGTGTGAATTGTCTATACATGTTAACATGTTAAAAATGGTTTACCTCAAGGAGTCACTGTTGTCCCGAATCTTAAAATATGTCCCTAAAATCTTAGAAATGGCCAATTGGTTTTTTTTAATTATAGATTGTTACCTTAACATGATTGTAAATCTAATTGACGGTGTAAAATCACAGTTTGATATGAATTTGGTACTCTTGGAGGTTAAATGGTTGGAGGTTCCCAACTCAGTTGTCCTAGTTGGGTTCTAAAAGCTTAGAAATGGCAAATTAGCAATCTTGAACCGTGATTTTAGTTTAATATTCTCTTATGTAGTTTAATGTGATCTCAGTTTAATGTAATTTTAGTTAAAGGATCTAAGATAATCAAATGACCCACTTTTGTATGTTATTTTGGCACTCTTGAGGTTAGGAAAGATATTTGCAAAAATATTCATTGATCATTTTAAAGTTTAAAATGGAATAAAATCTCGGTGACTGAAATCTGCAGATATAAGTATTTTAAATAGTTCCTAAGAACTTGAAGAAATTGTAGGAACCATAGAACAAAAATCTCGTCGTAATAGAAATTAAATGAATAATTCATACAAATAATATAAATGAGAATTTTTCTATCAGGAAAAATATAAAAGTCCAGCGTCTAAGCATAAATAAAGAGGCATGGGAAATGATTTGGTTTACATACATAAATTAATTTCAAATGCTTAATAATTCATTGGCAAAGGAAATGAACACAACAATTACTGTATTATGCGTAGAATATTAGCATTTTGATTGAATTCATTGAAAATTAAATCACGAATGATTTTCCCTGAATATTATCTTTTAATTAAAACCAAGGACAACGCGTAAATAAAAAAAATGGAATTCCAATATTTTGAATTATTTATGTGGGTGTACCTACCTAAAAGTTGTCAAAATAATGAAAACTCAAATGGTCCTTGCTGATTTGTGTAAAAGTTCGTTATAAATGTTAGTCAATTATTTATTACTCAACATAAACCAATCAATCAAAAAATGAGCCACTGGTGAGAGTTGAACTGCAAGAGTTCACCAATGTTGAACCTTATGAAATTCTGTATTGACCATTCTGTAGACAATACAATGGATAAGGGTGTTATCTTTGGATTCTCTCAAAACAGTAAGTCATACAGAGTTTGAAAGAATTAAGACAATCCACAGTCATTGAAAAGATGTGGAACCATGTTCCATGAGTTAAATACCCTTAAGTCACCCAAGAGTTTGACAATTCTTCCAAAATTCTAGACTTGGTGAAATGTAGATTTTTGGATTTTGTATAGTTTGTAATTAGTCAGCAACAGAAAAGCAATAAAAGGGATAGAAAAGATCTCTTAGGTTAGAGTGCATTGAACAATCTATAAGATTTTCAAAATCTGACATTATCTCAAAGCTTCTCCCAGAAACCACTTATTCAACTAGATTGTCAATAATGTTGTTTGATATAATTCTCTTTTCATGTATCACCTTCTTTAAATGCAAATGAATTTTTGGAAGTGGAAGAATTATATTGTACCTTTGACTACATCACCATCTCTGACTTCCTTTTGGGACTTGATGTCTCCTGTGTGGAGATCCTTCACTCCATAGTCGAAAGCGTATCTGGGGTATTCCTGAAAAAAGAAATAAGAATATAGACATTCGTCTAATCTGCATTGATAATTAGATTTATAACATTGGAAACGTCAAGTCTATGAACGTTATCTTATCGAACAGAAATAATTTAGGAATATGAACTTCTTCAGCAAAAGCTACTTGTTTCTATTAGGAGAATATTCCTATTAAATCCAGATACATTAATTATTCATGAAATGTTTTTTGGGCAGAACTGCTCTAGTACTAGAAGAAGATATGTAATTTAAGTAAAGCTTACATGATGGTCGTAGTGTTTGTCGTGATAAAGTCCATGTCCCAAGTGGTTGATTCCATGTCCCAACTGGTTGATTCCATGTCCATAAGCCTTTCCATATCCGTATGATCCATAACCCCAATGATCATTATGATGAAGATTGCTATGTCCATGGTGAACAACACTGCTGTATCCATGAGTCACTGGTGTGTGAGAGATCAAGGGAAGATGATGAGATTTGTGATGGACAAGTGGTACATAGTGAAGAGCTTTATGGGCCAATGGTTCATATCCCCAGAGTGTTGATTGGTAAGGGTATCCATGGTGGCCATATCCATGTCCATAATATCCATTTCCATAGCCTCCATATCCTCCATGACCTCCATATCCTCCGTAGCCATAATCATGTCCACCTAACCATCCATGGTGTCCCCAGCCGTCACCTCTTACAATGCTGCTGTGAGAGATGGCAGGGGAAGCGTTGCAAGCTGCCACTACTGCGCACAACACCAAAGCAGCCTGGAAAAAGCAGTTCAGTAGAATCATAAAATGTGCCAAAGGTAATACAAAAAAAATCAAGACTCTAAGTTATTTTTACAATCAACTAATACATGAGGCTATATATTTACATTTTAACATATGAAAGTATCACACAAAGATAATGTCACTTTATTTGGTAGTTCTGGTAGGTATTCTGGTGAATTACCAAACAATGTGACGTTGTTTTTTCTAAACCTTGTATGACAGTTTTATGTATTAAATTTACAGAAATCTAGTATTTTGAGCATTTCAATAGGTTTTTTTTAGATGAGAGACATTTTTTTGTGAATAAGTTTTCACTGATATTTAATTCATGCTTAGCAAATTCGGTGTCATTTGGATTTTTTTTTTTTTGTTTTTTTTTTTTTTTAAAAAGATATGTCTGGGTTTTTGTTATAAACCCAAATACAACCTTATACACCTTTCACAGTAAGCTAAAAGCTTGTGTCGTGAAAGGGGAGTTTGCCGGCACCTGGGATCGAACCCCGGACCCCTTGTTCAGAAGGCCGAGACTCTACCTCCAGGCTACCGACGAACTCAATACGATTACGTATACGAATACGATTAAATACTATTATTGAAATACATGAACCGTATAATACGACAAACTTTATCCAAGAGAGTGATTTAATGATGACTAGAAAGAGACTAAAGAGAAGTAGACTCTTTATTTTATGATAGAAGGATCGTACTGAAAGTTTTAGCGTTCTGTATATAGATGGGTACTGAAAAGTCTGATTCTTTTGAAAAAACATTTTCAGAATCAGAGGATGCGCTCTTTTAAATGTAAGGTACAATTTAGTGTTGCCGTATAAAAACAAAATACATATAAATAGACCGATCGAAACTGAAAATTTGAAACAAAAAGGAAATACATTGAATGCATAACCAATTTTCATTACAATTTGATTATAATTGAAGAAAAAAATATTTCCCATACAAATCACTTATAGTTTGATAAATTTTTTAGACTGGCAACAAACACTATGATTATTTTTTTAGATTGGCAACAGGCAAGTTTAAAAATGTATTCAGAACAATTTTTTTATACACAGTGAAGTTATTTAGAAAATTCTACATAATATACTCATTCATAGTTAAAAAGGTAGGTAGGTACACCCAGGAACCCAAATCCAAGAATATTCACAAGATATTAAAAAAAACTGACTCAAACCACGTTTCAAAAAAAAATTGAGACACCAAACTGTTACATTAAATTATACGTTTATTATTTTTTTTTAAATCAAAAAATTATGTAATTAATTCACCTTTATCAAAGCCATATTGTTGTTTCAGATCACAATAATTGACTACACAAATGTAATGAATTAACTGATGATATTACTAATATGGTTTGGCTATTTATACTTAATATTTTTTTCGTATGTTAAGTATACAATGTATGCCTAATATTCAATTGCAGCTACCCACTTTGAAACTGTTTTAAGTAGGGCTGGTACAATGTATGCTAACCCCTTCGCAACTTATGCTAAAAGTATAATTGATATTTTGGTCTATCAGCGACTTGGAAGTGTTATGATGAATATTATGAAAATCACTCTTAACTGACACCTCATCTACACATATTTTGCATTACATCATCGATCACATACATCTTACCGTATCTGGAGATATGTATCTTTTTTAGCACCCGCCACATACCTCGTGGCGTACCTGGAGATATGTTTCTCCATAACGACACACACATGCACAAACAATGTCGCATTAAAGCGAGAAATGCTGCCCCGAGGGAAGACTCTAGATTCAGCGGCCACACCTTCCCATCCCTTTTGCACCAAAAATGTTGGTGCAAAAGGGAAGGGAAGAAATGGGAATATGCCTTCCTTTCTTTGCAGTATCGTTAGTTACTTCAAGGGGATATTAAGCTACCAAAGAAAGTACAGAAGTTTTTGAAGGCGATTTTTTTTTTCCTTGTGGCCACCAAGTCTGCATATCCTACGGGTCCAGATAAACATATCATTATCCTTAGAAGATACATCTCCTTAACGACACACACATTCACTAACAGGTTAATGTCGCATTGAAGCGAGAAATGCTGCTCTGAGGGAGCACTCTAGATTTAGCAGCCACACAGTAAAAAAATAGTGCAAAACTTGCTTAATTAAATTTTTAGAAATTGATAAAAATGAGTAAAACATAAACACCATTTAATATCACTAAATCATTTTTATGAAATAGCAGCATAGGTCGTTTAGAATTAGAAAGTTTCTGAGAATTTGGAGCTGAAGATGAACTAATTCCGATAGGCCTCTTCCAGGGATGTTGCGAATATCCGCATCCGCATCCGCAAATGCGGAGCTTCCGCATGTATTTGGACATCTGCATCCGCATCCGCATCCGCAATAATCGATGCGGATGTTCATGCGGATGCGGATGTAAAACAATTTGCGACAAGAAAGAAATGGGGCGGGTCCGGCGAATGGCGCGTGCCGTTCGCACTTGACATTAACCAATGGGAACGAAAAAAATGGTGACAAGATCCGATCACGACAAAAATATATTTCGCCAAAAAATCCATAATATTATTGTAGCAACAATTTCGTCACATATTTGACAGTGGGGCCTACCAATTAAGATAGTTCCTACTTCTTTTCTATAACATCTTAAACATCCGCATCCGCATCCGCATCCGCATCCGCGGATGTGAGCTTTCAAAAATCCGCATCCGCATTCACATCCGCGGATGTGTAAAAATCGACATCCGCAACATCCCTGGCCTCTTCTATGATTGTGTCTATTTGGTGTCTGATATTTTATTTTTGTTTAAGCCGTGGAGCACCCGATAAAGAATTGTTCTCTCACTCTTGTCCGTAAGTTTTCGAGTAGATATCCAGTAAAAATCAGAAGACCGAGTCAAAACACATTTTAGCGTTACGTTTTCGTTCGAACTGAGACGACGTTGCGACAAAGTGTCAATTTTCGTAGTTGAAATACAAAAGTAGCTACGAAAATTGACACTTTGTCTCAACGTCGTCTATATTTGAACGAAAACGTAACGCTAAAATGTGTATTGAATCGACCTACAGATGTTCATAAAAATAAAGATATTTTACATCTCAAATTCAGCGTTGAAGTTTGTCACCCATCCTGAATGGCTTAATTTTTTATTGGCACAGAGAAGATGGCTTGCATGTTAATTATATCTACCCCACTTGTGGGATATGCTGCGTTGGTGTAGTAGTAGTAGTATTTTTGTAAAATAAAGCTATTACATATTTGTAAAATTTCGTTAAATTTAGAACGAAAGGGTTAATTGATAAATGAAAAATTAGTAAATCCGTAAATTCCTTAAATATTTTTTTAATTACCTGTAAGTAGGTGGACGCATAACCCATTAATTGCTAATACATGCTAGTTAAAATAATATAATGTGTGTAACACTATAATGCATCCATGCGTGATACCACCTTGGTGAACATCGCATCATACATGTGAGAGGAAATAGCAAGCGCTGTTACTAAGAGATATAAATCACATTTTGATTCTATGATATTATATGAGAACAGTGATTTTGTTTCAATTTTATCTTATTTTTTTTTTATTTCATTGGCACATCTACAGGTTTAACACAAATATAATATTTTGCAATACTTACACAATCATATTCCCATTTACAGATTGCAAATTTGTATTCGAATATGCTTACAATTAATTTATTAATTGTGTCGGTGCACACGTAGTAGAATTCCATAATAATGCAATTTGAAACAAGTGTTCCTTTCTACTATTGTTTGTTAATTCGCAGAGAGACGTCTTTCCACTTATAAGGTCATTATCAAGATTGATAATATTATCAAGATTGATAATGACCTTATAAGTGGAAAGACGTCTCTCTGCGAATTAACAAACAATAGTAGAAAGGAACACTTGTTTCAAATTGCATTACTTACATATTAATATTCATTGAGACTGTTTTTGATACTGTGACCTGCAGTGAAGGATGTAAAGAAGTAAAGAAATACTATCTTTACCATCACGGCATATCCCACACGTAAGGTAGCCAGCTGACCAGCTGCGTGTAATAAACATGCAAGTTATCCTTGGTGCTAAAAAATAAAGACATTCAGGATGGGCCTCGCAAACGAGTGTATGGTCTTGTGAAGAAAAAAATCAGTATGGGTGGTAAACGTCATCGCTGAACTTAAGATGTAAAATTTCTTTAGTTTTTCGAACACATGCCTTATACAGGACAGTCAAAAACTTACGGAAAAGAGCGGGAGACCAATTCTTTGCCGAGTGCTCTACAGCATAAGCAAGTAAAGAAATAAGTATAAAATAATAATTATAATAAAAACAACTTAGAAATTTGTGATATGGAAATGATAAACCTAATGATAAAGAAAAATGAAAGGCAAGCTATCATCCCACTATATGAGAGTGATGTGTATTTTTCGTTGATTCTTTTTAATAAGTCATTTTTCTCCACATACCGAATGTTGTCAAACGATAGTTTTATTTTATTTTTATTTATTAATAATTTTTTTTTATAACATATTTACATAGTTAATAAATTCATATAAATAAAACATTATTTTTTAATGACTCAACTTCAAAAAGAGAAATTCTCGTGTTTTGAAGTGAGCTACATTGTTACAATATTACAAAACAATACAAAAGTAAATAAAAAGAAAACAATTTCAAAAACATTACCAAAATAAATCCTGAAACTTTCCATAAACTTGAAAAGAAAAAGAAAAAGAAAAACACATCGTACAAAAATAAACATGGTAGTACAAATTAAATAACAATAAGGTACACTTTCAATCAACAATCTATACCCAAAGAGAAGAAAAATCTACTTCATTAACTTTTTTAAAGCTAACTTAAACTTAGCTATACCAATATTTGCTAGATCCTTGCAATCCACCGGCAAAGCATTATACCACTTCACTCCTAGGTAGGAGTAGTGGTTTTAAACGTTGTGTTTTTTTTGGTATTTTTATAAGACCACCTAAACGAGGCAATGTGCTAATGCACTCCACCGGGTGGATCGGATCAGTTATATATTCCTTACAAATACGCAGTACAGCTTGTCTCCTATATATTGTGTCCAATCTTAATACTCCAAAGTCAGAAAACAGTTGGTCAGATGGGTAATCACTCGGCTTATGCAATATAATCTTAATAATTTTTTTTTCTATTTATATTTGTTATTAGTATTTGTTATTCTTAATTTGTATAAATGTTAAGTATTTTTTTTTTGAGGTTTACCTACTACCCATCCTGAATGTCAACGTTTTTTTGTTATTTATTATAATATACAGCTAGTCTGCTGGCTACTCCAGTTGTGGGATATGCCGTGATGGTGTAGTAGTAGAAGTAGATAGATAGACTATCCTTAAAATTTTCACATCAGTGGCCGTAGTTAAAACATATTTAAACGTTAAGTTTTCGTTCGAATGTTGACGACGTTGCGAGAAAGTGTCAATTTACCAGTCGCGTGCCTGCCATACATGCAAAAAAGCACAGCATGCCCATAGAATCTATGAAGAAAATATTGAAATCATCAAAAACTAGTTTGAATTTGCCGCCAAACATTTCGTTGCAAAGAGAACAATTCACAAAAATATACGCAGCAAATATACAATTTTTGTAAGTTTTAGAGTTTTTATCAAAAGCGCGTACTATTTGTATTGAAGTGCGTGTACAATCGATACGTTATTTTGACTTTTTTTAATAAAATCCAATAATTTACCGTGATAGCTAAATTAATGGAATAGTAAGTTATTGCTTTATACGTTGCGTCTGGTCTCACTAACACACACTTAAATTTTAGTGTGAATACGTAGTAGGCAATGACGCGCCATATATGTGTATTATTGGGTATGTTTGGTTGTATGTGTGCAATCTTAAGGACAAAATAAGCAAGCATCTCAAAGAACGTTTGGGTGCATAATGTACCTATATGAGTATGTTTTTATTTGTATTGGTTGTGTGATGATTGTGTGAGTCGTGCGTAACGTACTAGGCAGTTAAAAATAATTTGAAGGTAGATACTATGGCCAACCGCTAATAGTTTTTAGACTTGAAACGTTCTTCATAAAGGATTGATTAATATTATGATGGATGCGCGAGACAAAATAAATTGTATAGTAATTACGACATTTAACTTTAAAGTTACTTACATACTTAAAAATAGTATTTATTTGCATCGCAGACTTCTTGTATTTTATTTATTTATATTAAGGACCCATGAAGTCTTTGGCAAACAATAGATCTCCCACTAAAGTTTTTAAGTGTCTTTTAAGAGACGTCGCATGTAAACCATTTAATATCTTAAATTCAGCAAAGGGGTATGTCAACCATTCTGGATATCTTATTTATTTATTTTTTTTTATTATAACGAATGTTAGACCAACATGAAAAGCCTAGTCCCGTCTCCGATATATATATTATATTATTCTCAAGGACGTCCACTCGTTTGCGAGTAAAATAGTATATTTGTACAAAGCATGCCCGATGTGAAAAGCCTAGTCCCGCCACTGCAATTTACGTATCTACTTGTGTATTTAAGCTACGAAATATGACACTTTCTCGCATGTTCGTCTAAATTCGAACGAAAACGTAACGCTAAAATGTATTTTGACTAGGCCTACTGAGATATTATTCTATTATGTGATCTTTTTTAAGTCATGATAAAATGCCACATTTTGCAACGCTCTAATTTTGAAATTATTTCAAAACAGAATGAGAGTAGCGGAATCTCTCGAAAGCTGATTATAAAATTATTTATTGGGGCTTGTGGAAGCATTATATATAATTATGTGATCCGATCCGTTCATACATATTTTTTCACGCGTTCTTTAAAAATCACTGTTACTTTTTTTAATCACAGCTCTTCATGAAACATTATCAACACATTGCAGTGGTGTTACATATTATACAATTTCAAGGTTGTATTGCATAAGGAGTAGACATCAAATTAAATAATAAATTCATTTATTTATAAAAATATTAATATTATACCTATATTATTATTATTTACTTAAAAAGCAAATAATATAATAATTGTATAACTTACATACAACATATTAATACCACTTGTACGCACGTAGGCGACTATTAGCACTTAAATAATTTACCAATATCAGGAAACCATAATTAATCATAAGGCTCTGTAATACCCTTATATATCAGTGTCTTGTAGGGTGGGCGTAGAGATGATCACATCTTTACATATTTAATGATACTATACTATACTATACTATACTATACTATACTATACTATACTATACTATACTATACTATACTATACTATACTATACTATACTATACTATACTATACTATACTATACTATACTATACTATACTATACTATACTATACTATACTATACTATACTATACTATACTATACTATACTATACTATACTATACTATACTATACTATACTATACTATACTATACTATACTATACTATACTATACTATACTATACTATACTATACTATACTATACTATACTATACTATACTATACTATACTATACTATACTATACTATACTATACTATACTATACTATACTATACTATACTATACTATACTATACTATACTATACTATACTATACTATACTATACTATACTATACTATACTATACTATACTATACTATACTATACTATACTATACTATACTATACTATACTATACTATACTATACTATACTATACTATACTATACGGCAGTGTTTCCCAAACGGTGGTTCGCGAACCCCTGGGGGTTCGCTATGTCTACAAAGGGGGTTCGCGAAAATAATAGCGTAATGGCGGGATTTTAAATGGCCCAAGAAAAATAAAAGGAAAAAAAAACAAAAACACAAAAATAATAAAAAAAGCACACCAAATGCAATGCAGATTGCACGCTGTTGTTTCGAACGTATGCATACTGCCTATATCTTATGTAGCATATAAAGAAAATTTTACTGTTTTTTTTGCCTATTATTAACGACTACATAGGGGTTCGCCAAATTCTGTTGGATATTACTTTTGGTTCGCGACGAGAAGAAGGTTGGGAAACACTGCTATACGGTATACCCTCACGCCATGTCCCAGGAGGGGTAGGCAGAGAGAACGGAACGCCATATAGATCTATCCTTACATACTTCTTTCGCTTCCTCTACATATTCATCCAGTTTCTCATACATGCACGCCGATTTCTCTTACTCAGCACGCGTCCGTCCTTAAGAATCGTGATCAAGCCACGTGGTTCTTGGACGTCTGCGCTTCCTCACACCCCTTCTTTCAGATAAATACATCCTCTTCGTCATCCTTTCATCTTGCATTCGCTCAACATGTCCAAACCATCTCAACTTGTTTACACGCATTCTGTCCACAGCACTCCTCTCACATCCATTCATTCTCCTGATATCTTCATTCTTCACTCTATCTCGCTAAGTTTTACCAACCATTCTTCTCAGTGAACGCATCTCCACAGCATTTATTCCACTCTCGTCCTTTTTCAACCACGTCCAAGTTTCGCCTGCATACATAAGTGTCGGTACCAGAATGGTATTGTGCACTAGCATTTTTGCCATGTTCGACACACTGCTATTGCTAACAATATGGGTCGAAGTGCACCATTCACTCTAGCACCGGCGACTTTTCTTCTTATTCCGCTTTTAATACATCTGTAGAATGGACAGAGAACTCCTGTTGAATGTGAAAGTGCGCAAGATCTCATATCTGGTCATATAATGCGTGTAGAAAAGTACCACATTCTGCGTTTGATTATGACAGGCAAGATAGAGGGACGTCGAGGGGCTGGCAGAAGGCAGACATCGTGGCTACGCAATATACGAGATTGGACTGGAATGAGAGGTGTGGAGGAGTTATTCCAGACAGCGCAGGATCGAGATGCCTATTACAGAGTGATCGCCAACGTCGGGGGGACCTGACAGGGCATTTACAGAAGAAGATTCTTCACCGGCGACTCAACGTATTTTTTTTATAATAATATTGTTTAATGCCCCGTTAATGTTTTATTATTTATTTATTATAATTCGCAGGACGTGTAGGTAAGTACTGCGTGTATTAAACTAGATATCACCACTCAAGAGAAATTATTCATTCAATATTGTTTTAATAAATACTTCAGTCTAGTATATAATTATTATCTAATGTGGATGTGACGCAAGCGAAGGTCGTGCGTTACTACGGGAAAGTGTGTACCTGTCTGTCCGCTAGTAATAAATAATATAATATTATTACGATTAATTTAAACGCATTTAAAGGAGAATATTTTTTTACAATAAATTTAGATGTTTGTGGTTAGCTTTCAACAGGTTTACCTAAACTTGACACAATCTTTATACGATCTTAATCTAATCTTGATCTTATTAATCCCACGATGCGCGAAGTGACTATAGTCAAAAATAAGTCTATAGCGGTAGCACGGTAATTTTCGCACATCGTAGGTTTAAGATCAAAAAAACTTTAAGATCGTTTTTAGATTGTGTCAAGATTAGGGGATTCGATCCCGAGCCTTTTTTCTAATCCCGGGATTTCGGGATTATCTACAGTTGATCCCGGGATCCCGGGACTAGTCCCGGGATTGTATTGGTAATGTAAAGTGGTAACAAAAAGTCAGTAGGCCATGTCAAAATCACTTTTTTTTATTTATCTAGCAATGAATTTAAGTATTGAATCTACAAAAAGTCGTTTGAACAAAATTACACTTCAAACTTCTTCTAAAATAAACAAACAAGGCACTTCTGTTTATGATTTATAAAACTAACAATTTAACTTTTTTTTTTTTAATTGATTTCTTGTATTTGTATTTATTTCATAGTTTTAACCCAAAACAGTTTTAGTTTTGTGGGGCAATATACTCTATATTGTTGTTATTTATTATTATTTAGGTCAATGAGTGATTTTTTGATGCTATTTTTTAAAATATCAAATCGCTCAAGCATTGTTAAAAGACTATTCCAACGCGATTTGCAGTTAAACAATAAATTAAGCTCTCTTCCATGTTCCTTTTCAATATATTTTTGAAGCATAGTATCATTCTTCAAAGATGCTCTTTTGAAAATAAGAACCACTACGAACTTTCTTTACGACTTCATTAATATTCCGGTCATTGGTCAAACTCACCATTACCTACAGATTTTAATGACTAATCCTGAGTCCAGTTCTTCATTATCACCATCTAAATCATGCTTGTCTAAAGTGTAGCCCACGGGCCGCATGCGGCCCAAAACACTTTGAGATGCGGCCCAAACGCAAATTATGAAGATATTTAAAAAATATTTAAATAGAAAATAATGTTTGCAATATTTTATTTTTGCATTAATTTTTGAATTAATCGAAGAGTTTCAATGTATATTTCAAGATTTTAGAAAAAATGAAGAGAATTTCAATATATTTTCTACCTCATTTTCTTTAGACGTAAATAAATTACCTTCTAATCTTCAAATGGAATGCATTGAATTGCAAAGTGATATTCAACTAAAAGAATGTTTTTTTATTGGATTTTTATAAAAATTATTTACCTCGCGATAAATATCCAAATTTTCATAACCATGCATTGTTAATGTCGTCAGCTTTTGGTAGTACATATATTAGCGAACAACTTTTTTCAAAAATGAAATGGACAAAAAACAAAAATAGGACGAAGATCACTAATAAACACCTTGAATATACATTAAGACTTGCAACTTCATCAATTGAACCCAATACCGATTTGCTTGTTCAACAAAAGCAAATCCATCCATCACATTAATTTTACATAGGTATATATGTATAATATATACATTTTTATACATATGTTCATTTATAATTTTATACATATTTATCTAATTCAAGTAAAATAAATATAATAAAAAGAAGTTATTTTATTTTAATAGAACTACATATAGGTACCTATATAGTTAATTTTATTTCCATTTGTTGAAAAAATATTTATGTGCGGCCAAGCATATATTTTTTTTTGCAATGTGGCCCTCGTATGGTCAAAGTTTAGACACCCATGATCTAAATCATCAATAAAAGGCGATAGCCGTTTATGTATTAAATAAATAAAATAATATCATCACTAATAGGTTCATTTGGATCTTCCCATGTTCATGTATTTTTGTTCATGTACTTTTGTGCAGTTCTAAAATTGTTATAATTATTTTTTGTTTTTTTAATATCTTGACTAGTGACTAAAATTTGTCTTTTAATGAATTTATTGTATTTGTATTTAAATTTTTATTTTTTGACTTGAACTGGAGTATGGCTTTGTTTTGTTTGTTTTTATATTTTTGTACATGTGTTGAATGATTGTGTGATATTACAAAGTTTATCTGTATACTTATAAAGGCGATTGCCGTATATTGTGTTTAAATAATTAAATAAATAATTTTGCAGGTATTTTTCTATACAATAAATCACAAACGGCGTTCACAAAGTGAATACCGTGTGCAAAATAAACTAGGTGCTTTGCATTAACAAGTTTTCCAACTGTAATTTGGACCATCAGTAACTATTGCCACAATATCGTATCTAGTGAGATATCGAACTCAGAATAGCGCTCTTTTAAAATACTAACACAAGCTTCGGCTGTCAGTGATTCATTGATGCGAATGAGTCCCAAATTCTTGACTTATTGTATAATTGTATTAATCCCGAAAATCCCGGGATTTCTTAAATTTAATCCCGAAAATTTCGGGACTAAAATACGACCGGGATCCCGGGATCCCGGGATTCGGGATCCCGGGATCGAATCCCCTAGTCAAGATTAACCCTCTTGATGTTTTATATCTTAAAAAGCTGCAGAAATTAAGATATTACCAGCTTTAGCCGATTCATAAGCATCATGACACCTATGTAAGAGGTTTATTTCTTTTTGTAGGTATATATCAGGAACGAGATAAAACATTATTTGTATACCTATATTAGAGAACCATGTTAACACAATGTAACATTGTGCAAAATTTAATCGGAAGAAGAGAGATCCATTTGAGATCTGAAATATAAGATTCCAAAAGATGGTTCCTTTTATGGTTTGCAAAAAGTGTTTTTCGTTTGGTGGACCTGCTTATACACCGTGACAGTGATAATGGTGGAATAGGTGAACGTTGTCTATGGACATTGAAAGTGATCATTCAAGCCAACCTAGGGCCAATTTGTAAGCGTTGGAACGCCTTTCTCACTTCTTCCGATTAAATTTTGCACGATGTTGCATTGTGTTAACATGGTTCTCTTCGAGGTACCTGATTAGTTAACAAGTACATTATACTAGTTTGTATATAAAACCAAAGACCTTTATATAGCATAGACTAGTAAAGCAGTCCATTTTTTTTTCAAAAAATATGTACCAAAATGAACTAAGGCAATAAACGTAAATTGCTGTTTCACTTCATCTTCTTCTTCTTTCTGTGCCATGTCAGATCCCCCCGACGTTGGCGATCACTCCGGCGAAAACCTCCCTGTCCTGTGCTGCTCTGAACAGGTCATCCACTGTCCGGATTCCGGTCCACTCCCTAATGTTGCGCAGCCAGGACATCTGCTTTCTGCCAACTCCCATAACACATGGTAATTGTCTCCTTCGCTCCAAAACAGAAGTTTTGTACACCCTATATACTTGACACAGACATAAAAAGAACGTTTTAGAACCAACACTAGTTTTGGCCACACAATTAGATTGGCCGCATTACCAATTTTGTGAAAAAATAATGATAATATACATCATAAACTAAGCGATGAAGTTTGACACTCGTTCTGAATGTCTTAATATTTTGTTGACACGAACAGGACAGCTTGTATGTCAATAATATGCAACTGGTATCCCACTTGTTGGATATGCCGTGATGGTATAGTAATAATAGGCGATCCCAGGTGTCGGCAAACTCCCCTTTCACGACACAAGCTTTAAGCTTTCTGTGAAAGGTGTATAAGGTTGTATTTGGGTTTATAACAAAAACCCAGATTCATATTGAAACAAATAAAATACAATTTTTTTCTTTGAACTTCTAGTCTATACTATAAAGGTCTTTGCGTAATACAAAAAATACAAAATTAATTTAGTTTCTTTCTAATACACATATTTTTATAATATATCTATTTTAAACATAGGTAATTTAAGTTTTTACAATATAATATTATAATTTTTGGAATGCGGGTATATAAAATATAGGCATCTTTTCGTATTATAATATAATATATTTATTTTTGCAAATTAATTCCGGTATAGATAGAGACGCAGTTTTTGATTTATGTGTTCCTAGTTATTTATGCCTCCCCCATTTTTGTATAAATTATTACATCATCAATCTTTTTTCTAATATTAAATATTTTATTTTACATAATATGTTACATTATTCAACAATAATATCCATAATAGACTCCCTTCCATACCCGGATATTTAAGAAGTCGGGAGTCTCCCATTTATCCGTTCATCTAAGATAAACTTTTTCTTCAGGGGTGAGTTCCAGAATCTATCTATCTTCATTTTACACCACTTTTGATTAATACAATGCTATCTTGATTGTTGGGTGTATTTATTTGAAAGAGGGGGTGTGAGAAAGTACAGATGTCCAAGAAGTATGTATGTGGTTTGATCACGTACCTAGATAAAATTTTCAAGGACGGTCAATCTGATTGTCAATGTCCTTACAAGTAGAGTTGGCCGTTATAACTAATAACTCATTTTTAAACTCATTATTTCAAAATAACTAAACTAACAGTTTCTTGTCAATAACATAAATGTTATTTTCGACGACGACGTTATTCAACTGTTATAACAAGGTTATCGTTATTCCGTTTTTGTCGACGACGACGTTATTCAACTGTTATAACAAGGTTATCGTTATTCCGTTTTTGTCGACGACGACGTTATTCAACTGTTATAACAAGGTTATCATTATTCCGTTTTTGTCGACGACTATAGTTATTTCGTTTTCGTTTAGTTATATTATAACGTACCACATTGTTACGACTTTGTTATTGTCGTCGTTCAATAACGTTTCAATAACGTTTCAATAACATAGCACGTTATTGAACGACAACAGTTTTTTCATATGGTTTAATAACTTCGGATGTTTTAATAACGATGGCAGTTATTTTGTTTTTATTTTGAACTATTTAATTGTGTTTATTTGAACTATTTTGAACTAACTATTTGAATTTTTTGGAGGAACACAATCATTTCGTTTAAACGTAGTCATTCGTTTATTTAGAGGTAGCTGGTAGGTACAAGTTTTCTAATGACATTTATATTATAATCAAAGAATTATTTTGAATATAATATTTGTTTGATTTTAAACTGGTGATATATTATTTCGGAATGATTTTTTCTTTTATTTAATTATTTATTCATCTTGCACATCATGCATAAAATACAATTTTTATGCGTATTTTATGTATTTTATTCTTTGCATTGGTAGGCAAATGTTTCCATTTGATAAGATAATAATAATATTCGGATTCTTTAATTTTTTTTTTTTTTTTTTTTTTTTTTTTTTTTTTTTTTTTTTTTTTTTTTTTTTTTTTTTTTTTTACAATTTGATCGTTATTAAATAACATTTTTTAATAACTGTTATTTACAAATACCGATAACTGGTTGAACGTTATTTTGAAATAACAGTTATTCCCACCTCTACTTACAAGATGAAAGACAACTCTCTCGACAATTAAACACATAGTAGAAGAAAATATTTGTTTTTTTTTTTAATTTCGTTGTGAATGATAGTTGTCAGAAAGAACAAAATACCATTTTGTATATTGGATGGTTTCTTCGTCGACTTTTAATGGAGCATCCATCTCAAGGGCATTATGTAGGTATTTAAATATCACCTGAAATGCGCTGATGAAGAGTCTAGTCTTCAATGTTATTCTCAAATTGGTGAAAGTGGTTTCTTTGCGCAGACTTGTTCTACCAATTTTTAAAATAAAAAGTGGTAAAAAATATTGCATGAATAATAGGCAATCAGGCGCATCAATTTGTACTTGACTTACGTCATGGCATAATGATTTCATAATATCAGGAGTGTATCCGTATTTTTTTCAATCTGGAATGTGTATCATCATAGCTTACTCGAGTGCTTTGCAATGAAATTAAATAAGAAAAAATGTGCAGTGTCGTTTATTGTTGCATTAAACATAAAAAAATATTTGTTTTTAATTTCATTATGGATTTCTACTTTCTACACACCATGAATAATTTATTTATTTTTCATATTCTTGACCTATATTCTATATTGGATCCAAATAGGTACATATCTGAGCCCCTAGACAAACACGCACTTGGCGATCGACTACAAACGAATTTTCGTCAATAACTGCAACAATAACGCTTAATTATACGGCACATGTAGGTAAATTGTCGAAAAGTACGGTTTGTCTACGGGTTACTTTACTTATACAGCAAATTTTTGCCTCTCCGTATTTCTCCAAGTATTTCTGTCCTGAATTTTCTGCAACCAGTCTTCTTATGTCATCAGTCCATCGTTTTTTAGGCCTTCTTCTTCTGCTTTCATTTTCAGAAGGTTTCCACTCCACTATTCCTATTGTTCGTGGTTGGAAATTGTTGAAATTACAATGGTTGGAAAAAGTAAAAAAAAATATCCGACGATAGGTTTTCTAGCTGTTGTTATTTATTTATTCCGAGCATTTTAAATCAGGAATATTATTTTATATCTGTCACTTCCTCTCAGGGTTAAATATTTGTTTATTTTTTCAACGAGCGTTACAATTTTATCTTTTCTTTTCTTTCTGTCTTTTTTGAAAATATTTTTTTTTCTTATTTTCGCCCACCACATTTTTATAATTATTTAAGCTGATTTCCTAACTGCATGATGATTTACTGTATATTTTTAATTATGATGACATAACTGTTTGTTTGCGAAATGAAATAAAATAAATCCCTCTCCTTCCCATTCATTTTATCTTTCACTTAAGAGATATAAGTAGACTAATTCGAAATAAATTTATTCTTTCTTTAAGATTAATAATATTAGGTACTATGTTTGACTGACTAACTAAAGAATCATTTATTTACTTTCAGTTCATTTCAAACTAATGCAGGCATTGCTCATTTTCCAATGATATAGACTATGTACAAAAATATGCTTTTTAAGAAACTAAAAAAAAAGTAGTGGACTTGAGATTCTACTTATTCGATCTCTTCTTCAGTCCTTGCTTATTATCCACTCTTATCCACTGCTGGTTATAGGTCTCTTCATAAGCATGTCATAAATCTGTCTTCAACCAAACCTTCCACCTTGCTTCCCATATCTTCTTTATTATTAGATAGGTATTAAACAACTAGGTGGTACATATATTTTATTTATATGTTATTCCTTCAGCCATATCAGGTTTAATTTATTGTTGGCACGGAGAGAACAGCTGTACGTTTATTGAATATGGCTGGTCTGCTGGCTATCCCACTTGTGGGATATGCTGTGGTGGTATAGTAATAGTAGTAGGTGCCTTTTTCGACTTCAAAAACTTCTGTTCTTTCTTTGGTTGTCTAATATCCCCTTCAAGTAACTAGCGATACTGCATAGAGAAGAAGGCACATTCCCATTTCTTCCCTTCCCTTTTTGCACCAAATTTTTTGGTGTGTGGCCGCTAAATCTAGAGTGCTCCCTCGGGGTAGCATTTCTCGCTTTAATGCTACATTAAATCCTGTTTGTGCATGTGTGTGTGTTGTTATGGAGATACATATCTCCAGGTACGGCACGAGGTATGTGGCGGGCGCTGCCATTTTAAAAGTAGTAGGTGATAGACTAAATCAAAAATATACTAAAACGCGTAAAATTTATAAAACTTTTTTATTGCTATACAAAAAAAATACATTAATCACATAAATATTTCACATCACAGAAATAAATACATTATTATAAAAGCATAAATAATAGTAATAAATATAAATACAAAAAGGAAAGAAAAAATGTACAAAATTTAAAAAGTAATGAAAACATTGAAGATGATGATATCATTAAAAATATACAATTTCAAAAGATGTTTTTTTTTTATCACAGACTATTTTTCATTAATCGTTGTTTCAGAAATAGCATCTAGAGGTCTTTTTGGTTTATGAATCCTATGTTTTGTTCCTATTAGTAGTGGCCATATGGTTTTCCATAGTATGCTGGTGATGGGTGGATGGATGGTCCAATCTTCTTGACATGAGCCTTGAATCCATGTACTCCATCAGCGGCGTAGTCTACAACGCGCACGGAGCCATCAGGTTCAACCAAGGAGTATTGTCCTGAAAGGAGATAATGAACAAGCATGAAATAACAAACTGATTCGTTGAAATGGAGGATTTGGTCGAGAGCAGTCTTTTAGAAAAATTTTGAGCCCTCCCGTAGAAAAATCTTGTACGAAGAATATGGATGACATTCTTGTATATATTTTGAAGAGACGTATATGATTAATACATTCCTCTCTCAAATAATTATCCAGAGAGAATCTATGATAAGAAGAGTTTTTCTCGTTAGTCAGCTATTATATATTTATTTATTCAAGCAATAAACGGCTTTCGCCTATTACAATGTTTTAACAGTTTATAACAATTTTTATACACAATCCAAACTTACTGTAATTTCACATTAAATAATTATATCTTACTGAAAACAGATCAATTAAAATAAAAGTTTAGAATCAGAATCAAGAATAATTAGAATCAGCAATGGAATCTTTGCTTTAAAATTGTAAATGGTTTATCGACGAAAGTTTAATATAAAGGATTATTTGTTTACCTTTGACAACATCACCATCTCTGACTTCTTCCTGGGATTTGATGTCTCCTGTGTGGAGATCCTTCACTCCATAGTTGAAGGCGTATTTGGGGTATTCCTGGAATGTAAACAATTTTTAATTACACAATAATTTTCAAACACCTTTAAGTTAAACAATGTTTTTTTAAATATAATAATTGCTAAATTTTCTAAATTGTTTGTTTATTTTAAAATTTCTTTTTCTCTCAGTGCATAATTTAAAAATGTTTTTTAGCCATAATAATTTCTTATCTGTAATAAAAACATCTATCTAATAATCCATATTGATACGGCACCTCCAACAAATGAGGTAGTCAATGAAGTAACTGCTGCTTGTAATCAACATACAGATAGCCCTATTCGCGCCATTAAAATATAAGTCAATCAGAAAAAGTGACACGTCTTATGATTGAATCAAAAACCTAACCAAACATTTCATATGCAGAAGGAAAAAAATAATGATTATTAAAAACTATTGTCTTTAACTAAAAATATGCAAGAAATGAAGACTACTAAAACTCACATGGTGGTCACCGCCATAATATCCCTTGTCGTATCCACCATAGTAACCTTTGCCATATCCATCATATCCACCATATCCTCCATATCCTCCATGTCCTCCATAACCTCCAAATCCTCCGTATCCGATGTCATATCCATTTCCATAGCCTCCATATCCAATGGGAGAATGTCCTACTGCTCCACCCCAGCCCCAACCTCCAGACAGAGGATAACTTCCGATACCTGATCCGTATCCATAATGCCCCAGAGCTCCAGAACCTTGGACGAGGTTACTGTGAGATACCGCTGCTGGATAGGCAGAGCATGATGCTACAATGGCGAAGAGGACCAAACTAGCCTGGAATGAAAAAAGTAAATTAATCAAAATATAATTGGTAAATAGACAGCAAAGATATATGTCAATTGTTTTTCCTAATAAAAATAGTAAAAATATTTTTCGTATCTTTAATTCTATCAAAATAATTATAAATGATGAAAAGACCTCTCCTAAAAAATCTAATACCTATTTTTTTATATATTAAATGTATTAAAAAAATATTAATAAATGAATCAAGATTTGAGATGAACCCAAATACCCTTACAGAAAGCAATTTGCTTGTGTCGTGAAGATGGAGTAAGTCGGCAACGGGTGCATATAAGATTTTAAACTATTATAAGAATATAAAAAGTTGATCGTACATAATTTAATCAGGAATCAGGAAAAATGATTTTCAATAAAAAGGTGTACCACAAGGAGTTGTTTCAGGCCCATCAAAGCAATCCACAAATTTTGATGTTAAATAAAGGAAGTAAGAATTTAGGAAAGCACCATTAAAAAGCAATTAATTTTAACACATTATTATTTAAACCAATTGAACACGCCATTCAATAAAAAAATACATCATTAGTAAGATAGGATAAGATACGTCAATATAATTGGCATGAAATGTTGTATTGTTTAACGTGGAACTAATTGATCTCAGGTCTTCATCTCTATTTTATTGATTTAGAGATTGGTGGCTCGAATCAATACACAGGATGTCACAGATTTAAAACGTGTCGATAAAATGCTTCCTGGTAAGTGGCACAAGTTTTATGGCTATTTATGAAAATTCTTAGCGTTGCATCAAAAAAGGTGTACCACAAGGATTGTTTCATGCCCATCAAAGCAATCCACAAATTTGAATTAAGTAAATGTCATTAATTGTATCGGCATTTACTTTGTAACACTTCATTTTAAATTATCAAATAAAATAAAATAAATATTTATTATTTTTGTTTCGTGTTACTGTTGAGTAAGACTAACGCACGACCGGTTTCGCGGACTCCGAGTTCGCATCATCAGGTGCTGATCTTTACTGTACTAGTATAGATCAGCACCTGATGATGCGAACTCGGAGTCCGCGAAACCGGTCGTGCGTTAGTCTTACTCAACAGTAACGCGAAACAAAAATAATAAATATTTATTTTATTTTATTTGATAATTTAAGTAAATGTCCATTAAAATTAATTAAAATTGAATCAAATTTTTAAAATTTAATGACTGAATTTTTAGCTTCCCACGAGAGCACATCGAATATCTCACAAATGGCGTAATCAGCAAATGAATTCATCTATTTTCTATCAATTCTTCAGTATGCAAGATCAATTAGGTTTACGGATAATTCTTAATTGAGGTAAGCAGAGATTTTTTTTAAATAAGTAATACGAGAAAACACAAAAAAACTGACTGTAAAACAATGAGGATATTTCAGGACGTAAAAATATTTCTTTCCCACGATAAAAATATAATAATATCTATTAATAAAATTTCCACTTTTTCCGTAGTAGAATTTCCACTTTTTTCAAAATAATAACAGATATCTTGTACAAGGCTTAACCCATAAAATTTTGTTTTTTTTTTTACAAAAGTAAGTTTGCAGTAAATTTCTATACACTCAAACATACTCAAATTAAAATATATTTGCCAGACCGGGATATTTAAGTCCAGGGACTCTTTAATTGAAAACTCGAAACTCTACTATAGCGCTACCGATAGCAACCAAATTATATTCGAACACTTAAAAAAAATTAATACCTTAATAAAAGCCATTTTGAACTGATTTATTTTTTACTTTATCACTGAACAATTGCACTTGACAAAGTTTGGAGATCTACTGATAAAATTCAACAATACTTCAGTCTATTTATACGAAAAATATGTTTGGTTAATTTTGAAGGTAGTTGTACCTTGTTACAATATTATATAATATATATACTTACTATTAAATGATTTAGAGTAGGTATTTATGATTGTGTGTATGTACTATAAAGTGTTTTTGTGTGCTATCAGTGTGATGGCTATGGAGTATGGACACGCCTAGTATACAGTGATTCTAGTACATTTTCAACCCGTTACGTGCGATTTGTAAATTGTTTGAATACGCACAACTATTGATTTATTTAAAAAGTAAAACTTTGAACCAGGTTCCTTTTAAGAGACGGCCGGAGGTAACGCCTTTGCTTGTTAGTCACGAGATCCCGGGGTCGATTCCCGGCTAGGGCAAAATTAATTACTTATAACCTTCTTCAAATTGTCCTACTGGGACTGGGTCTGGGTGTTACATTATGTATATGTGTTTAGTGCATTGTAAATATGTGTATCGTTGTGTTAGTACCTACCCAGTACCCATGTTACAAGATTCATATATAGTACTTTGGGACTAGCTCGATTTGTATGATTTATCTATTCATGTTATGTTATTTGCGGGGTAGGCAGTGGACTAACTGCTACTGCTACACCATTATGACATATCCTACAAGTGGGATATTAATTTATTTATTTATTTATCACTTGTACACGGCGTGAGCCTTTTACACGTTAAACACATAACAAAGTAGAAAAAAACAATTTGACAGACAACAACAATAAAAACTCATACAAAATGAATTGGTACAAATTTATAAAAATAGACATTAAGATGTAACAAAAATGGTAGTAATTTGAACAAAACAGCAATAGTAATAGAATAAAACAATTAAATTAAATTATACAGAGACTGGACAAAATTTGATGTATGCAAACATTAAAAGACAGAATGTAATATACAAATTAAAATAAATATCCAATTAAAATAGTTCAAGATGATAATTGTCAAATTCATTAGATTAGATGTCAAAAAATAGAATCATTAATAAACAACATATAAATTAAACATATAAATAGATTAAGAAATAATGTATAAAAATCGAAATAATAACAATAATAAATAATATACAGCTGATTAACTGCAAGTAATTAACATGCATATTGTCTCTTACCTACCAAAAAAAATACTAGATAATCAGAATGGGAGGCATGCCTCATCGCTATTATTCGTTAGGTTCTACGGTCACCTGCCTTTTACAAGACACTCGAAAATTTACAGAAAACAACGGGACAATTATTATTTTCAACAATGGACAATTCATTACCGACTCCACTAGGATTTTTTATAATTGCTATAATTTTTTCGAAACTACCAGATCAATTATCTAAGAATATAAAAAAATATGATAAATCTTTAACAGAAAGTTGGACTCGAACCTTTTCACCTACCGTCTAGTCATAAGCGTCGTCACAACTACGTAATCATGTGTTTTTTTTATTTTTTAATTCACAGCGATACCGTGAATTAAAAAATATAAAAATATAATATATCATACCGTTTAGTTATTATTTTAAAATAATAATTATCAGTTTCTGATGGGTTAAGGCGATACGAATTGAAGTCCGGTGCATTCCTCATAAAATATTGCCCACATCAGGGGTAGTCACAAGTCACGCATAAGGTCGACGACAAAATATACTCCATTTTTTGCAGCCACATTCAAGAAAAAAAAACACTTGTAATAATTGACATAGAATAATTTTATCTAGTATTTTAGAATAAAAGTGTTTTAATATATGATCTCATTGACGTGTTGGCGATCACTATGGAAAAAAAACATATCTCTGCTGTTCCCCCGATAACGCAGAAGTCTGGGGACTTCCATTCATCCAAATTTCTACACTATGCAAATCTTATCCACATGCAATTCAGGCTGTCCACTGCAATGTGGACCTTCATGTCGTAACCTCCACGTGTGGAATCTTTTGATTACACTCCTTTGATGTCCCTCGAAGAAGAAGCAAATACATAAATAAGTAAAACAATAAAAGTATTTGCTTAATCTATATAACAATTCAAGATTTAAATTAGAATTATAATATCAAAACAAACCAAAAGAAATGAGCAGAAAGCTGGGTTGAGGTGTCCAGAAACTTCTTCTAGGTATTCAGGCTGTCAATATGATTGAGGTAATTCTTCATTTTGCTTTGACCGGGAATCAAACCTGGGACCTCGTGCCCCAAAGCCAACAATGTTATCTCCGTGCCATACCGACCGCCTTTTTTACTCTTTGTTAGAAATGTATTTGAAAAAAACTATAAGAATATTGGTCGGCTAAAACATAAATTCAAATATCTAGCGGTCGTCAATTCAATTATTTGGCACCTCTGTCCAATAAATACCATTCATTTTATTGTGTTACCCATCCAAGCACCAAATATTGTTAAAACTATCTATATAACTAGGTATATATTTTTATTTAATTCATAGATTGAAAATATACATAGGTATTATTATATAAGTTAATAAAGAACAGTAGTGTACTGCTGTAATACGTAACCAGCGGAGCTTAACAGATTATTCAAGGTCGCAGAGTAGAAACACCGATGTGAACTTGAAACACTTTAGTTTGAAAATCACTATTCAGTACTATGTACAAGCAATATTTACACGCTACTCAATATTTTAAGTATATTTTACTAACGTGGAAAACAAAGATAACCATAAATTGGAAAGGGTGCATTCAAAGTGCAAATAGCTGATATAAAGATTGTTATGGATGATTGGATAGTTACAGAAATAATATTTATTTATTTATTTCTATCATCAACGGCTTATAGCTTTTACAAAAGTAAGGTTTAAACATATTTCTACAAAAATCAATCAATACATATTATATTCCAATCCCCGATGCTAAAAATGTCTACATCCCTCTGTACCCCATCCATCCAACGGTTTGGGTCTCGCAACGCTACGTCTAACACGTTTACTATTCTAAAAGTATTCCGAATTGCAGCCTTCTGTAGAGTGATGTAAGTATGTTGTTTGTGATAGTGTCAATGTATTTAAATTATTGAGAATATGATTTGGTATTATTATTTATATTTTTCCGTTCAAACGCATCTTTCACCGACTAATTAAGAGAGCCTAGAAGACCACACAATTCCATAACATAACAGAGCCTTCAGCGTTCTAGGTACTATAATGTCAAAAGGCTGTCTGCCGATCTGCGGTACCAGAGGAACTTCGCTAGTTTTAGATGCAAATTGTAAGCCACCCTTTCGCCGGGACAGTCTAAGTATCGTAAAACGATGCCAAAGAAACAAATCATCTAACAACTTCATCATTATTTCGGAAATTGCTGGGTCCCCCCCCCCCCCTGCCGTTATATTCAATAATAAAAAGTACCAATCAGTATAGAATATCAACAAATAAAAATGTGAAAAGTGATTTTCCTTCATTAAAGATGAAGGAAAACTATCATTACAACTTAGGATGTATAAAAAACATGTAATGATTTTAGTGTCTAACAGTTTCTCTTTGGTACTAGAAAAATGTTATATCTTGTTTATTTTCAATATTAGACGGCTCATATCAAGACATATTTTTACAAGCAAACGTAGTAAATTATTATAGTAAAAACACTTTTATCAAAGAAGAATAAATGCGTTTTTTAATGTTTTACTACAAATATTATTAAATATGATTACAGTAGGCGTTTTAATAATAAAATAATTATTTTTTTATATTATGTGTTTTAATGTTAATTTTCACTTTTTAGTACATAACAATTTTATAAGATTTTATGCAAATTTAATGCGGTAATTATAATAATTCTGTGTTGCATTTTATGCGAAAAAATCCAGGTAGTAAAATTACTATTGATTTCAATAAAATGCACGCATAAATAATTAATAATATTATCTACTTTCAGTTTTTTTTCAGTTGACCCTCATTAATAGGTTTTAGTTGTTGCCAGGTGGACAGAACTAAGTATATAAAAAATATACACGATAAAAATATCAATTAGTTTCTAGAACATGGACGTGGTTGTAGAAGGACGAAAGTGGAATAAATGCAGTGGAAATGCGCTCGCTGAAAAGAATGGTTGGTAAAACGTTGCGAGATAGAGTGAAGAATGAGGATATTAGAAGAATGAGCGGATGCAAGAAGAGTGTTGTGGACAGAATGCGCGTAAATAAGTTACGGTGGTTTGGACATGTTGAACGAATGAACGAGGAAAGAATAACAAAGAGGATATATACTTGTCTGAAAGAAGGGGTGTTAGAAAGCGCAGGCGTCAGAGAACCAGGTGGCTTGATCACGTGGATCAAACTCTCAAAGATGGGCGTGTGTTGAATAAGAGAAATCGACGTGCGTGCATGAGAAATTGTATAAATGTAGAAGAAACTAAAGAAGTATGTAAGGATAGATCTATATGGCGTTCCGTTCTCTCTGCCTACACCACTTGGGACACGGCATGAGGGTATAGTATAGTAAAGTACCTATATAAAGTATAGAATTGTTTTTATCACACGGAGAGAACGACTTGTATGTTGTATTATTTAGTTATGTTATAGTATGATTATGTTGTATTATTCTCTTACTACATTTGATTCACAAGTCTACGTCGACTATCATACCAATAATTATTATTTTTGTGTTTGATACCATGATGGTATAGATAGATAAACAATGGAATATTAAATCACAAATTTGTATGTTTAAGAGTACATGAAAAATTACAATATTTAAAATTGTCTGAAGTATTAAATAAAATTAATTATTGTGTACAGAAAATTTATTGCTTAATTTGTTTATGCTAATTACTGTTCATCATATTAGGTATATATTGTAGGTATACTCTTTGAAACTAATACTTGCTAATATTTTTACATAATTTAATTGTCTACCGAATTCCCATATAAATATTATTTTAGTCAGTTCATATATATAATACTATACTATACCCTCACGCCATGTCTCAGGTGGGGTAGGCAGAGAGAACGGAACGCCATAGAGATTAGTGTTGTGGAATTCTCAAGAAATAATTTTTGGAGAAATTTACCGAGAAATTTCTCGGTAAATTCTCTACTTCGAGAATTTTTTTTTTTTTTATTTTACAGTAAAATAATAATAAATCAGTACTTTATTCAATCAATCAATAACAATGTACAAATGTTGAGACAATTTATCACCAATATTGCTACAATTAAAGTTAGTCAATACCGGATATTTTTTCATATATTTTGTAGGGGAATTCCGCCGCATTATCGCCAATAAATAATAGGGGAATCCCCATGGGAAAAAATCAGAGAAATTTCTCTTCAATCAGAGGAGAAATTCTCGTTCTCGAGAAATTTCTCCGGAGAATTTTCTCTACTCACATCACTAATAGAGATCTATCCTTACATACTTCTTTCGCTTCCTCTACATTCATCCAGTTTCTCATACATGCACGCCGATTTCTCTTACTTAACACGCGACCGTCCTTGAGAATTCGATCCACATGGTCAAGCCACGTAGTTCTTGGACGTCCGCGCTTCCTCACACCCTCTCTTTCAGCTAAATACACCCTCTTCGTCAATCTTTCATCATCCATTCGCCCCACATGACCAAACCATCTCAATTTATTTGCACGCATTCTATCCACAACACTCCTCTTGCATCCACTCATTCTTCTAATATCCTCATTCCTCACTCTATCACGCAATGCTTTACCAACCATTCTTCTCAGTGATCGCATCTCCACTGCATTTATTCCACCCTCGTCCTTCTTCAGCCACGTCCAAGTTTCGATTGCCTACATAAGTGTCGGTACGAGGAGTCATATATAATACATATCCAATAAAAAAATAAATGATAAAGGCGGCTGGCATAGAGTGGCAGAAACTCTATTGCCTTTGTGCCACGAGGTCCCTGCTTCGATTCCCGGTCTGGGTAAAATGAAAAATATCATTTTTAGAATAATTGTTCTGTGTCTAGGTAAAACCACCCAGTAAATTATATGTTAATTTTACAATGCTAACTTCGAGTCGATAGGCAGTGCACTTTACGTTCCTTTGTATACGTTCAATTAAATGCCCTTTACCTATGTATACGTTCTCTTAAGTGCCCTTTACCTATGTATACGTTCTCTTAAGTGCCCTTTACCTATGTATACGTTCAATTAAATGCCCTTTACCTATGTATACGTTCTCTTAAGTGCCCTTTACCTATGTATACGTTCTCTTAAGTGCCCTTTACCTATGTATACGTTCACTTAAGTGCGCTTTATCTATGTATACGTTCAACATGTTATCGTTTTTTTGAGTTTATGTAAATGGATTCAAACACGAAAACTATTACCTACTAACTGTAGATTTAATAAAATAATAAGCCCTATTCTATTTCATTTTTAGTAAAAATAAAACTAAAATAGGAACGTTCCAATTTTAGTCAGTCTACATTGGTATTTTATAAACTCTAAAATATCATATGAAATACGAATTTTAGTTCAAGTGACCTTAATTATTAAAATAATATAGGAACGTTCTTATTTTAGTTAGAATCAATATAGAATAGAGGGTATTATCTTTTATTTTATTTGTTTACATTTTTGATCCGAGCAAAGCCGTGCTTTGTAAAAGGTAGTAAAATATAAATTAATTAAAAACATACACAATTCTATAGGAAATACACTACTTACTGATTTATTTATTTTTATAGTTTATTAATAACAATTTATATCATGAATGAAACCATATTTTGTGTGAGATCATCAAAATTAGATCTACTACTAGTACTTTACTATACCATCACGGCATATCCCACAAGTGGGGTAGCCAGCAGACCTGCTGCATATAATAAACATGCAAGCTGTCCTCTCTGCGCCAATATAAAATCAATACAATCGAGAGTTGCTTCACCTAATGCTGGGTATGTTTCCAATGACTTCATCAATTTGTATTTGTATCACTGTTTACTTACTTGACAATCAATTAATTGACCTAATTGAATATCTATTCATATGTTTTAATTTTTTTTTTTTTTAAAAAGATATATCTGGGTTTTTGTTATAAACCCAAATACAACCTTATACACCTTTCACAGTAAGCTACTAAAAGCTTGTGTCGTGAAAGGGGAGTTTGCCGGCACCTGGTATCGAACCACGGACCCCATGTTCACGAGGCCGAGACTCTACCTCCAGGCTACCGACGAACTCAATTAAGTTTATTAATGATTAAATTTTTTTGACATATATTTGAAATCTGATGAATTTGACTATTATCATCTTGGACTATTTTAAATGGATATTTATTTTAATTTTTGTCTTAATTTGTATATGACATTTTGTCTTTTATTGTCTGTATTCATCAAATTTTTTCCAATCTCTATATAAATTGATCTAATTGTTTTATTCTATTACTATTGTTGTTTTGTTCAAATTAATACTGTTTTTATGAAAAAATAAGACATTTTACATCTTAAATTCGGCGATGAGGTTTGCCACCCATCCTGAATTTTTTTTTTTTTTTTTGGGCAGCGCCCGCCACATACCTCGTGCCGTACCTGGAGATATGCTTCTCCATAACGACACACACATGCACAAACAGGATTTAAGGTCGCATTAAAGCGAGAAATGCTGCCCCGAGGGAGCACTCTAGATTTAGTGGCCACACACCAAAAATGTTGGTGCAAAAAGGGAAGTGAAGAAATGGGAAAATGCCTTCTTCTCTATGCAGTATCGTTAGTTACTTGAAGGGGATATTAGGCTACCAAAGAAAGCACAGAAGTTTTTGAAGGCGAAAAAGTTTTCCTTGTGGCCACCAAGTCTGCATGTCCTACAGGTCCAGATAATGGACCACGAACAGCAACGAGCATCTCCTCTCTTTTCCTACTGATGTCGGTGTGGGAACAATCCCACAAAATATGTTCCGACGTTTGGGATTCAGAATTACAAAAATGACATGAAGGGGATGATTTTATCCCAAACTGATAAAGACGCGCATTGAATGCTCCATGGCCAGTAAGAAATTGTGTTGTCCAGTACTCAGGCTGAATCCACACTGAGTTTACGCGCCACTTTACTTGCGGAAAGAAGAGAAACGTTGTTCTACCAACAGGAAATACTGACCAACGGGACTGCCACGCAGTGTAAAGAGCTTCGAGACTTTCAGACTCAAATCGAAGGGGATCTGAAGAAGGCTGCAATTCAAGATCTCCAATCATTGAAGGACGATCTCTCTTAAAATTAAAAATACAGGCCCTTCGCTGAATCTCCAAATCCAGTGGAACCACGCCAGCCACCACAGGCAGTGCGTCCGTCGCGCATGTTTTATACGCCTTTGTCATGGCGACAAGAGGAAACCTCCTGAATGTCTTAATTTTATATTGGCACGGAGAAGACAGCTTGCATGTTTTATATGCAGCTGGTCTGCTGGCTACCCCACTTGTGGGATATGCCGTGATGGTATAGTAGTAGTAGTAGTAGTTTTATGAATTTGTACCAATTCATTTTTTATCATCTTTATTGTTGTTATTTGTTATATGTTTAACGTGTAAAAGGCTCACGCCGTGTACAAGTGATAAATAAATAAATAAAATAAAATACATTCAGGATGGGTGGCAAACCTCATCGCTGAATTTAAGATGTAAAATGTCTTAATTTTTTCGAACACCTGCCTTTCACAGGACACTTCAAAACTTACAGAGATGAGTGGGAAACCAATTTAGATTGATATTAATAATAATATGATGGCTGGTGTGGCACGGAGAGAACGCTCTTACCTCTGAGTCACAAAGCCCCGGGTTCGATTCCTAGCCAAGACAAAATGAATAAAGAATTGTTCTGGGTCTGGGTGTTATAATGTTTGTGTGTTTAGTGCATTGCATAATTTTTGTTATCGTCGCGTTAGTACCCAAAATACAAGATTTATTATTATTTTAATTGTGGACTAGCTCGATCTGTGTGAATTGTCTATACATATTATGTTGTTATATTAATACCTACATATAAGGGCTAATAAAATGCTTTATCTATCAAATTCAACCAATTTAAGGGCTAGCCCAGGGTAAGTGTTACTTTAAAGACACGTTGAAATTTCGGGCTTCAATCTCCTAGCAAACAGAGACTGTCTATAAATAAATAAATAAATCCAGTGATGTAATTTCTTGTATATTTTTATCGTATTCAGCTCCATAAATTAATGGAGTGAGCTTGTCTCTGCCCAGTATTCCCAAGAGGATCCTTATATATCTAATATATTATCTTATTTTACACAGTTATCATCAATAAATTATTCAAATTTAATGTCCTTGAAAAATCATAATAAGTATAAGAAGTTATATGGGTGTACTTATCTCTGACATATTACTACCATAGAGATAGTAAACTAACTGGAGAGTTCACAGTTAAACATAATGATCGAAGAGAATTTATTATGTAAAAAACTGTCTTTGATCTTTTGTACAAAATTTATTCGCAGATTACCTTGTCTGTTTTGCCATTTATTCAAAGATTGTTGTTGAAAATATTGTAAAAATGTAATCTTCTTCTTCTGCTTGTAGTAACTCATTGATTTGTTTGTTCGGAATTTGTTTCCTCTTGCGACCCTGAAGACTAACTATCTTTCCATCTTTTAGGTGACCTTCCAGGCAATCTTCGTCGTTATTAGTGGAGTCTCGTTCGCGGTGATGTGGGCCATTCTGTAACTACCCATGCTGTCCATATGGTCCCTTCAGAACCGTCTTCTCTTTAATCATATAAAAAAATAGAATATGTTTAAATTTTCACTGATTCTATATGCTTTGATATACTTATTAACCTTAGTTTATTTCCCAACAGCTTCATACAATCTTAATCTTTCTTGTTTTAAGGTAAGTAGAGTACCAGATTCTAAGTTAACCATTGTAATTATGATTTCTTTAAAATAACTTTACACTGTATAAACGGTGTTTTAGAATCTACCCCCTTTTTCCTCTTTACAACAAAAAACTTGGTACCTAATTATTTTATATTGGATGAAACCAGATTTTCAGATTATATTATAACATAACATAACACGTGTAGACAATTCACACAGACCGAGCTAGTCCCAAACTAAGATATGAATCTTGTATTATGGGTACTAACACGGCGATACACATATACAATGCACTAAACACATATACATGTAACACCCAGACCCAGGACAATCTGAAAAAGGTCATTCTTCATTTTGCCCTGGCCGGGAATCGAACCCGGGACCTTGTGACTCAAAGGCAAGTGCGTTAGCCTCCGCGCCACACCGGTCGCCATATTATAAAAATTATCATGCAAATTTTACCCTTTTTAAATATTAACTTGAATACGAAATGATACGAATATTTATGTTTTAGTTACCATTCTAGTTAAGTTATTACATCATGGTCGCTACTTATTACCAGACGAAAAAATAATTATCGTTATTTAATAAAAGATAGATAAGTAATAATTCACAACACATAGTACATACATACATACATATTATTATTTATAATTAATTCAATTCTATTCTTTTTGATGTTATCGTTTTTATTCCACGAAGTCGCACAATTTTTCCATGTCAATCACTTAAAACAAAAGGCAACATAGATCCTTTTGCGTTTGAAATATTCAAAATATAATTAGATCATATGTTAAATACCTACATGTTTTTTTCTGGTTTTATCAAAAAATGTGTAATTTTAATTAGGTATTGTTTGACTCATATTAATTTCATTGTTTGGCGGTATCAACGCGTCCCAAAAATGTTTCATAGGATTCTTTAAATATTAGTATCTATAGTTTATTTTGCATACACTTTTTTTATTTATTTATTAAATAAACGGCTAATGCCTTTTACAAACATAAAATATAATAAAACAGATCAAAAAAATACACATTTCACATTAAATCAAAATAGGCTAATAAAAAACAAACTATGTAAAAAATAACTTAATAATGAAATAAGACAATACGTATTGCCATTTTAAAAAAGTATGCAGTTAATAATGAAAGTAATATGACTATCTAATAATAAAAAAGTAATAATAATTATTTCATGATTAACAAAAAATAAACATAAGATATGTACATGTAGATATCACTATGTATGTATAGTAAATTAATGCAAGCGTTGCCAAAAATTATAATTATCAAAAAATAATGTCTTACCGACCTAGTCAAAACACATTTTAGCGTTTCGTTTTCGTTCAAATGTTGACGACGTTGCGAGAATGGGTCAATTTTCGTAGCTAAAATACACAAGCAGTTACGAAAATTGACACGTTCGCGCCACGTCGTCTACATTTGAACGAAAACGTAACGCTAAAATGTGTTTTGACTAGGCCCACTGGCGACAAAAATAATCAAATAGAAGTAATTTCGCTGTGAGTACAGTCAATACTGTGCGATACTTCCACTCACTCAGTGCATTAGCATCTTGTAGAATATCTTTTCACAGAAAGCTTAAAGATCGTGTCCTGAAAGGGGAGTTTGCCGGCACCTGGGATTAAACCGCAAACCTCCTGTGGATGAGGCTGAGTTCGTTGGTACCTCCAGGCTACCAACGAACTTTATCTTTTACGAAGGTCTTTGGACATTAACAATCAATGGAAGATATCTGTAATCCCATAGGATAGAAAGGAGTTGCGATTGAATTTCTGGAGAAGGCCAAAGACAACTACAGACAGCAGAGCCGTTAATAGTGTTTGCGATGCATGCACTACTATGAACTGTTTTATGTTTATAAATAACTAAATAAAAACACATTTGTACAGTAAATGATTCTCAGTGTCGTTAATTCGGTTATCTTTGAAGTGACATAGTTTGAGCTCAACCAGCTATAACAAATATTATTATCGTGAATAAACTATGACCAATCGGGAATTGAACTTGAATTTTTGCGTGCGTGACCAATCGAGTCAACACCAACACCAAACTGACAATCATAATGTTTGACATATACGGCCGTACTTCAAAGAAAATGTATAGGATTTAGAACATAGATCCTAGATATACCAGGACAACGTCTATAAATGGAGCTGTCTTCTTCATCTTCTGTTTTGGTTGGTTTTTCACCCATTTAGAGTGTGTTCGCCAAGAAACAGCCTGAACTCTTTCTTTTCTCAATAGTAGTGGAGTGTGGCTTAAAACTCAACATTGAGCTGTCGTTGTGGTTTGATTGAGAAAATTTCAAACCCTTCAGTATGTCACCCTGTGGCCTGTACTTTAATTAGATAAAGCACACCTCACGAAAGGGATGTATTGCGGGTTCAAGTCAAAGACCTTTATAATATAGACTAGCAATGCAGTACTATTTTTCTCAAAAACCATGTTTAAATAAAAAATATGATAATAAGCATCTGCTGCTTCACTTCATAACATTAAGATGGTAATAATACTACTACTACTACTACTACTATACCATCACGGCATATCCCACAAGATATGGGGTAGCCAGCAGACCAGCTGCATGTAAGAAACATGCAAACTGTCCTCTTCGTGCCAATATAAAATCAAGACATTCAGGATGGGTGGCAAACCTCATCGCTGAATTTAAGATGTAAAATGTCTTAATTTTTTCGAACACCTGCCTTTTACAGGACACTCGAAAACTTACGCAGAAGAGTGGGAGACCAATTCTTTACCGGGTGCTCCTCTCTATTGCTTCAATACGGAATATGGATACCATGGGCGTCGTATCTGGTTGGAGGGCAAAATACGAGTTGCCACTCCTTTCGACAAAATCATAGAAAATAATAATGATGGCAAATTTTATTTAATTTAGTTAAGGAGTAGTATAGAAAAATGGCATCGAAATGGGAAACTACCTTCTTCTCCATAGAAGTCAGCCTAAATGGTTCTGAAATTCTTAAACAATTCTTACAAAACTCCTACACCTACCACATTGAATATTTGTCGAGGGGGTTAATTTTTTGCGTATATACCATATTAAATAAGTATCTACCTACTGTTTGTATTCATATATTTTATCGTGTAGTTATTGTATTGGAACATTGGGGGTTATTCTGAACATTCGACCGGTTACTTGCAAACGATAGTATTGCGTTCCATCCAACTTTTTAAACGACAGTCGAATGAGAATGTATTGAAATATACTCGTATGGGTGTCGCATGGCAACCGATAGTATCGAATCAGATGCAATTCGATACTGTCGTATTTTCAGAATAACCCCCATTGTTTGATAATTATTATCTATAGACAATAACGTATTTGATTCTAGAAAATGTATAAAATATTTCTAAATGTGTTAATGTATTATGTTAATAAAAAATAAAAAAAATCTGATAAATAATTAACATAATTACTGAAATTAAAGAAAAATGTCCACATAATTGGGAAATGTGATAATTAAAAAAAAATAGTTGTTGCCCCCTCCCCCCTAGAGATAAAACTGAGTACACCTATGATGGATACAACTCTGATGTTACAAGCTTATTAGTTAAAATAATGTCATTGTCACATCATTAAATTTTGTGGTTGAATTGTTACAATGTCTATATTATAATTTAGATAGCTACACTTGACCGCTTTGGAGTATTTCAGCTTGGTCACCCATCTCTGCACTAATCATCTTTTGTAACAACAGGAATTCCTTATTTATTTTCATCAAATTATGCAGTTGAGTGGAGTCCTCGATAAAGAATAGATCTCCCTAGTTTAGGAAGGCTGTTGTTTCGCCTAATGCCCCAAAAGAATCAAAATGCCTTGGAAAGGGATGGAATTCTTATAGCATCTTCAGAATTTGATAAGGTATGCACCAATACTACCTATACATAATATTATGTTTTGATGGTTTTGTTTATCCCGTGGAGCACCCGGTAAAGAATTGGTCTCCCACTCTTCTCTGTAAGTTTTCGAGTGTCCTGTAAAAGGCAGGTGTTCGAAAAAATTAAGACATTGTACATCTTAAATTCAGCGATGAGGTTTGCCACCCATCCTGAATGTCTTGATTTTATATTGGCACGAAGAGGACAACTTGCATGTTTCTTACATGCAGCTGGTCTGCTGGCTACCCCACTTGTGGGATATGCCGTGATGGTATAGTAGTAGTAGTAGTAGTAGTTTTGTTATTTTTTTTTAACATCTTCACTTAAGCTGTGGAGCACCCGGTAAAGAATTGGTCTACCACTATTTGCGGTAAGTTTTCCGTTTAGTGGTCTGTTTAATAATCTCAGTACCTTTTTTAGTGATGAAACGAATATTCGTATTCGCATTCGCATTCGCGAATATTCGCATATTTCAAAGTATTCGCATTCGCAAAAAAATATGCGAATGTTTTGCGAATATTATTTCGGTAATAATGTATCGGATATTCGGTAAAAGTACCGGATATTTACCCGGTACATTGTAGAAAAAGGTACTCCAAGAAAATTTTCTTTAAGAAAACCGAGGAGTTTTGAAATATTTTAAAATCCTATACCATTTTGAAAATTCGGCGACGGGGGGTAGAAATTTTAATGATTGAGCAATATTGTAAAAATCAAAGCAAGTCAATATTCGCATTCGTATTCGCGAATATCCAAAATCACACATTCGTTACATTACTATCATTTTTCTACATTTCTATTGTTTGTCAATACCGGATACAAAATATTGAATTTTCTCCACCCCCCCCCGCCCCCCACCCCCCCATTGTCGGTTTTCTTAAAAAAATATTTATTCGAATCATTTAGTATCCGGTACTGACAGCGGACCGCGGTATGTGCATCGCTGGTCCAGAGCATAAAACCAAGACAACATTAATAAAAGTAAAGAAAACAGAAGAGCAATAATGCACAAGTGATATTTATGGAACAAAGTTTGAACTATGTTGTTCAATCACATTGCAACTTTGTACGTTTATTGGCCTTTATGTTTAACACCAATTGGGAGTAAAAACTTATATTTGAAAATTTTGATACTAAGCACCTTTATAATAACCAGTCTTCATAATGTCAAAATCCATTATGCAATCAAAATTTATTTAAGTATCTACCTTTTAACGGTATTTTTACTAATTACGATATTTTGTTTGCATTGTTTTGTAGATTAGTCAATCAATCAACAACAGTTAAGTCTTTTAAAATACTAGTAACCAAGGGCATAACCAGAATTTTCTCTAGAGGGTCCAGCAGCAGCTTAGATAAATATGTATACTTATGTGAGTATTTACTTACTATATATTTTATTAGGTGTGTTATTATTATTATTATCTATTTATCTAATGCATTTAACACTTCGCTAATACGTGTTAAAAACTAACGGTATTTTAATATCAAACGAAGGATAAAAAAAAAGTTAACCAGATTCAAGTATCGTCAACCATGTAATAAAAAAGAAATTAAGAGTAAAACATAAAATTATCCAATTAAATTAATCAATTTAAACAAATAATTACAAAAAAGGCATCAAATAATAATATATGCTTGACACAGAGAGGACAATTCACGTGTTTATTACATGCAACTGATCTTCTGGTTACCTCACTTGTAAGATATGCCGTGATGGTATAGTAGCTACACCATTTGAGGAAGATGTCGTCACAGTATAGATAGAAATGCAGTTTCAAATCTTCTTTTTTCAGGCACTATGTCCCAACTGAAGGCTGTTGGGATGGGCTCTTCTCGTTCTGAGGTTATATAATATCTTTCTGTTCCCTATGTCATCTTCATTAAGGTCATTTCTCCGCAGGATTATATTAGATTGCATCATCCAAGTATTCTTTGGTAAATGCAGAGTTTTAACAAAAATGTTTATGACAACTGTAGGCATGTTAAGTGAAGTAGTGTCAATACACAGTCATGCATGACATTACAATAAATAATATACATAGATACTACGCATTTTTATTGTTTAATATGTAACTACTTACATACCCAATACTGTATTACGAAATAATAATATAACTATGACTTGTAACGTAAATACTCGCTTCTCGTCTTCGTAACACTCGTACCGTAGTAACAACGTGCCTTCTAGTTCAAATCGAAGGGCTGTTCATTGATCCGAAGAGTCACTGACTTGTCTCACGTATTATAATCAAACATTAGTATATTAATTTATTCTACTTACAAAATCACACAGTAGGTATTGGGTGGAATGCCTAAAAAAACGAAACGGTAGGTCGTCAGGCGCATATTGCATACTTTTTCATGAGTACGAATTTTAGTACACGGATTAGCGTTTATGGTTTATGATACCAAGGAATACCTGGATTACACAGTTGTTGAAATAACTTTACTTCCCAGATATTTCAGGAGTCCAAGGACTTCTAGTTCTAGTTATCCGTTTAGATGACAATTTCTTTATTCTTTCAGCTCTCTCCATTCTATCAGTACCACTATGCCAGTGTTGGCATCTCCGATCCTACCATGTCAGTGGGCAGAGGACCCGGCTAACGTAGCAGATCCCACCTTTGAGACCCACAAATCCACCTGGATTACACAATGCAATAGTATCCCGCGGTGAAATGGGCTGGTTGAAGATGACAAAGGGATCAGTTGAATATTATATGTACTGTAACCTTAGGAAGAGAAGAGCCGACCCCAACAGCCTTCAGCGGCAATAAGTTGGGACATAGTGTCAGGAAGAAGCACATGCTCACAAATATTGCGTAGGCAACGATTAGTATCGATAGGTATTTTGTATACCTACATAATATGAACATGTTTATAATATTTGCATAATATTTATTATTTGCTTATTAAATCAATTGCAAGTACAAGACTCTTTATTGTTTCCATATTTAGGTTATTACCAACTCGGTCTCTCACTTTCTAATCCTTGCGAGAGCACAGGGTATAAATCAATTTTTTTTAAATTTGTACCGTTTTTACGATTTCCTTGTTTCTGTTACAGAATTTTAGAACCACTTTAATAAATTTATTTTAAATAATTTACAAACAATCAAAAACACTGTTATATTTTCACCACATTTATTCAAACTCTAACGTTTTCGCCCACTTCAATGGGCATTCTCAAGAGTACTGAAAAGTAAAATGTCCCCTACAAAAATTGAAGGTGGTCACAGAGGGGGAGAGGGGTGGGTGCAGGGATTGAAGTAGAAGAGTGGGGAGTGGCATTGGTAGGTACAACATTAGGTGAGACGGGGTAAACTAGTAATGGGGACTTAGCGGGAATTTGGATATTAACAATATATTATCCTGATGCTTAAATATTTCCAAAGCTTCCATTGCGTTCAGACGTCGATCACCACATTCGGAATGTAAAACCACTGTACCACTTGAAAATGCCCATTGAAGTGGGCGAAAACGTTAGAGTTTGAATAAATGTGGTGAAAATATAACAGTGTTTTTGATTGTTTATAAATTATTGAAAATGAATTTTCACAGTGTGAACACAAACACCCTTCAACAAATTTATTTTAATTTCAAGTGGACATACAGCTGACCTCTTCCATGCCAAATTTCCATACTTTTTTCATACCTTAATCACCTACTTTCCTGCTATTTCAGAGATCCCACCTTGGTCCTCATGAGTACGCCTATGAGTAAAGAAAATAATTAATGTCTTATTCGTGATCTAAAATTAATAGTTCCTTTCTTTTACAGAAAACTACAAAATAAATTCAGAAAAGAGTAAATCACTTGTTACAATTTCAACTATTGAATATTATTTACTCTAAATGTGGCGATTTTCCTCTGATACAAATTATGATTACAGTAAAATAGGTAACCTAATAGCTTAACCCCTTTATACCATAGAATAATATTTTTTTTTTCACACATGCATGTATATATGTGTCTGTTTTATTGTATTTGCATGTCATGCTGCATCGTAATTTTAATAATATATATTCTGTCTGTTTTTTATTTTGTTTAAAATGCGGATTAATGTCCAGCTATTTCTATGTTGTTGTTATTCTTGTTTTGCCTATGTTATTTTATTTCGTATTCATTGTCTCAAATAAGTTGTTAAAATTGAATGAAATGTATGGAAATGTTGGAAGTATTTATAATGTGATATAATTTAAGGAGATTTTGAATGTTTATTTGGTTCGGAATGGTGATTTGTCATCATATTATGGATTCTATTGTTTATATCCAAATATTTAATGTGCATATGCTTGTTTTTAATGTAAATTCATTTTTTTTTGTTACTATGAATTATATTGTACAACATTTTTTTTTTTACGATAGTTAGAGTATGTATTGTATATAATATTTATGTTTTTAATTATGGTTAAATATGTTATTAATGGCTTTGATGCCGTATGCTGTTTTAAATAAATAAATAAATAATACTAAAATGTCCTTATACCAGAGGGGCTAAAAAGGCCACTTTATATGAATCATAATAGGAGTTGTAAATAAACGATTTAACGGTAACATTTCACCAAATTGCTCAAAGTGGCCATTTTAGGCCCCCAGGAGACATTCTGATTGTTGCAGAATGCAGTAATTGATTGTTTACGTTTTATATACCTACCTATTATTATTATTATTGTGTTGTTAAATAAAAAAAAATACTTTTAGTTGGTTGGAACATAATGTTATATTAGTACTTCAATATTTTCCATGTATTTTGTGGTTGGAAACGCGTGGCATATACTTCAACGATTTTTTTATTATTCGAACAAAGAGAGATACCCACCTAATCTCAAACTAATCACAACATCGCCTACAAGTCGAGGACACTATTAGGTACAAAGAAGTACATTTTTGTTCTGCCTACTGTAATCTTTAGTATTGACCTAAATTTAGTGAAATTTTCATATAAATTCAATGGACTGTATATGCGTGTCCTTGTTTTATCAAGCAAACGTTCAACGACATGTCATTTTATAAACTGTTTACATATTTTTATTTAGTAGCTCAAATCAGAACTCTTTTGTTATTTATTTCATAAGCTTTCGAGTTTCTTGTAAAAGGCTAGTGTTCGTAAAATATCCATCAATTCAGCAATGAGGTGTATAGTATATTATACCCATATTGAATCATTTATTTTTCGTTGGTCCGGAAAGGCAAGTTGCATGTTTATTACGTCTAGTTAGTCTGCTGGCTATCCTACTTGTGAAATATGTCGTGATGGTATAGATAAATGGATTGTTAATCTTTCTATGCATTGGAGATATGGAAAAAAAAATATTTGGCGAGGAAACAAATTTGATGTAGGTAGGTATTATGATGTTCAATTCATGGACCTAAATAGAGTAATGGACAGACACTTTGGTAAATATTTTGTAGCTGCGCGGGGAGGGGAACGGCGGGCATTTTGTATGAAACTAATTTTGTTCGGTACATCGTATTTGGGCTGCGTTCAGACAGTCACCGAGTGACGACGCATATTTTGAAAGTACCTATACAATGCCAGTACGCATTCATAGTGTTCTTGCACTGTATGTTTTCAAAATGTGTAACAAAATATAGTCTGTGAAAATATACTCGATTTCTGCGTAATTGTCATGTATACTTTCTGACGCTGATTCAGTGAATTTGTTTGGATAGATTTAGGATATAAACTTGTAACAAGTATTTGTGAAGTATACAAGCTCAGTAAGTTAGATAATGGCATAATTAAAAAAAAAAGTATAAAGCAATTAGTTATAAACTAATCAAGTAGTTATTACTTTAACTGTTAATTTAAAGATACCTATTAAAATAATTTATTCCTTCGTTAGAGACAAAAATATTTTTATCATTTAAAAGAAACACAAAAGAACTTGAATACTACTATAAAAAGGCGCCAGTCAAATAATAATAGAAATATTTATTTATTTAAATATATTTATAGTTTACGTCAAATTGAAGAATGGATCAAGAATGTTATTGAGAATCCAGAGGAAATCTGGTTCATCAGAGCTCTGACTGAGGCTGTGTATAAATATGTACTAGTTCCAACAGAAAATGCAAAACCGAGATTTGACGATTTTCAAGCCAAACAGCGATTAAACACATACAACCCACTTTTAGTCACATTCATCGGAGACAAACACAATCCTGAATTAGAATTGAATTGTCTCTATGCAATTCAGCGTTTAATACACAAACTTGAACATCCAATGAGTAAGTATGAGAATGATTTAAAAACTAACAAAAAAGAATTCCAGCATACATTGATTTTTCTATACAATAGGGTGCCAGAAATTGGTTTTCATCTCTTGCTCAGAAGTGTTATGTTAATCACAACACACTCCGCTTTGAAGTGAGAGTTTGTGGGTTTTATACATAATGTTTCTGTTTACTTTTTGGAATTGAAATGTGAATAATTTATCTATAATGGTTTGAATTTAAAGACGATATTTTAGTTATTTCATCGACAATATTGGCATGAATTTCAGTTTTTTATATGCATGATACAATAATTGTTGAATATTTTTTACTTCATTTCATATTTATTACATTCAATAAATATGGCAAGAATATTTAAACTTTCAATCAATTACCTTATTGGTAGAAAAAAAAATTGATGATAGCACACAATATGTGGAGCACCCGGTAAAGAATTGGTCTCCCACTCTTCTCCTTAAGTTTTCGAGTGTCCTGTAAAAGGCAGGTATTCGAAAAAATTAAGACATTGTACATCTTAAATTCAGCGATGAGGTTTGCCACCCATCCTGAATATCTTGATTTTATATTGGCACGAAGAGGACAGCTTGAATGTTTCTTACATGCAGCTGGTCTGCTGGTTACCCCACTTGTGGGATATGCCGTGATGGTATAGTAGTAGTAGTAGTATAGTTTACGTCTTTTACACGTTGACAAATTTAAGAAATTATAACAACAAGTAAATCCAAAATAACAAAAATAATTTTAAAAGTTATAAAAGCAATATAAAATAATAATAAAAACAAGACGTAACAAATAATGGCGCCATTACGATGACATTTGGGTCATAAAAACGCTCTAAGTTATTCACGATTATCTGGGGTTATATTCACCACTCACTGCAACTTCATGGTCGTTCAGGTAGCTCGACATCGAGTGACATTTATGTTCCTGTGAACCAACCCTTGTATGTTTAGTTGTTTTAAAAATGTATCAAGTTTTTGCACATCAGTTGAATTTTTCATATCGGTTTTTGTTTTTATATCTAGAAGAATAGGACTTATGATTAACATGGTGATGTGCGCTATAAATGGTTGTGGTTATAAATCCAATCCAACTTTCGCAGGAAACAGGATTGTCATATTTTCGGTAAGTTGTTTTGTATTGTAGTTTTTATCTTAATATATATTGCGATTTTAAAGTCGTTTATATTATAATTCGTATACTTATAAATGATCATAATAATGTTATAAACGTTCTATGTAATTATCTGTCCTTATTCTCCTATATGTACACATGTAACTTGTTTTCCATTCTGTCATCTGACAATACAAAGAACCTACAATCTGATGTTTGGTTTTTTTACCCGTTAGAATGAAATGTTTCATGCATACAAATCTGATCAGGTTAATGATATTATAGCATGTTTATAAACAAAATCATTTTTTGTAGTTTTCCAAAGGATCCAGAAAGGAGAAACTGGACATTATCCAATATTTGACTTTTCTGCGAGGTTGGAGATAAACGTCATTCTTACAAAATATCCTGGGTTTCCCACTCAGTTGCAAGTTAGCATGTTTTATATTATTCATTTAGATATATCTAATCTTTACTCCGTAACACAGCTTCTCTTGTGCTTAGAGATAGAGAATGTGTGTAGAGATGACATAAAGCCACACATTGATCATCATAGATACGCTGTGAAATAACATGCACCTGTCCTTGCAAACCTGGACCGTGTCATCTTGGAGTTATTTATCTCTAATTACATAATACATGTGTAAAATAATAACTCTTGCCACACTCACAATACAACCTGCATAGCAAAATATTTTCAAGAGTTTTGTGAAGCTATTCTAAATAATATTATGTACATTATTATAAAATTGTGTAGAATTAATTTAAAATGTTGGTTGATTTATGTCGCTCAGTGTGGATTACTATTGTGGATCAGCGTATACAAGTACTTATATGGTATTTTTTTATGTTTCAGAGAAAGATCGCAGAATATTGTCTGCAATTGAGAGTACAACATCAGCAATTGAGAGTTCGGTGCCAGTAGCTGAATATTCAATACCTCCAGTTGACAATATAATACCAACAGTTGACAGGATAGATGTGAGTTCGTACATCAATCCACCTGTGCAACATGTCTTCAACCTACCATAGTATACATCCAGTCACTCAACAAGTTAGTGCTCTTCAGAGGGCTTTGAGTTTGTTGTATGTTAATTACAATGCATTTTGTTATTATTATAAATCACTCAGTTTCTCCTGTTTATTTTTATATATTCAATAAAACTATCAAAATTTGTTTTTATTTCTAGCTATAATTTCTGTACATTTTTTTTACATTTTCCTTCAATTGTCATTCATTCTCTCCATATTGTGTGTATATGAAAACAATGTTTAAAAATAAATACTGAATGATTTTGAAATGAATTACTCAATTTTATTAACTCATCCTATTCCCTATTTCATCAAATATATGAAAACATTAAGTTATGTGGCATTGTAATTATTTTAAGAAGTAAATATAATGTTTTCTGATACTGTGTGAATAATCTCCATACATTGCCAATACAAATGTTAAATAAAGTGTTTCATACAAAATGGCCACCGTCGATTTCCCTTCCTCACTTTTTGGCTTCGCTGTCATTCATACAAATTACTATAAACGTTCCATCCCCTACCTATATACATCCATGGTTCAATTCGCACAAAAATAGCTAAAATATGATTTTTAAAAAGCACTTGTCGAAAAATAATTTATTAAAACAGATTTCAAATTATTATTTCCATTTTTAATATTAATCATTAGGTATTATTTCAAGAAAATAATATATAGGTACTACTACTACTACTACTACTACTGTACCATCACGGCATATCCCACAAGTAGGGTAGCCAGTAGACCAGCTGCATATAATAAACATGCAAGCTGTCCTCTCCGTGCCAATATAAAATCAAGACATTCAGGATGGGTGGCAAACCTCAAATATATACCTGGCAAGTAATTCATTTTTATCATTTTGCATTATGGCAATACATTTGTACTGTAGTTCCGGTCGTTTCCGCAATTCGCGGAATCGCTTTTCACTTGTTTTTGACAGACGGAGGTAAACGAGGAAATTATCCTGAAAATAAGTACATTTTCATCTTAAAATGTCTCAAGAACCACTGAAACCAGATCAAAACAAGCCGACAAGTAATCCTGGAGATGGATTACGTTCCATCAGAAGTACAAATTTGTTCAGAGCAGTTAATTTCGAGTTGTATGTCAAACCCGTAAGTTAAACTTATTTTACAATTTACACGCTATTTAAAGATATAACATAACGCAAAATCCCAATTATATTGTTTTATTTGTCGGAACGATGTATATTAACATGCAAAAGACTAATTTCAACAGGTTTTTTGTTGGAAAATGATGCCTTATTTTGACATAAATTTAGGTTATGTTATGTAAACCCTATGTTTGCAAGTTTCGTTTCTTGTTATTTTTTTTCAAGAAATTACGTATTTATTTTTAATATTACAGCATCTTTCACAAGTGAAGTAGACAGTGAACTATCTTTATGCAATTTATATATCGGTTGTCCTCTCCATGTCATAAATATAAGATTGAAAATACCCCTCTCTGCTAAACACTGTATTATGATATTTTTCAAATACTTATCTTCTCCTGAAACTTGAGTATAAGGGTTATTTCATGTAGAAATAGCTAGTTAAATATTGAGAATAACTGTATATGTGCCAGTGGGAAACTATGGTAAAAATTCACAAATTCAATTTTACCGAGACATCTTCTGACTTTCTTATCAAGATTGATATTGACCTAAGAATTCGAAAGATGTCTCTGTCATGTTTGTTAAGTTTATAATAGAACACGTACTTATTTCAATTTATCCAATCATGGAGTTCTACTATTTTTACACAAACACAATAAATAATAATGTTAATTAATTTATTTGCTTCAAGAATTACAAAGACATTGCATGTCGAAACATCGGTCACCTTAATAAAATTCTCGATGAAACTCAGATACTATAATGTTATGAAGTTAATTAATCACATTTATATGGACAATAATCAGGAATCAACATCTTAGCAGGAACCCTTCCTCCTTTATATACCTACCCATGTTTTTATATATGTTTGTAATATTGATTTATTAATATTGTGTTTGGTACCTATGTTTTGTTTTGTTATGATATTGTACCTATGTAAAAAAAAAATATTTTGTAAAAGGCTAATTAGCCGTAAATAAATAAATAAATAAAATCGTATTATAATATTTTTTAATTCTTATGTTTCAGAACATAGTTGTGATGTCAATAGGGCTGACATGTTTTGGACTCTGTTTGGGTTATCTTGCTTATATGAGATCTAAATACGAAGCAATGGGGTACTATGTGACAGTGAGCGAAGAAGGGAAGGAGTCCTTCGAGAAGAAGAAATCTAAATGGGATTAAGACTGTCTACAGAATGAGAACCAATTTGCTCCGTGAGTCCCCAGCAAAGAATAGATTTCCAGCAAAAGACAGTTATCTTCAAATTGCGCAGTTATGAGTAATGATGCCAATCGTCCCAAATATCTTATTTTATATTAGCACTGAGAGGACGACATGCATGTTTACAGCATGCAGCTAGACTATTGACTGCCTTTCTTGTGGGAGATCCTTTGATACTAAGATACGGAACAGATTTAGTCGTCAAACCTCATAGTCAAAACAATGGAATTTTCGATATTGGAAAATTGTTGCTAGCTACATTTTAGCTATACGAAGTGTTTGTCACACTTGTAACGTGAAGTGGAGTTGGTTTGTAGTTGGATTCGACCACAAATTTTCCATTTGGAAGTTCAAGACTTTGTTTTCATAAAGTAAGGTTTCTTTTTATTCATGTTAATGTTTTTGGTGGACATGGAATTACAGTCAGACTATTCTAGAAACTGGCAAGTGTATAAAAGAATGTGAAGAAGATAATACATTGGTGAGGCTATAATTCCATAATTGGATTAACAAAAGCAAGTATTTTTATTATAAGTCTTATTTTGTTGATCCAATTACGGAAGTTTAGAGGTAATTGCTGTAGTTAAGAAAAAATCTTTTAGATAAAAATGTGTGTATTTTTAAACATGTGAGATATACAATTTTGATATGATTATCCAAAAACAGAGATGATGTGATTAGTATGGAAAACTGAAACCCAATGAAAAATTTCCATATTATCGTTTTCCTTGCTAGGGTCCAAATGTTCTTGATTTAAAAATGAAATATTAGACAGTAGAAGGTGTAACTAGTCGCCACAACTGCTCCCATCCTAGTGAGTTGGCAGAGGGGTGATGGACAATATTCTTTATTCTTCTGTCCAAATCTACACAATAATAATGAAAATTTATTACAAGAATAAATTTCCTCTTAAGCTATTTTGTTTGATTTAGAGCCGCAGTCGGAGTTGATTAAGGTGTTAAGTAAGAAGCTGAATGTTGCGCTGCTAGTTTCAAAGATCTGACTTGTTTTAAAACTGTTTGGAGTGATAGTTGTATTTTCCAATTAGCATTGTCGCATATTCACGCAACGTAATACACAAATAAATGCATTTTTAATGTACTCGTTTCTATAAAACACTGCAGAGACATAGAAAAGACAATGTCACTTATTCAGTAGTGCCCTGGATGGGACTTGAACCCACATTCATGTGTTAAATTTACATATACAACCTCAAAATTATAATAATAAACTTTATTGTACAGAATATTTAAACAAAAATAATTAGATTTCAATATGGTATATACAAATAATTTGCAGGGACGCGATATCTCATACAAGAGTTAAGTGTAAAAATAACATCGATTAACATATCTGCAGTGGAGACAGTTGTGAAATTGCACTTTTTACTTTAGATGTTGTAAGTATTCTGTAACTGTTTACCTGGATTGGATTGTTGTATTCTCGAAGCTAGACAGTGTCCGGCACATATCTCGTTGCGTTGTTTCAATGTTGATATGCCATCATCATATGTTTTGCATTCACTGATCTGTTGATTGACACATTTCTAGAAATATAATTTATTAGGAGCAATAATTTTTTAATAGATTTGGTATTTTTTTTGTGACTTACTCCATCCAGGAAGTATGTGAATGTTTTAATCCAATGTCACTATTAAGAGTCACCACTTATGCACGGCATTAAAACGATTTGGCAGTAATAAAAGTTCCATTGTAAGATTTAAAACTGATTGTACTTTACCTCCAACATGCAAAAAAATTCTTTGTAGGTTTGTACATACATACATTAGTAAATAAAATATTGTGTAAAATATAGAGTATAAGGAGGTAAAAACTATGCATATTGTTTAAGATGACAACCATTCATTGGTGATGTATGTAAATAATTATTGTAATAAAGATGTTATATTTTATGAAGTCTTGTCTTTATTTTATTTATTAACTAGCGGTCCGCACCGGATTTGCACGGTAGATAGGTATTTAAAAAAAAAAAGAAGTTTTTAGTAAGGATCCCTATTTTTTTTTGAAAATATAATATAGCCTTTGTCACCCGGGGATAGTGTAGCTTCCCAACAGTGAAAGAATTTTTCAAATCGGTTCAGTAGTTTCGGAGCCTATTCAATGCAAACAATCAAATCTTTCCTCTTTATAATATTAGTATAGATATGTGTCTTTCATAGACATTTTCATTTGAAAGATGTGTGAAGGTAAAATCAGGAATTTTTATATTACATTTTATTGTTATTTTTATTTAATAAGCATAAAAAAGAACAAAATTTCCGTTTTTATTATTAGTAACATTCTAATGAATTGCTGGTTCCACTGTATAATTCAATTAAAATTTATTGTGTTTTAAGTCCTGTTATGGGCTTGAGAAAACAAAAACGATAAGATTTTCCAAAATCATAATAATTCAGTTAATATAATAATCCACTGCCTCAGAACAGATTAAAAATCTAGTGAGGCAGTGTAATTTCTTCACTGCATTGGAATGGAATATCTATGTGATTAATGTTGTTGCTTTGTTTTATTTGTTGTATTTTTTTATATATATATAAAATTTGTTCCATTTGTTGTGAGGAAATAAATTTATTTCATTTCATTTCATATCCTAGCCCTATTGGATTTTTCATTTTGAAAATAAATCACCAAGTAAAAATAAATTAAACTAAATAAATTAAAGTATTCTTTAGTTGTAATACTTCCATTTTAACAATAAAAAAGGTATAAATATTTCAATTTACCTCAAGAAAGCTTAAGGTTCTGAAAGGCTTGGGTATTTGCAAGTTGCAACAATACATGCAAAAAAGGTACAGCTAATTTATTCTGTAAGGACAATCATTAAAAATGGACAGCTAACTTGCATTAGGTATATATGGGTGTGGATATTAAATTTAGCGACATCCTGTTAATCAAATTAATGTTTTATTTATACTAATTAATTAAGGACTATGTGTAAGTAGCTACCCATTAATAATTATTGATTGCGTCCATTGTCACACAGTGTGCATATTTGGAAACAGACGCCATTTTCATTCAAACATTATGGCGATGGATTATTCAAATTTTAAAAATGGAATGTTGTACCTATACATTCTATTCATAATGCTGTGTCTGAGTGAATATTTTATCTTTTGAATATAATTTAATATTTTAATACCTTCTGTATATGTAATAAAGAACTTATCCGTATGACAGCTGGTGTGAGGCAGAGTTAACGTTATTGCCTGTAATTACGAGGTCCTTGGTTCGATTCCAGGCCAAGTCAAAGTGCAAATTTCCTTTTTTCAAACTATCCTGGCACTGTTTTTTATTTATTTATAGGTATAGGTACCTATACTTGGTGCATTGTACTAATATGTATTAGTGATGTAACGAATGTCTGATTTTGGATATTCGCGAATGCGAATGCGAATATTTCATGCCGACATTCGCGAATGCGAATGCGAATGCGAATATTGACTTGAAAATGGTATAGGAATTTGAAATATTCCAAAACTCCTCGGTTTTCTTAAAGAATATTTTCTTGCAGTACCTTTTTCCACAATGTACCGGGTAAGTATCCGGTACTTTCACCGAATTACTGATTTGTTTCTTCATTTACATGGTACACAACAGATGAAAGACATATAAATATAAACATGTAAGCGACAAAAACATTCCAATAGTCTTACATCGAAACAGTGCATACTTCAGCAATAACACACAAAACAATTATAGAAAATCTTACACATAATATAGGTATTAATTCACAATACATCCAATCACCCATTCCTATTACAAATCGCTGCTCACCCAATTTCGCACACATACCTAATACATTCATTCGCACAAACACATTCACACTTCACTAATGTATGCAATAACAATACAAAAAAACTCTTAAAAAAAAAAAATCAAAAATTTAAAAAACAGTCTAAAAATTAATACTATCCCAAACACTTCACATTTTATCAAACATATACATTTTTTTTTATATTTATTTCATCTTATTCTACCCTCAACTCTCCTTTCTCACAAACCTGAAGTAATTGGCACTTTGAAATTCTATAAACAGGGTTTCTTGAGTCTGCAATCGTTTTTGTTTTTTTTTTAATGTAGAACGGAAAACAAGATCTTGTTAAAGGAAGCATTCTAAAGTTAATCCTATCTAAAATATTAGGCACATCGTATTCGGACAAGCATATTTTTCTCAGGTTGCATGCATCCAGCAAAACTCTTCACAATTCCAATTTAGGCAAATCTTTAATAAATACAGGATAATGCAATCTCTTCCTAACCAAACGAATGAATTTAGACTGAGTTCTCTCAACTTGATCGACATATTTTTTAAAATGTGGATTCCATACAGAGGAACAGTCCTCCAGCTTGGAGCGAAACAACGATAAGTACAAGTACAAAAACGATTCATATAACCTAAGTGACTTTGTAGATCTCAGAATAAATCCCAGTATTTTATTGCTCTCTTCATCAAAGTGAAGCTCAGAGTCAAACACCACACCTAAATCTCTAATCTTATTTACTTCTTTTAAATCATGATTATGGATATTGTAAATTTATCGAATTTTGTTTCTATTTTTGGTAAAAGAGATCAGATTACACTTCTCCAGATTCAAGTGCAAGTTATTTCTTTTACAGTAGTCGTGTAGTCTTTCCAAGTCCTCGTTATGCATTTCATAGTCAAACAATAATTGAATTTGACAGTATATTTTTAAATCGTCCGCAAATAATAGAAGCTCTGAGTGGTCAAAGCACTTTTTTATGTTGTTTATGAATATCGTGAAAAGTAAAGGACCCAAAGAAGACCCCTGAGGGACACCAGATGTAACACTGACACTGCCAGATGAGTAACCGTTAAGTTTAACTGTCATCAATCTATCAGAAATATATGAGTCAATCCACCTTAGTTGAAAAAAGTCGATGTTCTACTTTATCAAATGCCTTTTGAAAGCCGATATAAATGGCATCCAACTGTATACGATTGTCCATAGCTGAGAAAAAAAATCAGATTTGTTACTGTCGATCTTCCACTCATGAATCCATGCTGCTCTACAAGAAGATACGGCTTCAGGAAAAAAGTAATTTGTTCACGAACCATACCCTCAAATATTTTTGAAATAGGTGATAGAATTAAAATTGGTCTGTAGTTACGAACGTCCGATTTGCTGCCAGATTTATGCAAAGGAATAATACTAGCCATCTTCCATTTGCATGGAAAGCATCCTTCTTGTAAACTCCTAATTTATTTATCGTGTCGAAACCCAGAGAAAAAACCCATCAAACTGATTTCCAGTACTGCGCAAAACGCGCAGCAGGTAGAGATGCGTCAAAAATATCCTCCATAGTGCAAGTGACAGGGCACAATGGACACTCCAACAAGTGTGGCATAGTCTGTGCTGCACCACAGTCACACGCTCCGGATTCGTCCTGTAGGAAGCCCAATCGTTCTCTATTGTCGCGGCAGTTTCCTACACCAGATCTCAGTCGATTTAGGGTTTTCCATGTCCCATAGTCTAGATTGCCTCCTGCAGCAAGGTGTTCTAATAAATGTCAGATACAATGGTTTGGTTAAATGACTTACACATCTCTTTAATATATTGGTGCTAGACCATCAGGGCCAACTCCTTTTGTCTCATCTATACCTAATAAACGTTTATGAATATCAGATTTCAAGATATTAACCATGGATAAACATGAGTTAGTTAAAATATTTTCCAATTCTTTAGTATTAGAATCATGCAAATTATTCAGTGAAAATACAGAACCAAAAAACGTCAAAAACAAGTTTGCAATCCCCTCTGGATCGCTCGAAGTCTGGTCACCGTCACCCATTACCCTTGGATAGCCTCTAGATTCTTTAAGGGAATTCACGAATGAAAAGAAAGACTTGACGTTGCCCTTAAGTGACTTCTCAGTGTTATTAATAAAAGACCTAATCGTGATTCTGCGACAACTTCAACTGAGCTCTTAGTTGAAAAAATAAATTGTAGTCAGAATCATTACGGTTCATCTTCAACTTACGCCAAGCCTTAGACTTCTCTTAAACAATAACAGAATTCTATTAGAGAACCATTTGGGAAAATTATTAGGTGACACCCTCTTCATATGTAGGTGTATGCTTCTCAATTATTGGCAAAACATAACCATAAAAAGATTCAATCATCTTATTTACACGAGACTTGTCTCTATAAGGAGGATGTTTAGATTTAAGTTTTATCAAATAGTCTATGTATTGTAATGTCTGTATAATTATTGTTAAATAAAATAAATAAAATAAATATTCACCGGTCCGTTTCCCAAAACACTGACCCAATCAACACTTTGTAGTTCAAAATTTATTTCCGAAAAGTTTGACTTAAAGTATATTAATTTCTGGATCATATTTTGAGACAAATCCTCAGCAATTTCAAACTCATAATCTATCAACAGTGAAGGATAGTGTGAATCCTTACCAACCAGTGGAGAGTCACATCTGGTAACAGAACACGGAATAGTTGAAAGAACTAAATCCAAGATAACTTGATTGCTGTTATAAACTCCGTTAGACTGAAACATATTGAGAAAAGATATAGATTCTATCAAATACTGCGCAACAGGACACGAATAAGAATACGGAACAAAGATTGATTCAACATCGGGGTCTTTTTTCCATTGGATTGTTGGGATATTGGAATCTCCAATAAGACAAATATCCGTTTTGCCGTAATAGCTGATTAAACGTTCAGATATACTTTAAAAAAAAGATGTTTTAAGTATCTAAGGATGTGGAAGGCGGTATATACATATACTACGCCCAGTAGCGGTGAGCATTTTTTCATGCGTTACCGATGAAAAACGAATACTGGTAAAAAAAACTTTCACCAGTATCATCCCAAACAAGAGTGGATGAATATCCTAGTGTCCGATCCACAGCAATTAAGACCCCACCTCCATCCCTTTTACCACTCAACATGAAATCCCTATCCTTGCGGTAAACTGTATATTCGTTTTGAAAAAGTTCGCTGTCAAATATGCCACAATTTAGCCAAGCTTCCGTCAGAACAATTATATCATACATACATACATACATACATACCATCACGCCGCTTCCCTCGCGGGGTAGGCAGAAAGGATCGAGCGCCACTTCCTTCTATCCTTGCATACATCTTTCGCTTCCGTCACTGTCATACAATTCCTCATGCATGCTCTCCTGTTCAATGTGCTCAACACGTGACCGTCCTGTAGGATTTGATTTAAATGATCTTGCCATTTAATCCTCGGACGTCCGCGTCTCCGAGCACCATTCCTCTCAGCCAAATATATCTTCTTAGTCATTCTATCCTCATTCATTCTTTCCACGTGCCCAATTATATCATAACTATTTGCAAATAAGTTTGCTCTAAACTCCTCGATCTTAGTCTTCAAGCCCCGAAAATTCTGAGAGAATACTTTAGTGTGGTTCACCTTGTAGTATGATATAAATATTCCTTAAATAGAATATAAAATTATTGTAGGGCCCTATACTCATAGCAGTTGTAATACTTAAAACAAACATATAAATTAAATCTCCACAAATGCATATTTCTCCTAATAATAATAACATCATCAAGCAAACGAACACAGGAAACAATACAACAAATGTGGCCAACACGGAACAGACCAGATACTTTATTACTAAAATAATATTCGCAAAACATTCGCATATTTTTTTGCGAATGCGAATGCGAATACTTTGAAATATGCGAATATTCGCGAATGCGAATGCGAATGCGAATATTCGTTACATCACTAATATGTATAATGCTTGTGAGACGAATGAATAAGTAAGCTAGAGTCTACTAGACCGTTTATTTATATGATTGATTCGTTAAGATGGCCGTAATGTTACATGCATTTTTTCAATCAACTGTGGCGCATGTTGTTGGACAATTACAGCTGATTTCTGAAAAATTACCATCTGCATTTAAATTTATAGTTATTGTCTATTTTGAACCCTTTTTTACGAAAAAAATAATACGTACACGAGTCACTTTATTTCATAATTATCTATGTTTGGGTTTATCTTGATCTTCGTGAGTTCTTCATATGCTGTCAAAACAAAATGCGATAAAAAATATTGTTTATGTATACAATGTGATATGTGACAATTACGAGATCTCACTGTACTAACAAAATGTAATTGACAAAAACAATTTATATAATATATTAAATTGAAACACAAAATAATGAGTAGTCACTATAATTAACCAAAATAAACTTCCTGCTTATTAAAATTGTAAAATACCTAAATCAAGGGTGGCCAACTATGGCCCGCGGGCCGCGTGTCAACTTGTGGTTCGCGAAGCATATGCAAACCTTTTTTTGGTACGAGTACCCGCTACTTTTATGAAAAAAGGTATTTGTAGAATATTCATAAAGAAAATCGAGGAGTTTGCAAAACATTTCAAATTCAAGGAAGGCATCGCTCTTCCAACATAGTTTCCCGCGCTCTTGAGATGGATGCTCCATTAAACGACACCGAATAAATCATACAACATACATACATACATTTTGAATATTTGGCGACGGGGGCTAGAAATTTTATGGTGAAATCAAATTATTAAATGTTCCACATATGAATATATGTATTGCCGTGGCCCGGTAGGAAATCACATTTCTAAAATTTGGCCCGGCTGCTGAAAAAGTTGGCCACCCTTAATTTATATAAAGATAATCACGTGCTGAAACAAATTTTATACCCATCACATCAAGAAAGGCCGCAACAATGATCTTTGAACTATGTACAATATTTACCAATTGGCTTAACTATGCAGATCAAGAAGACGGTCAAGGATGGCAAAATTTCCCGAAAGGAAATTATCACATAGGTAAAGCACATACATTACTGAGGGGAATAAATAGTGGCAGTCCTAGCTTTTGGGGGTCCTTGGGTGAATGAAATATTTATAGGTCCCGGGTAAAGAAATTTGCAGGTCTCCTGAAACAATTCGATATCTACAGAAATTTCAGAAAATACGCCTTCTTCCAGAGAAAATCCTGAAAACGCCCGTGCGTGGACACAACATGGGCAAATTAAATAAACTGACAGAAACAAATAAATTTAATGAGGAAACTCTTGTTAAACTGTGGAATTGCATTCACGTTGCTAACATTTTACTTGAATATGAATTGAATTTACTCACACCTAATTGATTTCATTTACACGCATACCTACCTTTCTAGTGCTGCAGATTTTTTTTTCAAAGATAAAATTTGAGTCAATTCAAATTGAAAATAGCTAATAAAACTCAAGGAATAAGTTGCGCTGGGGCTAGACCGATTCTTCTTCTTTAAGTGCCCTGTCGGGTCCCCCCAACGTTGGCGATCACCTCGGCGAACTTGACCCTGACGGTACACTCCCTTATGTTTCGCAGCCAGGACATCTGTCTCCTACCGGGTCCTCGGCGTCCCTCAAATTTCCCCTTCAATATCAATTGGAGAAGGTGGTATTTCTCCTCACGCAGTACATGACCCAGATGTGAAACCTTCCGAACCTAGACCCATTAACTATTTTTTTCACTTAACTAAAGGAAATCACCAAATATACATATCCGATAAATATGATTCTACATCGGTACGGTCCTCAAATCAAAATTATAGATTTTTAATGATTTACCTACGTACGTATCAAGTGCTATACATTCTTCTTTGGTTGGGTCCAGATAGTAGGAAGCGAACGTCAATAGCGGCGACCACACAGCTGGATGAAAACAACAATCTTCAATCATTCGGTGAAAATTCGGAGCATTCGTTACCCGTCCCGAGGAGGGATTTCAAAAGCTAGTATGTACCAACACAATATATCCCATCGCAGTGATGAGCCCATCGCAGTAATTAGCAGTCAAGTGAATGTAGGTAGGTACCTATATTGTAAAACACTCACCAAATTGACACCCAGGAGACACAGCACTGGCGCGGCTGTACCTACGCAGTGGCGTCTGTTCCATACAAGCCGAAAAGACAAGCTTTGTCTGAGGTTTTCAATCATAGAAATAATTATTTCGCAAAAATTGGAATTTCTCGAAAAATCGCTCACCATGTATGATTTCGACAAAAAATATTAAAATTAAAATTTACACAAACAATTCGATGGAACCCTTAATTGCTGTCGCGGATAGATAGATTCAGAAACACTGAGATTAGGAGAATATGCAACACGGAGGATATAGTGAGATGGAGTAGCAAGAGGAGATGATTCTCGAGAGACTATGTAGACAGGATGACTCAAAACAGAATCGTCTATTTTGCAGCAAAAATGACACCAGTTGACTCACGTTCACGTGAAAGACCACCAAAAAGATTTAAGGATAGCTTAGCTGGTCCTCATTGTCACTAGAAGGAACATATTCCGAAGCAATAGATCAACGATGTACTACAAGAAGAAGAAGATTATTATTGACAATATTGGTATAACCAGTATAAAAGCCTTAGATACGACACTCACTGGGCGGTTAATACTGCTTCATTATCATTATATAGTTTATACTTATACAAAGATGACATATCGATTGTCCAGTTCTATAACTCAACGAGTGGAAAATTTTGATTAAATTGGTAATACACACTATCAAAACCACTCTTTCAATTCCACAAACAAATAACTCTAAAAAATTCAAGGTTTCCTTTATATGTAAAATATTAAGTTATGGAAAAAAATATACTTACTTATGGGAACTAATTATTTGTTCGGCTATTAATCCATTCGTTCGGCAAAAAAAAATCAGCATTTAAGTCATTTGCACAGCAAACAATGTTTTCATCGGCAATAAATAAAAAATAAGCGCAACACTTGTTTTACAAACAAACTTGGTTATATCGGCAAATTAACAAATTTTAACAGCATTTAAGTCATTTGCACAGCAAACAATGTTTTCATCGGCAATAAATAAAAAATAAGCGCAACACTTGTTTTACAAACAAACTTGGTTATATCGGCAAATTAACAAATTTTAACAGCTTAATAAATACTCGCACAACAAAATAATTGATTGACCAGCAGAATTGTTATTTGAGCAGCAGAATTATTATTTGAGTAGCAGAATTATTATTTGACCGGCAGAAAATATTATATAAACAATATTTTCCACACACCGATTTACCTTCGGATCCACATGAAGTTTTTGTGATTTCTTACCTCATTAATGATGACTAAGTGTCGTTCATTCAGATGCTACATATAAAATCACATAAAAAGATGCTACATAGAAAGATTTATTATTTGAACAAGATTAAAAATTTAGCTTTCACAAGTTTAATTAAAATTAGCTCACGGTTTGCTGCTCTTTTATTTATTTTGCTGGACAAATAATCATTATGCCGGTCAAATAGTAATTTTGCCGGTCGATTAAATTTAGAGTTTTACAATATCATATTATTTGCAATAGAAATATAATATTCTCGCTGGGCATAAGTAGCATATCAACATGAAATATTTGTCGGCAGAATACATTATTCTGCTGAACATAACATCAATATTATGCTGATCGTTTAAATGATAGCCCTTACTTATATTTAATTCCACAAATAACTGTTTCGAATTATTTAACACTATTGAACGTAATATAGACAACGTATGTCTTTAACAGTGTGATTATTATATTATAGTACCTATATTTCACTTTCTGTTGTGTTTTTATAGCATTATATATATGTATCAAAATTACAAAAATGGTGATTTTTCAAATATAAAACATTTCTACTTTTTGAGTTATGGACAGTTGATATTAGGTATGTAGATATGATATTTTTGTACATTTTAATGAAAGTAGTATCGTGCCATTGAGAATTGAGTCTAGCGGATCATCAAAAGAAAATTTTAATTAGGCAGTCAGTTCCTTTGTGAATATAATGTATTATTTAATGTTTCATCATTCTCTTATTAAATTAGTCTTTGCTTTTCCGAGCTCTTTTGCTCTTTCGATTTTTTTTAAACTCGAAATTTAAAGACCGTGGACTCCCCGGTATAGAAAAGGTCTTCCACTCGTTTTAGTAAGCTGTAAAAAGGCAGATATTCGTAAAATATCACGTAAATAAAATAATATACTTACTACAATTTCCACACGCAAAAATGGACGGAGCATCACTATACTGCTCTCAATAATAATTTTTAAAGCCATTATTCTCCCCCCTCCCCTTATTATGCATGTATGTTTGTGTATCTATGTATGTATGTATTTATTTGTTACTATTTTCATTTATTTGATAGCTACTTTTTATTAATTTTTAAAAGTACTTAGCGTATAGCAGATTGGAAGATTATTTACAATCTTACAATTTTGGTCTATTATTAGAGATTGTCAAAAGTCGTTGACGTTGTTGATAAAGTCTCCAAGCTAAAATGGCAATGGGCTGGTCATGTGGTAAGACGAGAGGATGGCAGATGGACTTCCAGAATTCTTGTATGGAGACCATGGGAGGACAAAAGAAGCGTAGGAAGACCCCAAAAAAGATGGGTTGATGATATTGTCCAGATGATGGGGAAACAGTGGTATCGTGTTGCTCGAGATAGGAAAATGTGGAAAAGTTTTGAAGAGGCCTTTATCCAGCAGTGGAGAGAAGGAGGCTAGCAGTAAGTAAGTAAGTCATAAAGCAATCCCATCTTTTGTACTATTGTTTTTTGATGCAATAAAATTTCTTTTATTTTTTTATCAAGACATTTTTCATCTTCAATACAACAATGAGGTATGCCTCACATCCTGAATGACTTGACTTTTATTGGCACCCAGAGGTCATATGTTTAACACAGTGTTGCGTGTTTGTTCATCGTTGTATGAATGAATGAATGAAAATACATAACACAGGGTGTTTTACTTTCTTGAATCATCTGTTGTAAATAAGTTGTAATATACGAAGTAGGGGAGAAGAAGGCAGTTTGAATCATTTTTTATTTTTTTACGACCAACCACCTTGGTCGATATATAATTTTTTTATTTCTGTATCCGCACCATAACATGGCGGATGACTGCTACTCCTACTTAGTGTTGTGGAATTCTCAAGAAATAATTTTTGGAGAAATTTACCGAGAAATTTCTCGGTAAATTTCTCGAAGTAGAGAATTTACGGAGAATTTTTTTTATTTTTTATTTAACAGTATAATAATAATAATAAATACTTTATTCAATCAATCAATAACAATTTACAAATGTTGAGACAATTTATCACCAATATGGCTACAATTAATTATGGAAACAAAAAAATGTTAGGTACCTACCAAAAAGTGCTAAAAACTGATGAAAAATATTTATGTTTGACACCCCACATGCCCATATTTAAGTTAAAAAAAATTGCAGGTACGTAGGTATATGTAAAAAAGTGTTAATAACCTCTGATTTGGGCATTAATTAGCCCCACAAATTTTTGGATCAATCAGGTTGGCTGCGAAGTGTACTGGGCGAAAGGTCATAATACCACTAAGAAAAATTATGGACAGAAATTTCTCTTCCATCAGAGGAGAAATTTCTCGTTGTCGAGAAATTTCTTTGGAGAATTTTCTCTTCTCACATCACTACTACTACTATATCATCACGTCATATCTCACAAGTGGGGTAGCCAGCAGACCAGCTGCATATTGTTAGTTATACGGATGACCGTCTGTAATGTATTCTTACTGAATGTATATCGTATGAGTCTTATTCGTCAGAGTTTTTTTTTATTTATTTTTTAACATTATTTTGGGTTACGGTTTTCGAATTTTAGAACGCCTCAACGGTAGTTAATTTTACGCGCAGTGTTAAAGTTATACTACTTAATTAGCTGTAAATTTTTGTCCATTTTCAATAGCTTGAAATTATGAATAAACATAATGTGCTTTATCAAATTACAAAAAATATAGGACTTTTCTTTTATTTTTATATATTTTTTGTAATATGTTCAAATGTGTCCCAGTTTTGTTCAATTGTACACCAGTAGGCCTAGTCAAAACACATTTTAGCGTTACGTTTCTGTTAGTTTTCATTCGAATATGGACGACGTTGCGAGAAAGTGTCAATTTTCGTGGCTAAAATACACAATTAGCTGCGAAAATTGTCACACATCGTCTATATTCGAACGAAAACGTAACGCTAAAATGTGTTTTGACTACGGGCCCAGGATGGAACAATTTTGAACAACACGACACACTCTTTTTGCTAATTGAAAAAAATCCAACGAACATTATAAATGATATTATCTTCAAATTTATAAATATTGTTTCAACTGCCCCCGTCTCCCCTACATAATATCACTCTGTCTAATTTGAGGTGCGATGTGCTGATGTACTGTTGTTGGTCTGTAATAATTGCATTCTATTGTGTGGGTGTTAATCAAAGGATCTAGATCATTCACTATTAGTTGTACGTAAACTAGATACCGACTCACATACTTACTAACAACTATAGTCACTAAACTAACACTAGTTAATGACCAATTATAGGGGCTTTAATACCTATATTATATAATACACAATCTAATGATAGAACGTCCAGCGTCCTGCTAGAAGGACTACATGTCCTACCGGTAGGATGCAATGTCTTTGGTTATTGGAGGCTTTCTAAGCCTGCTAGCAGGATACAATAAAAGCAGATATATAGTGCATCTCTTTCTCTTTTAGCGAGTTTTTGAATCATCTTTCTACACTCGAATTGGCTGCGAGTATAAGACGTGCTGTCCGCGTTCGCGCTAAAGCAACATATGGCGGAAACGCGTGGAGTCGTACTGCCAGAAGTATGGAAATCCAAGCTCATGTCCTGCCGGAAGGTCCTTCTGGAAGGACATGAGCTTGGACATTCTATCCTGCCGGAAGGTCCTTCTGGAAGGACATGAGCTTGGACATTCTATCACTAAAGTGAAGATTTCAGAATAGGTCTTCCACCCTTTTCTGCAAGTTTTTCACTATACTGTAAAATGCAAGCGTTTATATTATAACATCATAGATAAGGGGAATTGAAAAAAACACTATTTAGTTCACTTTTAAGTGGCTTAATTATCTACGCTTACTAGTTTTCGGAGATTCCCGACTCCATGCTAAGGGTGCTAACACAAAGAAAGCGGGTTACCTGCTTTCAGATGCCTGCGTCTACCGGCGCCGAGAATGTTTACATGCATTTCAATGGACACGAACATGGTAAAAGCAGGAACGCCGATTGCGATTTACTTTGCCTGCGCTTACCGGCACTTATCGGCGCTGGCGACCTGCTTTCTTTGTGTTTGCACACTAATGCACCTCGACTAATGCAATTCCACAAGAAAATATTCACAGGAAAATATAGAAATAGAATATTGTTAATTTATGTTCACATGTAGCTTTTTTACCCTTTTCCTTGTGTCTAAGGATGGTGGCAACAGAGAACTTCTTGTTAATCTCTGTCCACTTGTCCTGAGCCATGGTAAAACCTTTTAAAAAACAAATTCAAATTCAAATTTCAAATTCAAATATTTTTATTCAAATAAAATTTACAACTTAATAATATTATGTACACACCTTATTACTAAAATTACTTAAAAAACACAATTATTACATATTTGACCCTCAAAATTGAGCAGTGCTCAGAGACTTTTCGTCTTCTGGATCATACCGCTTTACCTAGTTGGTACTTGACTACTCCCTCGACACCCCTCTCAAGTTATCTGGCTCTCTTTTCATAGTATCAATGTGTAATATTAAAAAAAATATAAGTAAAAATACTTTAGAGTTTTAAATTTCTTTATTTAAAACTCTAAAGTATTTTTACTTATATTTTTTTTTTTAATTTAATAATGGAGTTTTACTCATTTAGTGAAAACAAAATCAGTGAAATGTGTAATATCCTCTTATAGTATCTTAGTATAAACATACGTACATATGAACTTATCTAAATATTATATCTGTGAGGATTACATACCATATTAGTAGATCTATTGTTATTTATGAGATACATACATAACTACTTTTAAATTAGGTACCATGGGCGTAACTAGAATTTTCTCGAGGGGGAGAACCAAATTAGCATTATTTTATTACTTAAAATAAATAAATGTTTAGAGCATTTATTTTGAACATCCCGTGGAGCACCCGGTAAAGAATTGGTCTCCCACTCTTCTCTGTAAGTTTTCGAGTGTCCTGTAAAAGGCAGGTGTTCGAAAAAATAAGACATTTTACATCTTAAATTCGGCGATGAGGTTTGCCACCCATCCTGAATGTCTTAATTTTATATTGGCACGGAGAAGTCAGCTTGCATGTTTTATATGCAGCTGGTCTGCTGGCTACCCCACTTGTGGGATATGCCGTGATGGTATAGTAGTAGTAGTAGTAGAATTTATTTTGTTAAGTATCAGTATTTTTTTAGGGTTAAGTTATACTAGTTTTTGTTAGATTTTTCGTTATTTTTATTAGATATGTAGTTTGACGGATGAAATTAGATTAGTAAGGTTAAGTATATTACGATTTTGTAATTTGGGGTTTATGTATACCTACGCAAAACAAACTTCTATTCCCCTTCCCCCCTCCCACTTCAGTCGCCAAATGTTCTATTTGGTATTTTGAAATAATCTAGATTATCCTCGTTTTTGTTAATTAGATGAATTGAAACAAGTGTTTCTTTCTACTATAAACTATTGATCACAAGAGAGACGTCTTTCCACTCATTAGATCGAATAATAACGTCGTTTTTGTTAAACAATTTTAGAGCTACCTTATATTTTGTCTATCTTTTAGGGGTCGGGGCAGCTTCTCACTTCGACACGAATTTTATACACTTTCCTTCAATTTTAAAGATCCTAGGAGAGGGCGTCTGCTTGGGTACGCCAATGCATACATGTTCTTTTATATTAGGGGCACTAAGTTATAGGTACCTATAGATCCTTTATACAAATTGTTAATATTAGACAGACTGCGTGCGTTACATATGGACATCTCTCAACATTATATGTAAGTACCTTTCTTTATATACGATAATTTCCATTACTCACTTCACTACTAACGTATATTGTGAGTAGTTAACCCGTCAAATAAACGTATAAATATTTATATATGTTCGTATGTATATATCTATCTAGGTGTTATATCACGACTTCTCTCACAAGTATAATAGATTAATAGACAATGAGCTAACAGCAATATGTCATGAATATAGTAGAAAGTTGTGCCCTATATATAACGAGTTACAATCCATTGGATTGGTCTGCAACGACTTTGGATTTTCTTCTCCATTCCTCCCTTTTTCAGCTAGTCTCTTTAGTTCTCCTTATGTGCCACAGTTCATTTCCTTCTTCAGTTGATCCATATAGATGTCTCTTGGTCGGCTTCTACCATTTCTGGTGGTGATAAGCAGTCCTGGGTGCCTGATATTGTGGCCAATCTAGTTAGCTCGTTGTTGACCGATTCTTTTAAGGAGTTATAAGGAGTTGCTGTCCTTTATGTTTCATAAAATAAGATATTTCAGATAGGTGACAGTTCCCATTCATGCTGAAATGAAGATGTCAATTGTTTTACGTAAATTTGCATTTAAGTAGGTACCTAGTTGCGTTAGTATCCATATAATACAAGATTCATGTCTTAATATGGGACTAGCTCAATCTGTGTGAATTTTCTATGCATGTTATGTTTATGTTTGACTTTGGTAAATGATAATTTCTCTGTATTTAATAATAATGTATGGTTTATTAAAAAAAAAACTAAACAATATACTATTAATTTCAACTTTGCACTAAACCAATTCATAGTTTTGATCAAATACTTACTTACTTTCTTTCGACAAATCATCAAAAAAGAGTCGTTATTTTAACATCTTCCGCGAATTGATCATCTCCCTTAGAATTTTGATCAAATCTATATTTTCATAATTTCTCTGCGACATGACATATAAATACGTTCTATGTGTAGACAGATAAATTCATAGGTAGAAAGTTTTAATTGATCACCAAGTATTCCCGGGCTCAAGCACTAGTATGCAATGATTATACCTACAATGTCTATTGTCTACTTAATATAGTGACAATATAACACCATATGTACAAACATATCTACTTCATTTATTAAATAACTGTGGGCTGACACAACTTGATAGTGTGGTCAGATCACTGATAAATGTAATACCAGCGATTAGTGATACATCACGCAGATACTTTTGGAACAGTGAATATTAAATTGTTCGGTTATAAAATTAATAATAACATCCATAGACTTTTATCCTGGTTTGGTATGAATGCTACTATCTTAACGCTTCAGTCTCCAAAACAATGAATTTCCGAGTCTTTCGATTTTGTCCTGTGAATAATTATTAGCAACTGGGCTATTTGGAATAGATTGCGCCTTTGCGATAAACTCGCGCTCTGTATTTTTATCTAAGTAATTTGAATGTATACCTTCATATCATTGTATTAAATCTCTCTCTCTCTTTAAGTCTCTGCAATTTGTGGGGACAATGACGGCCAATTTGAAACAAAAAACAATGTTATTTTATATTATTATATATTAAATATGTAAGACTGCGAGTTAAATTGGTACATTACGTATACATTCAAGCTATAAGAAGATATTGTTGAAGCTAATTTTAAGTCATATTGTAAAGTAAAGAGTTGGTGGACATTAATGGTTGTATTTCATTTCAGGAAGGATTTTGTCAAGGGGAGTTCTTCAGGCGAACCTTGAGCACTTCCTTAGAAATAATTTGCATGAAGAGTATGGATGACATATAGGAACTGCCATTCCTGTAACATTCATGGGTGAGGGAGGGTGCAACCCTTAACGTGTGTGAGACCGGTTATTTTATGTAATTAAATTATGTTAGGTTGCGTCCTCCAGATCCCGGTGAATGTTATCCAAGGGCCATAATCTTGGTTTGAGATGAATGCTACTTGAAGGAGACCCACCGTCCACCCGGATAGCCCAGAAGTCTGGGGACTTCCATTTATCCGATTAAATTTCTACACTAACAAATTTGCACACACAAGAGGTGCCATGATGGGCAGCCTGAATGCTACTGTGAAATATATCAGCGACTGTGATATCATATTCACATGTATTCCAATATTTCCTAACAAGATAATTCAGGGTGTAGTCCTAACGAGCAGTGTGTAGTACTTTATAATACTTACACAATGGTCAGTTATTGAGACTACATAATATTATACAGTTGCATATTATCTACGCTTGCATTTATTACACAAAAAAATAATTAACAATAACTTTTTGATTTTTACGCTTAAGTGACGTAATTTAATAACAGTTCTTTTTTCAATTAAACTTTCAGTGTTTTAAAAACAGCGGTTTTTATGTTGAAGTGTGCTGTTTTTAAAATTCAATTTGTTGTATTGTGTTTTGCATCGTAGAATAAACGGGTACTAAGCATTTAGTATGAGTTTTTTGATGACACAGTGTAAAGGAAAATTGAAAAGTCAGATTTAATATTAAATTGCCACGAATTGTTCAGTGTATTTTTTTTAATACATTATTGTTTTATGACCCTAGAAGTTTTTAAAGTACCTACACGAATTTGTAAATGAGAGAAAAGTGAAATTTCGTATACTTCAATATACTTGATTTAATATATTTTTATATATCTAATTGGATAAGATTTAGTTCATAATTTCTGAAGGTAAGAATTTCTTCAATTGGCCCTTTACCTATGTATTTGTATATTTATTATATTTTATCTATCTATTTATACCATCACGAAATATTTCAAAAGTGGGGTAGCCAGTAAAATAACTGCATTAATAAACATACATGTCATCTTTTCTGTGTCATAAAAATTTATATATTCAGGATAAGTGGCATATTCTATTCTATTTTTCTCAAGGCCATCCACTCGTTTGCGAGTGATTTAGATAAGTGTCATATCTCATTGTTGAATACAAAATGTTAAATATTTTGGGTTAGTTGGAAGAAATCAGGGGGGGGGTAAAAAAGGCCGCTTTATATGAATCATAATAGGAATTGTAAAACGATTTTTCGGTAACATTTCACCAAATATAAATTGTAGAGGAATTGCTCAATGTGGCTAATTTAGGCCCCCTGGCCTCTGCGATAATTTCGACGCCCTCTGTATATTGATTTTATCTAATTTGAATGCATTTTTCTATAAAATTGTATATATTGTGATCAATGTACAGTAAATAATAAATTAATAAATAAATATCTTACATAGCTTCTGCGATAAATTCGCCCTCTGTATATTGATTATATCTAATTTGAATGCATTTTTCTATAAAATTGTTTGTAAAGTATAAGTTAATAATTAAATATCTTATATACAGTTGATATTTATGAATGCCTACTTTTACAGGGAATTTGAAAAATAACAAAAAGAGTGGAAGTCCTACAATGAGGATGCGAACCTAATAATTAAATTGACAAAAAAAAGATAGATAAACAGAAGATTGAGAAAGATGGCTCACTTTTTTATTTTATATGCACGATAAATGTAAAATTTATGTAAACACTACCTCAGTAGGTAAAGGCTACACCTAGTGAGGTAGATTGTTGTGTCATTTTTTGATATGATAAATTTATTTTTCATTAAATAAAGATTATAATTAATATTTTCCAACGTAAAATTTTAATTGTGTTGTGTCTTTCACACTGTAACATTTTTTTCAACAAATAAGATTTACCTAAAATAATGATTTATCAACACACCGAGCAACATGAAAAGTAAATTAAGTAAGTACCTACCCAAATGATTTCATATTCCAGAAAACTTCATCATAAGATAAGACATTAAATAAATTCTTTCTTTCTTTTCTTCGAGGAAAGCCACCCTATACCGAGTGAATTATGACATTAAATCGATTAATTCGGTAAAGAATTGGTCTCCCACTCTTCTCAAGTTTTCGAGTGTAATTGTAAAAGGCAGGTGTTCGAAAAAACTAAGACATTTACATCTGAAATTCAGCGATGAGGTTTGCCGCCCATCCCGAATGTCTCGATTTTAAATTGGTACGGAGAGGACAGCTTGCATGTTTATTATATGCAGCTGGTCTACTGGCTATACCACTTCTGGGATATGCCGTGATGGTATAGTAGTAGTAGTAGTAGATTATTATTTTTACTTTCCTCGCCCAATAAAGGTATCCATAGAGGACATAATTGTTATAAACATTAGTAGGTATTTAAACAACAGATATAGGTTTATATCTGCTATTATGAATTTATTTTTCTAAAAAAAAAACAAATTGAAGCGAACTAAATGATGAAATGATTTCAAAGATGTTAATCCGGAGTAACATCTAATGATTCACATATTTGACAAGTAAGTAAATCATATTTAGTGGACCATTTTACGAATCTCTATAGAAAACTGTCAAACAAATGAATTGCTGACATGAATTGCCAACAAAGTGGCCATTTTACGAATTGTTTTGCAATTCTTAATAAATGATCCTATTATGATTCATATAAAGTGGCCTTTTTAGCCCCCCAGATATATAGGTATTGTAAACCTTATTAAACGTGTATATTGAATATTCTAATGGAATCTATTCCATGTTCTATAGAGAATTCAACTAGAAATTCCTTTTATAAAATGTGCTTATGTCAGCCTTTATTTACAACTCTTGTTCTGTTTCTGGTTACCCCATTACGGGGAATATATTATTTCATGTACCTAACGTTGATGTGTTGGTGTTATCACATATATACATATATTTATGGAATGTTAGTGTGGGCTTTGTTTTACGTATATTGTTCACATTACACTTATAACAGGATAGCACAAAAGAACATTGTTTTTACTTTTACTGAAAATTGTCCTGTAAAAAGCAGATGTTCGTAATATTTCACGTATAAGACAATTAACATCTACAATTCAGTGATAAGACCTGTCATCTATCCTGAATGTCTCATTTCTTTAAAAGAACGGAGAGTACAATCAGCATGTTTATCACATTAATTTTTTTTAAAAGCACTGTTTTTTCCGCCTTTATTTTTAATGAGCTAAACGCTTTTGAAACTCACCGTTTCATCTTCAACTCTTAATTAAATTTTTTAAATTTATATAAAATACAAGCGGTCCGCACCGGCTTCGCACGGGTAGAAAGGTATTTAAAAAAAGTTTTTGTAAGGATCCCTAACTTTTTTGAAAATATAATTAGGCTATCATTTAAACGATAAGCATAATATTGATGTTATGTTCAGCAGAAAAATGTATTCTGCCGACAAATATATCATGTTGATATGCTACTTATGCCCAGCAAGAATATTATACTTCTATTGCAAATAATATGATATTGTAAAACTCTAAATTTAATCGACCGGCAAAATTATTATTTGACCGGCATAATGATTATTTGTCCAGCAAAATAAATAAACGAGCAGCAAACCGTGAGCTTATTTTGATCATACTTGTGAAAGCTAAATTTTTAATCTTGTTCAAATAATAAGTCTTTGTATGTAGCATTTTTTTATGTGATTTTATATGTAGCATCTGAATGAACGACACTAGGGTTTTTCGACATTTCAGTTAGATATTTCGTTAATATAGCAAAGCGGAAACTGGCATTATTTTCGTAGTCATCATTAATTTGGTAAGAAATCACAAAAACTTCATGTGGATCCGAAGGTAAATCGGTGTGTGAAAAATATTGTTTTTCTAATATTTTCTGCTGGTCAAATAATAATTCTGCTGCTCAAATAATAATTATGCTGGTCAATTAATTATTTTGTTGTGCGAGTATTTATTAAGCTGTTAAAATTTGTTAATTTGCCAATATTACCAAGTTTGTTTTGTAAAACAAGTGTTGTGCTTATTTTTTATTTATTGCCGATGAAAACATTGTTTGCTGTGCAAATGACTTGAATGCTGATTTTTTCTTGCCGAACGAATGGATTAATAGCCGAACAAATAATTAGTTCCCATATAATATAGCCTATGTCACCCGGGGATAGTGTAGCTTCCCAATAGTGAAAGAATTTTTCAAATCGGTTCAGTAGTTTCGGAGCCTATTCAATACAAACAATCAAATCTTTCCTCTTTATATATATGTGCTTATAGATATATAAAATATAAATAATTTACAGTCAATATATACATAATAATATGGTTACCCTGAATCAAACTGAATGAAGTAAATATAGCCATGGATAAATTAACTACAGTGAAAATAAGTGAGAATAAATAAATAAACAACTTTCGGAATACCATGTACACTGTTTAGTATGAAATACATCGATATGTACATATATGCTGGGAATAGCGGTTTCCTGTTAAAATTGTATAATAATATAATATAAATATGTATATAGAAATGCTTAGTATATACCTAATATTATGTATACAATTATATTGTTACAAGTGTCATATTTATTATTATTATGAACAATATGCGAACTAATTTTAGCATTCATATACTTACCATTTCTATATAAAACTAATCATCTAAAAACTATGTGAACCGCCTTACATACCATAATGTGATATGAATAATATGAAATTATGCAAGATTACTTTGGTATCACAGGATATTCCTCAAGTGGGATAGCTAAATCTTCTTCATCGTGTCAATAAAAGAGTTTGACAATGACTTTGTAAGTCGAAACCAGTGGGCCTAGTCAAAACACATTTTAGCGTTACGTTTTCGTTTCGTTCAAATGTAGACGACGTTGCGAGAACATGTCAATTTTTGTAGCTTACTTGTGATACAATTTTTACAAACTTTTTGTTACAATTTTTACAGCTTACAATTTTTGTAGCTTACTTGTAACATACTTGTGTATTTTAGCTACGAAAATTGACGCGTTTTCGCAACGTCGTCAACATTCGAACGAAAACGAAACGAAAACGTAACGCTTAAATGTGTTTTGACTAGGCCTACAGATCACTACTATATAATTAAATATACGAGTATTAAGTAAGACTAAAATCAACTGTGTTTTATTCCATGTGCAAACATCGAGTTTCACAAAATACACGTCAGCTTAATTAATAATAATTATAATTAATAAAAACATCCAGAATGGGTGGCACTTATGCCGTCTCCCAAGTGGGGTAGGCAGAGAGAACGAAATACTGTATAAACGATAAACCTATCGTTACAAACTTTCTTCGTTTCTTCTACATTCATACAATTTCTCATACACCACGTTGATTTCGCTTACTCAACACACGGCCTTTCACACCTCAATGAGTTCTAAAAGTTTATTTTAAGATTTTATGAACACCTGCCTTTTATCATCATCATCATCTCCGTTGGTCCCTCGATCCTGAAGATCGTGACCATCATGCCTCGTTCCGTAAACAATCTGTCTCTATCTTGAGCGATCCTCCGCCATGTGCAAGGCCCCGTGTAGTGAACTCTGTGTGGCCTCCTTAATTTGCCTTTTATATAGGACTTTCAAAAACTTGTATAAAGAATCCTATACTTTACCTTGGACTCACAGAATTTCAATATTTTTCACACAACAAAACAATATTTCTATAAATATACAAAACAAAATGTTTTATCAACAATAAAAGGATATGAAATCCCATGTACAATGTACATTGATAACACTATGTTTACATACATTGAATTTACACAGAATGTAATATTTTAAATGTGAAAACCGTGGAGTCCCCGGTAAAGATTAAGTCTCACATTCACTTCTATAAGTTTTCTGGGGTCCTGTAAAAGGCTAGTGGTTGTAAAACTTCACGTATAAACTAAAATACACAAGTAGCTACGAAAATTGACACGCTCTCGCAACGTCCTCTACATTCGAACGACAACGAAACGAAAACGTAAAGTAGCATTCACATTGCTTCACTTTGGATGGTCATCCAGAGTGTCAGGGTCAAACCTGTACATCGAAAGTGAACACGTCTGTTCACACTTGTTCATCCTATGCTTTCACTGCCATGTCACGGTTATGTTGTATGTAGTTTGACGTAGGTATTTACGTAAAAAAATAATTAAATAAATAAAAAAAATTAAAAATAACATTTATTAAAAATTGAAACAAGTTAATATAATTCTCGACAGCATGATAATTTTGTACACGATTCTGACTTTCAATACACATTCATAGATAAAACTTGTTTATGGTCGTTTCAGTGAAAGGACCTTTCATCGAAATTATGTAGGGTAGTAATCGCTTTCATCCGTCATCGCTAGTGATCACTATTGATGAAACGCCCGTTCACACCTTTTCATCTTGGAGGATCATCTGGAGTGATCACTGAAAGTGAACAAATGTGAACGCCCCTTAACGATAAAATGTGTTTTGACTAGGCCCACTGAGAGCATTTTGGGTACCCCCGTTTTTATGAACATTTCATTTTATCCAGTGAAAGCTAAGAATCGGCCACCTTTTTATTTCTGTATATAAACTCATTAGGTTAATATTATAATACTTGACATCTAACATCTTCGAAAAAGAAAAATATGTCTTATTTTTAGTGTCAAAAAGACGATGACCTATATTTTCATTACATGCAGCAGTACTTACTTACTTTAAGGGTCCGAACTTTAGACCTTGCCACTCCAATATGCAGCGAAGTATATCGCTTTGTCATTTGCCATCATTAGGTCATTCTCATTACATGCATTGTATTGCAATATAGGTATTGCAATAAAGTGAGAATCACTCCGCACCTCCCCGCTGTCGCAGCCAGTGTCCTCCCCATCCAAAAAGCTACTTTTGCACCTAGTCACCCCAACCCTTATAGTCTGTTACGTGCAGCAGTTAGTCTACTACTGGCTACCCCACTTGTAGAGATGTCATGACAGTATAAATAGATATACTTTCTGCAAGCCTTCTTCTCTTTACTGCTGGATACAGGCCTCTTCAAAACTTTTCCACACTTTTCGATCTCGAGCAACACGATAGATAGTTAGTTATATGGAGAAATAGATTTATAATATGATATTGAGTTCGTCAGTAGCCTGGAGGTAGAGTCTCGGCCTCCTGAACAAGGGGTCCGTGGTTCGATCCCAGGTGCCGGCAAACTCCCCTTTCACGGCACAAGCTTTTAGCTTAGTGTGAAAGGTGTATGAGGTTGTATTTGTGTTTATAACAAAACCCAGATATATCTTTTTTCAAAAAAAAAAAAAATAGATAAATACAAACGTTAATAGATATACCAAAATCTTATTTTTCTTTTACATATCTTCACCTTTGGACTTCTCCATCTGTCATCTGAATATGGAAACCACATTTTTACTATTAACAGACGTGTCTATAATAAGTCTTTAATGAAACAAGATATATCTATAGTTACTCCACCGTTGATTTTTTTAATTAACGTGCCGACTTTCGAGAGTTTCTGCCTTCATCTTCAGGTAAAAGTAAAGTGAAGCTATATTATTAAGTTAGGCATGTGACATATAAAAAACAATAATAATATAAAGAGAAAAGTTCTTATCAGGTATATAGTAACTGTGTGATTATAATTTTGAGCCGCAGTGGACGGTCTTATATATATCTCCAGCATTTGTCTATAAGTATTCACTTGGTGATAGGCACAAGATCTTTGCAGTTCATGTGCGCCTCATTGCTGCCTATAACATTGTCTATGCTTATACCTCATTTATGTAGAATAGACTAATGAATCTTATCGGAATCTCGCAGCTACGTAAGATATTTGGAAAACACTTGTCAATTACATATTACTTCACAACTAAACGAGCAGAGGTTTTCAAGCTTTTGTAAGTTGCTGTTCTAAAAATATTTGACTTTTACCTTAAAATAATATACAATCTGCACAATATAATATAAATTGGATTTGCTTTCCACCGAAAACTGTTTGCGCAATCTGCTCCATTGCCCAAAAGAAATTCTCTATCCCTCTACATACTCGTTTGATTTTATTCATAATTCATCTTCTTCAGCTGCGAGAACAACGAGTCCATTCCTGGAAATATGTCTTTCTTTAGACTTTCTATTCTGTCGTACGCATCCGATTCCTGCCTTTCTTGAGACATTAGTCCTTTAATGTTTTGATTTTATCTATTAGGTCTGGAATTTCGCCTGAATACACAGGTATAGTCTCATTTACTTACTTTCTTTAATGTTTATATATCAACAGAATATAATATAACAAATTAAGAAATAGTAGGTACCCATTTTACATATTATATACATTTTCTTGAATCCAATCCGTTTGTTCCCTTCCAGAAACTGTACCAATACTTATGTAAGAGGGGCAAGCAATGTCCATAATCAAATAATATCACTATACAAAGATGTTACCATATCATCACATTTTTAAAATAGACTCTGTGATGTCATACATAGCCCATTTATAATAGGAATCCCAACAGTAATACTGAGTCAGGTAAAAAGGAATTGAAAGGATATTCAATTGTACTTACATACTTATTACATATAATTGTGTTTGCAGGTTAGAAACATCCGTTGGTTTTTCCAAGTCGAAGGAAAATGTCGAAGATATTATAAAAATAATTATGGTGTCAGTGCAATATGTTTTTATAAGACTGCTTATTTAATTTTTATAAGGTTCTGAAATTTTCCTGTTCTTGAAAAAAGGTCAATAAACTAGATTCCAATTCAGTTACCCAAACTCCTCCCTCCAAAGAATTTGAGAGTTATCTGATGTTTTTAGCCTCAATATTCTGAAAGTAAAAAGATTTCAAACGATTAGCTGATTGGTCCCAGCTGGGGTACCCCAGGGTTGCTAAACCTGCCCATTCACTAGGTACTAGTAGATAAAAATTATAATAGTTACATATTAAGAGTTTTATTTCTTAAATCTCTTTCCAACAAGGAAAAGGTCTCTTTATCTCTTTTGTAACTTTTCGAATGTCCTGTAAAAGTCATATATTCACGAAACGTCACAAATAAGACATTTTACAATTTCAATGCAACAGTAAAGAGGCATAGCAACCATTCTTTGACCCTTAATGTCTTATTTTTTATTGGCATGGAGAGGACAGCCCTTACTTTTTTTGGTGCAGTTAGTCCACTTGTGAGATATGTCGTAACGGTGTAGATAAATTGATATCTGTCAACGCTGTTCTTCCGGAAGGGAAGTTATGTTTGACTGGAACGTTTTTTTTAATAATTGATAAGATTAAAAGTTAGAGATATTTTAGAAACATTGATACATGCGATGGTTATGTGTGTGTAACAATCCAGAAACTGATAAGAGCACATACCTACCTGTGATACTGATTAAACTGATATTAGTAACAAATGATAAGGTTTCATATTGTCAGCCATAATACTCCATAATATACAATAATTAGACAATAATTAAATTAAAACTCAATAAAACCATTAAAAGCAGTGATTAAGAAGTGTTACAATGTGAAAAAATAAATAAAAAAAACATTCAATAAATTTATCACAAGAAAAAAACGTTAGTTACTTAATTGAAATGTAAGTTTTTATCATTATTTTCCTTCGCCACAGTGACTTATGAGTGTCTTTTTGTATGTTCATGATTTTCATATCTTAAGTTGTTAAAAACTCTCTTCTGGGTCTTCTTTTTGATTAAATTACTTCATTAACTGACCGTTTGTTGTTTGACTTAAATGTTCTATAGTTTTGTGCTCAATTTTGTATTTTTTTTTTTTATATTTTATGTACGTTTTGTAAGCGACGCCCATGCTACTGTGTCATGCGGATCCGGCTTCACATTTTTCTCAATTCTCGTCAATTTTCACGTACATATGTGTTTGTACCCAATGTCTTGAGTACCTAAGTATACCTTGATAGCACTGAGGAGAAGCTATTTTGGGCCTTTTATATTCGAATAAACTTTGAATGAAATTTCTTGAATTATTCTTTAAGTAGTGATTTATGATTATTGAATTGTTTATGCAAAATTGTTTATAATTGCCTCACACTTCCAAGTGCCAAATCAACGATCTACAGATGATTATGAAGAATAAAGCAGGAGATAATTTTGAAGTCTATTTGATCCCAAATTTCACTGTAGTCTCTTTTTTCCCAGGTTTTCCATATTTTGGAGAACCTCATGATTATTATGTAGCACAAAAATTATCAGTTTTTTTGGTACTGGGTGCCGTCAATGAAGCCTTAATATAAAACTTTAGGAAATCAATTCTGTATTCCTAAAAAGGATTATCTGTGTAATAAAGATGCACCAAATTTCAACAAATATGAATTTGAATACTATCAGTTTGATTTTCAATAGGAAATAGTTTATTTTGGAAAGTATTTATTAATTAAATATTTGAAATATTTTAAGCAATCTATATTACGTCATTTGGGTTAGTTGGAAGATATCGCTTGCACGCGATAAACTCGCCCATTGTGCATGATAATTATTTGTATTTATAATCTGTTTATATGTATGTTTTTTTAAGGCACAATAAAGTTTATTATTATTATTATTATTATTATTATTATTACGTCGAATAACTTCTATTTTCTTTTTGTATTATCTGACGTCTATTCAATATTCTTAAAGTATTTTCATAAACATAACATTTTATAAAGTATGAATTAATTATTAGTAAAATTTGTGTTTCATTGTAAACACAATTTATAAAGATTTTTTAAAATCAGGTTGCATCCAGATTTTGGTTCTTCAACTATATTTACGTACCTACCTACTGCTAGAATGAGTTTCTATTTGACATGTTCATAAAAAAATATTTTTGTTTCAGAAATACTGAAATTGAAATAAGAGATTCTGCATCATTTCTTGTCACCATCTCCCGAGGGCAGCGAATGTCAAACTGTTCTTCATGAGGAACCCCTTTCGATGTTTGTCTCATTAGATTGAATGTAATGTACATACACCAATAAAATACAATCATGTCTATGAATGGACTTCGACCCTTGAAGATCACCACAGTTGGAGATGGTATGGTTGGAAAGACTTGTCTGCTTATATCATACACCACCAAGACGTTTCCAACTGAATATGTACCCACAGTGTAAGCTATTATATGATTCTATAATTTATTTTTATCTATGCAGATTATATTTTTCAGCACTTTTAAAACTTCATATTTGCATTAAGCTCAAACCTACTTACTTCCGATAACTGAACATTTCTTGTAGACCCTTAGTCTCCTAAACAGTACATCTCTAAGGTCCTATCTTGAAGTTTATCGACATTGAAATACAGGATTATTCAAATTATTTTAGATCACGTTTCAAAGTAGGTAACCCTAAGTGCAGTATGAAATACTAGGCCTCAGCCTTTCGATCTTGGATAATGGATTGCCAGACGTCTTAAGCTCTTTCAATTTTCAGTTGGTGTTATCTAATAATCTTTGTCTTGGTCTGCCTATCGATCTCCGCCGTTGAGCACACTTTGTGTAATACCTTTAGTAGACCCTTCTTCCTCTTTCTAAGTTAGCTAGGAATAATAGCAAATATAAATCTGGGATTTGACCTCAAACGTCGCGATTGTGAGGGGCGGGTTTATTTTAAGTCAAACTTGTACGTTTATAATAGGCATTGACCAGATATTGCACTTGCATTAAGAACTCAATAAGATTAATATCTACTATATCCAGTAAGTTAAAAAAAAAAACAGTTTCTGACACTAATTTTGTTCCCACAATTCAGTTACAGTTTGAAAATGAGGGGGAAATCTTGGGAACAGTGACCTGATCAGTTTTATATTCTTAAAAAATAATTTATTTGGTACGTAAGTTAAATTACACAACTATTATTGCTGTTTTTTTTTTTCAGATTTGATAATTACGCTGAGAATATAACAGTGGATGGAGTCCAATACAATATGACCCTGTGGGATACGGCGGGACAAGAAGATTATGAAAGATTAAGGCCTTTATCTTATCCACATGTAAGTCAGAATATACTCAAAAATTTTGTTGCTCTACACCTGTATGGTTCTATGCATGAGCCATTCAGAATTTTTCAGTAACCATTTCTCTCAACCTAAATTAAATCTTGATTTTTTATGTCATGTTTGTATTTCTTACTCAAAATGTAGTTAAAATCAATAAAAACGAAAACCCAAACTCTTATCCTCGATTGTTTTTATTCATTATTTTTGAAAAAGCTGACTATCTTAAACATATTCTACAATAAAACAAATTTAAGCAATTGAAATTCATTGTTTTGTTTTCTTTCAGACTAACTGCTTCATAATGTGTTACTCAGTGTCCAGTAGAGATTCATTTTCCAATATAGAAAGTAAATGGTACCCAGAGATTAAACACTTCTCCCCTACAGTCCCAATCATTCTAGTTGGTAAGAAAAATTGTTTTTTTTTTTTTTGCTAAAATACCAAATTTCAGGTTTACTGTTATTGCGTAGTTAAAGTTTATTAAATTTAAATGACGTTTTTACTTTCAGCCACCAAAACAGATTTGAGAACATCGGATTCAGAAAAATTCATAACAACCGTTGAAGGAAAGAAATTGAAGAAAAAACTTAGGTTAGTATTTTTATTTTATTCCAATTAATTTCTAAACAATTCCAGAAAAAGAACAATCGAGCAATGTTTAAAACCATGAACTTTCGAAATTAAACTCTAATCTTAACTCTAAGCTCATTATATTATTATATAACTTTTTAAATAGAATAATGTGTTATCTAATATTTCTTATTTTGTGAGTCATTATCTTTATTTGTATCATCTCACAGAGTTCTTGGCTAATAATCTGTTAACTTTTTTAGGCTTACATTTTAATTACCAACATAAGTGTATTGTTTACCTAATTACCAACATAAGTGTATTGTTTACCTAATTACCAACATAAGTGTATTGTTTAATTACCAATATAAGTGTATTGTTTATTTTTCAGAATGTACTCTTTCATAGAATGCTCCGCTTTGAACCAAGATAACCTCCAAAAAGTCTTTGAAGAGGCTGTTAGAGGCGCAGTGAGAAAGAGGCCAGTGAAGAAGTCTTCGTGCAAAATATTATAAACCATCGAAAGTTCACAATGAAATGAATGTTGTCAGTGATTCCAAATGGACCAAAGAAAACTAATAATGAAGTATTGTTAAATAAATTATGTGACTTAACTTAAATTTGAAAGAAATTAGAAGAATTAGGAATATTTTCATAGACATTTACAACAACAAAAAATTATTACAAATCTTACTCAGTTAAATAGACCATTAAATGTATATTCGTGTTGAGCCATCCATAATTTTTTTGCTTGTAAAAACAGGATAAAATTGAATTATTTAATTGACTTAATCCAGAGATCTGTTCAATATCAATCGAAGGCCAAATTGACTTGTGTTATTTTTATGCAATTGCCAATCATTCAAACTAAAAATTGATGGTTTGTTTCTGCATGTATGTTGTAAATACACGATGTCAGTATATTTGAGTTTTAGCTTAGGAGCAGTGAGTGATATTAAAACTATGTTATTTTGTTTCAATTAATTTATTAAACACATAGCATTGTATAATTGCTTTGATTTATTTAGATAAAATTTATAATATTATTTATAGTTATAGTTGTATTCAGTATTTCATGAATTTGCCACCATTTTGTTATCTATATACCTACACCATTTTGTGTTGGTTATTTATTATCTCAATTTTTTTTTAATCAGCTGAGCAAAGATATTTAATTATTTAGTCTTCGAATTCATTTTTTCCTTTTATTTCATAATATTTTATAGAAATTTTAGTAGGTGGTTATATAATACAGAAAAACTGAAATCCATGAACATGAATTATGTCACAATTAAGGCAAATTTTATGCAATCTGACAATAATAGATAACTGTCAAAAGTGATCAAAATGGTGGTGCGTGTTATATTTACAAAATGGCGTTTGAAAATGTATGTCACAGTTTTACATTATCAGTATTTAGATCACAAATTACTATGCATTAAATTTTATTATTATACTACATATGTTATTCATCCACCGCCAACGTTTATTATTTATTTATATTATCGATTACAATTTTCTTCATATTTATTAATTTTTAAACATAAATTAATACATGTACATAACTTCCCACCAATATTATATTAATGAAATATTATGTTAAATATAATTCCAACATAGCACACACAAAGCAAATATTATTGAGTGATGCAAAGCTTATGTAACTGTCATGTCACTCATTGATATTTTTACATAATAAATAAATTATAAAATATTAATAAATTATATAAGATAAGTATATTATTTATAAAGCAAATTCTGTTATTTTCATTTAATTAAATATTTAACATGTATTATTGTTTAATTTATATATAGTTTTTGTTTGATTTATTCAACCCTTTCGTTGCTTAATTTTCCTGTCTACAATGAGTGAATATCTTGGAAGATTGCAGAGGACAATATCCCCATAGGTACCTGTTGGAAAATAGCATAAAGTAGGCACAAATAGTAACAACATAGGGACAAAAAGTATAAAAATAGGCACAAATAGTATTAAAAAAGGTATAAAAAGTGCCAAATAGTGTAAAATAGGTAATAATGATTGTACACATAAATAGGTCTCTACGAGTTTAAGATTCAAATCTGCAAAATTCTTTTAGAATGAAAATGTACAAAATCTTCACATAACACACACGCACAAGATCTTAAGTTGTAAATGTGATCTATTGCAATGTGTGTATATAAGCAAAACGAGAATAATGATCTATGGATCTTTTTATCAATTAATATCACAATTTTCATTTCATAAATACTTAATATTATGCATAATTCAATTCATAATAATGTATAAATAACTGACTATGAGAAAGAGGTTTTGTTTCATGATTAAATCCATAGATGTCGGTAGGATAGTGGACACACTCACACATATACAAATGAAAATTCAGTGTTAAATTCGATTGCTAAACCATAGATGGCAATAGGTTATAACTATTTTCATGTTAAGTCAACCAAAATAAAGTCGTGAAGTACCCGGTATAGAACTATGTATAGTTTTCCATCTTTTTTGTAAGTTTTGGAGTAGGTACTCTAAAAGTGGCGAATATTCGTAAAGCATTAATTACGAATAAGACATTTATTCATATGCCATAATGACATTTCCCACAAATCGGATAGCCAGCAGATCATCTACATGTAATAAACATACAAGTCGCCCTATACGTGCCAATAAAAAATTAAGATAATCAGAATGGGTGGCATAGGTTATCGCCGAAGAGAAGATTTCTCATACGCAGGGGGGGAGACATACATAGATGAATACGCTCGATTTAGGGAGGACGTGAGCCGGGAATGCCTAGAGCGGCAAAAATTAGATCAGAACCCGCTCATAGGGAATCTTTTTAGAATACCTTCCTTTTACAGGACTCTCGAAAACTTACAGAAAAGAGTGAAAGATCTTTAAGACATTTACCTACTATGTTTTGATTCAGCAGTGACAAGTTGTATTAATAAATAATACTTAAATAAAATTTATTCATCGACATAATACACCACAACAAATGAAATGTTAATCGTTCAAATTACATTTGAAATACTAAAAAAATAACATAATTTTGTCCCCAGACAGTATCTTAGAGCTGGTATTAATTGTATACTGTGTCAAGTATAACAATATTATGTAGGTTCTTTTCAATAACGAACACTGATATTTATATTAACACAAATAAATATATTCAATAATAAATCCTACTTATTATGTCGAACACAACTTAGTCAATCACGCAGCCTAACAGACTAACAGTGCAAGTCAAGGTCGTATCTAATAATGAGCGTCGTTCCCTATAGGAAGCTAACCTATATAGACAATTGAGTATTGCTACTCACTCAATATCCCTTGTTTAACCTGTAAACAAGTCCAAGGTACAACTTTAAGTTGCAGTGTACAAAGTCCATACACTACAATTAGGGGCCTGAAAATTTTCAATTATATTTGTAATTTTATTAAATAAATTATAAAAATATATTATGGAGCATTGTTTAATCTCCACTTTGTTAGGTTAACTGGTTAGGGAAACTGAAATTCCAGTTTCCCTGAAGATGCCTACAAGTATAGGCGAAAACGTTCGGTGTCTAACCTAACATAGTGGAGATTAAACAGTGCTCAGTAATATATTTTTATATTTCATTCAATAAAATTAAAAATGGATTTTCACAGCGTTAACACAAAAACTCTTGAATTATTAATAATATTTGTCTTCAAAAAAGCATATAATTTAAGTCTTGCTAAAATCTTGACACATTTTCAAAAAAAATCCTAATTGAAATTCCACCTGATTACTCGTAAACGAGTGGATGGCATTTAAAAATAGAATAGAATAGAATAAAAGTTAAACTGCAATCCATCCTAAATGTCGATAACATAGAAAAAAGAGAGTGAGAGGTGAGAACTATGCTCTATTTCATGTGGTGATTGTTTAGTGGGTACCTAATATATTATTTTATAGCCACATAACAATTAATACCAAAGTGTTATATTATACTAAATATCTTAAAACTAGTCAAGACAAACTTGTTCCACCACAGCTGAGTGAGATTATTATGCAACATAATTATATATTACACGAACAATGTATTAACTAACTCTTAAACTAAGCGACCTGCCTAATAATAACAATAAAATGCCATATAGCATAGGTGTATCCAGGAGGAGAAGGGGGAGGGGGTAACCGCCTGGGAACTCAAAAATAGTGGGAAAGTAGGCTAACTAACAATTATGCTATCACGGAATATACCACAAGTGCGGGAGTCCAAAAGCAGACCAACCGCATGTACTATTATTATTATTATTGGACAACATTAAAGTGTCGTTTACATGCCAAAGCACCTCAAGGACACTGTATAATTCATCAATTCTAGAACATTACATCCACGTCATATTATAAAGAATTAAATTTATTAAAAAGATAATAAAAATTATATTAATATTTAATTAAAAATTAATATTTGGCTGAGAGGAATGGTGCTCGGAGACGCGGACGTCCGAGGATTAAATGGCAAGATCATTTAAATCAAATCCTACAGGACGGTCACGTGTTGAGCACATTGAACAGGAGAGCATGCATGAGGAATTGTATGACAGTGACGGAAGCGAAAGATGTATGCAAGGATAGAAGGAAGTGGCGCTCGATCCTTTCTGCCTACCCCGCGAGGGAAGCGGCGTGATGGTATGTATGTATGTAAAAATTACGGCATTCAGGATTGGTGACATAGGTACCTCATCGCTGAATTTATGACGTAAAATGTACCTTCTATTTTTAGGAACATCTGTTTATTACAGGACACTCGAAAACATACGGAAAAGAGTGGGAGACTTATTCTTTTCCGGGCAAACCACGGCTTTATTTGTATTAGGAAAGTAGGCAAAATTAATATTAAAGCAGTGGTTCTTAACCTGGGCTCGATCGAACCCCAGGGGTTTGGTGAGTCAGTCTTAGGGGTTCGGTGAAAATAATTTTAAAGGCAAGATAGTTTTGCGAGTTGGAAAAAGAAAAAAATACTCCGATAATTCCTTCAAACCACCATCACAAGCGAATTTCTGAATTGGTTTCTGAAAGGCAACAGCAAAAATCACTCTGATTTGAAGTAAATATTAATTAATATGTTTCATGTTTTGATTTATCCATTAAAATTTAATGTTTTGATCTTTGTTTTTTTTTTCATTTTGTACACCTAAATATAAATTATATACCATGTTTTGAATTTGTAAAAATCTAATTTTGTTTTTCAAATTAGGAGGGGTTCGGTGAATGCATATTGTAACTGGTGGGGTTCGGTATCCCCAAAAAGGTTAAGAACCACTGTATTAAAGTATGTAAAATTGGTATCGAAGTGGGAAGTATAAGTCAGACTAAATTAAAGGTGGTTGTAAAATTGCACAAATTTTTCAAATTCCTTTACCTACCAATTGCAAAATTTAGCGACAGTGGGGCAGACATTTTATACATACACCAAATTACTAAATCGCGATAACTGCGATCTAAAAAAAGTCCCACACTTTGATGGTACTCTCTCTCTCTCTTTTTGTGCCATTGCACCCAATAGCACTTTGATAGTTGTAGTAATAAAAATTGTCATAAGCTGCACCCCTTCAGATGAAACTCTTGATACGCCTATGTCATAATGCAAACGTAGGCACATGTATGAACACCTTCACTAAAATATTATGTGTCGACAATCACACAATCAACAAATATTTGGTGTAGGTTCATTTCAACGAATTTCTGGTTTTGAAGTATCTTCTAGTGAAACATCACGTAGATATAAGATATTTAATATCTTCAATATAGCTCTGATGAGTGTAGGTACTACCCATTCTGAATATTTTATTTTTTATGGCGTGATGAAGATGACTATAATAATTTCTTGTCTGCGGCTGATCTACCTGTGATTCTTTCGAAATACACCTTATTTATTGTAAAGGGTGACATCTGATATTTGTCTAAATCACTCGCAAACGATTGGATGGTCTCGAGAAGAATAGAATAGAACAGAACCTGACGTTTGTGCTCTAATTGCCGAGTTCTGTGGTGAATTTTCATACAAAAATGGATTTTAAAAGGAAGAGTTTTTTTTTTATTATTATTAAGCATTAAATTAATATGGCTACTAAAAATGTTCTAAACTTTCACAACTAAAGAAATAAAAATATAAAATATAACTGCAGAAGGAGAAAATGTGTATGATTGTGGTCAATTGAAAAATCGCTTTTTCATGACAGCCTATAGGTACATACACTCAGTGAGTTCCATTGGCTACCCCGCTTGTGGGAGTCGCCGCTATGGTATAGTTAATTTATTACTATAATACTGGGAGTTATTCTATGCCGTGGGTACTAAGGGAGAATTTAAATTACTTTTTTTTTTTAATTTTCAAACATCTTAAATTACGTATTGAAAGATAAGCTGTTATGTAAAACGTGCATTAATATCCACAATGAATGCGAGAACTGTTTAAGATTGATGCATCAAATAGATTATCAGTGAAATAATTTTATCTGTGAAAAAGCATTCATTTATCAAATATCTGAATTTTAATGACGTCTTGATACGTATCTTTTGTTACGTTGCAATTTTCCGCGAATTTCAGAAAAAAATTATATGCTTCGTATGAAAACAATATTTTTTAACAATAATATATTATGCTGTTAGTTACATAATTGTACCTATAATTATTATTAATAAGAAAAATATTAATACGTAGTAAAGACAAATTGAAATATCGCAACACCAAATTTTATTTTTCGACCGACTGTTTCTGTCAGCTCAAAGAAAATTTAAGAATTAGTTTATCCAATGGATATCATAATATACCAACTCCAATTTATAATTAATTATTTTTTTGATTAAATTAAATTAAAACACTGTGTCTTTCACTTAAAGTAAAAAGGTCGGGGGAAAAGTCTTTTCGCATATAGTATGTATAAACTTGTAATAAAATATCTTTGGCTGTACTATTTGTATCTTGCTGGTTTTCATGACATTAAAAAGGTGATATTTCAAAAAAAGAGTCAAATTAGGAAAATTTTGTTTCCCACTATTTTTCATTTGTTTTTCTTTCTGTCAAAATGAGCAAATCGAATAAAGAAATTAGATACATTTTAAAATTTTATGACAAATGGAGATGGTCACGGATCATTAAACGGCGCCAAATATAAATTGTCTTTATTATTATTATTATTATTAAACGTTTTCAATCCAGGAATTTTGATGTCAAAGATGCACCTCGCTCTGGTCGCCCTGTTACGGATAAAATGGACGCTATTTTTGAAAAAAAGGATCAAGATCGGCATATTAGTAGTTAAGACATAGCTGAAGAACTAGGAATTGACCACAAAACAGTTTTGACCCATTTGAAAAAAGCTGGGTACACAAAAAAGCTCGATATTTGGGTGCCATACAAGCTCACTGAAAGAAACCTAATGAACCATGTACTCATTTGGAATTCTTTATTGAGACGTAATGAAACCGAACCGTTTTTGAAGAGATTGATAACCGGTGATGAAAAGTGGATTACGTATGACAAGAACGTACGAAAAAAGTAGTGATCAAAGGTCGGTCAAGCTTCACAGACTGTGGCAAAACCTGTGTGGTCTTTCATTACGATAACGCTAGACCACATACATCTTTAGCCACTAAGCAAAAATTAAGAGAGTTTGGCTGGGAGGTGTGCATCCGCCATATAGTCCTGACCAACTTCAGATTTCCATCTGTTTCGGTCTCTTTAGAATTCTTTAGGCAGTGTCAGGTGAATATCAAAAGAGGACTTCCAAAACTACTTGTTGCGTTTTTTTGATCAGAAGTCTTAAAATTTCTACAGCAACGGGATCATGTCTCTACCTACAAAATGGCAGAAAGTCTACAAACAAAATGCCACATATACCTATACTGTTATTAAATGTGAATTAACTTTGAAAAAAAATGTCTTGAATTTTCATATAAAATGCGAAGAAACTTTTTCCCCGACCTATTATATTTCCATAAGCTTTTGGACTACGTCCATCCTCAGTGAAAAATCAATTTTTCAAAATAAACTGGGGTCTACACTTCGCTGACAATTTGACTAAGGGTCTTGAAAACCGTAAAACTACCCACATTCATAATATGATCTCTTCATTCTTTACACCAATAATAATAAATTATAGTATTATATATACTATATTATAGTTCAGGTGATCAAATCACGTGACCCACAATGTATTTCTCTCCATGCACCATTTATGTTCGTATTTATTTCGTATGATATTTCATGATACGTAGCTAATTTTCAAGAACATCAATGAAAATCAGCTTTAGATCCTACTAGAAGTTCACATGAATAAAAACCCTGTCAAGTCAACGGAAGTATGTACGTAGGTAAAAGTAAATGACACTTCTAAATGTAATTAAAATTAATCCATCTATATGACATTGAAAACATTTTCATCCATTCAAAAGAGATTAATTAACAATCAAGTGCTAAAAGTACCTACTTAGGTGATTTCATTTTTATAAGCAAACAATTTTATTAATAAATTATTACAATATGTTACTTGTTGCGAAACAGGAAATAATTATAGATAGTAAATATAAATATAAATGGTTAGGTGTCTATCTAATAATCACTTTACAATGTTATTTAGTATACCTACATGAAATATATGATTATGTGCATATATATTCATTCTAAGTAAATCATATAAATTGGATATTGCAGAGCATTAGCATCCTTAGTGGGATTTTGGATGTCAAATGGTATGAACATGTTACAAATGATGCTATGCGCCGGCGCACCCAGCAGAGACCAATCTCTAATCTAATCTCCGTAATACAGGAGAGACGATGGTGCTGGCTGGGACATGTTTTGAGAATGCCCAATGATATAGTTGGCCAAAAAGAGCACTATTCTTCCGTTCTAAAGGGTTCCGTCGGCCCGGGCGTCCCTCTTTCACAATACACCGTTCCTATGACAACGATATCAGAGCGCAGAGAATGTCGTGGAAAGAGGTGACGCAATCGGCGCAGAGACGCTCTGAATGGAGGTGGCTGGTTTCTGCCCTGTGCTCCCGAGAGGAGCGTTGACGGCGATGATGATGATGATTCTTCAAACATGGTTTGGGCATGTAGAAAGAATGAATGAGGACAGAATGACCAAGAAGATATATAAACAGTCGATTCCGCTTAATTGGGACACATCGGGACATGGACATTTTGTCCCAATCGATGCTGTCCCAATTCAGCGAATTCCACATTTTTTTTAATTCATCTCTTTGGTTTTGGAAACAAAGGCCATTAACCAGTAATACACACATAAAATTAAACAATGCATATTTTTTTTCAAATATTTTATTTTATAAACTCTTGGAAACTGTAAATTACATATAGGTAATATAAATGATCATATAAATTACAAATATCTAATATAAACTTTTAAGAAAAAAAACCTAATTAAAATAATAAATGGGTATGTACATACAATTTAATTCAATGCAAAAATGATACATAATTCTTTGTACATATTTTTTCTTGAGAATATTGTGTAACATAATATGTGCTGTGATGTTAAATTTACTGGTCTCAATTAAGCGGAATGATATCCCAATTAAACATAAGTATAAATTTACAATTGTTTTCTTGCTTTGTTTTCTGTATTTTGAGATTTGTCCCAAATACGCAGCTGTCCCAATTAAGCGGAATCGACTGTGTTTGGCTGAAAGGGATGGTGCTCGGATACGTGGCCGTCCGAGGATTAAATTGCAAGATCATTTGAATCAAATCCTACAGAACGGTTGAGCACATTGAACAGGAGAGCATTATGCTGTATTATAGTGACGGAAGCGATCAAATACACTTTTTATATTACCATGACATCTCTGTCTAGCTTACAATGATGACCGTGGCTTCTGTGTGGCTGGTCAGTTTCCGTGGAACAAAAGTCTCCTGGTGACCTTTTTCAAATTATTCTGGGTTTGGGTATTACATGACTGCGTGTTAAGTGAATTGTATATTTGAATCGTCGCTTTAGTACCCATAATGTAAGATTCATATCTTAGTTAGATAACTATGTACCTCAATCTATATGAATTTATTATTTGTATGTGTGTGTGTATGGTATATGACCTATTCATTCTTTAGAATATAGTCCAGGTGATCATATCACGTGAACTACGATCTATTACTCCCCATGCACCATTTACACTCATCATTATCGAGTACTTACATAATAATTATACTGTACATAGTTCAATATTTTTTTGAAAAATACCTATTTAATCTTTTATTTGAATCATAATTATTGTATAAGTGCATAAAGATTAATATTGTTGATTAACAGGAAGCGAGATTAGATCATTTCTGTTTCCAGGCATGATCTACATTAGGAATGTTGCCCAGGTTTAAAGAGTGCTCGTAACCAAGCCTCGTGTCGATTAAGTGCTTAGGCTCTGTATTATACATTCCTTAAAGAAGTTTACATAGATATGTGACTGTGGTGGTAGCAAACACATTAAGGGTTACACCCTCCCTCACTCATGGATGTTGCAGGAATGTCAATTCCCATGTCATCCATACTCTTCATGCAAATTCTTCTCAAGGAAGGGCTCAAGGTTCGCCTGAAGGGCTATCCCCGACAAAATCCTCCCCAAAATTAAATACAACCGTTAATGTCCACCGACTCCATTGTTTTACAAAAGAACTTAAAATTAACTTACAGTTACGTATTTATTTTGTTTATGTATTTATGTGGTGGTAGCAAAGAAAGAAACCCCTCCCCCCAACCTTTAATTTTATTTACATGTACATATAGACAATTCACACATATCGAGCTAGTTCCAAGGCAGAGCCAATTTGTTTAAACTTGTTTCACAAATGTTCATTTATAAACTTCTCAAGTTAATAATAGCGTGAATTTTACATTTGTCTTTTTAATGTAAAACAAATCGCGTAAACATAAAGATTATTTTAATATCCTATCTATGAAACATTATAATTAAAGACTTAATGTTTGATAATCAATATTGGACCCAGTAATACCAATACTTGTCGAAATACATTCCCAGAATTAAGAATTAATATTGTTAATTCATGAAAATATGCGATTATAAATTATTGTAATCAGCAAAATAGTAATGTAGCAAAACCTAGCATTAACTTTTAACGGATAAATCAACTTTCGTTAAAATTGTGATTGAAATCTCAAATTCTCTTCGTGGAGTCTCTGACTATAAATAGGTATCACACTCTTTTCTGTAAGTTTTTCAGTGCCCTATTCGTAAAACATCAAGAATAAAATATTTATTAATATTTTGAATTTGACGACGAGGTATTAACATAACATAACATACATAGATAATTCACACAGATCGAGCTAGTCCCAAACTAAGATGAATCTTTTATGATGGGTAGGTACGTACTAACGCGACGATACACACATATACAATGTACTAAACACATATATGTACATGTAACACCCAGACCCAGGACAATTTGAAAAAGGTCATTCTTCATTTTGCCCTGGCCGGGAATTGAGCCCGGAAACTCGTGACTCAAAGGCAAGAGCGTTACCTCCGCGCCACACCGGCCGACTATTGCCACCAATCTTGAATATCCATTTTCCCGATGTGTCCCAATTAAGCGGAATTGACTGTATTACATGAAATAATTTGTATAGTCTACTAGCTTCCTCACTTGTGGCAGATGCATTGATGATACAGTTGAAGTTAAATTTCTGTAAATGAATTCGTTACTTTTTTGTGATTGGGGAGTCAGCGATATTTATGTATGGCATAGAAAAACAGAAATAGAATAAATTAAAAATAAGGAACAGTGTCCACATTCAGTGAGCAAGAGCAGTTTTGTATTAGGCCAGCTTCTATCTCGGAAAATGTGATCGGGGATTTAGTTAAAAACACACGTAGAATCGGTGAGAACCAAGTTTATTCACAGAAATTTGAAGTGTTTGGCATTTACATATTTTAACAAGCAGTTACATACATTTAATTTTTTTTTTAATAGTTTACTACTATTACTACTGGACAACGGGGCAACGGGGACAAACTTCATCGCTGAATTTAAGATGTAAAATACTCTCTATTTTTTCGAACACCTGCCTTTTACAGTATACTAAAAAAATTGCGAGAAAAGAGTGAGAGACCAATTCTTTGCCAGGTGCTCCACGGAACATTAATGACTTGACAATTTAATTAACAGAATAATTTAGTGACTTAACAAAGTTTACTTTTAGTTAACGTTCATTTATTGACTTAATAAAGTTTACTTTCAGTTAACAGATTAATGATTGATTTACTGATTGTTTTGATTAATTGTGTCCAACTCTATAACGTTATATAAAATAATTGTCGATTACACACCGAGTGGATACTAACATAATATTATGTCATTACTCGCTTATCTAATTCGGTAGAACAATGTGTTATTAATTCTGTAAATATTCCTAAATATATTAGATTTTTGTTTTGTTATGATGGGCGCCAATAAATCCTTATTTTCTATATTAATTAATCATTCACATACCTAATACGATAATAATGTACAATAAGAGTATGACCTACAACATCTACAACAAGACAGTCTAGTCAGGAAATGAAAGTCAGTAACCATATTAATACATGGCAGAAATACGTGCCTTAAATTTCCTAATGAAACAAATACACAGAAAGGCGAACCTAATTTATGACCTTGTATTGAAATACTTTTAAAAATACGTCTAAGTCTAACTAATAACTACACATTATACCGAACTTAGAATATTTGGATTACAAATATAAATTTTTACTTACTTAATTATGCAGATATATATTCCTATCCACTGCTGAACATAAGCCTCCCCCATATTATGTCTCCAGGCATCTCTGTCCTGTGGGCCTAGTCAAAACACATTTAAGCGTTACGTTTTCGTTTCGTTTTCGTTCAAACGCGGACGACGTTGCGAGAACGCGTCAATTTTCGTAGCTAAAATACACAAGTAGCTCCGAAAATTGACGCGTTCTCGCAACCTCGTCTTGTTTGAACGAAAACGAAACGAAAACGTTACGCTTAAATGTGTTTTGACTAGGCCTACTGAGCTTTTTGCAACTAATCTGAAACATCGATTGGAGAACCATGTCTACACAATGCAACATTGTGTAGAATCTAATCGGAAGAAGTGAGAAAAGTGTCCCAACGCTTACGAATTGGCTCTAGGCTGGCTTAAGTGATCACTTTCGGTGTCCATGGACAACGTTCACCAATTCCACCATTCTCACTGTCACGATGTAAGGTCCACCAATCGAGAGACGCTTTATGCAAACCTTAGAAGCAAACATCTTTTTGTCAGCCTAGAGCCAATTCGTAAGCGTTGGGACACCTTTCTCACTTCTTCCGATTAGATTTTACACAATGTTGCATTGTGTAGACATGGTTCTCCAATCGAGGTTTCTGATTGGTTTTATCATCTGCACCCAAATCCGGTTAATCCGGTCACCAGTGATTCTTCTAATGTCGTCTGACCATCGTGTGGGAAGTCTTCCTCTACTCCTTTTATCTTCACGAGGTCTCCACTGCACCACTGTTTTGTCCATTTTTATATTTTACTCTTATGCGATCAGTGTTTCTTATGCGATCAGAGAGTTTTATTTGTAGCATCGCTCTTTCGTGCTTCCTTTGAGCTACTCGGAGTTTCTTGATGGTCGACTTGGTTAAAGTCAATGTTTCTACCCCAAATAAATTATATATTTTTTTTTGTGAAAGAATATATACCTAAAATCAAGATAATATATTATTAAAAGAAAAGCTACTATTCCTGAGACCTAATGTTGTTCATAGTTTTTGCATTTAACTTGTTTTTTCACACCTATGAGAAAATATAGTTTAAGAATATTATCAACAGGCACCTCATTTACACGATTCACAAACTAGAAAATAGAAAAGGTGATACGATGTCCACGAATCGCCTTAGGTTGGTTTAAGTGTACTTTACTCATGGTAGGCTCAACAATCCCACCAATTTCTATTTCAAACCATTACGTTTGTTTCATGTATATTCAACACATGTCCTTAGAGTAAAGAAATAAGTTTCCCAATATTTTCTGTAAGTCCTGGAAAAGGCAAGTATTCACCACGTATGAGACAATTAACATATACAATTCAGCGATGAGGCACGTCATCCATCCTGGATGTCTTATTTATTAAAGGCACGAAAAAAGACAATCTGGAAGGACACTTCTTCGAGCACCTTTCCTCTCATCCATAATATAATATATTATTCCTTTGGTCATTCTGTCCTCATTAATTCTTCCCACGTGCTCAATAATCACCGTAGTTTGTTGTGTAATGACACAATTTTAGTATTTTGTTTTATTATTAATTAAAAATTTCTAAGTATACATAAGTGTACTATTGACACTACATGTAGATATCTGAGCTAAGAATTACGTGTTAGTTTTTGTTTTAATCTAAGATAAAAACTTGCAACACTTTATAAAAATATGAGTATTAATACCATTTAATCCACAGTGGATTTCGTTTACAATACGATTAACTGATGCAATGAATTTATCAATAAACACTTAATGTATTATTGACATAAGATAATGGAAATTTTGCAATTTCGAAATATCTAAATAAAATATAAATATTATATTAATATTTCAACAGACATCTGCGGTCACATAGATCTTAATACATCCCTTTATGGGCAGAGAGAGAGAGTATTGGTGTTTCCATTGCTTACGAATTGGCTTTGGCTGGTTTAAGCATGCTTTACTCTACAAAAAAACCATTCCATATCAATAAATACTTTATGTATTAATGACATAAGATACCTAATGGATATTTTGCAATATCGAAAGATGGAATATATTATATAAGTTACGATGGTTTGGACATGCTGAACGAATGAATGAGGAAAGAATGACAAAGAGGATATTTTACTTGTCTGAAAGAAGGGGTGTGAGGAAACTTGATCACATGGATCAAATTCTCAAGGACTGATGCCGTGTGTTGAATAAGAAGAATCGACTTGTGTGTACGTATGTAGAAGAAGCGAAAAAAGTGTATTAGGATAGATTTATAATTATGTCGTTCAGTTCTCTCTGACTACTCCACTTGGGACAGGGCGTGAGGGTATAGTATAAATATAGTAAAGTATATAATATAATTATGTATAAGTCTTAGATTAACTTTTAATACTTACCTATGAATAAAGCCAATAATAATATTATTTTGATTAGGTTAGGTTAGGTTGGAATCTGTAGTGTAATCCAGACAAAGATTAATTTATCATGTTAGGATTATTATCAAAGTTATAAATAATAAGTATATAATTAGTCACATTAACAAATCAATAAAATATTAATTTATTATCAAGAATATTCCAGATTTAAAATAATTCATATAAAATGTATGTTTAATAGAATTTCGATGTTATTGACCGAAGGTACTTGTTGGAAGTCCATTTCAAGATAAATTGAAAAAAACACACTATGTAGTTAACTTCCAAATGACTATAATTAACTTCGCTTACTAGTATTCGGAGACTCTTTTTCACTTTTTTCACTTTTTACTAATCGCCTGATGATGGAGTCGAGAGTCTCCGAATAATATGTTTAATAGGTAGTAAAAAATGTGCATTTATGTTTTATTAAAAATACTCAATAAAAAAATAATATATTGAGTACAAACGACTTCCTTTCTTTTTTATTATGATTAATTTATTAACTATTAACAAACATGTGTAGTTATGTTGAAAAATGTCTTGATGGTGTAACATTAGATAATACTTCGTAACACATTTTGTGAAACTGTTTAAAATAAAATAAAATAACTTCCTTATAATAACCCCGTGGATACCCCGGTAAAGAATAGATCTCCCGCTCATTTCTGTGAGTTTGGTGAACGCTTCACAAGTAAAGTGCATTCAAACCAGTCTAAGCCAATTCGTAAGCATCGGAGCACCTTACCTGTTTCCTACTGAAAGCAGTTTGCATAGTCTGTGAGTATGAGGTGTCTGTTGGGTAATATTCTTAATATGACTTACACAGGTGTAATCATTCAGTAAAATGCAAAAACTATCTACGTTTAACACCGCTCAAGAATATTGTTCATGGATCAAATGGTTTAATACATAACTGTAGGCAGGAATCGCAGAGGCCGACCAAGAACACACCTACAATATGAATCAAATAGTGGAGAACATGCGCTGTAAAACATGCTGAAAAGACTGCCAGAGGACACGGAACAGTGGAAATGTTTAATTTATCGACCGACGGTTCTTGGTGGAAGTTTATATTTTCAACTAATTAATAAAACAAGATAAATATTTATTCCACTGTTTTTGACTTTATAAATTTTGCGAACCGGCTTTCAAGAACCACCTTTTTAATGAATCTTCACTTTACTTTTGCCTGACGATGAGAGCCGGAAGCTCTTGAAAGCCGGCTCGCAAAATTAAATAATGTCATTAGTGGAATAACTATGTCTTGTTTTATTAATAAATTATTAGTGGAAATGTGTAAAAATTAGACTTGTTGCAGGCCAATCCAGTGGATTGTGAACCGAAAAAAGAAGGATAAAGTTGACATTATATTCCAAGAATATAAAGACAGGATATTTCCTTAATCCTCTATTCAACAAGTTTTCCTGCTATCATTGTTAGTAGAAATAATAACACTTGGTACCGATGCCTGATTGCGATATAATACTTAGGTATTTACAAAACGTGTAAGAATGTCAAGTATGTATTTTTCATACCCCTAAAAGTTAAGGGTGGTCCACCCTGATTTTTTTGCCCAATTTTTATTTTTTTTATTTTTTATGGTGTGCATTAAAAAGTACGTACAGCCCTAAATTTTCACCCTTCTACCATCAACCTTTATTTTTTAATAGCGATATTGGTAATCTAGAAATATATAAAGAGCTAGTTACATATAAAGATAAAAGAAAGTTAATGAAAAGAAAAATGACATTAATTAAACTAGGTGTGGGGAATGATAGAACTTAAGTGTTAAAAAATGCTACTCATTCTGAATTAACTTCTTGTGGAAAATATTTATGCTACAAAATATCTAATTGTGTCCGAATCAAATATAGAAATTAATAATATCACGATGGGTGTTGTTTAGTAAAAAACATAATCGTTTTATTTGGCACGTGCATCGGTCAAACGTGACAGAAAATAATGTTGAAGAAATCATGCATCTAACACAAAAAACAACAATTTGTTTTTTGTTACCGTTTAATCGTATTCTATTCACATACAGTATGACTGGTCATGTTTTGTGAATATTATTTGTTCTGTCTGTTGATAGCTATTACAATTAGGGTTTCCAAATTCAGAACTATTGAATTTCTTATTTTCTGGGGTTGATTCGTGGTATTTTTCAATCCGGAATCGCTAGAATTCAACAGCGAATGTGAAACTGGCTTAAAAAATTAAAATTATTATTAGGTATATTAAATTTTATGTAGTTTTTACCCGTGCTTATTTTAGAAACTTCAAATTTGTGGTATGGAAAAAATAGACTGTCTAGTTTCAAGAGCATTAAAAATTATACAAATGCGATTGTTTAACTATTTGGGTCATTGAAGATTACTCAATCTTTCTCCCAGAGTAAATGTAAAACTGTTGGGATAGATTTAAGTTTATTGGATATGAAAACAAAATCGAGTTGTGTTGGATCTTAGAATGAATGAGGACACATTGGAATATCAAGCCTTAGACTTAAACATCTTATTCTTCTTCTTAAAGTGCCATGTCAGGTCCCCCTGACGTCGGCTTTAACCCTGGCGTAGGCTTTTCTGTCCTGTGCTAGCCGGAACAGTTATTCCACCCTCTGGTTTCCGGTTCATGCTCAGATGTTTCTTAGGCTTAAATAATTAATTGCCATTTCGAGAGTACCTAATTCCTAAAGAATTTAAAGACCATGAGTTCCGGTATATGTTCAACATTCAAGAGAGTAGGTACCTAATTCCTAAAGAATTTCTTGTTAATATATTTACTGTTCAACATGGAAACTAAAACTGAAAACTGTCCGAGATTGTAAGCCCTAACTTGTATAGTCAGACTTAAAGTTATAGTAAGCATTATGCATTACAAATTCTATGTAACCTCACCTCGACATAATGTACGTACGTTCCTACATAAGTAGGCTTATGATTAGTATACTAAGGTAATGTCGGAGACAAAATACTCTAAAGGTAATTCACCTTTGCAATACCAATACTGTTGTTGTAGAAGCGTTTTGCACTTTAAACTGTCTGTAAGTAAGTCTGTACAGGTCAAGATTGTTTGTAATGAACACTAAAATAACGAATTTATTAAATATAACGACACTTTTAAAAAAGGAACGATGTCAATCTTGGTGGGTAATAAGACTAATTTTGTATACCTACTTGATGGTCTATCTTTTAATCTTCCTAGTTTTTTTCCGCTTTTAAACATTTTTACTGGCTTTAAATTACTATGACTGATGTCACTCTCGAATTTTGCCAGTCATTTTTGATTTCTAATACTTTGGGGACATCGAAGGAGTATCGTCAAATGATTCCAATTTTTGCCAGCCAGCCCCTCAGGCTGCTTTTGTTAAGTGTAGAATTTCGAATTAATGGAAGTTCCCAGACTTCTGCGGTATCCGGTTGGATGGTGGGTCTCCTTCAATATTCTATTCAAATAATCCTAATATTGTTACGTATTGATCACAAAATATATGCTAAACCTAAAAAAATAATTACTGTGACTTTGGTCTCTGTTGGATTAGAGGTTGACAGAATTTCGTTATTATGAGGTCTGGAATAAGATTCTGCAAAGTATAGGTACATTTGTAAAATATTTACAATCACAGCTTTGTGCGGTTGAATGTGCTACAAGTATATTACATTTGCAAATAACTACAGACTACAGATGTAGGCAGTCAATAGTCAGTCGTAAGATAATATAGTAGAGTACAGTGTTCAGCAGATGTTATGCAAAACAGGCTGGAATATTAGAAGATGTCTTTAAAAGTTAATGAAATCTATCATTGTATTTTTGACGTTTGCTTAATTCTGAAGATTACAAAATTTCAAGGGGAGTACCCCAAGGAAGTCTAATAAGTCCTTTTCGATAAACCTTACTACTTATAAGAAACATCACTAATTGTTTGATATTATAAATTTCACACAAAATATTGATTATTCTACCTTTTCTTAGCCAAAGAACTTTCAAATTCGGTCAAAGGAATAATTCCATAGCTTGATGCTCAAGTCAAATCATTTTTAGAAAATATCAATAAAAAATAAAGAATTTGAGAAACGCATGAAATTTTCAAATAACCGCAATACTCTACGAAGTGATTTGGTTTGCTTGTGCAATCCTGAGACCTTTCCTCCGAGAAATTATGTTCACAATTACCAAGACAGTGGTACTTAATGGTTACATAATTTTATTACCAACAGCCGATACTTGATAGCCTATAATAAAATATTGCAAATATACCAGCACCACATTCCCTTCATCTGATAACACTGTCTCGTTTCCATTTTGTGGTCTTTGACTTATTGGTTATTGCAATTACTCTGAAATATGTCTACTGCTGCATAATTATTACTCAGACACTACCTACTTTAAAAACGATGTCGATAGAGATATCAAAGTGTTTGCTTGAGACATTGTATTGATGTGACGCAAATCAAAGGTTTACCCAAAATAAGGCAGGAGACGACAGTAGTTCTATCATTCATACGAAATTTTGTTGCTCCATCTCCTCTCGAAATCAAATCTAACTTACCATGGATATGACATAATCCCAAACTAACATAAAATGGACATAACTGTACGTGGGAGTGAAATCAAGCTTTCTTAAATTTTGGTCAAAGTGACTTATGAACATAGTATTTTAGTCCTTGTTATGTCCCCTTTTGGATGCTATATTCACCTAACATTTTTGATGACTATGATGGTATGTAAAAAATTTGCTAAATCAAAAAAACAAAAAATAAGATTTCGATAGGTATTTAAAAAAAAAAATTCTATACACAGATGTCAGTACTTATAGCTGGCGGATATGTAATTTCTTTCAGACTACCAGTGCTATCTCAATTTTACTGATACGGTTATTCTCCAAATCCTGGGATCCGAAAGTTTTGAATGAAACTTCACGACCCAGCAGGGAATCAGACTCAGGACCACGATTTTACAAGTCGACTGCGATAGCCGTTACACCACGTAGCTGGTTAAATTATTGATTTTTAAGTTAGTGATATGGTTGATAGCAATCGTTCACAATAATTTTAGACACTAATTTTGTGTTAACAAACATGTGAGAAGCAAATGAAATTTTTCAATATACCTACACTGAGTTCATGTGCACTGATAAAACGTGCGCGATTTATAGATACTTTTAATTGAGTTGATGTATTTCTATTGTAACGATTTTTCGTGATTGTAACATTTCTATTTGTCATTATAGGTACGAGTTGAAATGAATATTGAAGAAAAAACAATAAATATTGTTCATAAACCTGACATGTATAATGTATATCGATTAAAAAGTTAATTATGTTTTTAGGTGCATTAAATTTGACTGTACATGGCTTTGAAGCAATAGTCTTAAAAAATTCTCCTTCATCTTTTAGCATTCCTCTAAGGAGGAAGTAAGGATATTCCTAATGTGGATCTTATCTATAATCTTGAAATGTGAAATTGAAAAAAAAAACGATTAATTGACAAAATAATTGTTTATATGTTTTATTGTATTTATGTGTATTTATATATTTTTGGTATTATTTATAGACACTGCTTGCCACTCCTTCCTACACAAGTGTTGGTGCACTTTCTGGAGGGGTAAAAAAACGTATTTTTGTTTTCCAGAGAATGTAAAAAAAAATATGTATAGAAACAATCAATGTTAATGTATTTTGTTTTATAAAAATTAAATAAAAAAAACAGAGGGTTAAAAATAGTTTTTGATACAAAACCTGATATTTTTTCATTGTTCCAAAGACTTCTTATTATTCAATTTATGCAAAGAGGAATAAAAATCTTAAATAAAATTACTTTACCCAGAGTTGCACAGATTCTGGAACTCTGTGCCTGCCAGCCATAAAAAGAGCGGGTCTTTCGAGGTCTTTGAAAAGAAAATGAAAGGCTTTATGACCCACAAGAGTCCTGCTCGATGGATGATCTGAGAAATAGGTAGGTACCTACTGTTGATTTCAGATTTTGGGTGAAAATTTCCTATCGATATGTGAAGGTATATGAATATTGTTTAAGTTCTTAAACATATTATGTAGATTTATTTTTACATATAAGTATATTTATTATAGGATTCTGCTTATGCCCAAAAGTCCACTTATGGGCAATGAAACGTAAATTATATTTTATACACTTTGTCTGAAATAAATAAATTTAAAAAATCTTTCTATTTGTTTTATGTCATGTCATATAGAAAAAGAATCTAAAGAGACTCACGTTGTATGTTATTATGCGAAATCGATTTATCAGCAATGCCAGCGATGTTATGGAATTCTAAGTAATACACGTTTAAGTACAATAAAGTGATTACTTACATTTATAAAATGTTATCTTATGTTGTGTCTTACTGAAGATAATAAAATTACCTCATAAATATTTGAGATTATTATCTTCTAATTAAATGTGTCTCTTTATATATCCTGTATGACCATATTTACATAACGCCAGTTTGTCAATTTGACAGTTCTAAGATATCATCAACTAGGTTAGATGTTAAATTGAGATAACGTAAAGGAACCGCCTAGTAATGGATGAAACTTGCCTTGTTTTCGAAATTATGTTCCATGAATCCACATGTGTGGCATTGTTGTTGCATTAATTATTTCTATTACATATTGGTATTGATAGGGGACTTTACTGGTCCACTTATGGCTTTATACAATTCTGTCAGTATTACCTGTATATGTATATACTGTTTGTATCCCTGTAAAAATGTAATAAATAAATGAGCGTAATGTTTCATACTAATTATAATTAATTGATTAACAACCAACTATCATAATATTTAAATGAGCTAACTGGATTGGCCACAATATCAGGCACCCAGGCCTACTCATAACCATCGCGGAAGGTATAGGACTGAAGGCAGAAATAGTAGAGGCCGACCAAGAGACGCTTATATGAACCAACTGAATTGTGACACATAAAAAGACTAGTTTAAAATAAATAGACTAATTTATGAGTTCGTCGGTAGCCTGCTCTGAGAAAAGAACTCACAACGAATCATTGGTACGTACTATCAGATTAGGACCAGAGATAGTACAAACGATTCATTAGTACGAATCTATAATATTAACTTTTCGCAAACAAATCGTGGGTAAATTTACCCACGATTTGTTTGCGAAAAGTTAATATTATAGATTCGTAATAATGAATCGTTTGTACTTTCTCTGGTCCTAATCTGATAGTACGTACCAATGATTCGTTGTGAAATTTCGTTAGTATTTTTCTCAGTGCACATCTAATTGGCGTTCCGTTCTCTCTGCCTACCCCACTTGGGAAACGGCGTGAGGGTATAGAGAGAGAGAGAGAGAGAAAAATGTATCGCACCTGTGTCGTAAAAAAGACATTCAGGATAGAAGGCGCACACTCGAAAACTAGTATGTAATAAAAATATGTGCATTAAGTGTCTGCATGTTTTTGTAAAATTATAATTACCTACTTATTTATAATTATTGATCCGATAGGAAATGCGTAATAAACTAATCTGTAAGATAAGAAATATTTTATATTAGATAGATAGATGGCGATTACTTGTGTTAATCAGAAGATAATAAGCTTTGTAAGAACAGTGATATCTCGACATACGAATTTAATTCGTTCCGCAACCTTGCTAGTATTTCAAATCACTCGTTGGTATCTCAAAGCAAATTTCCCCGTTGATTTAATTGAACTGCCATTAATCCGTTCCAGCCCTCAAAATGTCACCCCCGTGGGCCTAGTCAAAACACATTTCAGCGTTACGTTTTCGTTTCGTTTTCGTTCAAATGTAGACGACATTGCGAGAACGTGTCAATTTTCGTAGCAACTTGTGTATTCTAGCTACGAAAATTGACACGTTCTCGTAACGTCGTCTACATTCGAACGAAAACGTAACGCTAAAATGTGTTTTGACTAGGCCTACAGTTATCTTTGTTACGTGTTTTTGACAAAGAAAAATGTACTTATTTATAAATGACAAATATTGTACAAGAACATAATAAAAAAGAATGTAAAGAAATAAACTAGAATTATAAAGTGTTACTTTCGCTTAATTTTCGTCACTGCTTTTCTCTTCACTGGTCTTTGCCTTTTTCGCCAAGCTTTTCTCACTTTCACCTGTAGGCCGTTTAAAAAACAACATGTCCAAGGAGGTTTGTTTCTTCCTCTCTTTCAGAATGTTCCGGAAATGAGTTAGGAAAGCTAAGCCGATTGCTCGTATCTCAAATTTTGTTCATATTTCAAAGCAAAAATCGCTCGTTCGACGGCTCGTATCTCAAAAACTCGTATGTTGGGGCACTGGTATGTCAAGGTACCACTGTACAGTATGTTCTAAAAGTGATACACTAATAATATATTATAAAGATATTATGTACGGAGGTAAGTAAATACGTTTTCATTAAGAGTGCTGCACTTGAAGATAAAGAAAATATACAATTTAAAAATTAAACCTAAATGTTTTGTAAAATGTTTATTATCACGACATATCACACAAGTGTGTAGTCAGCAGATTAAGTAATAAACATTCTAATTGTCTTCTCCATACCAATAAAAACTCGTGTTTTGAGAAACTCCTGACATGTCCAATGGCTGGCTCCTAGACAGTGTCACTGGGAGAAATTTCTGGAGCGAACTCACCTGGGGGGTGCTGCAAGAGAAGTCGTGGCTTTCTGGGAGGGAATAATAAAGATTTTAATATTTTGTTATTTTTATCGTTTGCTGACCGACACCAAAAAAAGGAGAAGTTAATGAGTAATTGTACATAATAGTATGTTGCTTAAAGAAAAGCTGTAAATTCTTTAAAGAAAGTGTAGATCGTGGTTAGATGTAAGATATCACTATATAGTGATAATCTCGCCACTGCATATCATCACATTTTTTATTATGTAAACCGATTTGTTGATTTTGTTTTGTGAATGATGATATGCAAGAAGAATAAAATAAATAAATAATTAAAAATATTCCTTAATATTTGAAATTGTTTGACCTCGTGGATCAAATTATCAAGGACGGCCGCGTGTTGAGTAAGAGAAATCGGCGTGCATGCGCATGACAAATTGGATGAATATGGGAGAAGCGAAACAAGTATATGTAAGGAATGATTAATAATACAGTATAGCGTTCCGTTCTCCCTGCCTACACCACCTAGGACATGGTGTGAGGATATAGATAGATAGATAGAGACTTTACATTTATATGTCTACAGAGTGCATTGGCGTACAGCATCATTTGCGCAACAAACGGTAATCAAACAAGACACAAGGAAAAATATTAAATATGATTTTAATTATACCTAGGTTTAAAATATTTACCTATTCATAGCTAATGTTGCAAGGTAATAAAGAAATGCATAATACTATCGAGTCATAATGATATAATGTAGGTAATAATTATTATTTCATATTGTGTAAGATGGCAACACTCAAAACATAATATATTATAGAACTATAAAAACAAAATAAACACTTATCACTAAATACAGGGGTCGTGAATTGTTGCTCTCAGAGCGGCGAACAGTTAATTCAAACATATTCAATTTATTTTCGATGTGTTTCGTTACTTTTTATTTTTAGCCAAAAAAGTTCATAAAAGTTAGAAAAACATTTAGGATTCGGTATTTCTGTAGATTTTTCAGAAGTGAAAACTTTTTTCAGATCTCATATTCCCAGATTTTCTATATGGATACCTTTTTTATATACAATTATTAAAATTTGGTATAGAAATTTGAAATATTTCACGATATCCTCGGATTTGTTAAGGAATTTTGTAAAATAAGTGGTACGTTTGCAAACTTTAATTCGTATATTTAAGAAAAAAACGAAAAGTGCGTGGATTTAGGACAAAAGTTTGTAGATTTGGTGAATAGTGGATACGTAGATTCGAAACAAAACTACGTAGATTTACGTGAAAATACATAGACTTGGCAATACTAGCAGCTAGCAAGTTGTTTCGTCTATGGAATATGTCACGATGATATAATTACATAGATAAACAAGCAAACAGATACAACAGTAGCTTTACTTGATAGTGTAGATTTTATAAGCAAGGAGCAAATTGAAGACATCGCTCTTCCAAAAGAGTTTTCCACACCCTTGAGGTGGAAGGGCGCCATCATCATAAAAAAACGTTAAAACAATAATTTAATTTAGTTTTTGCAAGAGCATTACATCAATAATTAATGTGATATTATATTTGACTGGTGGCACACCCCTGACATAATTAAACATTGATTGACTAGCGCAATATTTTCACACAATACCAAATATAATATTTATACAATTATAAAATCGAAAAACTATCACTAACATATAATGTTAAAATGTTTGTTCATGACTATACATAATAATATACAGTGGTGGCCATAAGTTTGGAAATGCATAGAATTTTGTTTAAAATACTAGAAAAGTTATGTTTTTAATGCACTTAATCACTAGCATTATTCTTATTAAAATTCTATTGTTTTTGGATGAGTCATCGGTTTTTTTACCATTTAATGGTGGTTTTATTCCAACCACTAACATTAATGAGTCATGATAGCCCATTTTCAGATGCCTTTCAATGATTGAAATATTCTATTTTTTTGTTTTGTATTGAAGAAATCATTTTAAAATTTTAATATTTATTTATTCTTTTGTTGTCCTCACAAAAAGAAAAAAATACCTGCTATGGATAATTTTCATATATTTTGTTAAGCGTTCCCATACTTATGGCCACCACTGTATAAGTCCTATATATTTGGGTTAGTTGGAAGTTGGAAGAGATCGCGCCTTTGCGATAAACTCGCCCTCTGTATATTGATTGTATCTAACTTGAATGTTTACCTCTTATGTTTGTAATCAATTTACAGTAAAGAATGAATGAATAAATAAATAAAATAATTATATTGTACAGAAATAATGAACAACATCTCAAAATCATTGCAAACAAAATCAGGATCAGGTTATTATTATGTACTGTTTTCTATTATTATATTATCAGCTATATAATTATTGTTTGATAATAATTGTACCTACGATAATTAATTCAAAATGTTATCGAGTAGAATTTACTAGGGCAATAATATTGGTGAAGTTTGACACCATTTCTTCTGTAATCTGTTAACTAATATGCCAATATAACAATATATTATAATATACATACCTATATAATAGGTAACTAACGAAATAATTAAGTACATATATAATACTCGTGTTATTAATAGTACACTGTATGTCACAAGCTAAATGTAACATTAGTCTTGTCGTGAAAATGCTAAGTTGGTAAACTGGAAAAAGTTTTGAAAAAAGAACAAACACCTACTTACGCTATTATAAACATTGTTCTTTCAAATTTGGCTTTGCTTAGAATGTGATCATCTGAATACAATGTTAAACTGATATTGGTTTTATTTTGTATGTTCATGTGATTTGTTTTCTTTTTATCTGAAGGGCATACATTTTTTTTAATGTTTGAAGACTGTGTAATATTGTTTTATCATGAATTGGAAAAGGCAAATACCTACCGCATATTGTTCAAATAAATAAATAATATTATATAAGTTTACAATAAAAAAAATATTTTATTGATTTTTTATATACCTATATATATTTTTTATCATTGTTCATGAGCGTGACTAATTATAACTAAAATTAGGTAATGTCCTAAGGTCGCTGATCCTTTTAGGCTTTCAAGTATCTGACGAGCCCAACTTCCACTTATTAAAAGATACTTACTTTCAATGGTTGAATGGTCCTTGCAGCCGGACCTTGGACTCCAAATATACAATAGATCTCGAAGCTTTTCAATCTTTAGCAGTAGAATGTCAGTCATTTTTAGTATTTAGGTCTTCTAAGCTAAAAAGCAATAAAGAGATTCGATCCACGACAAATCAACCATTCATCACAAGTAAGATCAGATCCTGAAAATTTGCCACGCCCTCAGATCCGGAGAAGAAAGGTAGACTAAATGTATTCTGACAAAAGGTAACTCAGGCTAATTTTGTTATGAATAAAGAGAGATCTCAAAATTCTATTAATCCATCATTAAGTTGTAATTCACCACGACTCCAAAGGCGCATAATATGTGTAATAGGAATAGGTACCTACCTACCTACAAAATAATGCAGGTACCCTAGTTTTCAGCCTCTCGTGAAAATAATAAAGTATTTTTAGGAAATGACTGATATACTCAATCAGTCTGGGACATAAATATTTATTTTTAACCGCCGCAATATTTTGCAATCAAAACCTGATTTGGCTTGCAGTAACATAATAATATATTGATATCATACCCACCTACCAAATATAAATGAAGTTTGTATTGTTTTTAAGCTCTTGACAATTTTCTTTAGTTTAATATTAAATTTAGGTTGACTCTTATAATATACCTACCTAATAGATTTAGTAATTTATGTATATAGATCACGGCATCTTCCCCAAATTTGGTAGTCGCAGTGAATAATTGCATTTAATGAACATTCAACATGTCTTCTCCGTAAATGTTTCAAATTGAAAACTTGAAAAGAATGGGTCTAGGAAAATTCACCAACAACAATTTGCCGACGGACAATTCACCGACAACAATTCACCGAGAGGACAAATTACCGAGAGGATAATTCACCGACAGGATAATTCATCGACGTACATTTCACCGACAGACAATTTGCCGACAAATGCGAATAATATAATTCTGGCGTGGTCGGAAGTTCTTTTTTTAAAAAAAAACAGATTGTTTCTTGTAGTGGGTGTTTAAATATTTTGTTACACAAATATATAAACAATAAAATACAACATTACAAAACATGATTATATCGGTGAATTATCCTCTCGGTAATTTGTCCTCTCGGTGAATTGTTGTCGGTGAATATCCGTCGGCAAATTGTTGTCGGTAAATTATCCGGCTCCCGAAAAGAATATACAAACATGTATATATTAAAAATGAAACGCTATTTTACAATATAACAAACAGGTCGTTTTTACAATATAACAAACAGGTCGTTTTTACAATATAACAAACAGGTCGTTTTTACAATATAACAAACAGGTCGTTTTTACAATATAACAAACAGGTCGTTTTCGTATTCATTAGACGCTCAGGATGAGTGGCAAACCTCATTGCTGAATTGGAGAATTGTTACATAATAACTTGCCTACTTTGTGGAGTCTGCGGCATAGAATAAATTTCCCTCTCTTGTCTCTTAATTTGAATGTCCTGGGAAAGGCAGGTATACGTAAAACATCATTCATAAGTTTTGTTTTCACTAAATGAGTAAAACTCCATTTTTAAATTAAAAAATTAATAAGTAAAAAATACTTAAGAGTTTTAAATTTCTTTATTTATCAGTTACACATAGGTACCTGTACACTTAATCATTGTAATACCAACTAACAATAAATCAGTATGAATATGGGCTTGCAACCCGAAACACGTGTAACTGATAAATAAAGAAATTTAAAACTCTTAAGTATTTTTTACTTATTAATTTTTTAATCATTCATAAGATTACGTCGCATATTTATGTTATAATTATGTTACCCACAGAGCTGCCAAGTCTACGTAAATTTTTACATAGATCTACGTACCTACTTTTGATATAATCTACAAACTATTGTCCCAAATCTACGTATTTTTGATATTTTTTTTATCATTTCCGAGTCCGGAGAATATTTCAAATTCCTATACCATTTTGAAAATTCGTCCTCAGAGAGACAGAAATTTTGTGTTGAAGACGGGACTTGAACCCACTACCCTACTGTTTCGCAAGGAGTGCTATTATAAGATTTTTATATTTATTTGCTATTATAAGATTTATTTTAATGTGTTAGTTGGTTGGTTGGTATGATAATCGGGTATTCAGGTAAAAGTAGCGGATACCTAATAATTCGAGTAAATATTCTTTTAGAAAGCTGAGGAGTTTTTGAAATATTTCAATTTCCTATACCATGGGGTGGGGGGGGGTAGAAATTCAAACACTTAATATTTTTAGTATCCGGTATTGACACAAACAATCGGTACAAATACCCGGTACATTGTAGAAAAAGGTACTGCGAGAAAATAAACAATATTTTGATGATTATAAACATAATATTTTGATGATTATCTCACTTATATTTTACCTGTGTGACTATACGTATAAATCCTTTATTTACAATGACTTTAGAAATATTTTTAATTGACTTATAATAATTATTTTACTTACACTTATTTTACCTATATGACTATATACTTTTAAATCCTCTATTTACAATGTAATGACTCATTTGAATATTGTTGATTGACATTTATAATAATTATCTCACTTAAATTTATTTCACCTGTATGACTATATATTTATAAATCCTCTATTTACAATGACTTATTTGAAGATTTTTGATTGACTTATAATAATTATCTCACATACACTTATTTTACCTGTAATGCTGTAATACTGTTCCTGATATGACACATTTATTGTGTAGTTTTTTGTTGTTTTTAATATGAATGTTAACATGTCGAGGGCTAGCGCCGTGGATATATGAAATAAATAAATAAATAAAATATTCTTTATGAAAACCGAGGAGTTTTTGAAATAGTTCAAATTCCTATTTTAGTGTTAATTTTCTTATAGCGGCCCGTCCTTGGCTCATAATCTTCCCGAGTGGCCCCTGTTCCCTATAAGTCTATGCATCCCTGCCTTAGTACATAAATCTAGGATTCAAATTCTATATACCTAGGTAATAGTGTTACCTAGTTAACAAACTAAATGTGGGTGTATTGTATTGTAATGAGACATCTCTGATATAGAATATATAATATTATATTTAATATTTGTGATTGTTTGCACTTCGCAGTAACGGTTTCCTCTGGTCTCTTGTTCGTAGCATTACAATGAGTATCATGTATGTCTCCTTGCATACAAAGTGACTGCTATTATTAGCTATTTATATATTTTATTTGAAATAGTAATTTCCTCCACTTACAATTAATAATTCTCTGCATGTTATTGATTCATGTAATGTATTATTGCTGGTAGAAATGTTAAAAACTACATCAGAAGTTAAAGAATATTTAGATATTACCTACTAGCTGACCTGGCAAGCGTTGTTTTGCCATAAATTATACATTATTTATTTGCCATATACATTATTATATCGACCGGAGTTGAAAATGATTGAATTACTAATATCGCTATTAAAAAATAGGGGTTAATGCTAGAAAGCCGAAAATTTAGGGCTGTACCTATATATTTTTTAATGCCTCACCATAAAAAAATAAAAATGAAAAAAATTGTCCACAAAAAATAAAAAAAAGTCGTGGTGGACCACTTTTAACTTTCAGGGGTACGAAAAATAGATGTTGGCAGATTCTCAGACCTACCCGATAAGCACACAAAATTTCATCAAAATCGGTCCAGCCGTTTCGGAGGAGTATGATAACAAACACAGTGACACGAGAATTTTATATATTAGATTTTAATTTATCAATATACCATTTACTTATGTACACATTATTCAATGTATTTCTACCTATCCATTACTTATTTAATAAGGTGGATTTGTGGCTGACACACTTGCATTACAACCAAGGAATTTTGGGTTCAATCTTCTGTGTAGGCAAAATAATAAGTAATATTAATTTTTCGAGGGTTAATTCATGTGAATAAATACTTCAAACTACTACTTCTACTACAGTCAAGGTATATCTCACAAGTGAGGTAGCCAGCGCACTATCTACATGTAATAGACATGCAGTTTGTACTCCTGTGCCAATAAAAAATTAGATATTCTGTTTACATGGCAAACCTCATCACTAAATTTAACATTTCCAATTCAGCGATGAGGTATGCCACCCATCATGGAATGTTTTAATTTTTAATGGCACGAAAAGGACAACTTGCATGTTTTGTTGTATGCAGCTGTTCTGCTGGCTACTCCACTAGTGGGATATGATGGATACAGTATTGTTATTCTTTACTCTTTCTTATCATCCATAGTTCATTGGTTTGGCACTTGGAATCAAAACTTTCTTACAGCCAATAAAACCACAATTCACTACATAAAGATTTTGTAATGAAGTTATATTTCTAGTGTAAAAGGTCCAAAATAGTTTTAAGTACGTAAAAAAATTAAACAATTTTAAATAAATAAATAAGTCAATGACAAATAGGGAAAAAAGTTCCATTTAGCATTTCTTCAATGTTGTAAAAGACTCTTCCGATAAGACACTTTATCAATAATTGTTAAAGTTGATTATAATCATATCTAAATTTCGTAGAAAAACATTATGTTTTCATGAACACCAAACAGATATAGGTGTGCGTGTATCTAAAATAACAATACAGTCGATTCCGCTTAATTGGGACACATTAGGACTTGGGCATTTTGTCCTAATTAAGCGGCTGTCCCAATTAAGCGAATTTCACCTTTTTTAAATTCATGTATTTGGTTTTGGCAAATAAGGCCATTAACCTGTAATACACACATAAAATTAAACAATGTATATCTTTTTCAATACTTTTATTTTATAAACTCTTGTAAACTGTAAATTACATATAGGTAATATAAATTATCACATAAATTACAAATATGTAATATAAACTTTTAAGATAAAAAATAATTCCTATTTAAAATAGTAAATGGGTAGATACATACAATTTAATTCAAAGCAAAAATGAGAATTCTTTGTACATATTTTTTTGAGAATATGTGGAACATAATATGTGGTGTGATCTTCAATTTACTGTCCCAATTAAGCGGAATATTGTCCCAATTAAACATATAAATTTACTATCGGTTTCTCGGTTTGGTTTCTGTTCTTTGAGATTTGTCCCAAATAAGCGGCTGTCCCAATTAAGCGGAATCGACTGTACTTATATCAAAACCAGGTGTGCAAACATTTGCACAACTAATTAAATAAAACAATAAATTAATAAAAGAGAAGCAAATAAACCATTCATTATGTACTAAAACGAATTCTTATTTAATTTTGACGGAGGCTAACAGGGAAGAATGTGTTATTAATATCCCAGGTAAGTACAGACGTGTGCAGATTATAAGACTCAAGCAAAAATTATAATCGTTTCGGATTGTATGCTTAATTTTAGTGGCAATTTACAGTTTAACCACAAATATATATCAAATAAGTTTATGTATGGTATAGGTAGTAGTATAGTATAGTTGATATTTTCAACCGACGGTACTTGGTGGAAATTCATGTTGAATTAAATATAAATAAAACCCTTATTTATAGTATATCCACAGTGACTTTTTATTGGACGCGAGCCGGCTTTCAAGAGCTTCCGCTCTCATCTTTTCGCCAGCCTGATGATGAGAGCGGAAGCTCTTGAAAGCCGGCTCGCGTCCAATAAAAAGTCACTGTGGATATACTATAGATAAGTGTTTTATCAATAGTTAATTTAGTAGTATAGTACATAACTATTTACTGTGTCGATGTTTAGGTAGTAGAATTCCATAATAAAATTGAAAAACAAATGTTTTTTAGCAGTCTATTGTGGAAATGTCAAAACATTTATAAATGCACATACCCCTTTTTGAATATGCAACGACAATATGTTTTTTATTAAGAGATTGACAACGTCCTTTTATGATGAAAGACACAGCTGTTAATTAATAAATTTCTTTATTTTATCTGTCAAATTGTTCTCAATCATATTTCTCAACATGTAGAAGGCTCACGCGGTAGTGTATTAACAATAAAGAAATGAAATAGACATAAAAAAATGTGTCTACAGTGAGTTTTAAAGCTGAGCCTTTGTTAGACAAAAAGTTTATCATACTAGAAATCATATAAACAGTAAGTTACATCAATCCATTGGAAAGGTTTGCAACGAGTTTGGAATTTCTTCTCCATTCCTTCCTATTTTCTGCTAGTCTCTTTAATTCTACAGTTCATAAATGTACAAGATGAAAACATGGGTCCAAGAAAATCAAAGACATTTTGAATTAATCATGAATTTTTATATTACAAAAGTTCTAAACCAAAGTATTTATATTTACAATAAAATCATAGCCAATTATCATTTATATAAATCATTAAACAATTCAAATACTAATAGATGCAGTAGTACTCTGTACAAAAATAATAAGAAAAAAATACAGAATTTGGTAGTTCTTAACTACTAAAAATAACAATGGCAATAAAAATATATAAGTACAGCAAAATATAATATTATCTATGATAAAATAAAATATAAGCATTTTAGAATAAAATCTATTCTTAACAGAGAACAAATTAAATTTTTATTCATTGAATCTGATTTATTTAGATACACCTTTAGTCACAAATAGAGATTAGCGTTGTTACAACAGTAGTAATATGCCTGATTAAAATTGTCTCCGGCTAACAACTGTCTTTGGTGTTAGCCGTGGAAAAAAGTGGTAAATCTGTCATTTTATATCGACTGTACTCAAGACAAAGGCTTTAATATAAGTTTCATTATTCAGTTTTATGTTTGAAAATCAATCATTTGCGTTTGGTACATATTCTGGCAAAAGGATTCATTTCGCAGACGTCTAGTTTTTATAGAAAAAGAAAAAGAATTTTTCAAGCTAGGACTTATTTGTAAATATAGATCTTGAAAAGAATTGTATTATTGTGTTTATTGTATGTATATATTTAATTTGTTTATTATTGTCTCAATAAAATATTTGAATTAGAATTTGGAAAAAGGATTCAAACAACATTAATTTCAAAATTAACACCAATAAAATTCATCTGCATAACTTTACGATGAGGTAAAAGGCATCAAACCGCATGACTCAAACATATCACTTTTACATTTTGCTAGTCCGTAAAGGACTAAATTAAGATCCTTTTATTTTTGCTTATAACTTTATAATGTCTGAATATTTCCTCTTGAATTTTTATGACATAATAAAAAAAAACTACATTACAATAAAATGGTAAAATAAAATAAGTAAAATGGTTTTGGTGTCAATAATATGACATTTTCTTCACCCTACGATATTTTGCATCTTTTACAAAATATTAATGAACTGGTTTGTAGCCTCTGTCCTGAGCCGATATTACTTCAATATTATTTGGATATTACAGCGCATTAAATTTAGAATTTTCGGTATAATAATCATGGAATAAGTGCAACATAAAACAAATTATTTTATATGGTTTTCATTAAACCAAGGATAACAAGTTCTTTTGTAAGTAGATTTTTCATTTAATCAGGGTATACAACTTCAGACATGTCTAGTTTTCAAGGAATAAAAATGCATTTTCTTTAAAAGCACAGATGTAAGATTTTACCACAATAAGTAAATAACGAAAAATAATAATATGTTTATTAATAAAATAAATTATATTTCACATATACGCAGTTGTGGCATTAATTAGCGCGTGTGATTTTACTTCACATTTTTTTAATTCCATTGTGAACATATCGGACTACAAACATAAGATTATGATAAGAAAATATAAATAAATCGGTACCTTAATGCAGAACTGACCTAAGTTAAAATTTTGGTCAAATTGAGTTAAGTATTAAAAAACAAGAAACGATAATAATAGATATGAGATAATTTAATGAATGAGAGTTATTAGATTCCTAAATAATAATGCATGTCAAAACTTGCTTTAGATATTTTAAATTATTTTTTTTTCATTACAAAAACAAAGCTTAAATCTGCTACTTTGAAAAATCATCCAAAAACACTTAGGCTAGTTCTGCATTAAGGTAGCGAAATATGTAACATACATCCTCAAACAATATAAAACAATGCCATCATATCTTTTAAGATAATAACTATGATATTATATTTTCGTACGTGTCCACGTTTACTAAATGAACGATGGAAACATTCTGTCATTCTTTTCTTTCCACTGTAAATATAAATGTAAGGAGAAAACTGAACTAAGAACAAGTAGCAATGAAGAGTGCAAAAATTTCCATTCCATATTTTTTGACATTATAGTTCTACCATGAAGTTAGCTGTAATGACATTTACAGTAGATAGACTGTGGCTAACTTCATAGTTGAATTATTTGTGTCAAAAAAAATCCTTTGTATATTGCGAGTAAAAGAATAGATATAGCATCTCTATGATCCATGTTAACTCTTTGTTAATATAATTTATAAATGCAACTATCAAATTTAAAACATTCTATTCTTTTTTTAAATTTTAAATGTTTGAAGATTTACAATACATATTTTTGAAATAAAATTATATACAACTTAACATAAAAATTAAATTTAAAATAAATGTATACTGCAATGGAATAAAATAATTATGTTAATAGTAGGTATTATATTTAATAAGCCAAGCATTTATATATTTATTCCCGAATATAGTTATATACACGTTCGGTGCAGAATAAATTTTATCCGTTTATCCGGATACTGAATTGAAAATTGAACGTTTGCAGTCTAAGTTGGTCATTAGCCTAATGGTTGAATCTCAAATTTTGAATCCAGAGACCTGGGTTCAATTTAACTCGCTGCCGCCTTACTCCACCTTCACGACAAAAGCATATTACTTATTGCGAAGTTGTCTGGGGTGTACATGAGTTTATTTTGAATCCAGATTCATTCTTTAAAAAAAACATAAAAAGAGAAAATAAAAAGGTATTTTTTTTAAGTTCTTTGTATTTTATGCAAAGAAACACAAATGGTTTGAATTTTACTACTTTTAATAATACAGTGACCTGGTTTCGACTTACAAAGTCATCGTCAAACTCTTATATATAAGTAATGTTCAATTATAAATTAAAAAAAAAATATTTGAAATAAATTCACCACAATATAACTAGCTAGCACAAACAGATGCTTAGAGTTAGGTGTACATACAAGATTTTATGCAATAAAATGAAAATTCACAAAATTATAAGACATACCAATATACATTTTGTAAAAGGAGGAATCTATGTTTAAATTTAAAACGTACATTTTATTTGTAAAACCTCACATATAAAGCATGCAACATCTCGGCGGAGTAAAAGTTGGCAAATTAATTTGAACTTTGGAAACCTTGCACACAATTTCTTGATTTTACTACCAGTAAGCGGTAAACATGAACGCTTCAAGAACGGCTGCATCCAGATAGTAGGATGTGAACATCAAACAATCATTCGGTGACAATTCGGAGCATTCTCCGAAGAAATATTCTAATGAATGCCTTCGTAACCCGTATAAGGACGGGAAACGGAGGCATTCATTCGAATATTTCTTAGGAATTGTCACGGAATGATTGAAGATTGATTGACGTTCGCATCCTACTATCTGGATGCAGCCATATTATGAAAACTATATATCCATGCCATCACGGCATACCCATAAGTGGGGTAGCCATGGACTCACTGTAGTATATATATAATTAACATGCAGGTGCCAATAAAAAATAAAATATTTGAGACGGGTGGAATAAAAATCATTGAATTGAAGATTTTAAATGTCATACATGTGATGTTTAACAAATGCTTTTTGAAGGACACTAAAAAAAATACAGCAAAGAGTGGGAATTATAAAAACAAATGCCAACAATCTTTAGAGTACCTACGCTAAGCACTATGAATAATACTAAAAAAGTAAGCATAATAAAAAAATATATTTAAAATAGAATGGATAATAAAACTATAGATACTTTTAATGACAAAACATGGAACATTAATAGTAAAAGGAATCTAATTTACATTTAATATAATAAAACATTTGTATATAAAAAAAGAAGTATTGTTTTATTCATATTCAATTTATTACACATGCCCCGGAATATTGTCAAGTTCAAATTTTAAATATAATTCTTTATGGTTCTCCGTGTTGCCATGCAAAATAAATAATTATGGTAAATTTCGTCTAGTCGCCACTGTTGCCTTATGTCAAGGATACAATAAAAAAAGGAATTACATGTTTATCACGTTTTACAATATTTTATTTAAATTTACAATCGAATCAATCTTAAATGCCATTTAGTTCCTTTTTTTTTTTACATATTGTGACATTTGAATTTTCAAAAAAGAACACCTTACTGTCACATTCAAACCACAAATAATCATCAATCCATAGACAATGACCTTTTGAAAAGGATGTAGTTTTTTTCTTAGGTATATTTCTTTAACATCTAATTGATCCAGCATAAAAAAAAAAAGATTTTGATGCATAAAATAGTAATGAAGTTTATGTTTCTATTCTATTCTACCTTTAAAAGCCATCCACTCGTTTACGAGTCGTCAGGATAAAAATTGTGTTTAAGTTTTCATTTTTAATTTTGTAAACAAACAAACAAATTGCTTGAAATTAATGAAGTTACTCAACGTTGCATTTTCAATATGGGCCATATATTTTATACAAAATTTTGACAGACTTAAATAAAATGTTCTTTAGAAGTAAGTAGAAAATTGATGTTATCGTTCGACATAAGAAAAAGTACAAAATTTTACTGATGTCACATGGCAATTATTGAAAATACAACAATAATACAATTTGAATTTTAGAATATGTGTGCTTCTTTTTTCAAAACCAATATAGATGTCTTTGTTACATACCAAATATGGTGTCATTATTGAAAGTTAACCATAAACAAGATACGACTGTGGTTGACATTGGAAATATAAATTTTAAAAAGAAAAAACCAGTTATGGAGGGACAACTATCCTTTCATTTAATAAATCAAGGCCGACTAGACTACACGTAGTTAACATATTTTATTTTAACTCCATCATTAACTATTAAATCACATTAATTTATTTTGAATAATAATTATAATAGTAAGAACAAAAGTAATTATTGCAAGTTATAATAATTTAAGTTATTAAGTAATTTTGATACAAATGTTGAATTAGACAATCACAAATAACAGTCGATGGTACTTAATCACCACAAATATTTGAGTATGCTCGTTAATATGTTTGCATGTATGTGAATAATTATGTGTATACTATAATTAAGCCAGATAATATAGATTTATACTCCAACAATTTATATAATCAAAGATATCTGAGTTTCCAAGATATCTATAATACGCCACCGCATTCTCTATTCTTATCTATGAACGAAGAATGCATTCATTTAAATTCAAATGTATGATTAATTACCAATATTTTATTTCATTCGTCACTTATCAATTCTGCGAAGTCCCTGGCAAAGTAAAGATCTCCGACTGGGTTATTCCGTGTCAAATCATCACACTGATTCAGAATTTTAAAATTAATTTTTTTTTTCAAACTGTGACCCCTATCCTGTGGCACATCAGATTAAAGCCCCAAATTCAACAGCTTTAAAACGAGACCTCTCCCAGGTTTATATCATCACTGGTTGCCAGTCTATAGGCATCCAAAGGTGCAAAGACATGAGATTTTTTCTTAAAAATTGTAATTTTCAAAAATTAATAACTTGAAAAATAATTGTGCTACATAACTGAAATTTGGCATTTTTTCATAAGTCTATGATATATTGCTGTATAAAAAAATCATAAAAATCTGAGACATCAAGTCTGAAAATCTCCCAAAATTGTGTTGAATTGACACGGAATGACCCGACTCTTTTATCTAAATTTTTCAGTGTCCTCCTGTAAAAGGAATGTATTTGTCAAACACATAAGACATTTAACATTTTCAGCGATGATGAGGTATGGCACCCATTATGAATGTCTCAAACTTTTATTGGCGCTAAGAGGAAGACTTGCATGTCATTACACGCAGTTAGTCCACTGTCTATTAAATCTAAAGGATAGGCCATGACGGTGTGAATGAATGATTTAATAATTTAACAGAATCTACAATAGTCTATCTCTCATTTTGATAACAACATCTTTAACGAGAATACATAACAGAAAATGATAAAACTAAAACACATTTCTACAGACGCACGCGTAATATATTAACATTTATATGTAACTGTTTACACAAATGGCTGTTTTGAACGAGTAATGAACTGAAATTGCAATGTATGGAGTCACTTTAATTTACAGAGCTAGTACATCATGGCGTCTACATTGACGCAAGTTTAAAATTATTTTTTTACATCAAATAAACATATTTTCCTACAAGTTTTTGAGACAGATGGTAACAGAACAATTTAAACTTAAGTTGACTGGTTTATAATATAGCCCAACACAATATTTAACTGCCTAAACTCATAACAAATCAGATGGTTTTTTATTATAGAACCAAAGATGTGCTCTATTTTTATTTCACAATAATTATAACAAAATATATTAATTTACTGCAGCAATGTATTAATTAGTTATCAAATACTTGTCCAATGTACAGAAATCAAACTGTTCCCGATTTCATAAACAAAATAAACAGTTAAATAATTTTTTTCAAGCTTATTATATCTTCAAGAATTTATTGCAAATCATGCAAAATAAAAGGACATTGCAATTTTCAAAATGCTCTGTAATGACGTTAGAAAAAATCCATGCAGAAATGATTTGAAATGACATTAAGAAAATACAAGTCTAATTCCGGTATCATTCTGTTATACCCTACTTGTGGGATATGCCGTGATGGTGTAATATTTATTAGTAGATCCTGACAAATTTAACACTGAAAATTTGTGATTGTCTAATCAGTTCCGAAAACATATAATAGTTCTTTAAACAACACAATTGCAACACTTTAAATTGTATTGTACATAAATACAATATTTTTTAAATAACTCAAATAAGAGAAACCAAACATTATATCAAATCACAAGATTCAAAAGAATGTTTTCATTTGGAAATCACTCTCAAACTTTCATTTAACCTTTTTTGAATGATTGCTTTTCCAAAATATTTAATTTTGCGCTAAAACAATTCCACATAAAACAAAGTGTGAGTAACTACGAAAAACGCAGTAAGTCTGTAATATTCAGTTTTGAATGTTTTATATTGTATTGTGTTAATACGCTTACCACATTTTTCATTATTGCCTATTTAACAGGTTCTAAAAGATTTAGTAATAGATCATAAAATGTGTTATGTAATAAATATTGTTTTTCAACTATTCCAAACTATATTTCAGAACAAACTATTTGATGTTTTTAAGTTGAAGACACCTTTTTGCCGGGGCTAAATATATCTCTATTACTGAATGTTCATTAGTACCATAGTAAAGTTATTCCACTTTTAACATTCGGTTCAACGAGTCTCACAAAAAGCAATAGATATAATTTCACAATCACAGCAAAATGTTTTCAAGCAACGATAGTTCAAAATAGTTTAATAAGGTGGAATGTTGTAAAAAAAGAACTCATTTTATGGTAATTTTGTGCTATATTTGCTAAAATTACAATAATTACATAGAAATAATATAAACAATATTATAATAATCTCTCAAATTTTAATTATTTAATTTATCTTCTTAGCATCCTCTAAGGATAAGGATTGTTCCAATGATTAAAATTTGATTGAATCAAGGACGCTGCTTACTCCATAACATTCTTAAAACAAATCTATACAAATCAACATTCAAAGACATTCACAACAATTCAACTATACAATTTCGACTCCTCTACTCTACAGATGGAAACAACAATCTCAATTCTTGCTAAATGCTAAAAATATTAAATATTTAATTTTAAAACATTATTGTTATATTTTCACTTGCTTTACTAATTAAACTCGAGCGCTTTCACCCATAATGATGGGTATTTTCATCGTATTGTAAGCAAAAGTGTACGAATTTAATAAAAGTAGCAAACATATATCAACAATCTTTATAGTTTTATTTAAATTTTATAATACAGTAATATTTTCAGGGTATAATCAATACCCTCGGACTATTAGGGCAAATATATCAAAAATTTCCTCAACTTTATTGTCAAATGTTTGAAGAAGAAATGCTCGGTGCGATAATATTACAAAATTCAAACAGAATTTCAATTGAGGAAACTTGAAATTATGATGTTAATATTTTTTAACATATTCATTTCTCTTTTTAAAATATTTATATTTAATTTTAGTTGCAATATTTATGATAAATATCAATATATTGTCAACAAACAAAAACAATATTAAATACTAAGCAGATAATATATCTTGATATTTTAATGAAGCAAATGAATTCAAATCATAGACAAATTAATAAAAATTTATATACCATACTGCAGTAATACAAATCCCTGAAGAACGTCTAAACGTTATCGGCAGTCGTTGTTTAAAATAATTTTGTACAATCCTGAAAAATCTTCATATTTATTTACATTACGGTAAAATTAAATTTTCAATTATAATTAAAGACATGTCTAGATGAAGGTGTTATGTGACATTTAAACAATGCACTGCGATATCTAAAAAAGTGTATATTGGAATTTAAGATTTTCTCTTTTTTTAGATATCTCGTTCAGAAATCAGAAAAAAAACGGAAAAAAACGGAACCTTCATCCAGCGGTATCTTCAATTATAATTTAATAATTGAATTTCGCCCACAAGACACAATCTTTTAAAAAATAATTTAGACAAATTATATTTTGATAATATCTTTTTTCATCACAACTTTTACACTAACATTAGTTTTAATTTTATAACACTTCACATTGTTTTAGAATTTCTACGTAAATTATTTTTTGAAGGCTACCAACATATAATATTTATTATATGTGTTCATGATAATTACATTTAAAATCATAATATATTATTGAAAGAAAGCACGATAAAATCATATCGATATTAATACAAAATGCACTTAATATTATTATTAATGATAAATTTATTTTTATTGCCACGTTTGTGTAGTTCTTTTATTCCACGGTCACAGACTTAGCCAAGTTTCTTGGACAATCTACGTTACATCCTCTCAGAACTGCCAAATGGAATGCTAAAAGCTGCATTGGAATTACTGTGAGAATACCTTGAAGGCAATCGACTGTACGAGGGATGTGTAAAAACTTGCCAGACATTGAAGCGGTCTCAGTATCACCGTCTTCACAAATCACAATTGGTCTTCCTTGTCTTGCGGTGACTTGCTGAAGAGCGTTCATACACTTTGTGTACACAGGATCTCTCATTACGATCATCATTACAGGCATAGAATCGTCAATCAAAGCCAAAGGTCCATGTTTCAATTCTCCCGCCATAATACCTTCGCTATGCATGTATGTTAACTCTTTCACCTTCAATGCTCCCTCCAAGCATGTGGCAAAGTTGTATCCTCTACCCATGATAAGGAATGACTTCTGTTGATATAAATCTTGCGCCAAGGCTAATACTTGATCATCCAGCGCCAGTACAGATTTGATTTGATCTGCAAGATGCTGGAGAGCTTCGATGATGTCTTGACGACGTTTCTGAAGGGAAATACGATCCTCGCTCATAACCAATGCAAACATAACTAATGAAATGAACTGTGAAGTGTACGCTTTAGTGGAAGCAACACCAATTTCAGGTCCTGCATTGATATGAACACCGCAGTTTGATTCACGGCAAATGGAACTTCCTACTGTGTTTGTTATTCCTACAATAAGGGCTCCGTGTTGTTTGCAATAACGTAGAGCCATCAGAGTATCGGCTGTCTCACCAGATTGTGAGATAAAGAAGCAGACATCATCTCTGAATATAGGTGTATGCCTATCTAAGAAGTCTGAAGCTAATTCTACCATTACAGGTAACTCAGTCAATTCTTCCAGTAACTGGCGAGTGGCTACAGCACTGTGATAGCTTGTTCCACACCCAATTAACATCAGTCTTCTGCAGCGTTTGATTTCAGGAATGTAGTCTTTAATACCTCCCAAAGTTATGGTCTTATTCTGGAAGTTGACACGTCCTCTCATTGTGTTCACTACTGACTCGGGCTGTTCGAAGATTTCTTTCTGCATGAAATATTTGTAGTTACCCTTCATGATTTGTTGGATTTCCATTTTAAGGGTGGTGATTTCTCTGGCGTGAGGATCATCTGAACTGCAGGACAGACGATGGATACTGAGGACACCATCTTTAACAGCAGCCACATCATCATCTTCAAAGTACAACACTTTATTTGTGTGTTCAATGACAGCAGAAGCGTCTGAAGCAAAGAAATATTCTACCTCCTTATCCTCATCAGGTTCAAACTCTGTGTGCTCGGGGGATCTGGGGGCTGGGGGCAACAGAGTGCGAGCTGCCTTATTGTTATTGTACAAGATAGGGATGTGATCGGATGAAAGACGACGTCTGGTCTTAATACCGACTAAAAGAGGAGAACCTCTACGTGCTGCGACACATTCATCAGGGAAATGACGAGACTTGAAGCACAAAGCAAAGGCTCCTTCCAATTGTTGGATAACTTGCTCCACAAGTTCTTGGAAGGTATAATTAGGGTGCTGCTGGTACAAATGATAGATCAGCTTGACAATGATTTCAGTATCAGTTTGGGATTCAAATACATGTCCTTTCTTTTCTAGGAAAGTCTTCAATTCCTTGTAATTGGTGATGATACCGTTGTGGATGACAACAAAGGAATTCTGATCGTCGGAGCGCTGAGGATGAGAATTGACAGGACTTGGTTCTCCGTGAGTAGCCCAGCGTGTGTGAGCAATACCACAGTGACTCTGAACAATTTCCTCAGTCATAAGTTTCTCAGACATCTCTTTAATTTCATCCTCTAAAGCCTGAACTTTGCCACTTTTCTTGACAATGGTGATTTCCTTGCCATTGGGGCAATCGAGAGCAACTCCTGCAGAATCATATCCTCTGTATTCCAACCTCTTAAGACCATTAACCAAGAACTCTAGAATCTCCTTCCTCGACTTGGGAGTGAGGTGGTTTATGTATGCGAATATTCCGCACATATTTGCAGTGGGATTATGAAATACTGTATAGTAATATTATTAAGAAACAAACAATACAAATTAGTCTGACACGGTATCACTCGGTATTTTGAATTAATATATACAACAACGCGACTATTCGATTAGAAGCCTCGCTGTAGACTGATCGTACAACTTATGATACGGCACACTACATTGTTAAAGCGACAATACGATAAAACACGTCAAAATGCCACGGTAAAACAAGTTTACTTTCTCCTTCACAGTAGTAGTAGTAGTAGTAGTACACGTCACCATTATCTTATGATATTATTATTATTATGCATTGCACAACCTTTAACTACTATATTTGCATATCATTTACATTAAATACACTTCCTACTCTTATAAAAAATATAACGGAATAGAAAAATCCTTGATTAAATTGTTTTTATTTAGAGCTCGCGGTATCAAAAAATAAATGACAAGGATTTCAACCAAAAATTATAATAATTGTACTACGGATTTTGACAGTTGCACGACCACGCGCGTGCGAACTGCGAATATATATCCATCACATTCGCACTTGTTATATTATCACATATTAAAATGAAACAGAGAATATACGTGAAGTAGATTATTATTGTTATTATGAAGCAACGAGAAGTTGTGAAATGCATAGGCGGTGCGTGGGAGTAATTTAAAGTATTGCGAGCATGCAGGTACGTACTGCTGTAACTAGACACCCATTGCATTTGAAACTTGAATACGAGTACTAAAATACTATAATTATCAATTCAGAAAATTATTAATACTCAAGTTCTTCTTATTGATATGGATTTAAATACAAGGAAATTCATAAAGAAACTACTCACAGTACATATAACTCACACATTCCTTCTTGGTTAATGCCTCTAAAAGGATGGTGACTAATTTCTTACTAAACAAGTTAAACAAGAATGCATTAGGTATTTTATTGATCCCTTTAAAGGATTCTTGTTTACTGAGTGCGTTTAATAATTGTAGAAAATATATAATAGCACACAAGTTAGTGACAAATAAATATTACTGTATATATAGTTTCATACGGTTTTTCATTATTATGTTTCATATGAGCAAACTAAGGGTTATGTGTGTCTGTTTAGAAGGAATCGTGACTACCTATTGATAAGACAGTGAGTCTATAAAAAATAATACTGCGCATTTAAAAATAAATTTTAATATAATTATATCGGTAGGTACCTATGCACGTTGGTAGGTACCTACCAATATTCACGATTTTTTGAACGAAATGCAAAAATAAGTTTCATCATAATTCTGTAATATATTACATGTGAAAAACGTAGATAATAAAAATATATGAAAGAAATATTGTATCCGCTTTTCCCTAAATGAATAAGGGATTCATGTCACTTCCTTGAGGGACTCCTATATTTTATCTTACTTTCTACATATTCCCCCTAAAAAAACTTAAAAGGTACATTAACAGCAGTCATCCGACAAAACAGGACGTATTGAATATGCAAATTATGTTATCTGTCTCAACAATAATCTAGAAAAACTGAAGTTTTAATGACACTATGTTAATGCAATAGACAAATCAAGACTAGGACTTGCCAGCCAGAATTGAGTTTAGTCTCAAAATTTATTGATTTTGTGTGTTTGATTTCTCAAAGAAAATTGAAACGACTCCGCTGATCAGCAGTGCTACTCTTGACACTCGATTCGATCCTAATCCAATGCCAACACGATTCCAATCTCAATCTCAATTTCAACTTCAAAACCGTACTCTTGAACCCAATCCCGCGCGATTGAAATCGTATTGAGATTGGCGTTCCAAAGCGCGGGATCGTGTTCGTATCGAGTTTGTTATTGCAATTTTAAAAATATTTTCGCTGCAAATAAGGAATAAATAATTGTTTATATGTCGCGTTTGTATGTAGACTACAAGAAACTGTAAGGAAGTAAACTTGAGATCCGAGAGTGGTATATGTATTTATTTTTGAAACATAAAAAAGTCAAACACATTTACTAATAATTGTCCTACTTAACAAATATAATAATTTGACGTAGCGATAATATTTTAGGATTATTTTTTTTCTGTAAATGGAACACTCATTTCAAATATCAATTCTGACGTTTATGCATTTCAGTGTTGCGTTGTTTGTTTGAATATATTTGGTTATAATTATCAAAAACGTAAGTATTATTTTAGTTGCTGATTAATTTTAATATCAAAATGAATCTATATGTATATTTTTTTAATTTGTTAACTTATAAACAAAGTTATATGTGAACTCCACGAGGGTGATTTAATAAAGGTAGAACTAGTGTTGAAATTAAAAAACAAGTCAACTGCATGTTACACTAATATTTTAACTAATCTTAATTGTAGCAATTAATCTCCAAGCGTCCTTTTTTAAATTCAAAATGTTGTTTTTGATAAAAAAAAACTAGTGTTATATTTATTTTTCTTTCCCTCAGCGCCTGGACGGAGTCCACGCATTCAAAGCAGGCAGAGCCCACATCTACAAGCCGGTAGGAGCCCACTTGTAGGTACAAGCTGTTAGAAGTCTCCGCAACCAAACAAGACATTCTCATCTCGCCAGAACACAGGGGTTGGAACAACGAGAGCAACTCGTATTAATCGAAGAAAAACGGGTGAAAGCAGAGTGCTTAGCGGTGATTGCGTTTAAAATAGCTGCTGAAAAATTGGGGCAGTGTGCCGAATCTTTAAATGAAAGGAGTGCTGCCATTCGTACAGAGTCTGTTCAAGTATCATCAGCCTTGAGGAAGATTGCAAAGACAATATGCAGTAGAAAATAGTTTTAGAATAGAAAAATACTTGTTTATTAAGCATGATGTCTTAATGGTTTTTATTTTGTACATAGTATTTTTTTAAAATAATTTCATTATCAAGTATAATAGTCAATAAAATTATTATGTATTACACAATTACAATTTTGTTATTTTTACAAACCTTGAGAGTTTACATATTCTATAATATATACATAGATAGTATATACATATAATTTATAGATACCTACTAAGTTTTGTAAACTAATGTCTTAGGAGGATTTTGGGTGTAAAATGGTATGAACATGTCACAAATGATGCTGTGATACAGGAGAGACGATGGTCCTGGCTGGGTCATGCTCTGAGAATGCCCAATGAAAGTTGGCCAAAATAAGCACTGTTCTTCCGTCGGCCCGAGCGTCCCTCTTTCACAATACACTGTTCCTGTGACAACGACATCTGAGCGCAGGGAATTTCGTGGGAAGAGGTGACGTGATTGGCAAAGAGACGCTCTGAATAGATGAGGCTGGTTTCTGCCCTGTTCTCCCGAGAGGAGCGTTGAGGGCGATGATGATGATATATATGTAAATACATGAAACGTGTACTTTCAATTCGTCTATGATGTGAATTCCACAGCTAATGCATGTCTGGCTTGTATACCTATGTAAGTCATGAGCTGCATAAACAACTTACAAAGAATTCTAAATAATTTACTCTTGAAACATATTTTTTGATATTCTGAAACACAACTCCTGAAACATTTCTTTTGATATTCTATGATTTACTACAAATTCCCCACCACTCATGCTAGACACATTTTGCGAATATCTTGCTTTTCTACGCAAATTCTTTCGCTGACGACTATTAACTTGATGCCGGTTTTCCAAATTTATAAAAAAATAATGCCAAACGAGCCATTTTTTAAAGTAATTTAATAAATTACTTCTTCTCGATTCCAAAAAAGTTACTTTCTTGCGATCGAGTATGTAATGACAGTTAGTCGATTTCAACACAATCCCACGAAATCGAGTTACTGTCAAAACGACGTTAAGAGTACCAATTTTCAAATTTTACACGATTTCACATCTTCTTCAAATCAACACTCGATTCCAATGCGATCCGGCGCTAGCGTCGAATTTCAAGAGTACCATTTTGAAATTTTACGATTTTGTGATTGGGATCGAGTATCCAGAGTAACACTGCAGACATCCTATATTTTTTTTTTGACAAAATTGGAAGAAATATTTCTTCAAAATTGATAAATATCGCCACAATACTGCTGTATACACCAATCTCTGCTAGATTCTTGGGGTTATGTCACGTAATACAACCACAATACTCTTATAAAGGTTGAAAATGACTACTATTCTCACCTATCACGGGATTGGCATGCATTATATTTTATTATTTTTTACTATAGTTACTTCGCACATCTTGGAGTAGATCAAGACAAGATTAAGATCGTACAATGAGTAACCCCGCAGTTATTAAAAGAATGGTTAAAATGAAGATAGAAAATCGAAAGAAATTCGATTTTAGTCAATAGTGTAAGCAGTTTGTTTAAAAAAATGTTTAAATATCAAAAAGTTCATTTTTGCTCATATTGCTGTCGTCATAAACAACCGAGAAATAATATATTATGAACCTAATTTTATTTAATTTTCCTCTCTCAATTTGAATAAAAAATAGTTTATTAAGATCTTAATGAATAATATGACATATATTATTTAAGGTGCCTAGATACTAGTGAGTACATAATATAATTTGCAACCGGTTTTACAGCATTAAGTAATTGCAAATTATTGTTGTTATATAAATTTACGATTTTATTTGTAATTTTTCGATATAATTGCATTTGAAATATTAGCTCATAGCACGAATGTCATAACAATATTCAAATTTATAATACAAAATCATTTTAACATCGATATGTTTGTAAAAAGTGATTTTTTAGGATTAATTTAGGTATACGATATATTATAGGTACACTCCTTAACACCACGAGAATAAGCAATATGTTTGTGTCGTGGGGTAAATCGACAGCAGGAGGAATCGAACCCGGGATATCTGGATTCAAAGTCGAAGAGAAGACTTTCAAGCTACTGTCTGCTACAATTGTTTACATTGGACAATATTTTATTCGTAATGTCCCTGAAATCGAATAGGTCTGATTCCAGTTTCTGCATGTTGTTGAGTCTCCTCTGTGCGACTGCCTATAGAGCCATGAACAGAATGTCGCATCGAGGTGAGAAATGTTGTCTCGAGAGAGCAATCTAGATTAAGCGGCCACACACCAAAAAGTTTGATGCAAAAAGGGAAGGGAAGAAAAATGGGAATATACCTTCCTCTCTTTTTAGTATCGTTAGCTACTTGAATAAAATATTAGACTACCAAAGAAAGTACCAGAAGTTTTTGACGGCGAAAAAGTTTTTCCTTGTGGCCACTAAGTCTACTGCATCTCTTACAGGTCCAGCGGTTGGACCACGAACAGCAACGAGCATCTTCCTCTCTTTTCCTACAGATATCGGCATTTATGAAACTGGATGCCACCTTTTCTGTATGCCTTATATTTAGGTACTCGCAGTTGATCCAAAGGCAATTACATAATATTATGTGGAAGATGCTTTCATAAATAATCCAATGATATTGAGTGGGCTTGGTATCAACATCCCAATATCGTACAAAAGTTCTCGACAGCATAATTTGCTTTTTTACCCACCGAATAGCAGAACATACATAATACCAAATTCTCCTGTCGACATAGCTGTAAAATTATTAAATGATTTGAATGTTCATGTTGATATTTTAAACGTAACGATGACTTTATCGCCAGGGCAGAGACTCTCCTATGATTCTGTTGTTTCTTTTTGGTGATGTCTCTTTTGATTGTTTTTCGATTTTGATTTATTTTTTCCTGCTGAGATCGCCTTGACCAAAAGCTGTTATGGTCTATTTGTAGGGTGATTTTTTAAGATAGTAATAATAATAATAATGATGATGATGATGGTACAATTATTCTAGAAGATTCTACAATTTGTTAGAATACTCTCGTTTCATTAGTTAATATTATACTCATTATTACCTAGTACGAGTATCACACTATCTCTACATATTGTAATGGTTGACCTAGAATTACTAGGTACTAGAAAAAAAATACTACTTAATAAATATTTGTGTCTGTTTGTATGTTTATGTGTACCTACTTATAAGACATCGCAATTACACAAGACAGAGAAAAAATAATACACTCTATAGCGGTCTCATCCTTTGGGCAGATTTTAGGCGAAAAATATTACAAATATCTTATATATTGATAGAGATATTATTTGTTTAGAATATTTACTATTTTTTATGGCTAAACTGGATTTGGGAACAAAGTGCAGATTACAAAATCAATGAGACATATCGATTGGAGAACTATGTTTACACAATGTAACATTGTGCAAAAATTAATCTGAATAAGTGTCTAAATTTTGTCACGTTTGTCTCTTGTCGCTTATATATTTAGCTTTTTCTATGTCATATTATGTATCATGAATTATTTTTAGGTGATTTATTTATTTATTTCAATCAAACATACGCCAACAGGCCCGACATATAGTCTTAAAAAATACAACAATACAGTAAATATGTATGAACAATGTTGTGCCCCTTGAACTATCCCTCTCAAACCCCCACTCATGCAGGAATCCCCCTAAGCCTCCACAGAGACCACGGACTTTTGATGGTTTTTATTTTTGTGTGTGACAATCTGGTAGGTTTACTATATTCAAAATGCATACTATCGTAACATTTGTAATAGGCTTCTGAGCAGTCATTAGCAAATGTTTTTTTTATTTGATGTTTATTTTCTAGGCGAGATCGAGTAGAACTACACTAATAAATACAGCCTACCTATAGTAGGTAATTCATTTAATGATTTCCCAATGTCTCCACTCTATCTATATTAAGAGCGGCCAACCCGCGGCCCGTTGGGTGTCTACGTGCGGCCCACGAAGCATTGCACACTTTTTTTAATAACAGTCGGTACAAGTACCTACCCGTTACTTTTTTGAAAGAGGTATTTTGAAAAATATTCTCAAAGAAAACCGAGGAGTTTAAAAACATTTCTATTCCTATACCATTTTGAAAATTTGGCGACGGGGGAGTAGAAATTTTAAGGTGAAGTAAAATTATTAAATCTTCCATATATGGAGTGTATTGTTGTACCTACGGCCCGGTAGGAAATTTCATTTGTAAAATTTGGCCCGGCTGCTGAAAAGGTTGGCCACCCATGATCTATACAATGTAACCTACTAACTTGAATTGTCTATAAATAGTGGCCATCCATTTATTTATACATGGTTGTTTTTATTGATGATATTTGGTTGCATTTTTGTTGTTGTTATTATTTTAGTTATATATATTTGAATTACTTAACACTAATTTGTGAATTTGTATGTTGAATAAATAAATAAATAACTAAATAAGTAATGACTATAGAAGCTAACAATACTTGTATCACAGGTCTATGTATCACATCTATCTACATAGGTATATGTATATTAGGTATATCTAAACAGCTGAGTCTTGCAAAACTGGCTCTCAAGGAAATGAAATTTAAAACTGATTGCTGTGTAGGTGTCAATATATTTCTCATTTTGAAAATAATTAAAAAAAAATAGTTTCATATAATTCTGGGTGATCCAAGGAACATGGAACACGGGAGTATTGGTCTCCCTCTTATTTTTGATTTTTTACTGTACATCGATAACAAGCAAATTTACATGTTCAAATCAAATACAATCAATATACAGAGGGCGAGTTTATCGCGTGGAGCAACCAGCAATGAATTGTTCTCCTACTCTTTTCCGTAAGTTTTCGATTGGCCTGTAAAAGACAGATGTCCGATAAAATCAAGACAATTTACATTTTAAATTCAGCGAATAAATGACACCCATCTTGAACCTGCATGAGTTTGCATGTTTTAATTTTATCTCATCCTACACGTAGGATAGCCAGCAGATCAGTTGCATGAAACAAACATGCAAGCCCCCCCCCCCGGTGCCCACAAAAAATAAGATATATGGAAGAAGACAGTATTGGTTTTAGTTTTATTTTAGATTTTATTGTAATTACAGTGATCTGGTTTCAACTTACAAAGTAATTGTCAAAAAATTTATATAAATATATATATTATGTAGTTTTACAAAATAAACTTGGTTAACTCAGTCAGTTAAAAATTAAGACTCCCAGGATGGGTGGTAAACTTCATCGCTGAATCTTAGATGTAAAATGTTTTTATTTTTTCTAGCGCCTGTCTTTTACATGACGCTCGAAAACTTACGGAAAAGAGTGGGAGACTAATTCTTTGCCGGGTGCTCCACGGCTTTGTCCAAGTTAAATACTGAAAATTTTGGAACCATGAAGAAGAAACTTACGATTAGTTTTTTTTCCAGTTTACATACATTTTCATACACTGTTTTATCCGCTGTCGATCGGATCCGTTTAAATCCGTTCTGATTTTAAAAGGTACCTCTTCTTACAGATTTGAAAAATGTGACAGTTGCTCCAAATTCCGATATTATAGAGATCCTAAACTCCAGATTTGGAAGCCTTGCTGTCTGCTTGCAAACATAAACGCGTCAATGTTTAACACACGTACTTAATTGCCCAACAAAATTCTCATTAAAGTGAATGCACCTACATTATTGTATATAAAGGCACACAATACCTACATTATTCAAGGACAGTTACAATTGTACATTTCAGAAATGACTAGAGTGCAGAATACCGTGGAAATAACATGTACCTACTTTTTACTACTACTACTACTACTATACCATCACGGCATATCCCACAAGTGGGGTAGCCAGCAGATCAGCTGCATGTAAGAAACATGCAAACTGTCTTCTTCGTGCCAATATAAAATCAAGACATTCAGGATGGGTGGCAAGCCTCATCGCTGAATTTAAGATGTATAATGTCTTATTTTGAATTACTTCATCAAATTGAAAATTATTCTCTCTATTGTTTCTTCTTGTTGATGAATTATCAAATTTGATCTCAATCATGTTGTCTGCATTATTTACATGTCTGACTTCTTTTAAAGGTCCTTCTTGAAATATGCAGTCTCGTGACTCAATTACTCGTTTTTGGTCAGGCATCCATACTCTATATCCTCTTCCATTTAAGGCATATCCCACCAAATAACCTTGTTTTCCTCTCGCTTCTAGTTTTGATTTTCTCTTTTGGCGAGGGACATGAACAAAACTGGACTTAATTAAACACAGTGGCGTAGCTAGGGGGGGGCAGGGGGGGACATATGTCCCCGGGCGCCGCTTTAGGGGGCGCCAAAATGAGTATTAAAACTATTTTATTTAATTTATTTTTAATGTAAACAAATGTATTCCAAATACGTTTGCAAGATTGAATTTTGAAGCTCCACAAATATCTTCATTACAAACTAGTAGGCAAACACGATTTTAGCGCCCCCATTGAGCACTAAGGAGCGCCATTCTACTCATAAACCAAATGACACATCCACAATACAGGATTGCTGATGGCGGTTTTTTTTTAACAAAGATCAGTTTGAGTTCAAATATTATTCTCCATAAGTGAAAGTGGCATCTGGTTTTATCAAATTATACAGGTTGGATAATTTCGAGTCGAATATAGGATTTTACTTGAGAGCAAAGAAAATTGTATATATACTTCACATTAGTTGAAAAGAGATAAATTTGTCATTAGATAGAAATGTAGCAAGTAAGTTGTTGTTTTAAATAATATTTGAAATCTAGCAAATTTCTCGGTATTTATATTTTATTTTGCTTGCAAGAAAAAACAACATTGGAATTTTTTTCATTACTCATTACATCATCGCTGTTTTTGGATTATCATGCAAAAATTGTTAATTTTTTTAACAACTTTCGCATACATTTCTGAAAAAGTTTTTACTCAACATTTTTAACATTTCATTTAACCAGTCATGTTTTATAAGTATATTTTAATTTTTTATAAAATTTTAGCTATACGCGGCGGCAGAATTGCCATTCACACTTCTCAGCATTATACAACCAGATAAGTCTCCATATGATCAGTCATGATTATACAAAAACTTAACAGTCTAATGCCGGAAAAAAATTCACCTATCCAGAAATACAGGATATCAAAGGATTAGGCTCAAAACATGGGCTCAAAATACCAGCATTGTGCTTGAAATATGTGTTCAAAAATTTTCTTACAATATTACAAGTATTTATTTCAATAGATTTTTGAATTTTAATATATCAATTTACCGGTTAATCTAATTTTTGCAAATTATTTATCAAAGATTTCGGAGCTACCCCTGTAGCTGATAAAACTAATGGTATTATGTAAACGGACCTACATAGAATGCCATTTTTTTTATTTCTCCTGCTAGTTTTGTATTTTTTCTGCGACAGTTGTTTGAATATTATGCTTATTTGGTACAGCGATGTCTATTAGATACGTAATTTTAATTTGTTTATCATATAATTCTAAATCGGGTCTATTATGATGTATTTGTCAATCTTTTATTTTTGTTTTATCATAATAGATCCTATAATTTTGATTTTCTAAAACCGGTTCCGGGTTGTATTTATAGTATGGTATTATATTTCGCGAGTTAATTAAATTATGTTTAATTGCTAAATTTTGATGTATTATTTTTCGACATGATTATGTCTATTAGTATATTCAGTTTGAGCGAGAGTAGAACAACCCAAAACTATATGTTGTATCGTTTCCGATTTGGCCAGACATTTTCTACATGAATCGTTAGTTGTATTTTGATTTTTAAAATGTATTTTTGGTAATTTTTTTGTATTTATTACCTGTTCTTGAACAACCAGTATAAAACATTCGGTTTTCCCATACACTTCCCCAAAGGTAAACCATCTGTTTGACGGATATTTGTCACTTGTTTGTTATGAATCTTTTTATTTTTATGTTGATTGTTATTATTATTATTGAAATTAGTTACAGTCTGGCTAAAAAGAGTAGAAAATAATTGAGGGCGCTGCTGTCGTTCATATGGCAATCTTCAACAGAAAGTCAGGGTCACTCTACGGTTTTACAGTAAACATATGTATGCGCCATTTTTTTGTTGATTAAAAATAAATCGAATATCACATTTTTATAGATTTTCTGTGTAACAAAAATAAATTGAGACAATACCAGAGGGATTAGATTAATTCAATAACCCGGCAATATATAAAAATCTTTGGGACAAGTTTCTCATGCTTATGAGGGTAGGCAAAAAAACACATTTTTTTTTAATTTTAAATATAGTCTCCTTTTAGCTCAATACATTTAGTCCAGCGGTATTCTAACTTTTTTTAAGCCATCCTAAAGAGATGATTTGTCGAATTCTGTAAAATAGGTCACTGTTTCGGCGATGATTTTCTCGTTTGACGAGAATCACTTCCCGCGAAACCATTTTTCCATGTTGGGCAACAATTAAAAATAAAAGTGTTATGATTATAATAATTAAAATCTTTATTGCATGATAAAAGAACAATTACAAATTAAAAAAAAAAAAACATGCTATGGGCGAGTTTATCGCATGAAAGCGATATCTAGAGCTGTGTAAAGCTTATTTAAAAGAATTTGAAACTGAATTGGGTCGATTCGGCACGTGAAACGATATGAAGAGAAAATATACACAAAAACTACTCAAAGAATCTATAAAGGACATTGGGTATACCAGACCCTAATAAAATTCAATTGGTGCTTACATTATTATGGCCGAACTCCATAGATTTTCGTAAATGTCATCTAAATAAACATAACCTATACTTTATTGAGAGGTTATTAATATCGCGGATTCATCCATAAAAATAACATCGTAAACATATTAAAATGAATAATACTTAATTTAATATGAATTTGTTGTAATACTAATCGGTTAGAATCGATGTTAGTTTGTAAACATCGCTAAAATCAGACAATGATATGTTGGACATGCAATCCGCCAAACACTGCACGTAAACATTGTATATAATCTCTCTTGCTCCACTGCGAATAGTTTTATTACTCATTTTATTTATTGCCACTGATTTTAAAACAAAAATTCACTGCTTTTTTTACCAATTACGGCCGATTTAATTAAAATAATGATGTTAAGTTTGTAAACTATGATAACAAGATGTATAATCTTGATATGTCAGTGAGAATGACAATAAATATTAGTGTTGTCAGAGTGATAAAATGTTAGTTCACCAATAATTAATTTCTACTCTTTTTAGCCAGACTGTATATGTGTATGTTGTTTTGATTTGAGATCTATCATGTAAAAAGCTTTTGCCGTTTATTGTTTTAATAAAAAAAAAACATGAGATTGGTTGAGATTAGTGATGGGCGATAGTATCATATTTTACAATCGAAATAATCGAAGTCGTTCACAATTCACAATCGATATAAATAATCGACTTCGCTTGTAAAAAATAATCGATATATCGAAGTAGTATCGATTATTTGTAGCGCGGTATGAATAACACAAAAATCGATTATTTTGAAGTCGGTTATTTTCGTATCTTACGATAGTATTATATTCGGAAAAACGAAGTACAAAACTACCGTCAACGATTCAACGAAACGTACGCATCTACTCCCCTCTCACTTCCTCACGCTTTATTTCAGTTTGTTTTTATGCGTTGAAGGATGTGGTTGTGGAATGTGAATGCTCACGTTCTCATATTAATATTGCCTACAAAATTGTTCACGTAACTACGCGAGTAGTGTCTCTCTTTTTACTAAGAGATCTTCTACTTGTTGACAGCTTAATAGTAAAACCTAGTAACGCTCTTTAAAAGATATTACATATAATCTAATGAAGAAATTTATTAATCAAATAAAGCAAAGTATTTTTGGAGAATAAGCAGACAATGTACTTCTACTCGTTAACTTCTTTGTACGTGAACTACTTAAATACCGTACCGTACAATAAATAGACATCACTTACATCTGCTAAACAATAAAAATATGTAGGTATAGTAATTTTGTATTTATTATAATTAATACTTGTATTTGTTGCTATCCACTCATTTTCATTAGCTTAGTAATATAGCGGAAATTATATTTCAATCCATGTTCGGGAGTATTTTAGGACCTAGGTTATATGATTTTATATTATGAAACATTGTAATGCATGTATTTTTTATGTAATTATTGTTCCTTAATACGTATTGAATGTATACCTTTTATGTAATAAAATACGTATTGAATGTATACCTTTTATGTAATTGTTTGTAATCAATGTACAGTTAAGAATGAATGAATAAATAAATAAAAATAAAATCTTCCACAAAATTTTATCTTAGAAGTTTAAATTATTTCCAAATTATTATTTTCTGGCAGTTACTTGGTTTTCCTATTAGGTTATAAAAATTGCAAGGAATGGAGCGATCACTAATCAGCTGACTGACTGCATCATCGTTGTGGTGTTGTCCGGCACGGCGTCGTGTATGAATATAATATTGTATTATACTTAGCTAGGTAGGTACCTAAATGCATGTTGGCCATGGTTCATCCGTATATCCAACTATACTTAGTAGCAAGTATCAACTTGTATTGAAATCGAATTCTAGGAACCGACTAACACGAGTCGAAGTCGAATTATTGAAGGGGTAGATCAAAAGTCGAATATTTATAATCGACTTGTGCAAGTCGATTATAATATCGATGTTATAATCGACTCATAATAATCGATGTTATAATCGACTTATAATAATCGATTAAAATAATCGACTTATAATAATCGATTAAAATAATCGACTTGCTCCGATACTATCGAATAATCGTAGTGTTCTGAACTATCGATATAATCGAATCGTATATCGATATATCGCCCATCACTAGTTGAGATCATTGAGGTGTCTAGCATGAAGTTCTTTCCTATTTTAAGATTCTAACAAAATATTTTAATAGTTTATTCGCGTGCCTACTGTCTCGACATATAAATTTAATGATGTATGATTTTTGTCGGCCTGTATTATAATTTTATGTAATGTAAAATTATTTTGTTTATTTTTGAAAAATGTTTTAAGAGATTCAATTTAATCATTTTGTAAAGAGGAAATGTTAACAATTCCTTTTCCTCCTATACTTCTAGGCAGAGTCAACCTTTTTTACGCGGAATTTGGATGGTGATATTTTTTATTTTGTTGATTTTGTTCTTATTAATCTTACTAATTTATTTAAATTGGTTTTTGACCATTTTATAATGCTAAATGAGTATGTTGATAACGGAATAGCCAACGCGTTTTTTGTTTTTTATATATTATTGCTGATAGATCGCTTTTACCTAAATATTTTATTTTATCTATCTTTAAAATCATTTGTTAATTTATTTTTGTATTCAGTGTGATATAGATTTTTAGACTGCGGAAGTATTTGTTTATTTCATTATTATTAAGATTATTTATTTGATATATCCTGAAATTCTAAAATTTTACCTTTTTCAATATGAAAAGTTAAACATTTATCTGGCTTAATTGTTTACAATCGTATAGAAAATTATAAGTCTGTAGTGTTGTGGAATACTCTAGAAATTATTTTTCGAGAAATTTCTCGAAATGGAGAATTTTGGAGAAATATGGTGTATTTTGAGGCAAAATATTTTTTATTGTTCATTTTTACAATAAGGATATGGTAATGTGTAAAAAGAATATACTTAAAAGACTAGTTTTTAAAAGGAACAAATATAACATAGGAAAATTGATGATTTTCAATTTTAAGTAGAGTTCATTGTTTACTTATTAGTTACTAGTTTTTGTAATCCGGTATCGCTCGGGTTGAAATAAACAGATAACCGACAAATACATGAGTTATTGAAAAAATACAGTAAAAATTTACGTAAATAAAAGTAGTACAAACCTCTTTCCAATGAAAAAACATGAAATTTGACACCACACATGCCCATTTAAAAAAATGGTAGGTACCTTCATGGAAAAAGTATTAAAAACCTCTGATTTGGGCCCAAATAAACCCAATGAAGTTTTAGACCGATCAGGTTTTCCGGTATTGGACGAAAAGGTTATTATATTTTTGTGAAAATTATGGAGAGAAATTTCTCTTCTGTCAGAGGAAAAAATCTCGGAGTAATTTCTCGTTCTCGAGAAATTTCTTTTGAGAATTTTCTCTACTCACATCACTTTTAGTCTGTATTTTATTTCATAAAAATACCAGATTGATGCTTCGAAAATGAACCATATAAATCGTAAAATTTCAAAATTTTCTTGACGGCTCCGAGAAGGGGCGCCGACTTTGTGCCATGTCCCCGGGCGCAGATGACCCTAGCTACGCCACTGATTAAACATACCGACACGGAAATACGTACCTACTAAATGGGGTAACTAGATGATACCAGACAATTTGATACACTGAGAAAAATATTCACAACGAATCATTGGTACGTACTATCAGATTAGGACCAGAGATAGTACAAACGATTCGTTACTACGAATCTATTATATTAACATTGCTAAATTTACCAACGATTAGTTTGCGAAAAGTTAATATTATAGATTCGTAATAACGAATCGTCGTTTGTACTATCTCTGGTCCTAATCTGATCGTACGTACTAATGATTCGTTGTAAAATTTCGTTAGTATTTTTCTCAGTACCTAATTATTTCTTGAACAAAATTGAGCTAAACGCTCTCACTACCAAATTAAATTGAAGAGTCCTGGAATCATTTTTTATATGTACAATGAATAAGTAAAAAGAGAAAATAATACGATTTTAGTGATTTCTTTTATTATACAGCTTGTCGTTTTTAATGGAGATGCATAATTATGTTCGTACAAGGATATCGGCAGTTTACGGACGCGTTACGAACTCTATGAAGTTGTTAGTAATATTATTTTATCCACAAACATCGTAACAAAAATAAAAAATAAAATATTGAAAATATGGACGCATGAAATTATACCACCTATTTCGATTTTCTAATCAAAGGTCGTGGACGTGGAAATTGTGGCCAAAAAATAAAAGAAATATTCGGAAATAAATAGCATATCAAATAAAATGACTTCATCACAAAAATTCTAATCACACTTTATAAAACCAAGCGTTCTAAATAATGTCCGCATTAAACATTAATTATTTCTAGCCAGGCGATTATATAAATTAAATTCTTTATATCCCTGTACGGGCACACTGGTAACCAGAGGGACAAATTGTTGTTTTAAAAATAGAATTGTGTAAAATGCACAAACTGTTAAATATCTGACATTTTCTTGTTTTTATGGAGATTCATATGTCTATAAAATAAATAACATACTACTTATTGTCTGTAGTGCATGTGTTATGTATAAATAACAAGAACTGACAATAACGACAGTTTCAAGGCAAACTAGAATACTATCTTCAATAGGTCATAGGTTCGGATCCCGCAGACGTGCAATAAGCCTTTCACATGCAACTTTAAAGTTTAATTTATTGATTTCGTGTCTAAGTTAGTACATATGTATGTTTTAGAATATACTGAAAAGTTAAAGTTCAACTAAGTAATTTCAAGATACTAGATACCTAACAATATCCACTTTTCTATATTGATTCAAACTAAAATAAGAACATTCCAAAATTTTATATCAAGTTCACTTGAACTAACATTCGTATTCTATATGATACAAGTTGTAAGTTAATTCTAATTAGGAACAATTTTAGAGTTTATAGAATACTAATGTAGACTAACTAAAATTGGAACGTTCCTATTTTAGTTAGTGCACACTAAAAATGAAATAGAATCGGGCGTATTACCGCTTAAAGAGAGGGTTCCTCCTTTCTCCTCCTTTCTCCTCCTTTTCATTTTGGAAATAAAATGTTTCACCATCTTCTCGTTTTTGTGCAAAAAAAATTAAACGACTCCTATTTCGTCGGATTTCTTGGGCGGAGCATTTTAGTACCACGATGAAATAAAAAAAAACAAATATTTTGAGAGAGACGCCTTTCGTCAGCTAACGGTATAATAATTTATTTTACCTTAGACCTGATTTTTATTTAATTTTGATATTCTACTACCCATGGACTGATGGACCGATATAGTGAATTCTTACATCAGAATGGTTTTTGTCTTTCTTTATAATGTATTCTTTTGGATAACCTAAAGTAGATTTAAATTACCATTTTCTTTTCTTATTCTCAGAAAGTTGTCCTTGTTTTATTTATTTTAGGTTGTATAATAAGGCGCATAGTCTCCTTTTACCGTGGGCGGTTGCTTACACCTTTCGCCGCCTCTGTTTATGTATGTAGGTGCATACACATAGTCTGGGTGGTGAGAGGCTTCTGGCTATAAACAAACTCTATTATAACTACATTAATAGGTTTGTCTAGTAAAACAAGTCTACTTGCAGGAAGCATTCTCCCAACTAAAGTGGCCTTGGCGTATACCAGACCAAGAAATTATGGTATAGATATTCAATAACAGTAATAATAATATTATAATGCATTCAACACTCAATTATAAGTAATATAATATACATACCAATTGTATTTATATTATCTACATATTATTGAAATATGATTTCGAATACCAAATAGTTCAGTACTGGTAGGTATCATTATTTGCCAGTCCCAGCTCTTTCAAATCCCAATTTATGTTATCTAAGAATTTTTTGCATAACGCTCATTTGGTGGATGATTTATACCCCAACCAACTTATGTCAGAATTTTAAGTTTATTTTCCCTTGTCGATGTCGCTAAATTAATATTAGATACTTAGTTATTACTTCTGATGACCAAATAGCCCTTGTCTTGCCCTTCGAAAGTCTTTCAATCTTTGGCAGTGGATTACCTAAATAAAGGAGCGTTTGTTTTTGTTGGTTGATAAATTCAGCAGGGCTACTCTTGACAAAACTAAACACGATCTTAATCTAGTCTTGATCTTGATCATACGACTCACGTGTCAAACGTAAGTGTCAAAGGTAAAAGGCAGGTTTTCGTAAAAATTAAGACATTTTATATCTTAAATTCAGCGATGAGGTTTGCTACCCATCCTGAATGTCTTGATTTTATATTGGCACGGAGAAGACAGCTTGTATGTTCCTTACATGCAGCTGGTCTACGAGCTACTCCACTTGTGGGACATGCCGTGATGGTATAGTAGTAGTAGTATTAATGATTTTTAACGCAGTATTTCCCTCCACTAGTAGATACTCGATTTGGTAAAAAAATCAATCAAATCTCGACGTTAAAACAATGTTAAAAAAGCCTTATTTTTTTCATGATTGTTTGTAAAAATAATTTTCCTTGTTTTAAATTATAGACTAATATAAACTGAGTTAAGAAAAGTTCCCTAATTAATATGGATATAAATAAATAAATCTATTAAATGTGAACACAAATTATTTCCCAGAATCAATTCTGTTATAACTTGTTAACAGTCTGTCTAGGCGTATTCAGTGGCGTAGCTAGGGTCATCTGCGCCCGGGGACATGGCACAAAGTTTGCGCCCCTTCTCGGAGCCCTCAAGAAAATTTTGAAAATTTACGATTCAATGGTTAATTTCCGAAGCATCAATCTGGTATTTTAATGAAATAGAATACAGTGATGTGGGTAGAGAAAATTCTCAAAAGAAATTTCTCGTTCCCGAGAAATTTCTCAGAGAATTTCTCCTCTGATAGAAGAGAAATTTCTCTCCATAATTTTCAAATTGCATTATTATGGAATTCTACTACGTGTGCACCGACACAATTAATAAATTTTCAAGTTATTGCGTGTCAAATCAACACACTGATTCAGACTTGATGTCTCAGATTTTCATGATTTTTAATGCAGCAATATATCATAGACTTATGAAAAAATACCAAATTTCAGTTATGTAGCACAATTATTTTTTAAGTTATTAATTTTTAAAAATCTCAATTTTTATGAAAAAATCTCATGTCTTGGCACCTTTGGATGCCTATAGACTGGCAACCAGTGATGATGTAAACCTGGGAAAGGTCTCGTTTTAAAGCTGTTGAATGTTTGGTGCTTTAATTTGATGTGTCACAGGATAGGGGTAGCGGTTTAAAAAAAATATTTAAAATTAAATTTTCAAAAAGTGGCAATTTTAAAAAATCCAAATATTTTTCAAAAATAGTTTATAATGTCTTTATACATATACCAAAATTCTATTATGGGATCTCAATGATATCAGGAGATACAGGGCTTCAGAAATGCATGCATCGTGAAATTGCATGTATTTCAGGATGCATGCATTTCGGACGTCCTGTATCTCCTGATCCCATTGAGATCCCATGATAAAATTTTGCTATATGTATTAAGACATCATAAACATTTTTTTAGAATTTTAATGGAATTTTAAAATGCCCACTTATTGAAATTTTTTTTAAATTTTAACCCCTATCTTGTGGCATATCATAGCTTTATTCATATCATAGCTAACCCATTCAACAGCTTTAAAATAAGACCACTCCCAGGTTTATATCATCATTATATTTTGCCAGAGTATACGCATCCAAAGGTGTCAAAACACGCAATATCACGATTCATGCATTTTTTAAACCCTGTATCTCCTGATCCCGTTGAGATCCCATAATAGAATTTTGATATTATATCTATATATAAAAACATTACAAACTATTTTTGAAAGTTTTTTTGGAATTTATAAAATTGCCACTTTTTGTTTTTTTTTTTAAACATTTACCCCTATCCTGTGGCACATGACATTAAAGCCCCATTCAACAGCTTTAGAACGAGATCTCTCCCAGGTTTTTATCATCACTGGTTGTCAATCTATAGGTATCCAAAGGTGCCAAGACATGAAATTTTTTCATAAAAATTGAAATTTTAAAAATAAACAACTTCAAAAATAATTGTGATACATAGCCGAAATTTGGTATTTTTCATAAGTCTATGATATATTGCTGCATAAAAAAAATCATGAAAATCTGAGACATCAAATCTAAAAATCACCCAAAATTGTGTTGAATTGACATGGAATGACCATTCCCAAAAATATTATAACCTTTCTCCCAATACCTGACAACCTGATCGGTCCAAAACTTCATGGTGCTGATTTGGGCCCAAATCAGAGGTTTTAATACTTTTTCCATGTAGGTACCTACCATTTTTTTAAATGGGCATGTGGGGTGTCAAACTTCAAGTTTTTCATTGGGAAGAGGTTTTACTACTTTTTTTTACGTAAAAGTTGCTGTATTTTTTCAATAACTCATGTATGTGTCGGTTATCTGTTTATTTCAACCCGAGCGATGCCGGGTTACAAAAACTAGTAACTAATAAGTGAACAATGAACTTTACTTAAAATCAAAACATCAATTTTCTTTTGTTCCTTTTAAAAACTAGTCTTTTAAGTATATTATTGTAACCCATTACCATATCCGTATTGTAAAAATGAACAATAAAAATTGTATTACCAATTTATTGTATTTGTCTCAAAATACACCATAATTCTCCAAAATTCTCCACTTCGAGAAATTTACCGAGTTTTCCATTGGTGTTTTTTTGCAAGTAAAATAAAATATAATTACCGAAAAATTTGCTAGATTTCAAATATTATTTAATTATTATTTTTATTATTTGGATGATTTGTAAAGCGCCGTTTTGTGAAAAAAATCCACCTCAAGGGCGCTCTTTGCTAACTAAGGTTGTGTCTGGATTATTCCGTGAGATATCTTGAATAGATAAGTCTTCAGTTGGTTCTTGAAACGAGATATGTCCTGCGTTTCTCTGATCATTTGTGGAAGCCTGTTTCAGACTACAGGTGCAGATATTGCAAAAGCACGTTCCACGTACACTGGTTTCGATGCAGTACTGGTCACCTCCAATTTAGTTGTAGTATCTTGACAAGACCTCAGTGTTGTCTGTCTATGACTTAACGCCTGTCTACCGCAGAGTTCCATGATATATTCTGGGGCCATAGCATGAAATGCCTTAAATACTGTCAAACACACTTTAAATTCGACTCTCTCCGGACATCTGAGCCAGTGAAGAGATTGAAGGGTGGCAGATATGTGTGAAGAGCGATTCAGTTGATAAATGAAACGTGCAGCCGCATTAAAAACGGACTGAATCCTCTGGAGTTGATATTGTGGCAAATTTGCGAGGATGCCATTGCAGTAATCCAATCGTGATACGACGAATGAGTTAATTATTATTGTTTTAGCTCCGTCGGTTGATATATTTTTCCTTATGTTCTTGAGCTGCCTTAAAGTATAGAAACCACTACTAACAGTAGACGATATGTGTTTCTCCATCGTAAGGGCGTTATCAAGATGCGCTCCGAGGAACTTAACGTAGTTAGATGGGACTATGTCCACGTTTTGTACACGAATAGGGTCAGCGTTTATGAGATGTTGTCTTCGTGGAGACGCTATCCAGAGAAATTCAGTTTTGGTGGGGTTGATTTTAAGCATATTGTTAGACATCCAGGATGAAATGTCCTTGACCGTGAAAATTAAAACTACAACTTACTTGCTACATTTATATCTAATGACAAATTTATCTCTTTTCAACTAATGTGAAGTATGTAGGTATTATACTATTTTCTTTGCACTCACGTAAAATCCTATATTCGACTCGAAATTATCCAACCTGTTTAATATTTAAAACCAGATGCCACTTTCAGTTATGAAGAATAATATTTGAACCCGAACTGATCTTTGTTATAAAAAAAACGCCATCAGCAATCCTGTATTGTGGATGTGTAATTTTGTTAATGAGTAGAATGGCGCCCCTTAATGGTCAATGGGGGCGCCATAATTGTGTTTGCCAACTGGTTTGTAATGAAGATATTTGTGGGGCTCCAAAAATCAATCTTGCAAACGTATTTGGGATACATTTGTTTACACCAAAATAAAATTAAAAAAATAGTTTTAATACTCATTTTGGCGCCCCCTAATGCGGCGCCCGGGGACACATGTCCCCCCCTGCCCCCCCCTAGCTACGCCACTGGGCGTATTACAACATCTTAGTATTATTATTTATCATTTATATTTTATATCAGCTGGATTGCATATTACTAAACACAATCTACATACTCAATATTGAGGTAGATAGGTACTATCTAAATAATAGTGATTTGCAACTTCGTTTTTACTATGTGCCGCTATCAACTTTTAGCGGTGTCAGCGGTGCTAAGTTTGTGATGGGAGTAGAATTAAGAAATTTAGAAAAAACTTCTCATAAGTATTTCTATTAAAATTTAAAAATGAGTTAAAGTAAAATAGTATTTTGAAAATCCTATTTCCTTTTCCCGTCATTCAGCTTTCCGTTTCCAATTACTATTCTCTATCATTTTCATACTGTTGTCCTTTGCATATCTTTTCTCTTTTCATAGTCACATGACAGCTGCACAGAATGGAACTCATTGAGATGGTAGGCCCCAATGTCAGATATCTGTCAAATATAGTTTTCTATGGAGGAAAATTGTTGCTATAACAATATTATTTGGATTTTTTGGCGTAATATTTTTTTCCTTCTTTATTTGCAAAAATAAAATAAAACCGCCAAAAATAAAATCTAATTCAAATATAAAATAAAATAAAATTAGCAAAAATAAAATCTAACTCGAATATACCTAAACTTTAGGAAATTTGTATTGTTTAGGAAGTTTGTATTCGAATTAGATTTTATTTTTGCTGGTTTTATTTTATTTTTGCCGGCAAATAAAACCAGCAAAAATAAAATCTAATTCGAATGTAAACTTTGCTGGTGTTGAAAAACTTGGTGCCCAAAAATAATTAAACGTAGTGACCAAAAAATAATTGTACATATGGCAACAATTCCGTGAATATTACTTTTTCTATGAAATCTCACATTTGACAACAGTGGGGCCTACCATCTCATATAGTGCCCACAGAATTCCATAAAATATAAAAATCTATGGGCAGCTGTTATCATAGAAAACAATGAAATCTACCATAGACAAATATTAAGATAACTGTTGTTGGGAATCCCGAGCACCTATAGTTATTTAAATATCTATATTTTAACAGCGTCATAATTACATTAAATTTTAAACAATTTGTTTTTGTGGTATAAGATGTATCTGTTATTCATCCTCTGTAAACAATTTTTTTATTTACAAAGGAGGAAAATGGGTTTCATAATTTGCTGAATGTATAAGTTTTTGGATTAAATATATTTACAAAATTGACAATTTTGGATAATTTTTCGCTGTCATCTGACAATCATTTGACTGTTCCAAGGGTCAAGAATGTTGGGGAAACATGTATTTTTTATTGTTCTCCTGAGGCTGAAGAAAAATGTATATAAAATACTAGGCATACATAGACGCCTACAAAAAATATTTTTTTATAGTTATATAAATGTATAAGTATTATTAGAAAATTTACCCGTCTAAATATAGTTGGAGGTCAAATACAAGTAAATCAGTTTTTATTTAAATATTATGCATATAGATAAACCTTAGAAAGATACTCAATCATATTATTACCAAACTAAAAATATTTACTGCACAAAATGGGCGTATCCAGAGAGGGGCAAGTAAAGGCAGTGCCCCCCTCCCTAGGGGGTCTAGAAAATAGTATGAAAGAGGGCAAAATTAATATTAAAGGATAGGAAAAATTGACATAGACGTGAGAAGCGATTCTCTCCCCTCTTAAAAGTCAGAATAAATAATATAAGGTTGTTCTAAAATTCTTTAATAGAAAATACTACTACTATACTATACCATCACGGCATATCCCACAAGTGGGGTAGCCAGCAGATCAGCTGTATGTAAGAAACATACAAACTGTCCTCTTTGTGCCAGTATAAAATCAAGACATTCAGGATGGGTGGCAAACCTCAACGCTGAATTTAAGATGTAAAATGTCTTATTTTTTTCGAACACCTGCCTTTTACAGGACACTCGAAAACTTACGCAGAAGAGTGGGAGACCAATTCTTTACCGGGTGCTCCACGGGATAGAAAATACATTCTCATTTTCTATACCAAATTACAAACTTGGCGCGGGGAGGTAGAAATTTTGCTTGTATTATAATAATAATAAACTTTATTGTACAAAATTGTATTTGGATACAAATAATAAGGATACATGGTATAAACCAGTGATCGGCAAACTTATTCGCCAAAGAGCCAAAAATATGTACCTACATAACACCGATCAAAAAAAAATGAGAGCCAAATCTGTTTATTAATTTAGTAAACTTTTATTATTATTTTAGAACTTATTTTCTAATTTCACGTTTTCTAATTGTTTGTTCTCTACGAATTTGACTCTTTCTAGGCTAGGCTTTCAGAGCCCCACTTCGGGACAAAAGAGCCGCTAGCGGGTCCGGAGCCGCACTTTGCCGACCACTGGTATAAACAAATAATTTTGCACCATGGGCGAGTTTATCACAGGGACGCGATATCTTCCAACTAACCCTTGTATACCAAATTAATAAATCGTAAAAACTGGGGCTTAAAAAAATGGTCTACACATTTAGTAGTTTTATTAACAACACAATTTTGCTTACCTGCTGCACCTCTTTAAAAAATTCTAGGTACGCCCGTAAGTAGCTATACAATATTATTATCATTCAGGAAGGAACATAAGGAAGAATAATTAGTATCTATGATTCTGTATTATTTATTTATTCTACTCTAGAAAGTTGTCGTAGAATGAACCAATCGTTGTACGATCTTGAATTAATAATAATTCGTAAGTAATGGGTATTTAGTGTTTTTTTTATAATGATCAAATTTGTTTGATGAGGGTGGATTGTCGGTAATAAAAAAAATAAATTGTTTGATAATCTGAGAATTAAAGACCAAACTCTATTGGTGGAAAAAATATCGCCTGAGCCCGTAGACAATTTGTACTTGGCGATCGCCTACAAACGAATTTTCATCAATAACTGCAACAATAACGCATAATTATACGGTACGTGTAGGTAGATTGTCGAAAAGTTCGCCAGTAGACGATCGCTAAGTACAAATTGTCTACGGGCTCTGTACTTTTTTCTTTTCTTCAATATAATGTCGTCGCATGGTACCATTAATTTGGGTTAATATTGGAAGAAATCCCGCCTCTGCGATAAACACGCCCTCTGTTAATTGATTGTATTTTTTTTAAAGATATATCTGGGTTTTTGTTATAAACCCAAATACAGCCTTATACACCTTTGTGTCGTGAAAGGGGAGATTGCCGGCACCTGGGATCGAACCACGGACTTCATGTGCACGAGGCCGAGACTCTACCTCCAGGCTACCGACGAACTCACGTTTAGGTAATTTGAATTACCTAAATGTGTTTTTATGTAAATTTACTTGTTATCAATAAATAACTTTATAAAACCGTACATAAGAACAGTTTCAAATTTCCTGAAAATTTTTAAATGCGATTTTTATGAGTTTTCAGGAATGAAAATGTTTTTCGTTGCTTTTTTCAGTTATTTGATAGCTTTCTAAATTATTTGGGCTATCTCGATGTTCAAGTAACAAACGTTGAACTGTATTTTATTAATTAAATCCTTTTTCAAATAGTATTTTTTTTATCTCACTTACAGTTTCATTTTTGCATTCTTATAGATCATAAACAACGGAAGTAACTAGTAGTATTAATCATAGATTAAGCAATAGATCAATCATCGAAAAAAAATATTATAATAACGAATACAATATAATACCTAATCACTAATTTGATCTTGAATGATTTAGCAAAAAATCCTTCGCTCTTGAACTTCTCACTTCTCATACAGAGTTCAATGATTGCAATATAGGTACCCACACAAACCATAGAAATAGAGATAGATATAGATTTACATAGAAATAGGAAGTTCTTTGACTTGAGATTTCTTCCATTTCCTGCTTTGAGATAATATATCACGATGTTTTTTAGTGTAGTCTGATTCTGAGAGCGATTTTTAAATTCAAGGATAAGATTTTGACAGAAGAGAATGGAGGTATAAGTATAAAAGTTGTTCCGTGTCGTAGAAAAAATAGTTCTAAAATATGTAATAGAAAATAGGGAACCATAAATAAAAAAAGACCCAGAATAATTGAATTCGGGATCTCTTGATTGAAACTCTGAGACCACCTCTCCATTAAATCGTAAATTAATTTTAGAACATTATTACTGGATCGTTTATATTGCGCCATTTTCATGATTCGAATCATCTCGAAATTATGAAATTGTGATTAATTATATAAAATATATATATGACGAGTCCAAGTGCCTCCATAATAGGGGCCTAGGGACAATAAGAAACAATAAACACTATTACCTATTTCACATTATAATTTATTCTTTACTATTTTTACAATACAAATTTGGTATTGTAACATTGATCAAAAATGGTGGTGATTATTTTACTCGTGTAGATTTATTATGCAATGCAAATAGATAAATATTGAATATATTGCAGCATATTGATGTAAATAATATTTATTATAATGTATTCACACATTATTGGTGATGCAATAGGTTATCAGAAAACAATAAACAATATTGTGAAAATTGTTTATTATGTAATTGTTGAAGATGATTAAACAAATTAATAACGTACCAACTCTACATACATCTCTAGTATCAGATTCTGTCGTGATAATATATGAGTTGATTAGTTGTCCAATAATACCTACTTTATTAGCCAGAATAAGCATCTAATCGCAAGATTTTTGATAAACTGAACTATTATACCCTCTTTCAAAATTCATGATACACTGTCACTATGACAACGTGTTCTATATCATTTTTCATCATTTATGCAATAAAAGATAGGTTTTGAGGTGCTATCCTTAATAATTATTATACACGCGATAAACTGAGGCAATTTTTTGAGTTATAATTCTTCATGAAGTTAGCCTCGTCTCCGAACTGCAAATAATGTCAATATTACAATATCTAACTTCATTTCAGAATTACATTTCAAAATATTTTGAATGGGATTTTTAGTATGTAATCAAGTTTTCTTTATATTAGTATTTACTTTATGATGATAACCATATCATGTTTATTTTTAGAAACGTTCCTTTTACTGCATATTTTACTAGACGCAACTGGTGGGTGCGATGGAAATGCATTAAAAATATTTTCTATTTAGGAAATATTGGTTTCCTTTCTTAATAATTCTCATCCATAATGGTGCATAAGAATGCACTGCACAATTAAAATGATAAGTCATATTATCTAGGGACTATTTATTGTAATAAGATAAAATACATAAATTTGTTAAATTTTTGAAAATACAGTGGACCCCCGGTAATCCGGCACCCCCTGTAACCCGGCATGACTATTACAATTAAATATTTTTTGACAATCTTCCCTAGTGTTAAATAAACTTTAGAGTATAACATATAAAATCTTATCATTAAATCTGTAATTTGTCGGATTACAAGGTACTCGTTTGTAAAAAAAATTCCAGACTATAGGGGGTCTTAGGCAGTATTCTATTATAATCTGACAAATTCGATAGTTCGACACTGCCCTGCAAAATGTATTACCGCGGGTCCACTGTAGTGCACTCGATATATGCCTCCAAGGAGGCTTCCTGGAAGGCCCGGAAACACAGCTGCATTAATTAGTACTTCTGAACACTGCAACAAATAAAAAAGGGAGGAGGGGTGCTGTTGATATATATAAACACCAATGAGATTCTAAGTAATATATGTATTATATATTTTATTATTGTGTCACTGATGATACATACACAGACAGGGAAGATATTGAGACAATTATTATAATAATAATAATTATAATATAGGTACATGTAATTTATAATTACACGTATCTACATATAGAGATAGTTGTATAATATTAAATAGTAATATTTCAATACAATATACATTGTATAATAATCATGTATAGATAATAAAGACATATTAATATATGTTTATTATTATATCTTTCCATTTTACACTGATGTACTGATTCCACTGTCTCAGTACAGATTATATCTAGCGACACTTACTAGTGTAATGTCTTCACCACTCTTTGACAACTGAATATGGTTACTTTTTTAACATTTTATTTTTACAGTTTTTATTGTTGTGAAGAAAAATAATTAATTTTATTTAATTTGGTATGTACCACAATACACTAAAATAACATTTACTTTGTCAGTAGTAGGTACCTACATACATATGCCTTCAGATATCACTACGTAAACTGTAAGATAATCAAACATAATGTTCAATAACACAGCTTCAAGTTGTTATAGAGTGTAACAGTTTCCCTGTTTTCTAAACATGTTGTATAGTAGGTATGTAAATGATTATTGTTATCATAAACAAAAAAGTCTGCACGTTAAAAAAAAATGTATATATAAATATAATTATCGGTCAATATACATACATACAATTTATTATCAGGGCCACTGCGTCAAATATAAAGTGAATTATATATATATCTATATGTGTCAATAAATATGTTTGGAGAAATATATATGTGTATATATTTGATGATGGCCTAGTCGCTAAAACACAGTGAGTCTAAATAAATATAATCAACCTTACTTTGAGTATTTTTTAAAAATAAAATTTAAAAATCATATAACCTCCGTAATATTCTTAATTAGTTAAAATAATGAGCTTGCTTTAATTTTTTTTTCACTCTCCACTAAATATATAAAGTTAAAATCAAACCATTTTGAAACCCTATGAGAATGTATAAAATAAAACCTTAATTCATTTTATTTATAATGTATATAGAGAGAGCAAATTCGATATTAATTTTATTATGGGTGAAGGTATAAAATTAATAATTGCGAGATATAAAAAATTAATAATTAGGATAATAATTGATGAATGTGATTATTAGTGGATGAGTTTATGATGTAGGCAAATGAGTGATAGATGAAATTAGAAAGTCATTATGAAATATTAAACATGGTATAAAATATAGTAATGCACCATGAATGAATTTTCAAAATAACAAATGTTAATGAAGCGATGAGTGATGAAATATGAGTTATGAATGATTTAAATGAACATGGATGAGATGCAATTGATGAAGATTAATGAATGAAAATGGATAACCTGTGAAAAATGAATGATGATTGATGATCATGGATGAATGATGACTGATGATCATGGATGAACAATGATTGATGATCATGAATGACTTATGATTGGCGGTGTCCACACAGCTGGATGCGAATGTCAATCGTCAATCATCAAGCAAAAATCTCAAATCTTTCGGCGACAATTCGGAGCATTCTCCGAAGAAATATTCGAATGAATGCCTTCGTTACATCTCATTGACGGATAATGAAGGCATTCATTAGAATATTTCTTCAGAGAATGCTCCGAGTTGTCGCCGAAAGATATAAGATTTTTGCTTGATGATTAACGTTCGCATCTAGCTGTGTGGACGTCGCCATTGATGAACGAACATGAATGAATGATGATGGATGAACATGGATGAATGATGATGGATTAACATGGATGAATGATGTTGGATGAACATGGATGAATTATGATTGATGAACATGGATGAATAATGATTATGAGCATGGATGAGTTATATTTAATGATAAATGAACGATATGAATGAATTGACAATATGATAATATTATGTTAAAACAACCAAATGACTTCACAATTGGGTAAATATAAGACACGTTAATCGAGGATAAAATCAAATATAGTAAATATATAGAATATTACAAAGTGTGTTCTTTTCTTTAGACATTTCAGTACAAAAAAGTAAAAAAAAAACTATATAATACAATATGCTGCTAGACTAATTACATTCTCTTCTCCGGTAATTAAAAAAAATTACATCTCTCTCTCAATTAAAATTACTTAATACCATAAATACACAACGTTAGTATATGTAACATACATACATATGTGGTACAATAATATATTTTATATATTCAGACATAGGTATATATAAATATGCTCTACTCGCAGTAGAAGACCATGTGAAAATAAATTAAAAAAACATATTTTTGTTCTACATAAATAAATCATTATAGATTATAATAAAACACTATGATTCGACTTAAGCTTTATTTCAAACATATCGTATTATAATTATTATAGAATGATCTAAATTAATATATGGTATAGATATCATATTATCGTCAGGGGTCAATAAATATATAATTATAAATTATGCCTGACTCTATTTCACAACTAGAATGACTAAAAATGACTTCTAGACGAGTCATATGATTCACAAATTATATGAATGATGAATGACGAATGAATGATGATGAAAATGATGATATTACGGTCTGTGCAGATGATTTATCAAGACATTTATAGGTATTTTTGTCATTTTTTTTCATTACATTATTTAAAAAAAGTGAAAAAGTTAAAACAAATTGTCAAGTTATAAATAGGTAAGGTAACAATAAAAAAAAATAGTTTCATTTTGTGGAATATTTAGGGTGTTGTAAAATATTTCTCATGTAAGTCGTTATTCAAAATGAAGCAAAACAAATTGTCATTTGTATATTTAAAAATTTTCACAGTGGCAACACCGTAGAATATCCATAGACAGACGCTAAGCAAATAATGTCATAGTGTTAATCTATGGAATAGAACATTGTGTCGCATTTTGAATGATTCTATTCTATGTTGTTGGGTGTACAAATGTACGTGCGTCCCATCGTCTGCATTCTACCTGAACCACATTCCAACACAAATCAGCAAAATTAATTATAATTAAAAAAATGATAATATTAATAATTAAATTACAATCAATGATTCACTTAACAAACGATGATATTATTATGCAGTTAGTAGTAATACAAATACATCATAATAATATAACATTCACTTAAATTAAATAACCTAGCAAATACATAAAACATAATAAGTAATCATATCCTATTAATCTACTCGATCTGTGTTCAGCTGCACCCAATAAAAAAATAAATTCAAATTTATTATAATTCAAACATGAAATAACAAATTTTTGAATTATCGGATATTTGAAAAAAGAATGCAGAATTATCATAATCGAAGGTTTCCATTTTCAAAAACAATGCAAGTATGATTCAAATTTGTGCAATGAGGTCTCTTTATTTAAAATTTTAACACAAACAGATCGAGTTCAGAATCAATATAACTTACTTAAAACAAATCAACGCTTTGGTATTTAATTATTAACGTACACCTTCTCTACTCGTTATCATCAGAATAGTTTGATTACTGCAGCTACGTGTGTTTGCCATATACGTTAGGAGAAAATAAAAACATTTACGAGTCAAGCCGATAACAATAATAATAAATGCAACCAGTAACAAATGATCAACAACAAAACAAAACTTTTCTTACCCCATCTAGAACACGATAAATTTCTCAGAATATTAACCATCTCTCACTACGTACGTACAAACGTTAAACATTACATCTCACTACCAAACCAACCGACATCGAGGAAAGTAACACATTTTTATCCACTTCACTTTGATTCGCAGAGCAGATAACATAGTTTGCATCAAAGAATAGAAAATTGAAAAACAATCTTGTTATTTTATATTGCAACAGGAAAGAGTATCACAAATGGGTATAAAAGAAAAACCCTGATAGATCCACGGCAAATTTTAAACTTACCATCATAAGACAGAGTTGGATCGTGAAGATAAAAAAAAAGTGTTACTTCCCAAGAATGTCGCCAACAATAACATTTGCCTCCTATACAACCTTCATTGGCATCATAGTTCTCCCACAGTGTGTCATGTGTTGACCGTCTCGGCTGTGAAATAAAAAAAAATCCTAAAAACACTATCTACGTATGAGAGCCTCCCCTCCATCCCTACGTTGCAGTCTGACTGACAACGACGGCTCTCGAAAGCGGCAGAGCGTAAACGGCGTTTACTTTGGCAACTAGAGCAGTTGTGTTTATTGAAACGGCCATGACAATCTACATCATTTGACAAAGAACAAAAGCGACGACTTTCAAAACTAAAACTTACAATTGTAACAAACAATAATAGTAGTAGAGACAAATTGTAATAATAAAAATAATTACAAATAATATCATTCACGATGGGAAAAAGTGCGGCCATTTCGTCCTTGTGTGCTGGAATCTGCTTGGCAGAGAAGTGTGCGAGGTGGCAGAGAGCAGTGGAATGGTCCAGAAGTGTGGTACTTGCGTCGAGGCCGCACTTTGGTTTTCTCTTGAATTCCTTATGGTGGAAAAGGGGGAAGTGGCATGGGGACTGCGTGCGCCACGCGCTGTCGCCAATGTTGTTGTTGGCGACGAGAATCTGTTGGCACTGCGTGGTGCAGCTGTAATCAAACATTGCCACGCAGATGTGGTACGAGCGGGGTGACTTAGTCATGTGCGGCTGCTGTGTGTGGTGCAGTGGTGTTGGTAGGTAGTAGTAATAGTAGTAGTATTGAAGATGATGTTGATGACAATATAGATGATGATGATGATGATGTTGTGATGATGCCGCTGCTACACGGCGTGGTTCGAGGACAGTGCCCCCTAGTTATTTCTTCTTCTGTGCCTTTTCCGCGGCCTTTGTTACTTTACCCGTCGACACTTCTTTAAAGTTCACGCTCTGCAATACAAAACATTAATATATAAGTTTATGATGATGATGATTTTGGATGATTATATTTTATTTATGACGCCGTTTAACAGTCCCTAGACCGTCTCAAGGGCGCCAGTGAAGAGTTCAGTTTTTAATTTGCCTCTGAAGCTAGTGACCGTCTGACCATATATATTATTTTGGTGTCTATATTTTCTTTCATGTCAATTACAATGTTTGTTAACACATTATAGTAAGTATTTCAAGTTCAACCAAAAGGAATTAACAAAGAGAGGAAACATTTTATTTGATCACAATATCTGAGGATCTTTGATATTGTTACCATATAATTTAGTATGAAATTAAGTATTTTTTAAACTAGATAGTCTTTAATTATAGTTTAAAATTCTGAGATATTTGGTCATGATTTAAAATTAAGACTGCTTCAAGAGTGGGCATTCTGATTCTAAATAATTCCACAATGTGTAACAATATTGTGTATTGTGTATTGCATATTACCTTGATGACACCCACAGCCACAGTTTGCCTCATGTCTCTGACAGCGAATCTACCCAAGGGAGGGAACTCCTGGAATGACTCCACACACAATGGCTTAGTGGGCATCAGGCATACAATAGCCGCATCTCCAGACTTGATGGCCTTGGGATTCTCCTCTGTGGTCTTACCTGAAGTATATGATACACAAGTAATATTATATTTATGAACATTTCATGTTTTGAATGTCTGAAACAAACTTTATCCTAGAAACTAACCAACACAGTTTATTTCTCATACAAAATAATTTCAGAGCCCTAGCATTTTCATATTACCTATACTTACTTGAGTTTTAACAATATTATTCAGATTTGTGAAGCAGAGTTAATTTATTTTTCAAATGTACCTGTACGACGGTCGCACTTCTCCTTGATCTCAGCAAACTTGCAAGCAATGTGAGCTGTGTGACAATCCAACACTGGAGTGTATCCATTGGAAATCTGACCAGGGTGATTCAATACAATAACCTGAAAAACAGACACAACAATGGATTATGTAATGTCAATCATTCATTCCCACTAAACTATTATTCCACCCTATAATTTGCAATAATAATGTTTATTCAATATAAAATATATGGTGAAGTTTTCATTGTTAATTACAACATACCTGAGCCAAGAAGTCGGCAGCGCCTCTTGGTGGATTGTTCTTGGAGTCTCCAGCAACAAATCCTCTCCTCAATTCCTTCACTGACACGTTCTGAAATATATGAATATTTATAAAATATATTTACTTAATTATATATTTGGGTTAGTTAGAAGAAATTGCATTTTGTAATAACTCACCATCTGTATAGTGATAACATGTCGCTACTGGATAGTTGAATTAGTTAGTTTGATGTCAGCATTCAATTGAATATATGGCTAACAGAAGTCTAGTCAGATAGTAAGGAGACCAGAGATTTAAAAAATTATGACATACAAATCAAATTAAATTCATACCTTAACGTTGAATCCCACATTATCTCCTGGGACGGCCTCCTGCAAGGCCTCGTGATGCATCTCCACAGACTTGACTTCAGTGGTGAGGGCAGCTGGGGCAAATACAACCACCATACCAGGCTTCAGCACGCCAGTCTCCACACGGCCCACTGGTACTGTTCCAATACCACCAATCTTGTAGACGTCCTGCAGAGGGAGACGCAGGGGCTTCTCTGTGGGACGGGATGGCGGCAGGATGGCGTCCAGAGCCTGGAAAACAAAACAGTGAAATGTAGAAGTTGGTAAACATGCTTTTCTTTTATAGCCTACAACAACTATATAGTTTATTGTTATTTGTGATCTGAAAGTTAACATAGTTTTGAAAAGTTTGTCAATGATGTAGGTTCACTAAAATCAAGATATTTTTTTTAAAACATAAGTTAATCAATTACACACTTATTACAAGAATTATATGAAATTGTCATATTGTAAATCCTTCCAAATAACCTTTAAATATAGAATAGACAAATCAAGTTCATCTTAATTAAACATATTTACCTCAATGAGGCATTTGCCCTCAACCTTGCCCTCCTTCCTCTCAACGAGCCATCCCTTGAACCAGGGCATCTTGTCTGAAGGCTCCAACATGTTGTCTCCGTGCCATCCTGAGATGGGTACAAACGCAACGGATGCTGGATTGTAACCTGCAGAAGAAAACATTAATTAAAATTTAAAGGACAATTAACAATATGTTTTTGTTTAAGAAATGTTATAAATTGTTTGAGGCTAATATGAGAGATGTTATGTCTGTGGTGCAAGGCGACAGTGACTATGACATTATGTGATGCAATGACAATAGTGCAAAAATGATGGATTGCTTTGTTATTTTGAGAATGGCCAAAAAAATGCAGTAGTTATCCAGACACGGATGTTATCGGTTGTGTGAATAGTGCATGTGAGGACTTTATTCAATAGAAAAGAGTCATCTATTAGTTGAATTTGAATAAAAAGGCATATTGTTTAAAATAGTTGTGTTTTATTTGATCCTTTTCCTGACTCAAATTTATTAATAAGTTGTAAAACAGGAAAATAAATGACAGACTTTTGATGTAGGTTCTTGAAATTTCATGTCTGCATATGCATTTGTAAAAACAAAGTGTGATGCATGAAAACACTTTTATGTATTGTATATGACTACTCACCAATCTTCTTGATGTAAGAGGAGACTTCCTTCTTGATTTCCTCGTACCTGGCCTCGTGGTATGGTGGCTCTGTAGAGTCCATCTTGTTGACGCCCACAATGAGCTGCTTTACTCCCAGGGTAAAGGCCAACAGGGCGTGCTCGCGTGTCTGTCCGTTCTTACTGATACCAGCCTCAAACTCACCAGTACCTGCAGCTACAATCAGTACGGCACAGTCAGCCTGAAAGAACAAATACATTTAATATTTTTAGTCAATATTGTCGGCCAATTATTTTATTAATATTACATTATTTTTTATTTTAGTCAATATTACAATACTTGGTAGAAGTTGATGTTAAATTTGTAAAAGTAAAACAGTTTTGTGCCTCTAAGGTAGTATCCACGGGACTCAATTGATCGTAAGCTCATTATCAGACTAGCATAAAGAAGATAAACTATTAACTATAATCTTACGATGAAAGATTATAGTTAATGAGAATTTCAAGTAGGCATTTATCTATCAAAACCATCATGGCATCTCTTGCCAGTGGACTAACTGCATTATGTAAAGAATGTACAGGTATTTCTTTCTGTACCTTAAAAATGAATTCAGGATGGATGGCATACCTCCCTTATACATGATATTTCACCACTACCTGTACTAGAAAATTTACAGAAAAGAGTAGGTGATCTATTCTCAATGCAGAAAGAAAAGTGAACATATTATCGCACAAGGGAGTTATCTAGTTACCATTTATCGCAAGTGATGAATGTGATAATATTAAAATGGAAATATAAATGTAAATATGTTTAATCCGACTCCTATCAAGGAATATTGAATAAGTATCTCACCAAGTAATAATGCTATGTTCTAGTTTTGCAAAGTGAATATAAAAATGAATAAAATAAAAGATTGCCTCTTCTAGTTAGAAGTATAAAAAAGGTTTATTATCTTCACTTTTCTACTATAATAATTAATTCCTGAAGGTCGATGCACACCTGGAACCATAGAAATGTAGCTCTTGCTACAATATGATAATTTAGCCATCTCACCTGTGATGTTCCCGTGATCATGTTCTTGATGAAATCTCTGTGTCCCGGGGCATCAATGATAGTCACATAGTACTTGGCTGTCTCAAACTTCCACAGGGCAATATCAATGGTGATACCACGCTCACGCTCTGCCTTCAGCTTGTCCAATACCTGGTACAAATGATAAGTTAGCAAAGATGTACATTTGATTGCTTAGTGTGAATGTGTCTGAGGTATATTTGGATTTATTTCAAGCATAGATTTGTTTTATTTTATGAAATAGAGATACACAAATATAGAATCATGATTGATTGCCATTGTTCTGTTGATTGATTGTTTGATTTGTATGTCTTACCCAAGCATATTTGAATGATCCCTTGCCCATCTCCTGCGCCTCCTTCTCAAACTTCTCGATGGTCCTCTTGTCGATACCACCGCACTTGTAGATGAGATGTCCTGTGGTGGTGGACTTCCCAGAGTCCACATGGCCAATCACCACGATGTTGATGTGAGTCTTCTCCTTAGGCATGATGGATAATACTGCTTACTGCTCTCTGCTATATCACTCAAATGTGCTAACTGAAAAAAACAACAACAATGATTATTAGAACCATTCAGTATTATGGGCATTATGATTTCTATAGGTAATGAAAATCTATATAGGTAATGAAAATCTATATAAATACTGTAAACTTAATGATAATTATAACTGTAATATCCTCAAACTTTGTAAGTTTAATTTTTACATAAATGTGTCGTTTTGTAAAAAATATCGGCTGTACACTTCAATGTGAATAAATAAAAGAGACTCTAATGCATTTTAACAGATATCCGTGTTCTTTGTAACAAAATGATCAAGAATTATAAATCTATAATTTCAAATCCAATATTCTGACTGATCAAAATTGTAGTCATAATCTTATTAGATTCCAATGTTTGTCTAACTAGTTTTTTCAAGCATATGTAGGTACGTAAAAAATAGGTGAAATAGTAAAGTGTTAATAGTAAAAAGTCAAAGAGCAAGTGATATTCACACAAGTACAAGTACATTTATAAAAAGCTTAAAATCAATCATCAAAGCTTCGGAAAGTGGATTGCATCATAATTAATTGTTTTAAATAAATGTCCACTATGCAGATAATTTAAGTACCTATAATATGTGTACTGGGATGGGGGGTATATTTAGACAGATAGGTAGTGATAGCCGCCCCCGAGGTCCCCATATTGATTATTGATTTGCGTATTTTCATTCACCTCAACACCCCCACAGTACAGTAAACATCTTAACCTATGCTGAAAAGATAAATAGGTACATTTCACCTGTACTTGCATTAGCAGGCTATATAGCCACATTATGCCACTGATCTTTACATTTATTATTTCGTACGTGATGGAAGCCAATGATGTGTAAGTGTAGGTGTTATAAACATAAAAGGTGTGGCAATTGGACTTTTCTATATATCACGTAAGGGGCTTGCAACATATAATCATAATTTTCGTAGGTGCATTATTATGAACAATAAGAGTGCATGTACGCAAAAATTTGCACTTTAACTAAGCTGTCTGTTTACTTACAAAAGGTGGTGGGTATGTTTGAGACGATAAATATATAGTAGATGTGTACGATATGGACGCATATGTATCAATTAAGGAGATATTTGCATAAATAAAAAAACACTAAAGTCACCTCTAATAATAATATATAATAGTTTGCCAAATCGTAGCTATGTGTAGCCATAAATAGAAGTAAAGACATTTGAAAAACATGACAGACCGTTACCTATGTTGTAGTAGGTATATAATATGATGTTTATATTAGAAATATTTATAATCCCTTTATGTTGAGTCGATCCCTCATTGCCCTACATAGGTAGGTACCTACCTAACCACCTACACACACACAATGTACGTGAAATTGCGACGCAATTTATCTACCTATCGCTTATGAAAGAATGATAACTAGTTTTGTGGAAATGAAAACAAACGAATTCACAGACAGTTTTGAATATCTTGAGTTTTTGGCACGGAGATGATATATAGCATGTTTATTAGGTACTCACACATGTGGTTAGTCTACTGGCCATTCCATTTGTGGGAAATGTTGCGATGGTACCTATATAGATATATTCATAGACAAGCTGGATCGATATTTAGGTAGGGTGTGAGATTCTTATCTCTGATTTACGAAATATCTCAAGATAAAAGAGTAGCTTTACTCAATATAAAGTGGGATACATAATTACCAAACAAGACAGAGAGAACATTTTAGAATGAAATATCCAAGAACGAATAGAGCAAGATTTGGTTGTGTGTACACTGCAGCACTGATATATCTTTCACTCCCAGAAGTAATTCAGTTCCAGAGATGTGACGTATTTTAAATAAAAGTATTTAAAATACAAAATACAAAATACGTATTTGTATTTGTATTTTGTATTTCAAATACCTTTTTGTAAAAAGTATTTTGTATTTTATTTGAAATACTTTTTTTGAGTATTTTGTATTTTACACAAAATACTTTTACAAAATACCTTTTGATTGTTTGAAACAAAATTCTGCCATTAATTGATATGCGCGTACGCAAGCTTTTTTGCCAATTTGTTGAATAACAAATACAACGTTTCCATTAGAGTACTCCATGTTTGAGATATACACACATAATAATGATGATTGAACAAATTATACATGACGCCGTTTAATGTTTCATGGGCATTTCAAGGGCGCTGTGATTTCTCCTGAATGGTAGCATTTTCAATTTTGTCTGAAGGCAATCTATTCCAGGCAGATGACGCTGCGACTCTGTTTCTTCTTTCTGCAAATTTAGAGGTATTTGCCCTTTTGAGTTCAACGAGTTTAAGAAGCCGATCACAGCCTTCGCCACACATTTTCGTCAGCGGAACAGCTCAGTGGGTGATGTGCTGCCTTGTGGATAGTGAGACACAGTTTAAACACCACTATCTCTAGGACTCACAGTTAGTGTAGACTTCTTAGTAGTGAAGTTATGTGGCAGCTCTTATTCTCTCTGTAAATGATCCGGAGGCAACATTAAAAACCATCTGAAGACGATAAAGAAGGGTCTGGAGCAGTCCTGTATATAATATGATGTTACAGTAGTCCATACGATTTCAGATTTGGATTATCCATTCTGATTTATTTTGCAGCCCAAGTCAGGAATTCTCTTACCTGCTTGATGATACTCAATCCATTTATGACAATTTTCGGCTTATCTCTTCTAACAACGGTACATTTTGTCATGACTTAATTAAAATTTTTTTCTATTTTGACAATTCTTCCTAAGGCTCATCCTCATTGTCTGCAAGCAATGATATATCGAATCATGTCAACCCTTTCTCCATTTATGTATACTATTGTCCAGTTTATCATTCATCAATGGTATTCATCAATTGTCTGCAAGCAATGCTAATCATGTCAACCCTTTCTCCATTTATGCATACTTTTGTCCAGTTTTTAATTTCTTTTACATTCATCAATCGTTTAAATATTAAATACTTTTGTCTTACACCTTGTTCGACTATTTGTAAAAAGTATTTTAAAAAAGTATTTTGAAAATACGTATTTTGTATTTTGTATTTAAATACCATTTTGAAAAAGTATTTAGTATTTTGTATTTGAAATACAAAAATTCAAAAGTATTTGTATTTTGTATTTAAATACTTTTTTGGAAGTATTTTGCACATCTCTGTTCAGTTCACAGCGAGCCTTAATGTCTTTAAGGAGGAATTGAAGAAGTATGTACCTATTTGATTAGTGAGCGATGAAATTTAATTAAAATAAGTCTTCAAGTGGTCAAATAGGGTATACCAAATTAGGACACTGTAGCTTGACCCCTTATACCAGGAGAAATTCTGATTGGGGCAATGCTTATGGTTTATTATTATGTACCTAGTAGTTGATTGTTTAAATTTTATGTACCTACCTATTATTGTTATTGTGTTGTTAAATAAAAAAAAAATTAAAAAATCCTCCAAAGCATAATATGATATGGCAATATGAGATAGATTTAGAGTAGGTACATAATTTGGATAGGAACTTTATTCATCAATAAAATCAGCTGATGAAAAGACATTGATTCAGCAAATTTCCCGTTATGATTCATTAGGTAGGTATTTGATAATGATAATGTAATTTTACCACGTGGTGGCGGACTGACTGACTATAGATTCAGGTCGCCGCACCACCGGCAACGCCACCACGTGCTGTTCGGTTCGCTTCCGCGTTTTCCCGACGCTGACACACGTCGACGCCTAAATCACATGATATTATAATATGGGTAATAGGTATATTAAAATTATGTATTAGTGTATGTAAGTGGTTGTCGATTATTTTTGTACACGTACCAGATATTTTTAAAGACATTTGCAGGTGACACATCTAAAATAGTATAACATTTATAGTACCTACCAACCTAGTTACAAGCTTTGCAGTAAAAATACATAGATGCATAATATAAGAAAGTATAACTAAGAAAATATTGATTCTAATTGTTTAATGCGACTATAATAATATCGTAGATATCTCGAAAAGGCACGCTACTGCGGAAAACTTTTTGACTTCGCATAAAAATAAACTTAATCGATTTATAATTATTGTAACGACTATCCAATTCCCATAGGCATAGACCAACATCTAGAAATTATTCAAAATCTAGACTCATGGCTAATTGATCGTAGAAAATTATATTGTTTCCATTCCACAAACAAAAAAAAAGAATTATTTCTATTAGATCCACATAATTTATTATTTGGCGTTATCTTCGATTGGAAACTTTGACGTAATATTAGAATTTCGAGTTGTTCGCTTATGGAACTGAAGAGTCGATAAACATAGAAAGATATCAGACTATTTTCAGAAAGTTTCTAAATATTCAATTTTTTTCTTTATTAATTTCGTTATAAACAAGTAACTACTTTTCAGTTATGTTATAAGAATCAATGATTTATTGTCTTTATTATCTACATATCTACCTATATATACCTAATATAGATCGAGTCTGCTCAGTTTGGAGGAACTGACGCCTACCGGGAAAAGAGATGCTCATGTTTTATTTTAATCAGTAAAGTGTTATTATGTATTGTTAAATTATTATAAAAATGTAAAAAAAACCTGTTTTTTTTTAATTAAATGACGGAGACGTGTAGACAATTCGACCATAAATTTTAGATCAACGATAAATTTTTTTTTACTAAATGACTCGTGACGTGAAAACAGGACAAGTTATGAAGCAAAATGGTCTTTCATTCGAAACGACTATGAACTGAAAATGAACCGACTGAAAATGACTCAAAAAGTTAAACCCGAGTCACGAGAACATAATAATGCTGAGTAGACGGTACCTACCTACCTACTACATATTATAGTTTATTATTGTACTTAGTACGAAATGGAGAAACGCCGCGTGTGACATCATATTAAAAATACATCTCCCGGATTGTACTAAAGTACTTGGTAGTGAGTGTAGCAGGTACCTACCTTCCTAAATGGGAATACAACATCTGAATACATGTAGGGAGGTATAAACTTTAAATAAACATAACAATTATAATCTATCTATTCCCTCACGCCATGTCCCAGGTAGGGTAGACAGAGAGAACGGAACGCCATACAGATCTATCCTTGCATGTACTTCTTTCGCTTCTTCTACATTCATACAATTTCTCATGCACGCACGTCGATTTCTCTTACTCAAAACACGACCGTCCTTTAGAATTTGATCTACGTGATCAAGCCACGTGGTTCTTGGACGTCCGCGCTTCCTTACACCCCATCTTTCAAATAAATACACCCTCTTCGTCATCCTTTCACCGTGCGTTCGTTTCACATGACCAAACCATCTCAATTTATTTACACGCATTCTATCCACAACACTCCTCACACATCCGTTTATTCTTCACTCTATCTCGCAACGTTTAAGTAACCATTCTTCTCAGTGAACGCATCTGCACAACGTTTATTCCATTCTCGTCCTTCTCCAGCCACGTCCAAGTTTCGCTTGTATACACGGGGGATATAAACTTTTACTAAACATGATAAATGTAGGTAGATATTTTTTTTATTAAAGATATACCTATCTGGGTTTTTGTTATAAACCCAAATACAACCTTATACACCTTTTACAGTAAGCTACTAAAAGCTTGTGTCGTGAAAGTGGAGTTTGCCGGCACCTGGTATCGAACCACGGACCCCTTGTTCACGAGGCCGAGACTCTACCTCCAGGCTACCGACGAACTCTTATTTAATATAATAATATATGCAATAAGTATGTAAAACACATGCTCGTTGTCGAATAATAATTGTGGAAAGAGAGAGTACATACATATGTGTAGGTACCTAATATAGATTGATACAAGTAGAGATGAGATGAATAGATAATAGGTAGGTATATGTCTAGGTATATATATATATTGAGACAATAATAACCGGTGATATTACATAGGTATAGCACATGCATGTTCCAGAAATAACCCCCATGGCAACAACAGCTGAAAACGCCTGTAGAATCGCCTCTGATTCTAAACACAATATCAACTCTAGGTACAACATGAATGTAACCCAATACTCCAGTAGAGTTTTGCATTTTCTATTGTTTTTGAGCATTTTTTCAAATTAATGGACCTCATTACGACATAATTTCCAATTTCATCATACATTTGGAGTAACCGGCTAACTAGCTATAACTATGAAGACGTGATAATCCTTCATAATATTGTCTACAAATGGGGTTTAGAGTTCACTAACTGTGGGTAGGTACGAGTTATTCATAAGCAAACGGAACATTATTCAAAAAAAATTGTTTAGAAAGAATACATAAAATAAACACATTTCTACAAGATTTGGGGTAACTGATCGCAGGCGACTTTCAAGAGCAATCACTGTAACTTTCAAGTTAATGAAAAAAATCTTAAAAACTGGCCCATGATTATAAGTCTTTTGAGAGCACTCCATTTATCAAAAGTCAAAATCAACCAATTGTACCTACACAAAAGAATATTCTACAAACAGCTGAGTGGCTCAAAGCCAGAGACCACATATTTATATTTAGGGATATATTCCTTCATAAAACACTGAACTTCACGATTTCTACAAATGCCTACCATCATCAGTAATTACAAATGACTGCAGACATCTTTTGAAACAGTAAAGTACAGTTTTTTAATGAATGAATATGTACTTATGACTTATTATATTTTTTGTGTTTGTTAAATAGGCAATTCTGGCTCTGAGCCACTCTTAATGAGCGAATATTGTTTGGATGGATACGTTTCGAGCACGTTACTGAAATGAATAGTCGTAATATACCTATATGTGTGTGGGAGAGAATCTGAATGAAAGTGACAAGAAATTGACATTGAATTAGGTTGTATTCCCTTCTCTCTTCCTTCCTTCCTTTCTCTTCTTCTTTCTATAATTTTTTTTATATTGTGCTTTGTATTAAATTGTTCATAGTTAAGATACATTAATTGGCGATGTAAATTATTAAATGTTTATTATTGTATTGTTCATTGTTAAAGCTGTTGTATCTGTTAAAATAAAATAAAAATAAAAAAAATAAAAAAATAAAAGAAGAAAATTTCTTGAGTATAAATATTAGGTATTGGATAATATTATAGCATTAAAAGTACCTCCACCAACATGACAACGTGCAAAACAACTTCTAAAAAGTAGATCAACAGTAGGTTATGTCAAAATGATGATAATTATGAAATAATAATATTGTCTAGTAGGTATCATATTTTATTACCCAGTGTAGACTTACAAAGTAAATCACAAACAACTACTACTACTTAATATTATACCATCACGGCATATACCTACCACAAGTGGGGTGACCAGCAGACCATCTGCATTTGATAAAAATGAAGGCTGTATGTAGTTAGGTACATCTTCGTGCCAAGACATTTAGGATTGGTGGCAAACCTCATCGCTGAATTTGAGATATAAAATGTCATTATTTTTTTAAACACCCACCTATCTTTCACAGTACACTGGAAAATTTACAGAAAAGAGTCGGAGACCAATTCTTTACCGGGTAGGTACTCCTCGGCTCTCCCAAACAATATTTTTATTTTTATCTTATCCTTTATTTTTTTACTCAGTATAAACTTGGCATTAATAAATCCCAAAAAAAGTAAAACAAAAACAATATTATTTTTATCATTGTCAATTGAAACTCATACAAAAGCTTCAAGCCGTTGTAAATGAATAAATAAATCGTAATAGGGGCAAGTAGTGTACCTTCGAACAAAACACGTTAATTGAACTTCAATATTTTTTTTCTCAATAAGTATTCAACATAGCAGAAAAATAATTGCATCGTTAGATAGGTTAGTATGTTTGCTACAAAAGACATGCAACAGATTTTGGAAATTAAAAAAATATACCCTCAAAACCTTATTTTATACAAAATTTTAACTTTTTGTTCATAGGTACACTCATGTGTTTACCTAATTATAAAATCAACAATATATTTCTACGACTCCTATTTCACCTATTAGGTACGTTTTGTATACAAGAATAATATAGGTATGAACAATTTGAATCGGGAATTGACAGAAATATTCGCGATTTAATACGAATTCGTATGGAAAATATTTTTCAAAAAACATAACCACAAGTGGAATTTATATGAAAAATGAACATGATATTATGAAATTCTTCAGTTTTTCCAAATATGAATAAGTAAGCAAGAATTTTTATTAAACATAACTTTGGTTGGTATTTGGGTTTCTGTAAATGTAAAAAAGCAGAAATATCTACAACTTCGTTATGTTAAAATACTCATACGAGAAAAAAAAACAGTTATAATTGTCAAAGGAGATGACACACATTTAAATAACTTCCGTGACGCCATCTTGTTGACATCCCACGCGAATTGTTGTTTTCTTTTATGAAATGGCGTCAAGAGATTCTAAATTTAAAATGACAGGTGGATAATAGCACGTAGGTACATTGTGTTACTGGGTCACATCCTTCGGCCGAAAAGAAAAATAACAATAGCAATAATTAACTTAGACAATAGGTAAATCAAACTTTACAAACCTAAATTGTTTATTCCTTAAATTGAAGATTTCTAGCAAGAATCGCTTCTATTTTTTTTTACTGTGATAGTGCCTAGTGGTTTTTTTTATTCTAAATTCATATTTTGGAATAAAAAACACAAATACAGGATTAACGTTGAATAGAATGTCAAAAAGTTGCAAATACGAAGGAAAAGTTGAAAAAGTGACAGATTCAGAAAACCTATTTCAATTAATTACTCCATGTCCTATGCAATTCGTCTACCAGCAGATCAGCTGCGTGTAATAAAGATGAAAGCTGTCCTCACCATGCCGACAAAAAAATAAGACATTCTGGATGGGTGGCAAACCTCATCGCTGAATTTAAGAGGTAAAATTTTTTTTTTTTCGAACACCTGCCTTTCACAGGACATTCGAAAACTTACGGAAAAGAGTGGGAGACCAATTCTTCGCCGGGTGCTACACGGCTTAGATCTTTCTCTAACTACTACCCTAAAACTGAATATAGAAAAATTATTCGAAAAAAGGTTACGAAATAAAAATAAGAGGGCGTTCTGTACCAGGCATTGGAGAGTACCTACGCAATAACCAAACAGATGGAAAATGATATTGTTATAAATATCTAACAGATAACTATACTGTGATTCCATTACATGGCGAAATGAATTATTGATCCAAATGTAGCTACAAAAGATTATTATAGCTTCTCATAACTATAATCGGGTGATACTGAGACATTGTAGGTAGGTACGCATCCTAGCTACATAACATTATTACAATACCTTGTAATCTATGTACAGTAATAAATCATTACATATTATTATTTGATTCGGTCGCGAATAAAATAACAAATTGTTTTGAAAAATGAAAGAAACCTGTTTGTTTCCTTGTAACCGTATAAGCGTGGATATCCTATTGTTTTTTTTTTTTATTTATTTAAAGCAAAAAACACAATTTTCAAGAAAAAGCTTTTAAATTCATTTGAAGCTAGAATCCCGATAAATAATGCTCCTAAATATTGCATATATATAATATATAAATATAGAATATATGCGTTTCAAGTTATGAAAAGAATCACCCTATGGTAAGTATCTCAAGAGATAAAACGCGTTTCAAACTTTAGCGAAAATGTGGATGTCTTTTTATCTATATCATCATGGCATTTCTCACAAGTAAGACGCAATATTATTATTTTGACAATATTATTATTTTGACAATATTAAGGTTAATATACCATCACGCCACATCCCACAAGCGGGGTAGCCAGCAGATCGGCTTTTTACTCTTTTATTCATTTAAGTTCGTCGGTAGCCCGGAGGTAGAGTCTCGGCCTCGTGAACAAGGGGTCCGTGGTTCGATGCCAGGTGCCGGCAAACTCCTCTTTCACGACACAAGCTTTTAGTAGCTTACTATGAAAGGAGTATAAGGCTGTATTTGGGTTTATAACAAAAACCCAGATATATATTTTTTTTTTAATATATATCTGGGTTTTTGTTATAAACCCAAATACAACCTTATACACCTTTCACAGTAAGCTACTAAAAGCTTGTGTCGTGTCGTATTAAAAAAAATATGCATACACATACAATATCAATTACATAAAAACAAACAACTTAAAGAGAAGATAATTAACATATGGCTGAATGTAATAAACGTGCAAGCTGTCCTCTCCGGGGTAATAAAAAATTAAAACATTCAGGATAAGTGGCGAATCTCATAGCTGATTTTAAGATGCCTTTATTTTTTCTAACACCTGTCCTTTACAGGACACTCGAAAGCTGACGGAAAAGAGTGGGAGACCAATTCTTTGCCGGGTGTTCCACGGAAAAATAAAGTTTTATCGATAGTTGAAAAAGTAGCGATACAACATTTTTACGAAATGCCAAAGGGTAGATTTTATTCCACTTTTACAAAACAAGCTTATCTGGTAGACAATATGGTGAAAATTTCAATAATTATCTTCACGGAATGATTTTTCTTATCCTTGTCAAAGACCTTTATAGTATAGACTTGAAACGCATCAGATGATTAGATAATAAATTTCTCAAAAAACATGTTCCAAAATTAGCAACAAGACACTAAATTTTTGCTGTTTTACTCCATGACATTTAAGTTGGTTGGTCTCCCTCGCTCAAAACGACCGTATTGTACATCCCATGTCTTTTTTTTTAAAGGGCAGCGCCCGCCACATACCTCGTGCCGTACCTGGAGATATGTATCTCCATAACGACACACACATGCACAAACAGGATTTAATGTCGCATTAAAGCGAGAAATGCTGCCCCGAGGGAGCACTCTAGATTTAGCGGCCACGCATCAAAAATTTGGTGCAAAAAGGGAAGGGAACAAATGGGAATATGCCTTCTTCTCTATGCAGTATCGCTAGTTACTTGAAGGGGATATTAGGCTACCAAAGAAAGTACAGAAGTTTTTCCTTGTGGCCACCAAGTCCGCATGTCCATATGTCTGATAAAGTCATAAAAGGAACCTTTTTGAACCAACGCTTGTTTAAGACTGATTGATATGAAATTGTTCTGGCGTAAGATCTGATTGGCCGCAATACCAATTTATCATTTGAATTTCTTTTTAGTCTATATTTATTAATATACCTAATATGATCTATGTATGTATACCATTACAAGATCTCTCGCAAATGGGGTAGTCCGTGAACTAATAGCATGTATCAAACATACAGATCAATCTCTTTGTACCATAAAAAAAAACATTCAAGATTGGTGGCACACCCCATCGCTGCTGAACTGTAGATAAAAGTTAGTGTCTGAAAATATACGCTGTATGAATAAACACTGTCTTTTACAGGATTTTCTCAAATTGTAGAAAAGGGTAGACTATTTTTTTCTGGAGACTTTGCGAATAATGAACTAGAATAGTTACAGAAAATTCCCAATGAAAAATTAAAGAACTAGAAGACTTTATAAATTTTATAAATGGTCTATGAAAAAAATAATATGGAATTTCCCTTATGTACGAATCTTACAGGTATATCGTAAAAAAACAAACTTTATTCTATTAAGAGTACATTTTCTAGACGGGAACCCACGCGAGTGTCGTGAAATGTGTCAAGAAATTTGATATTCAACGTCCAACGGGAAAATCATTTTTCATTCTTTCAGACACGCGGTCTTGGCGTCCATCTTGTATTTTTAGCGGCGTACTCTCGGACACGCGGTCATGTGAAAAACACAAAATACAAAAAAATACACATAAATTCGATAAATCGAATAAAGGATTCAATGAAAGCTTTGAAACAACGTTTAATATTACATAAACTATCTTAGAAAATTTTAAAATAACTTTGGAAAATCTCAAGGAAAATTTTCAACAATGTGGGCAACGCAAATATTTTAGGAAGATGAAAAAATGTATAAAAATTAATAATTTCCGCATCCCATGCGTATAAAAGTGAATATAATTGAATTGGTTACTTAATTGTACCAGGAAAATATGAAATTAAGTTGATTTCTAAGAATAATTTGTAAATTTTTCTTCCAGACATGCCACGAGGCATGACAAATATAATGGCGACATGGTATCTTGACACTAGACTTAATCAACACGGAAAAAATCATTAAATTGTATTAAATTCACATTTATTTGTCATTATTTATTGAAATCAAACACAACATAACAATAGTTGATAGAAACTATTGAAAATTACCTGTTAATTATATAGATCGCGTGATGCAACGTAAACCGGTGTAGTAGGTATCAAATATTTAAGAAAAGTCAATGAAAAGTATATTTCGCGAATATTTTTACGAAATTATTATTTCACAACGTTAGAAATGTTTAAAAAGCGAAGTTTTAAATATTAAACGTTGTTATTTACTGATATTTTTTAAATAAAACAGAGAAAAGCTCGCACTTACCCCTGCCGGCCGCTGAAGTCTTGAAGAATTTCCTTGAAATATGGAGCATGCGCGTGAAGCTCGACTCATCTGGGGAACTGGATCAATAAAACTTTCATCAAAATCGTAACTTAAGTGTTAAAAATACATTTGTCATACAAAGGATACTTATTAATAATCGTAATTAAATAAAAAATAATTTATCCATACATTAAATATAACTTTTGTCAACAATTATAAATTTTAATAAAATAAATCTCGCTTTTCCGGAAGTTGACTCGCGTGGTACATATTGTGGAACTGTGGAAATTGCCACAGTGAATATTTTGAAAATAGCAACTCCCGTACAACGTGAATGAGTAGGTGCCAATATGAAAATAGCACAGAAGCGGGAAGAAAATATAAATTGAAAACTTTGATTGAGTTAATATTTATTTTGTAAAGAAACGCAAATGGTTTATTCAAATAACATAATATTATTGTTAAGAATGACGTAGTATTTAAGTAACAACACGGCATGTAGTAAAATTTGTTTGACAAAGACTTTGAAAGTCAAAAACAGGTCCCTCTTTTTCTTTTCTTTATTTTTGTACTTTATTTATTTTTTATCTTTATTATTAAAATTAGTAAAATTTGAACAACTTATGTTTCTTTAAATAAATTTATTTCGTAATTCATTACTTTTATTTTGTGAGCAGATAACAATTATTTAATTAATTTACTATTTCTAGGACTAAATAATATAAAATGAATAGGACCCAAAATATATTAATAACTTTTTCTATTATATAATATTTGGAAAAAATAAAAATATTTGTTTCGGAAACTAAACTAATTAAATCTATTACTACCTACCATTTTCCGGGATTCATTGCTTCATTCAGTTTTCCAGTTACATTCCTTCTCCGAGTCACTGATGATAACAGAACTTGTTTTTTGCAGGATACATCAAAGCTTTTCAAGCCATATTTTGTTCTGTAACTTGGTTTCTTTTATATCCAGGTAATTATGTACGCTCTTTATTGTGCAATAAAGTTTACTATTATTATATTATTTTGAGAATGGAAATTTCAGTTTTTTTTCAGAGGACTTCATCGATTATCATAATATTTTAGTTTATGTGGTGTGTGCAAAGTGATAAATGAATGAGTGAGGGAAGCTGTATGCATGTAGGGATGTTACCTATATTTTTTTATTAATTGTTGTGCACATGTGGACCATAGGCACAATTTATATTTCAGTGGAGAGGTGCGTATCAAATCACATTGTTGCCTTTAAAAATCATCCAGAGAATATTGATCAAAATACATGTAACACACATATACATGTAACACCCAAATCCAGGACAATAATTTGAAAAAGGTCATTTTGCCCTGGCCGGGAATCGAACCCGGGACCTCGTGACTCAAAGGCAAGAGCGTTAGCCTCCATTATTAGTTAGCCTTTATTATTGATGTATTTGAAATTGTGATTTATTATATAAAATGTATGTATGACGAGTCCAAGAGCCTGCATAATAGAGGCCTAGGGACAATAAGAAAAATAAAAAAAAAAACAAAAAAAATATTCATTAATTGCGGTTGAAGGACTATAAAAAAAAAACAGATTTAAAATAATATTATTAAGTAACTTTTATTTGACTATGTAAACAGTTAAACCATTTGATATTTCATCATTAAAGTATTTTATACAATTTATTGCAATGCATAACTAGTATTTATGAAAAATATTTAAAACATAATGCAATTATATTATTAAACACTTCCAAATTCGCAGAGAGGAGCTTTAGAGTTGCGGGGCCAACTGCCTGGAACCGATTACCAGCGGATTTAAGACAGAACCAACCCACTGCAACGTTCAGGAGTAAGGTGAAAACACTGCTTTTCAAGAAAAGCCATGGCGCCCTTGAGATGGTGCGCCAAACATAAATCGTCTTTATTATTATTACATTATTTACACATTTTGACTTATCGCATATAATAAAAATAATAAATTTAATAATCCAAGATTGTCGTTAAATAAATTCAACAATAATTTTATGTAATACATCAATGATAATACTCCTCGTCCAGTTCCATAGACAAACTAGAAATTTTTCAATAACCTAAAATTATCTGCAAAGTGATATTCTTGAATTACACATATAGAAATTATAGTTTACTGACAAAATGTCTTAAATCTTTGACACACTGTATCTCCGAATAGCTCACAATCAGGCAACACCTCAGGCTCATCAATGGGGACAATCCTTTGTGACTGACAGATGGAGGCATAGAGAGCCAATACGAAGGCAATCTCCAGGAAAGCTTGGTAGGAGGGAGTTCTCTTGCTAATCTTTCAACTTGTTGATTTATGGAACTGAGCGATCTTCAATATGGCGACCATTGATATTCACCTCATGTGTTTTTTTTTCATGTACCTAAAACAAAATTACTCCAATAACCCGGTCCACACTAAAGCCTCAGATGAATGAACAAATGCACTTTTTGTTTTTTCTTATATAATTAAAAGACTGAAATAAATGTTTATTCTCTCATTCATTTTTTTATATTGATAAAGAAAAAAGGAAATACAAAAATAGTCGTTCATTCTTAGTCGCAGTTTAGACGCAGTTATTGAGCAACTTTAGAACCTCCTAAAACAATCTAATGTGCAATAAAATATAATTGTGATAATATAATTTACAAACACAAAACCATAAAAATATAAATTAATTTGTATTGTATAACTTAATCGACAGATTTTATTTATGAAAAAAGAGAAAATTTTGTGGCACGTGTCTAATAATGTAGAATATTGTATCTGAAGATAGAATTCATACAAAATCACGGTAAAACCATCTAGTATATATGGAAAAATATAAAAATGAGTCTATACTGTATACTAAAAAAATATATAAGGGTCTAGACTCTATAAGTGATGAGTTCGTTGGTAGCCTAGAGGTAGAGTTTTGGCCTCATGCACACGAGGTTCGTGGTTCGATCCCAGGTGCCGGCAAACTCCCCTTTCACGACACAAGCTTTTAGTAGCTTACTGTGAAAGGTGTATACGGTTGTATTTGGGTTTATAACAAAAACCAGATACGTCTTTTAAAAAAAAAGGAGTTTAAAATTTATAGAAGTCCATATTTATGGGTTTAAATTCTCTACATGTGGATCTAGAATTTGTACGTGAATCCAATGTGTAATGGTCAAGAATTAATACATGACCACAGTTAAATGGTTTAGAGTTCATAAAAGAGCACAGTAAAATAATTTAGAACTTACACATGACCACAAGAGCACAGTAAAATGGTTTAGAACTTACACGTGACCACAGTAAAATGGTTTAGACTTTATACATCGATATAACACACTGGAAAAATAGTATATTTCTTGTAATCACCGCAGAACCTAAACTTGATCACAATATATTGGACAGATATAATAAATATGTGAAATAGACATTCCCTGATAAAATTTATACAAATACTGGATAAAGGATCAACATGTAAGAAATTATAGATAAAAAAAAAGAAACTCATAGTTAATATCACTGAAAATAATACCATTTGTATCACTGTGATGGTGAATAAAATATATTTTGCTGCAGTTTAATGAAAGCTCGTGTGCATTTGTAAAAATTTCACGCCAGAATTTGAAAATTGTGTTGAAAAAGTAAAATACTATGGTTGGCAACTTGATGGTAAAGATTTGGTAATTATCAGTCTGAATCTAATTGATTATTACCTCCATCTTCTCGTCACAAGTATATTGTTGTAAAGACATTTGGAGAGTATTAAGGTTTATTTACATAAGTAAGTGGTTAGATGGAAGAAACCACTATAATTAGAAAGTGATAATCTCATCACTGCACATCATCACATTTTTTCTTATGTAAACTGCTCTGTTGATTTTGTTATATGAATGATGATGTGCAAGAAGAATAAAATAAATAAATATATATAATTTCGCCTACACAGGACAAAAGTTCCCGAGCTAGAGTGCTAGTCAATGATAGTAATAATAAAAATCTTTGTTGCACAAAAAAATTAAACAATAGAAAAAAAAACACTAACATTATTATTTAACAAATAATTTTGTGCAATTGGCGAGTTTATCGCAGAAGCGCAGCGATACCTTCCAACTAACCCATGATGTGGGGGATCAGACATGATACTCAAAGAAGGAAACGACTCTCGTCTAATTATTGCAAAGTTTATTTTGCAAAAATATACTGGTGTATTTTTGAACATACATTAGATACAAGAAAATAATTTTATACAAATAACATAGGAGCTTTCATAATACTGCCAAAAACATAACTACATATATAAAAATAAGAGTTAAACACTGTTACTTTCACTTATATAAATTTTTATTTTGGCAGAGGCCTTTCGGACTTAGTCCATCGTCAGTGCCGTCAACTTAGAAAACCTAAGTTTTCTAAGTTGACGGCACTGACGATGGACTAAGTCCGAAAGGCCTCTGCCAAAATAAAAATTTATATAAGTGAAAGTAACAGTGTTTAACTCTTATCATTTTAATATTAATAAAAATGAACTTTCATAAGGTTACCACCGAAAAAATAGAATACATAAATATAAAAATAAGAGAAAATTTAATATAATTAATAATAAATAACCAATGCCGCTCTGGTCTGGAATATGATACGGCCAATGACATTATACATAACAAGACTGTTCATCTTTTGACCAAATACAAGCAAAAATATGCTTTCCCCTGTCGCAGTAAGGTCTATGTTCCAATGAAAAAATAAAGTATCTCACGTGAAATAGTAATTGTTAGAGTGGTGTCTCTTTCTAACTTGCCAATATGTAATAAAATCATAGAATTATAGTAGGTATATATAGTACAAACATGTGAAAGGGACAGCTCTCTAACAATTTGCTATCTCAGGTGGAACATTTTTTTCGGGAAGTGCACAGTGTTGTTAAGTATAATATCTTTGGATACTGGTGATTGATTGTATACGCAGTTTCGGACTGAGTAATTAACTCTTCCCAGACCATGGAATGTAACTGCCCCAACCACGGTTGGCGTTTGGATCTGTCCCTGAAAGAAACAAACAAATTATGTAACAGAAATACAACCAATTATAAATTTGAAACATGAATTTATATTCTTGTAAAGACATTTGTCTTTTGTATGCAGTATTCTTAGATATTGATATATTTTTAATTCCTTTTCATCACCCTTAAGAAAAACTGAGTGGTCCTTCAGAGATAGTGAGCCAATTAAGCCAACTTTCCTCACAATTTTCCTGACACTCCAATATTGCTATCATGCATGGAAACGATCACCGAATATCATCTAGGCCATTGAAAACCATGTAGAAATTCTCAGTAAAACATGACCCTACCAGGACCATAATCCCTCCTATATAACAAAAATATTACTGAGTGCATTATTGGAGTACATCATTTAATTTTTTTTTCTCTAGTAATATGATATTTTACAAACAGATTATTCACTCTTCTTCCAAAATAAAGACGTAAGTCACGTAAATATTAAACATACCTCATAGTATTGAAAATATTAATACCTTTAGCGACAGCTGTTAATTGATGCGTCTCTTCAGGACTAAGTGTAAGTATTGTATTTAACACAGGAACTAGCCTGCTTCTCTCATCTCCCGCACTTAGGGTAAGGAACTTGACAATCACATTCTTAAGGTACTCCTGATTGTGATGATGTAGCGTCCTCTGCAACTGTCTCTCGTATCTTCGGACTTCCTCTTTGAGAGCTTCGCCTAACTGTGTACGACGGGCTACCTCTTTTTCCGCCTCGGCGATGACTTCTGTCATGTGAGCCAAGCTGGAACAGAATATTATATTTAGTTTTAATTCTTTACCTCTGAAATGAGCTTACAAATGAGTTCTCATCCAAATTTTTTAATACTTTATCATCTCCCAACAAAAGCAACATTACGTCAAAATACAAAATAGATGCTATAATGTCAAAAAAGAAACGAAATGTAGGTAATTATTAAATTACCGCTTTTCCTGAGTTTCTATCTGCTTAAGTGCCGCTTCCAATCTCGTCTCCACATCTCCCTCCACATAACTCTCTTCAGGAATATCTCCTTCGAGAAGTTGTTCTAAAGGAACGGGTTCCCTTCTTCTGACTCCTTCATTTCCATTTCCACTTCTGTTGATCGCCTGATAACTGTTCTGTTTAAGATTTCCGGCTGATCTCGACATATAAGTTGGCGAAGGTGATGGGGTACTTTCAGAACCCTAAAATGTTAAAAATATATTTCAACACGGCGTCTCAAAATTTCTACTAAAAGATTTCAGGTTTGGATTATCTCACTACCAACCGATTCCGCGTTTAAAAAATAAGCATAATGCTTTTTATGAATAGGTTCGTTTAATCTTACAAGTGTAATAAAAACATTTGTATACTTACTTCTCCTTCTTCCCTTTCCAACAGTGCGACATTGATATCACCAACATTATCATTTGCGTCAGATAAATGTCCATTGTTACTATTAGCAGAATCTGTAGACGAGACGATAGCATTTGAGAACTGCGTTGTACGTCTTTTCTCCAAAGCGAGTGCCTGATCTTTCGTGAGAGCATTGGCTCTCTCGAGACTGATCCTCGCGAATTCTAATTCCTTTCTTAAATTGGCTATTTCTTCAGATGTGCGTTCTTCGAGGTCTGATACTTGTTTTTTGTAACATTGTGTTAAGGTTGCCATCTGAAAATGAGATTAAGTATATATTAGTCAATTACGTCAAACCTTTTACCCTCTATACAATAAAAATCTATCTATATTTGAGAATATAGATCTGCAGCTGTGCAATACAGTGTGATTTAAACATCAACTAATTTGGCTGGATGAAAAGAATAAATGAGGCGTTGACGGCAAGTGTGGCACGACAGTAACATTCTTGTATTTGAGTCATGTAGTTTCGGTTCAATCTCTGGCCAGGACAAAATGAAAATCGACTATTTTGAAATTGTTCAGGGTCTGGGTGTTAGTTACATGTATATATATTTAGAACACTGTATATATCTATAACGTCGCATTAGTACCCATAATCCAAGATTCATATCTCATTTTGGGACTAGTTTGAACTGTGTGATTTCTCTATACATGTTATGAGACATGTTATCGAAAAAACTAAAAAAAAAATCCTGTGACATACTTTATATTTTCAAAAACTAAAAAAAATAATCCTATTACGACATTCAGTACATATTAACCTGTAAAGGAGTACCAACGCACCGGTGCGTGCAAAAAATATTATGGGATCTGGAGTACGCACGCACCGGTGCGTTTGATCCAGTAATATTTAGGTATTCCCGCCAAATTCGTCAATTTCATCATTGGTCCAATCTGTCGGATGTACTTTACCAATCACAAGAAAAAAAATCAAAAATAGGCGTGTTTAGACCTTATTTATCGCCTATACAAAATGTCACATGACCGCCGCTTGAAATACCTAGCCGTCACTCGCGGTTGCAAACCATTTTGCTGCGTGCGTTCGTGCGCTATGGGTGTTATTTTGTGGAGTGTTTTATGGATTTTTTTTTTACTTTTTGTGCTAATTCTGGACAGTTTAATTAGTTTTTAGTACCTACATAAGTTTTTGTTAAAAACAAATAAAAATAAATATTTTTAATAATAATAAATATTCTTATGTTGAACCCATTGTTGACAATACCGGAGCAGACATGACGTATCAAAATTGTTTTTGTTATATAACTCCGTTATTATTAATTTTTGAGAGTTGGTTCCTTATAAACATTTATTCTAGGGATCATTTTCTATAACATGCGATAAAAAAATATTCAAAAAGTGAAAGTTGAATTAATTCACTCTGCCATACACATTTATTTTTTCTTTATTCACTCACGGACAGGTTAATAATGCACGTCTTCGCAGAATTGAAAATATGAAATGTCTTATATTTCATGGTATACAAGTATCTGCTTTTATTTCTTTATTTTATTCTTGTTGCACATCATCATTCATATAACAAAATCAACAAATCAATTAACATTAAAAAATGTGATGATATGCAGTGACGAGATTATTATTATTTTAGAGATTTATTCCATCTTTTTTACAGGATACTGAAGAAAACATACAGAAAAGAGAGGTAAAACTATTACCGTAGACTTTATGGAAATATAAAAACTAATTGACAAGAGATGCAAAATAATAATACCTGTAATTTGAGGGTATTATATTCATGAGCATCTTTTTGTATTTGCGTTGTAGCCAATTCTCTCTCTGTATTCAAAGCACTCTGCAGTTCTGAACATCTACTCACAAGTCTCGCTCTATCAGACATAACACTTTCCAGTTCCTCTTTAGTCGACTGCAATTCGGGCCTCAAACTATTCAGTTCAGCCTTGAGCGCCGTCATTTCTTCTTTGAGATTCTCTTCAACGCTCAAATCTTTAGTTTGATTCTGTCGCAGGACGTTCTGAGCTCTCACTTTGTAATTGGTGAATTCCACTTTGATATCTTCGAGTTCTAAATCTTTTAATTTCAATTTTTCTTCTAATTCGCTGCACTCTTTTTCGCACCGCTTCAACCGAGCGTTTAGCTCCATTTTTTCCTGTCCTAAACACAGTGCAACCTTTTCTTTTTCGCCCAACGCAGATGCAAGTTGAATATTGGCGTCTTCCCCCTTCGAATTTGCTTCTTCCAACTTCTTTTCTAGCTCTATAATGTTATCATGTTTAGCATTAATAGCCATTTCCTTTTCTTTTAAGTTTTCAGTGGCAATATGTAACAATTCTCTAGTTTCCCTTGTAACTCTTTCTTCGGATGCCAATTGATCTTCCAACATTTTTATTTGTGTTCTTAATGATTGTATTGTTGCTTCTTGTGTGTCTATTGTGGACTCCATCTATAAATAAAAATTCATTTCATTATTGGCATTTAACGTTATTAAAAAAAGCTGGTAAAAAGACCATATATTGTGAATCAAAAATGGTAATTAAAACAAGATCAATAAATGGGTACCAGAGTCTTAAAATGGGAACAATAGTAAGAGAAAAGAGGAATAGGCTGATGATATTGAAGATAAAAAAGTCTTAAACAATTTCTCTGATACGAGTTCGTCGGTAGCCTGGAGGTAGAGTCTCGGCCTCGTGAACATGGGGTCCGTGGTTCGATACCAGGTGCCGGCAAACTCCCCTTTCACGACACAAGCTTTTAGTAGCTTACTGTGAAAGGTGTATAAGGTTGTATTTGGGTTTATAACAAAAACCCAGATATATCTTTAAAAAAAAAAAAAATATTACTATTTTCTTATATGGATATAACATCAAAAAAAAAACACAAAATCAAACATGGTCATAATTATATAAATGTCTAAATTTTACTGTCTATTACATGCATTGGTCAAATTCAAAAAAATTATGGAATTCTATTACTTGTGCACCAATACAAAAAAAAAACAGTTCACTGGCTGTCCCACTTGTGGGATATGATGTGATGGTATAGTGTAGTATAAACATACTGGTTGTCCTAATCTAATATAGTAAACAGAATAACTACTTACTTGTACAATCTTCTTTTTATTATCTTCCATCTTTGTTGTGAGGTCCTTCATTGATCTTTCATAGTCCTCCATTTCCAGGCTAAGAACGCTCTTCTTCTTTACGTCTTTCTTTGTTTTCTCCAAAGCCTCCCTAGTGGTCTGGAGGGCACTGGATTCTAAAGCAAGCTTCTCATCTTTGGCTACGAGGTCAGCTGTAAAAAAAAAACATTATTTATTTAACTGAATCTTATATTTTATTTAATTTTTTCCTTCCTAATGTAAATGAAAAAATGGAGTTCAAAATAAATTTCACTGTGGTCAAAGCACTACATGGATAATGGCACCAATGTACATCTCCAAGCTCTGCATTTCAGATGAAATACCGCAAAGGCAAAAATTACTCAGACCTTCTCACACAGATACTGTTGATAGACTTGCGGTGCCGCGCAGAGGTGATTTGGCTAATTATGTTGACCATGCCATTTGCGTGGTTGGACCACTGTTGTGGAACTAATTTACCCATGATTTGAGAACTCTGCAGCATGCAGAAGTATTCAAAGCAAGATTAAAGACTCTATTGGATGATCGGGATGTTTTATGAAAAAATCCTTGCGATAGTTTTTTCATAAAATGGCGCATCTTTTAAACAAATTTAATAATTAATTAATTGTCAAAAGAAAACATTTATCTACCTAAAACTAAATTATATGAGACAAAATTTTCTAAATACCGTTTCAATACCATATATTTGAGGAAATGCTCGGGTCAACTTATAGTCAAATTAGAATGTAATTTAAATTGATTAAACTACACATTTTAGTACTTGATAATGATGGTGACGCTGATATTTTTTAATGTAATCGGATGTACGTAATGGACATCAGATTGTTGTAAAGAATTTAAAAAATAAGGATAGGTAACACACCGTATCATTGCTAAATTGAATGTATTAAAAGTTTCTTCAAATTCTTACCTTTAAGTCGCAAAATCTCCGCATCTCTTTCTCTCAACATTTCACAATCTTTTTTCATTGCGGAAATCTGTCCGTGGCATTCTTTCAAAGCCATATCAACAGCGCTCTTCTCCTTTTTCAAAAATTCAAATTCTTTCTCCAATTTCGCATGATGATCTTGAGCATCCATCATGTCTCTATTAAACTTATCAATCTCAGCCTTCAGCTCCTGGATAATTTTATCCTTACTCTTTGAATCTTTATCTTTCTGTTCGAGTTTATCAACGACTTTATCATATTCCATTTGAATTGTTTGAATATTTTTGGAAACAGCACCAGAATTTGACAGTTTGATACGTTCCGCTTCCCAATTGGATTTTTCATCTTCGAGGCTTTTAACTTGAATTGTCAGTTCTCCGACACGCTTCTTAAGTTTCAGCGCTAACATTCTCAGTTTAGCATACCTTTCTTCGAACGATTCATCTATATCTTTCAATCTCGAAGTCTCTTCAACTTTGGATGTAGTAGATATGGACATATTTTCACTGGGTGCATCGTAACAAATACTGCTTCCTTGATTCTTTTTAAACTTATCAATATCCTCGTTCAATGATACAATAATTCCATCTCTCTCATCGAGTAGACTTTTTAAATTATCCCGCTCCATTTTCAAACCTTCCACAGTCTCACTAACATCTTTCGGAGAAGATTTCTGACAGTCTACCAACTTCAATCGGCTCTCTTTTTCATTCAACTTGTCTTTCAGTGTTTTAATCTCTATTGTTTTTGCTTCTCTCTCATCATTAACTTTCTTCAATTCTTCTTCCAAATGATTTAGTTTTCTGTTTGCTTCTGTCATTTCCATATCTTGTCTCGATATCGTCTCACCACGTTCTTTCAATACTTGATTTATTTCTTTCATTTCGTTCAACAATTCCATATTTTCGCTTTTGTAATTCACTAACTTCGACTTGACATCTTCCAATTCTTTCAACACAGTATCCAATTCAGCCAATCGTTGGCGTGATTCTTTAATTTCAAACAGTAACGAAGCATTTTCAGTCTTGTACGCAGCCATTTTAGTTTCTAACTTAGAAATATCTGCTTGTAACATGATATTCTGTTCCACAACTTCCGGATTAACTTCACCTACGGAGTTCGTTAACTCTTCAACATTGACTTTGAGCATGTCATTTGCTTCAATCAACAATTTGTTTTCTTCTTCCACAGTCACCAAAGACAGTTTCATCGCCGACAATTCTTCTTTTAAATTCTTTACCACCAAATTCTCGGCAGACACATTATTTTCTTTAGCAGCTACCAGTTTTTTCACGGCTTCATTTTTTTCACGATCAAGAGTTTCTAACTGTTCTTTTAACGCACTTATCTCCAAATTAAGAGACAATACTTTGGCATTCAATTCTTGGCAAGAATTCTGCAATTCATTTTTCTCCACTTCGTTCTTATGTATAATTTCTCGCGCCGATTTCTTTTCATTGATCAAAATCAGTTTTTCACTTTCCAAAGATTGTATATTGAGTAACGCATTTTCGTTATCGTGTTTCAAACTATCTAATCGAGTCATTAAATCATTATTAAACAAAGTTAATCTTTCAATATCGCTATTTAACTTTTCGATTTGACTAAACGACTCTTTCATTTCATTATCTTTTCTAGAATCGATTTCATCTGATGCTGTTTTTTCTAAACTGGCAATCTTATCTTTCAAAGCATTATTCTCAGCTTCGAAAGACAAAAGTTGTTCACCGAGTAGCTTAGAAGCATTCAATATATCTTGCTGCCATTTTGGAATGTTCACAGAATATTCATTGACAGTTTTTAATAAAACAAACTTAGAATTTTTCAATTGCGTAATACTAGAAGAACATTTGATTATTTTATCGCGATACTGTTTCAATTTGGAATTCAATTTTTCTTTTTTAAGTCTTTCCGCCTCAAAGTTTTTAATATTGTCTTGTATGGCTTGATCTTTTTGTGACAAACTGTTCTCAGCATTGATGAGAGCGGCAATTTTTTCGTCTAATTGTGTTTTAATGCTATCAAATTCTGCTTCCAGATTGCTGAAACTTATGGATTTAGACTCTAATGTCGCCTGCAACAATTTGACTTCATCAGCTATTATATTTTTCTCTTCCATAACTTTTTGTACATCATTTTTGTATGATTCTAATTCTTCGGATATATTACTACTTCCTTCAGCACTAGAAGTTTCCATTGATGGCCCACAACCTGTAAAGAAATTAAATAATATAACAATGATAAAAAAATATATAACAATAGTTTAAAAAATATAATAGTATTACATATGTACAAAATACTGATGTACGTGTTTTAACTTGAATAACCAATCAAAAATATCTTGTATTAGCACACTTATACTATTTTAAGTTACATGTAATTTTGTTTCTGATGATCAATATTATTTGAATAGAGAAACGAGATATTTACATGTTGTAAGCGATCGAAAATTTAACGTTTAACTAAAAAAATTATAAGTGGCTTAATAGCTATCAAACGAGATAATGACAGGAACTCAAAACTATTAACAGTCAAATTATTTGGTTTTAACATAGATTGTCATCAATGTTGCCCTTCAATGTTCCTCTCAAGGACATGGGACACAAACAAGTTTGGTTCATTCAGACCAATTGTGCCAATTCACTCACTTTTTCTCATTGTTGAGCTCACAATGATGAAAGATTTATTTCCCATAATAATATTGTATCCTTCATTTTGTAAATAATGCATAATTTACAACTACCTAATATTGAAATAATAATGTCAAAACCATTATATAACAGAAAAAAACAATAGGTAAATATTTATATAATAATTTTACAATAATTAAATAAAACAATTTACAAAATGTAGGTAGAACCTCAACACTATTCGTGTTAGATCTCCCATGATGTTCTATGAAAATAGTACAATCGTGGGAGATAAGTGACAGAGCTATAGGAAAAAAACTTTCCTAGTGGCCGATAGTAGGACAGCCTTCTGCATAAAATATAATTTTTTTTTTTTAAAATCTGAGTTTTTTCTTACTCTTAGGTATCATTTCCAATTCTGCAATAACTTTCTTCTGTTCTTCGCTTTCCGTTGTTAATTTTTTTATAGTATTCTCAAAATCATTTAACTGCTCCATCAGCTCTTCATTATCCTTCTCCAGCCGACCTTTCTGCCGTTGTAAAGACTTGATCTCTGTATCCATTTGCGAGACATTGCCAAGTGCGGTTTGCAGTTCCCTACGGAGACCATTGATCTGTCCTTCGTGTGAAGCGATACTCTTATTAATTTCACTTTCCTTATCTTTGATTTCATTCTTTAACGCTGTGTTTTGTTTTTTGAATGTGTCTATTTGTGTTGCCAGTGATAATTTTTGTTCCGTTAGCGTATCGACAAACTCCTGCATTGTTTTGAGGCTTTCTTTGTCGGTGCTCTTTTGCATTTCGAATTTTTCGTAATTCTCTTTGAGCGATGTGATCTCTGCAGTGAGTTCTAAAATTAAACAACTAAATTAATATCTAAAAAAGTGAATAATAAAGTTAGTCTAGAAATTTCACGTACTTAATATATTCCTGATAGTACGAGCCCTGTTGTATTTTGAAATACAAAAACAAATTATAACTATTTCATTTATGTAAGAAAACACAAATAGTTTTACTACTACTACTACTACTATACCATCACGGCATATCCCACAAGTGGGGTAGCCAGCAGACCAGCTGCATGTAAGAAACATGCAAGCTGTCCTCTCCATGCCAATATAAAATCAAGACATTCAGGATGGGTGGCAAACCTCATCGCTGAATTTAAGATTTAAAATGTCTTAATTTTTTCGAACACCTGCCTTTTACAGGACACTCGAAACCTTACAGAGAAGAGTGGGAGACCAATTCTTTACCGGGTGCTCCACGGGACATATAGTTTTACTCCTTTTTAATAATTGAATGACCTGGATTTAACTTACAAACTATATGTCGTGTTGTTACTTATATACTATAATATCTTAATCTAAACAATAATAAAGAGTTTTTAAAATATGATTCCATATAATGAAGCATTCATTGCATTTAACTATTATTTTAATTTATTTTACAATCAGAGTAAACATGCAATTAAATATTTTTTAAACACATATCAGAGTTAATTAGATAAAATATTAACATCCGTTAAATTACGTCAGATCCTTCTAATGGACCTTTAAAAGAGCTGGAGGAACTTCATTAAGATTCTGGCTTTTATAGAATTAACTAATAGTTATATTTTAATAATCACCCATCCATCCCATCAAAGCATCACCCACGCTGAGAAAGCCTTTCCTTTACCTTTCTCCCTCTTCCTCTACCCTACTTCTCTTCTCTCCTCACAAGAATATCTTTATAAGACCAAGACCAAATAAAGTAGGTATGCATCTTTTATAAATAAAACAAAATGAATAATTATACAATGACATAAATATGCGAGTACTTGATATTTAAAATTATTATCTACAAAACCAGCAGCAAAGGAAACAGAACTGTGATAGTATAGTTTGTTTAAGTGACTATATAAAAAGGTTTATGAAATTAACATTTCATCATTTACAATGTACTTGCTATCATAAATATAATATATCAAAGTAGTACTTAACTAAAACAATAAAAATAGAGATAACAATGACAAAGTACTTAAACCAATGACATTAATAACACTATACTAAAAACTCTAATGAAAAAATAGAGCGTAAGACAAAAATGAAATGTAAAATGATAGAGTTATGAATAAGGATATTAGAAGTATGAGCGGATGCAAGAGAAGTGTTGTGCTCGAATGTGTGTAAATAAGTTACAATGGTTTGGATATGAGAATTGTATGGATCATGAAAAGATGACGAAGAGGATGTATCTGTCTTAAAGAATGGATGTGAAAAAACGCAGATGTCTGAGAACAATGTAGCATAATCACGTGAATCAAACTCTCAACGACGACTGTGTGTTAAGTAGGAGAAATTGGTGTGCGTGTATGAAAAATTGTAGAATGCAGAGGAAGCAAAAGAAATATGTAACTATTATTAATTTAAAATAAAATAAACTTTGTAATTAACTAAAATAATTAAAGTTATTCTAGTGGAAAATACAAAGTTTATTTTATTTTAAATTAATAATAAATATGGAATTCCACAGTGTTAATCACGAAATATTCGAAAAAATATGTAACGTTGGGTATACATGGTGTTCCATTATACCCCGCATGGAACACGGAAGTGAGGGTATAGATATTATAGAGATAGATGAAAAAATGGTAAAATGGAATTGTTCCTTTGAGGTCCAATTCGATATTATCACAATCATTTCCAAACAAGCGTTGATCAAATATGAATGCTCTTAATTTCACAAATTCATAAAAAAAGTATATGAATATTTGTATGGAATGTATAAAGAGTCGATATATTCAAATTTCTTCTTTTTAAAACAACGGTAGGCTGGGAGAAAGAAGCACCACTCTTAACACTTTCCTTTTACATGGTACCTACACTTAATTTTTTCACAGGAAAAAAGACCTGATTGCATTGACAGAAAACATTTTTCCTTGCATTTGGTCAAAATAATAATAAAAATCTTTATTGCACAAAAAAATTAACAAAAGAAAAAACATTATAACATTATTACTGAAGAGACAAATTTGTGCAATGGGCGAGTTTATCAAAGAAGTGCGACATCTTCCAACTAACCCAAAAATGCTTATTCCCGTTATCTGTATCTTCGGTCGGTACTCAAAAAATGTTGCAAGGAATTTCACTTTTTTTGTTATACATTAATAGAGGTACTTGGGTATTTATAGATAAATAAATTTAGCACAGAAAATGTGAAAAAAGGTTCAAATGTAACAGTGGAGCATTATTTGGCGGTTATTGGAATGAAACGAAAACATCTACAGTGATAGCATTACCAGAAACTAAATTTTGTAATCATTAGTACTGTATTATAAGTCTAGTATTTTTGTTATTGGCTTCAACCAAACATTGTAAAATACAGGAATCTAAAAATATAATTCTAGACATGACATCACATTTTATTATAGAGGTATCTGTCTGGGTTATAAATACCTGCTTTAGTTTGTTTGGCCTTCTGAGCAATGACCAATAATCCTTTACACTTTTTAATGAGATCATCCTTGGACATTTCATCAAACGGGCTCTTCTTTGATCCATCTTCAGTGGACTAAAAAAACGACAAAAATCACCTTAAGTTGGCTTGAATTATTCCAGTACAATCAAATTAATCGTATCACTGAAACCACAGGATTATGAACAAATATTAAACAACAAAATAGAAGTGAAAGCCCCTTATGATGAGTATTTTTTGCTAGAATGTCCATGTCATACCTTGTCCATTTGCGCATTAGAATTAGCCATGATTTTTAATGATTTGGTTATCAGATGTTCAAGATCATGCAGTTTATTACATATGAGATTTATGTTACTTCATCCCATTAATATTTACACTTTTTAAACATCGCACACCGCCCTAAAAACAATTATAATGTGTATTTTCGCAAGATTGACAACTAATCAAATGTATGACAGCTAACATCATCACACACAGTGCTACCAACACTAGCATATTGGAAAATTAATTTAGCTATTTTAATTTACTATTTAAATATTAATTTATACAAAGACATCAAAACATAATAAACAATTATGTTTTATTTGGATAGTGCACATTAAATAAAACAATTTTCACAAAATAAATGTATTATTCTATGAGGAATAAATTTAAAAATATTCATTTCTTCACATCATTAAGTTGCAACCTGAAAAAATGTTGCCTGCCTAAAATTTTTTAATTTTAAAAAAAAATTCTACAATCACACTACTGTCCGCATTTTGGTAAATTTATCCCACACTCGAAAAAATTAATAAACGACATATTGAGAAAAGTGATTTATATATAATATATTTTGTAAAAATTTATCAAACTTTACCATCAATCAAAAAAAAAGCTAAAGTTTAGATGTATATAGCAACATTTATATTTATTGCCAAAAATCAAAGATGGCTGTTGTCGTGTTTGACATTTTGTGAACTTGTGCGTGTGTTTACAATAATTTTACTTTATTTAGATGTTTAGCAGACAAGAGCAACTTGATAAACGTACTCCAAAAAATGGAACAGATAGAAAACAATTCATTAATCTTTTAGTGGATGAATTCTTGCAAACAAATTCATTAGGTAAGCAATTAAAAATAACTGGTATCCTCCTCAAAGCTTGTTTTGTCGCAAAGGTTAATCGCATTTTGCGCAAATTATCGTAACTGTAACAAGCATTTGCAGTTTCTTGAATGGAGGAAGTATAATTACAACAGTATTAAGATCATTTTAACCGTTTCTCTCAGTAATTTAATGGTTTTATTTCATAAAAATGCCTTGTCCTATTTCATCTAGACATACTAGTCCACTAATACCCTCTCTCTAAACTCATACTCATATCGGATGTGATACCCTAACCGAATAGATACATGCAACTATTTTATATAGAATCATTTGCAAGCAAAGTTCAGTAAAGAATGAATAAATAAATACTGTAATTAAAGAAGTATAGAGTACTACTGTTTACATACATTGAAAAATTCTAAAAAATATATTTTTCTAACTTCACATCTGCTCACTTGTGAAGATTAACCTCCTCTATAATACTTCATGGTGCCTGTTCACTTGCCATCTGACTCCAGTATACCTTTGTGTTGTTTTATCATCCATTTATTATTAACCAGACAGCGGTATGTCCACTTACTCATAATAAAATAGTTACCAGTTATTGCTGATAATTTTATTTAAAATACATATTGATTGCTTTGCAATATGTGTTTTCAGAAGCCAAGCATCAAGTGTTAGCCAATTTAGCAAACTTTGCATATGATCCAATCAATTACGAGCACTTGAGAGAGTCGGGAGCCTTGGATGTGTTCCTGAATCAGCTAGCTGAGCAGAAGGGACTAAAGGAGGATCAGGAACTCACTTATTTCGCATGCAGCGGAATTTGTAACCTGTGCTTAGGTAGGACGTACTTCAAATTTAATATTCTAAGACATCTTCATTAATGTAATTTCACATTTATTTTCAAGAGCATGAAGTGAAATAGAGATTCCTGCAATAAGAATGATTAACTGCCATTTGAGTCTTCTGTTCTCATGACACTGAAACTTTTGTGTTAAGTGTTGTGTGAATACATTCAAAATATCCTCAATACCACACTCAAATGTTAAAGAAAATTATTGGACTAATTTAAACAAAATTTGGATTGAGGAATTTCAAGCAATATTGACCAAGCATTTGACATAAATATTGATAGAGATATTTTTTAATATACCCACTAATTCCCAACATTATATTCCTTGTTAGATTTATTAGATAAAAATATCCCAATAGTAGACACAGTCAGAATCTTAATAAATCGAGATAGCTTTCGGACTTAATAATTTTTTTGACACAATTGGATATCCGGTACTAGATTTACTTACTAAGAAGTGTAGATGATAATCATATTTTGATTTTAAACTAATCTAGATTATCCAATCCAGTTAATTGGAATGATTAATCTGGAGTGGTTTAAAATCAAAATATGATTAGTATTTTTTATTTATTTATTCATTCTTTTCTGTATATTGATAACTAGCGGTCCGCAGGGCTTCGCACGGGTAGATAGGTGTTTAAAAAAATAATTTAGTTTTAGTAAGGATCCCTATTTTTTCTGAAAATATAATATAGCCTAGATGTCACCCGGAGATAGTGTAGCTTCCCATCAGTAAATGAATTTTTTCAAATTGGTGCAGTAGTTTCGGAGCCTATTCAATTCAAACAATCAAATCTTTCCTCTTTATAATATTAGTATAGATAATAACAAACAATTTTATAAAGAAACATATTCATATTAAATGCAATCAGTATGCAAAGAATCAGTTAATTGCAAAAGCGCAATCTCTTCCAACCAACCCAAAGTAAATCTTTTCTAACTTTCTGTTTGGTTTCAGATACTATTAATGCGGACTACATAGTAAAATACAACGGAATCAATCTTCTAATCAACCTGGTGACTTCGGATTTTGAAGAGACAAGATTAAACGCAATCACTACACTGATTCTACTTGCTGAAAGGATTCCAAAGGACTTAGTTACCAAACCAGAAATTATAAAACTATTCCTCGATTATAAGAGTAATTTGGACAATGCACGATTGAGAAATCTCGCTACCGTGTTTCTAGAAGATGTCTGTGGTGACGAAAACGTGAAGAATTATTTGGAAAGTCATTCGGATAACGTATCCACAATTCCACTGCCTTCGTGAGTTGATTCTCAAGTGTTCAAATTTCGGTGTCTTTATCAGTTTTCAATAAACATGTTGTCGAATCGTTTTCCGTACATAATAGTGAACAATAAGAACTATCAGAAGATATGTAAAATACACACAACGTCGTTTACGCATACACCGTTTCGACCAGGGGATAAAATACGAATACAAAAAACATTGACGCAAAAAGATTTAGACGCTTTTTCCAATTTGACAAACGATCATAATTCGCTGCACAAATTGAGTAACGGAACGAAGAAAGCTATCGTCCATGGGGCTTTGTTAAACGGACTCGTCGCTGGATTGATTGGGACGCATTTACCCGGTCCAGGGACTGTGGTCATATCTCAAACGATGAAATTTCCCAATAAATGTTTCGTCGGTGAGAAATTGACGATTAGTGTTGAACTTGTCGATGTTAGAAAGATAATGAAAGTGAAGTTCTATTGCGAAGTAGAAGAGGAAAAGAAGATTGTGTTTGAAGGAGAAGCCAAGCTGATGTTTTCTAAAGACTAATGAACTCTTTATTGTAAATTATAATCAGTAAATTGTAATTGGGCACCAACAATTGACACTGTAACTAGAACAATGGCCTATTAGCCAAAATGGCATTTGCAGATATGTCTATTTAAATTTTCCAATTGTATCTCCTTCAATATTATTCACATTATATGACCGGCTAATGAAATTTTAATTTTCTTAATATAGAAAAATACTTATTTTAACAGAGTAAAAACATTTGCAACTGGTATTGAAACTGAGATAAAAATAAAATTAATACTGACCCTTCAAACAAAAAAGGAATATTAGTGTAATGAATCGAGATATCTGAATAAAAATTTGCATGGATATAGGTAAGACTCAGTATAAATAATTTCTACATTCTTCGTAAAAAGAACCCATAGTGCTGTGTGTCTTTGTTCTAGTTGCTGGATCAATTAACAATGGATTAATGATTTTATTAACTTCTACAACTACAATTTTTAAGTTCTTTTTCTTTATGTGTCTTGTCAGGTCTCCCCGACGTTGATGACCACCTAGGAGAAATCCTTCCTGTTCTTGACAGCACGAAACAGCTCCTCCACACCTATTATCCCGGTTCACTCCCGAATGTTCTGGAGCCAGGAAAGCCACCTTTTTCCAACCCCTCTATTGCCCTCAATCTTCCCTTCTATGACCAGTTTTAGGATTCAATTTTTAAGTTAATAGCAATTTTTTAACTGCACTTTTCTTAAACTTAGTCCATTACTTTTTCCGGAAATTATACGTTCTCTTCCCCAGAGATATTTCAAAGAGCTGGTAATTGTAACAGGTACTAGTTTTTTGAAAAAGTGAAGTATTTTTTTGTTTTTTTTTTAGCTCTTAGAATTAACTGTAGGTACTATTGTTACATTTTCAAAAAATTGACGAGTATTTTTTTTTATGATTGATTAATGGTGCCCAATTCTGATAATTATATTTGGATTAATATATTGAAATCAGTACAAATATTTTAATGTTAAATATTGTGATTTAATGACGTAGATCAGCGGTTCTCATTTATTTTAGCATTTTGCAGGAAAATTGTTCAACCCTCTCGCTACCAGTGTGCCTATACAGGTACAAGAAGAATTTTAGTAATTATAATTCACCTGCTTAGATAAAAATTTATTGTCTATGCTGAAATTATTTTGAAAGTTCAATTTTATAAGGTGGAATAAGTATTTTTCAGTTAAAATTACTAATTGATGCGTTTTATTTTAAACATGAATCTTGATTTGAAATAAACCCAAACACCTCCACACACCCTTACAGTAAGCAATATGCTCGTGCCATGACTTTGTTTTGTGGGCATGCAAATCGTGCTTTATCTCCTGCTATGATCTTAGGTATATCTGGGTTTTTGTTATAAATCCAAATACAATCTTTTACCCCTTTACAGTGAGCTAAAAGCTTGTGTTGTGAAAGGGAAGTTTACCGGCATCTGGTATCAAACCACGCATCTCTTGTGCATGTGGCCGAGACTCTACCTCCAGACTACTGACGAACTCGATTTAATTAAAATTTATTTTTGGGCCTTACACATAGCGGAGGATCGCTCAACACGGAGACAGATTGTTTACAGAACAAGGCATGATGGTCACGATCCTCAGGATTGAGGGACCGACAGAGATGATGATAATAAATATTAATTGTGAGTTGAAGCGATATTAGTTACAATTTTGTAGAATTTGCAACATGTCTTCAAACTATTGATATCCTTGTACAAACACATAGGCCTCCGACGTAAACGGTAAGAGGTAAATAAATATTTTTCCCACCAACAAATACATGTACTTATTCATTGTAACATTTAAAGAATAATTCTAGGAAACTCATATTAATGCTGGTATTGAGATGGTTAATGGTTGATTCCATAGAGAAGAAAGAGTCTCTTTAAATTTTTGTACAAGAAAAACTTTTAGTAGTAACTATGTAATAGAATTTTGACATCTCAGACTTTTCCTTAAAAGGACTTTTGCTTTATGGAGTCGGAGTAAAATAAGATACCTTTACTACCTTTTTTCTAGTAGTTGGGCTTCAAGCTAATTTGTTATATTATATATTTATTAAAAGAGCCATAAATATATATTATATTATAGATACGTTTAGACTAAGCACGTAAATAGATTCTAAAGTATTACTACTACATACTATGAAATATTTTATTGAATATATTATAAATAAGCACAGTTTATTTATTTTTAGTATTTATATAAAACCTTGTATTATTATATAGATTAAGACGTTATATTATAAGCAGTCTAACTTGATTGTTACGAATTCGATTTTGCATTTGAGATTTCACAATATTCCTACATGTAGGGGTCAGTTTCCACCCTGTCCTCGCAAGAGAAGTCTTGCAGAAAAAAAAATAATCCATTTATAGAAGATATTAAATGATTTTGAAGCGAAGAAATTGATTAATCTATCCGTGGAGCACCTGGCAAAGAATTGGTCTCCTACTCATTTCCGTAATCCAATTATGAAGGATGAATGGTTATCCTAATGGACTGAGGCAGGGCTAGTGAATAGACATCTAGTCACTGATCCCTTTGAGTGAATACTGGGATTCAATCTGGCACACAAACTATGGTCCACACTAAATAGACAATGAACAGAGCATGCCAGATGTGCAGATCATGTGCCTAATGATGTTTGTTCTCAGTCCTGAGTGTAAATGCGACTTATAATGCCAGATAATTAACCATATTGTAATACAGTGGAACCTCTCATAACGAGTTTAATTCGTTCCAGACTCTTACTCGTTATGCGAAAAAATAATCTATAGAAATCAATGTAAAATAGGATAATGCGTTCCATGACGAGAAAATAAGTATTCTTGGAGTACTTAATGATTTTTTTTATTAACGTGTATTCAAATAAAATTACTTATAAAGGAGTGTAACAACTTGTAATAAAATAAAATACAATTTAGATTAGGAAAAAAACGTACCTAAATAAAAATATGAATATATGACAAATATTTAACCATTTTTAACTAAAAAACTAACCGTAAACGTAGACGTTTCGTAGACATTCTTGACACTCCCTTTGAAGCATCCATCTTCTTAATTTTATCTTTGTTCTTGAGAATAGTGCAGATGGTTGATGTTGACCGATAGTATGTGCGCGTTAGATATGCCACGCTCACACCTTGTTCTCGCTTTTCAATGATTTTACATTTCATTTTCAGCTATTTTTATTCTCTTCTGGCTGTCTTCATGTGTTTTTTCTTCGGGGACATTTTTGAACGGATTATAATAATAAAAAAATTACTAGTAATATCAAAACCATGGCGCTAACGGAGCGAGTACTAAACACAGACTGATGTACTGGCGCGGAAGTCCCGGCTCACAAGGTGACAAGTGAATGTCGTGAAAAAGGGACTTACCCCTTCTCTGTAACTCGTTATGCGAATTGTCGCTCGTTATGGGAGCAACTTTTTCACATTTTTTTTTTGCTTGTTATGCGAATTACCTACTCGTTATGAGAGGTGCTCGTTATGAGAGGTTCCACTGTATGTCCTTTGTATGGCTTTGAGTTTGGTGTGGGTGACCACTGACGCAACCAACTGGCTGAGAAATTGACCTTCGAATCTGTAAGGCCAAAATGCCAAATATAAAACCATTCAAGTCTTTCAACAGCTCATTATTTTTTATGAATGAATTGTTTTATTTATTTCAAGTAAACACATAATACACATTACAAAAAAGATGCATTATTTTATGTATATTGTAAACCAATAAGGAACATGCATGTGTGAGGAATATGAACAAATGTTATCAATTTAAATAAATAAATATACGCTGAACACGAATATACTAACAAGTAACGATAAAATAAAACTTTTCATTCATTATTTTCATTTTAAAAATCCATATTTTCTGTCAAAATATTAAAAAGCCATGTTAATGAATTAGCCCGTTGTGACGTCGTAATGTGCTATGTTGTATTGGCATACATTACAATCATAATACTGTCTACAGCGGCTGATGACATCACACACTGTTCCGCCGCGGGTGAACCTTTTACCGGCGGAGTGAGAAAGTTGCTTTTTCAAATGGTGATGAAATCCTTAAAAATTCACATTTTAAAATATAAAAAGCACCATAATTTTCTAAATTTTCTGTACTATTTTTTGAGCTAAAGTTTTTTTTGTGAAAGTTCCCCATTCTAATTCTCCTAACAATCGAGTTAGACAGTTGTAACATAAGATTGCCTTTCTCATGCCCTTGTAACACGGGATTAGCTCAACGTAGAGCAATAAATAAACTACTATATTTACCTATCATTAAGTACGTCATACATTATATTTAGATGTATTTATTCCCTAAGTCTGTTCTATATGCCAATTTGAGAAATATTTGATTGTCCTATATAATGTTTGATTATGTATTTAGATTGAATATATGCCGGTGGACTGTGTGAACACGTTTGACAATCAATGGACGACCGAGGGATTTTGTTTTTTATGCAAGCGAAATTCGCCTGTCGATATTCGCCTCGTATGAACACCACATAACATCCATGGGTGAAAGAGAGTGCTACCCTTAGTGTATAATAATATTGAAATGATTAGTCAGACACATTTCAATATAGAATTCATGTTCTATATTGATTCATATAGGTCGTGTGTTGAATAAAAAAAATAGGGGTACATGTATATTAGGGAACCTCTTGAATGTGAAGGAAGCGATAATAGTAGGAAAGGATAGATCTGATCATTCTAATATTCTTGCTCAAAAATCTTTACATTGTCGAAACTTGTATTTTAATTGTAATGATAATAAAGTAGACAGTTTGTTTTAATTAAAATCAATGCGCCATTTTGTGGAAAAGCCACCATTTTGTAATGTTTTAGCTATTTGTTATTCTTAGTACATTTTTATAATCTGTGATTTCTCCTATTTGTTATTTTGCGTTGTATTTATTACGTTTAATGTTAATTAATGTTTTGAATTTATTGTAGTTTTAGTGAAGACTGTTTTGTACTGTTAAAATTATTGGTAGCATACCTTTGTATTTCTACACTGCATATGAACGGCCCAGTTTTATAGGCCAACAATTTGAAATTCTAATATTCGTAGATACTGAGAAGATAACACCAAAAAAATGTGTAATCTTCTTCTTAATCTTTTTTTTTTTTTTTTTCAAGAATCAAAAAAGTATTCTACATAATGATGATGATTATATATGACTCAGTTTTGTTTCTGTTTAATAATTTTCAGACAGTAACAAAGATAAGAAAATGAAATGAAACAAAATATAAAATAATTCTACGGGAGACTTCATTAATCTGCGCAACAGTTTTCGCTCTCATAGTCAGGCATATGTAAAGCACATTTTCATTCGCTTTACATTTGCCTGACATTGAAAGCAGATACTTTCAAAAGCCAGCTCACAGATTAATAAAATCACCGGCGGAATAACAATGTATTTTTTGTCATTCTAATTTATTTTTATTATGAACACCCAACAAGAAAAATGACGGTCGATAAATTAAACTTTGACTAATGAGCATGTTGTTGAATAGAAAACAGTCTTTTAATTTTGTTCTAAAACTGTTGGCATGTTTGATTCTCCTCAACGGAGCTGGTAGACAATTTTGTAGTGCATGTCTAACAGCATATATCTGTAAGCTGGAACGAAACTTGACAACATGGACGTTCAAAGTTTTTTAAACGAAATCACATTTACATATTTTGTTGTTTGTTAACATAAATTTCTATCAAAAATAGTTGTGGATGATTACTATTAATCATATCTCTCACATTTTATTTTAATTAACACAATGTCATGTTTAGATGTTTGATTCAAATTCATATTTTGCTTTTAACAAAAATTTGACATAATTTTTTTATGTATGGATTTAGTTAAATTCGCCATCAATTCAAGAAGACCATAACGAGGATTGTAATATTATGTTCATCAATTGCTTTGGCCAAAATTCAACATTGCAAAGTTTCCGTTTGATAAGCAGACAAAAAACTCAAATCATGAAATTTTTTAAGTTGTTGGTCTATGTAACTGTGCAATCAACATTATTGTGCTGTTTTTCCTTTATTTAAACTTTTTGATGTTTGTTATTCTTATTTTGTATTTTGTAAATAAGCTGCTATTGTTTTATTTGATTTACTTTATCATTATAATAAATTATTTACTTTTTATAATTAGACATAAGAACAATTTGCCAACCGTAATATTGTCTTGTCAATTTTTTGATTAATATTATATACACCTATACCTACCTTTATGTAATACATTGTCAGTGGATTCATGATGAAACCTTCTATGTGCATTTATCAATATTTTATATGAGATCAAAAAACTGTTTTGTTGGATGACATTTTCTATGTGTCTGATTACGTCATATGTGTTACGTCAAAGGCCTCTTAAGGAATTCTATAGTATATTGTATTGTATACTGTGTTAAGTATAACAATATTAGGTTCTTTTTGAATAACGACACGGAATTTATATTTACACAATATATTCAATAAATAATTCCTATTATAATTTGTCGAACACAATTTGTCAAAACACGCAGCCTAACAGTGCAAGTCAAGGTTCTATCAATTAGTGAGCGTCGTTCTCAATAGGTGGCTAACCTATATAGGCAGTAGCGTATTGCTACTCAGTCATTATCTTTGCTTAGCTTGTAAACAAGTCTAAAGGTCAATGTACAGGTGCAGTGTACAAAGTTCATACACTACACTCTCCCCTCACAATCTTGAAAAACCTTACTATTCTACATATTCCAATCTTTATACAATTCTATGCGAGTGACTGTGTTCTCTACTTATTTCATGATTCTATATAACAAGACAAACATTATAAATACATCACGCAGACAAGTTCTTCCTTCTGTCCAGGGCCACCAGATGAAGTCTTCCACCAGCCCAAGTCCTGGGTCTCAGCTGTCCCCGCCAATGGCTTCCAATCTGACCTGAAAAATTCAGAACCGGTGAGAGCTTTGCCTTCAAACAGGGGGAGGGGACCTAAACTCCTACTATTAATCAGAGGGACTGTCATCCCAATGCACAGATCTCACATCTATCCGATCCATATGTCTTTTCCAGAGCTGATCAGTACCTTTGATTCTAATAAGAAAAGTTCTATTTCCTAATATCTTTTCAATTTTACCTAAAACCATCTTTTCACTCCTGAGATCTTTGACAAGTACTGATGTACCCAAATTAAATTCCTTTTTCCTCCCCGAGACAAATTTCGAACCCCTGGAACTATCTTTACAAGTTTCCTTATTTACATACCTTTCCTCATATCTATACCTATTTAAACATTTACATCCATTGTTATTCCGCTTTTTCACTAAATTCTTAACTATATTCTCAATGTCTATATTAAAATTAACCCAATAAAAATAACTTCTAACAAATGATTTCATTTTCCCAATAACTGAATAATTTTTACACAAATAATTTATCACAATACCTTTAACTGATTCCGGAATAACAATTCTATCTCTGTAGAATAAATAATCCTTGTACACAGTCAAATGTTCCTTCACATTAAACAACTTCGCAATAGATTTATTTAACTGTCTTTTGCACGGCCAATTATTTTTTTCCACATATTTAATAACTTTTTCCAATGTATAATCACTTTTACTTCTCTCTAAAATTAATTTCGAATTAAAACTATTATTTTTATTTACAAAATCTAATTTTTGTTGTTTCACATTACACGCAAGCGATGCGTTCGCACTGAAATTCGGAATATTTTCAATGGGCTTACATGCAACAATACTGTTCAATTCACTGCCTTCCATGCTATGTACTTTGTACCCTATATTATACCTACGCATAAAATCTGTACCCAATATTATTTTATTCCCGCTCTCTGTTACAACAAATTTAATATTTTTTTCCATTCCATTATGATTTATTTTACAATGTTTAATACCTAACACATTCAAACTGTGCCCGCTATACGTAGATAAATTAATTTCATCACACTTCTCTATTATATTATTTTCGTTGAATATTTCTTGCAATTTTTGAATAGATATACAGCTAATATTCGCTCCCGAATCTAAAATACATTCAACATTTTTATTCTCAATTCTTACATTTAATTTTATAAAATCGTTTTCGGTGTCTTGCGAATTATAAATACCTTGTATCTTATAACAATTTTCACTCAAATGCCCTTTAGAACTACATTTTCTACAAAAAATTTCTCTATTTAATTTACATTCACTTTTATAGTGATTTCCCTTACAAATAAAACATGAAACATTTTTATTATGCTTATACCTACTCGTATTTACATTTGAATTTAACCTTGAAAATTTTGACGGTCGATTATTTTTCTTATAATCTGTATCTGTACTACTGAAACTATTATTGTTTCGCCTGGAAATCTGGCTAATTTCTTCAAAATTTTCTACCTCTTTTTCTATTTTTCTCTCTAGTATGTGCTCATAACTAGAAGCCAAAGCAACTGCTTCGTTCAAAGATACTTTATCTTTATCACATTTTAAAAATAACTGTTGTTTAATCTCTTTATTTCTAATTCCGATTATAAACAAATCTTTTATATTACTTTCTAATCTAGAACCAAATTCACAATTTATACTTAATTCTCTTAATCTTAAGGCAAAATCTTTAACATTTTCCGAATGACCTTGAGTAGCCTTGAAAAAAATTTCACGCGATTCAAATACACTTTTTTCCTCTTTAAAATAACCATTAAATAACTGAATCAACTCTTTATAAGACTGTTTTTCCACAGAAGCTGGAAAACACAGATCAGACAGTAGCTTGAAACTGCCTTGGGACAACGATGTTATGAAGAAAGCACGCTTCTTCACATCAGTCCAACTTTCATCATTTAATAATAAGGCGTTCTCCCACCTTGTTCTGTAAGAAGGCCAACTCATTGTCTTGTGACAAAACGGCTCTAAACTTCTCGAAGTCATTTCGGAAAATCACAGGCAAAAACAACTAAGAATAAAAAGACTTAACTTATGAGAGACTCCTCCAATCGCCCCGGTCTTCTGGATTTCCTTGCAACCGCAATGGACTCCGCCTGGCTGACTAGCAAGACTCTCCTCTCCTGGCTTCCTGGATCCACCAACTGGCTCCGCCTGGATACTGGGTGACTCCTGTCTCCCTATGTTGCCTGCACCTTGCCTCAAACTGGCTCCTGAGACTTCCTGTCTCCCTGCTGCTACCTGCAACTTTGCCCAACTGGCTTCTGAGACTCCTGTCTCTCTGCTGCTACCTGCAACTGCTGGCTTATCTGGCTTTGGAGACTCCTGCCTCCTTTCTACTCCTGTAGACTGCCTTTCACTCTTTATTTCCGCGTACTGCCGACAATAACTTTCGGCGCGGAAAAAAAACTATTGTTGCGTGTTGACAATATTATTCACGAACTACCGAACTGCGCCACGTATTTTATACTGTGTTAAGTATAACACAATATATTCAATAAATAATTCCTATTATAATTTGTCGAACACAATTTGTCAAAACACGCAGCCTAACAGTGCAAGTCAAGGTTCTATCAATTAGTGAGCGTCGTTCTCAATAGGTGGCTAACCTATATAGGCAGTAGCGTATTGCTACTCAGTCATTATCTTTGCTTAGCTTGTAAACAAGTCTAAAGGTCAATGTACAGGTGCAGTGTACAAAGTTCATACACTACATATTGAATTTCATGACACAAATTAAAAAGAATTGCAGAATTATTTTTTAAGTACATGTGAGTTTGCACGAATAGACCTATAAGGGATAACATAACAGAAATTATTTGGAGGTTGTGAGTTACCAACATCATAAAAAAAACCTTACCAACTTGACCATAATTTGTTACTCAACCATCCATAGTTCAGCAAAAATATGCTTTCCTTCATAGGTTATAACGTTTCTATGAAAAATTATGTGTTGGAAAGGAATGGCATTCTTACACTTTCTCTCTCACATGGTACCAGGGTTGCCAGACGTACGGTAATTACCGTACTTGTACGGTAATTTCATTCCCCGTACGGTAGTAAATTACCGTACGACAAAAGTACGGTAATTTCAAATCAAAACTAATGTATGGTAATTTGGCACACAAATCATTTTTTTGTATCCATCAAGCTCAAGGACGTTTATCACGTGTACATAACATGAGAGCACGGGGGGACGAAAACGACTGTACTGGGGAAAAGGCCTACTTAACACGAGAAGATAGTGGCTAACGGCGCACTTTAGTGATGTACGGTAATTGTACGGAAATTTTTCCCTAGAAGTACGGTAATTTTGGATTCACAATCTGGCAACCCTGCATGGTACGTTTTTTCAAGGTAGTGTATAACTTTGTTATTTACAATGCCTTTGTAACTGTCAGTCATCTGTCACTTTTGGCATATTTAAAGCCCTGTAATATTATCACTTTGATCCATTATTTTATTAAAATGTATTTATAAGAATCACGGATTATAATCTATTGCTAAAAACGACACTAACTACTGCCAAACCACTCTTACTCTCAGTTGTCGTAACATAGGAACACAATATGTAAAATTATTTGCCCTTCAAATATTTGACAGCTCCATAGAAAAAACCACGTGACTTTTAATTATCTATTATCCAAGAAAAAGCAGCAAGTTAGTGATTTAATTTCTCTCAATAACTTTTACTGTGGATATTTCAACATATAGGTTATTTCACCTGTAGATGAGGCTCAAGGAGACGAATAATTTGGAAACATTATCTCATTTCTAAAAAAGGTTGACACATGGGAGATTTCATAGATCCACTGAAGATTATATTCATATTATTGTAGCTATGATATTATTGTATAAATTATTTATTTATTCATTCATATTAATATGTAATATGATATTTTTTTGTGTGCATTTACGAGAACAATATATATATTATGATTAATCGAGAAATATTTTTTATTTTACGCCTTATGTAATACATTTTTTTTCTTTAACTTTCTATACCATTATGGCAACTCCCACAAATAGTTTGAAACTTACAAATGTTGAGAAAATAGAATTTGAATTCCACGGCTTAGTTTATAAATGAAAAAGGACCTTTTACAAATTGTCCTGCATCTGGGTATAACATGTGTACGTGTTTGATGCATTGTACATATATTGAGTTTTGGACTAGCTCAATCTGTGTAAATTGTCTATGTACATGTAATATCAATAAGATTCTCTTGTTTCACAATATTGGCATGGCGCTAAAAGTGTTTACTCATGATTTGTATGGAAACAAGCGTAAACTAAAAGTTGTAGCTGTGCTCGGTATTACCGAGTTTGACAGTACTTGTTCATTATGTCAGGTTAATACACAGGGTATACCACTTGTGGGAGAGCCATGATAGTATAGATAAATAGATAGGTAGATAATTAAAGCTTCTAATATATTTCATTCTTATCTTATTACTTTTCTTACCTTGCATCAAATGAACATGATTTTTTCCATATTTACAAAAATACTTTATATTATATTGTCAACACGTTTAAATTGTGTATTTCCTTCTTCAAACAAAATGCCAAACTAAGCATATTCACTAATATTTACGTGATTATTGAAATTGTACAGAAAAAATGTGAATTACTAAAGAAAAACAGATCAGCACTTTATGAAAGTAATATTGGGTTGAGTCTTCTTCTTATACATAGTTGAATTAACCAGTTAACTCTCAATTTTACCAAAAGATAAATTCACATTAAATAAATCAAAACATTGATGACAAGTTTATGAACATTATCTTTCAATTTATTTTAACTAATTAAATCTTCCATTTAATATTCTACATTTTCTAGTTAATTTGTTCATTATGGTGTTATATTATAGTTATAAACATGTGCAATTAATTGTTTTGTTTATTTTATTAACTTTTTTGTGTGAGACATCGCAATTTGCAGAAGAATCTGATAATGGTATTATAGACAAAATTGTAACTATTGGAGGGCGTGTTTTAAGAAATGCTTTTCAAGCTAGAAAGGTAAGTTTTTATTTTTATTTTATTTATAAACAAAGGGCATAAACTAGAACCCTGTGGAATGCCCGAAATTAGATAAAAATAATTAAATCAAGTTATAAAGTTCCCCACTAACACATCACCTTACAGACATTAAACATGATCATAGGACATAGATTAAAGCCCTGTGGAATACCCAGATTTGTATAGGCCTCCTTTTTTCTGTAAGTTTTAGAGTGTCCTACTGTAAAACTAATATATTCATTAAACGCCACAAATAAAATATTTAACATCTTCAGTATTTATATCACTTATTCAAAATGTTCTTTTTTTTTAGAACAATATGAATGATGTTTATAACATGCAATTATTCTTCTGGTTACCCCTATGGACACTAGGATTTAGTGTAGTTTTTTTTTTACTTTAAAAACCTGACATTCCCAGCTTTTGGCGATACAACAATACTGCTTATGTTATACTTTAAATTATTATTATTTCATTATGTATGTTCTTAGACTCCCTGTACATGTGGCGTATTTTTGGAAAGTCAATATTCTGATGAATGGAGCAGTCCAGAAAGCAATCCTGCTTTTGAGAAGGAACTTCTGATTCCGATGTTACCATGTGGCTACAGAGGGGATAAAAACTGTCAAGACAGGTGCCTAAGTGAGGTAAGTAAAATAAGACTAGCGTAAAAGAAAAAAATTAAAACCTCATATTTCAATATAGATAGTTTATTTTTTTCTTCAGACTGAATCCAACCATCACTCGATAAAAGCCTCTTCCCTTGCATACCACTTACTTCTGTCCTCCACTAGTGTAAGAAGCAATACTTTATGAATTGAATAGTAAAATTGTCTTTTCTAAGCTTTTTGTGGTTGTAAACTTACCTGTTGACTCCCCTCTCCGCTCAGTGAGAAATTAAGTTCAGTGACACTAGCAACATGTAGGTTTGCATCAAAGCTAACAGCGATGATAGAGACCTAAATAAATATCATTAAATATAAATAGAGATGTCTCTGGAATCATGCCTAGAATAGTTTCATGATAGGTACAATTCTATATAGCTACACTTGGAAGTATCCAGCATGCTGTATTCAAACTGGGTATCTGAAAACATTCCTACACATGAAGCTATCGTCTAGATTTATAAGAGAGAATATCGGAGACCTCGGCATGTCGCCTGGTGGCTTAATTGGACAAAGCACTCCTCGCAAAAAGGTAGTGTTGCAGGTTGAAGTCCCGTTCGGGGCACTACCGAATAGGGTGACATTGTCTTTTCTAAGCCTTATGTGGTAGTTTCATGCGTTAAATTAACATTTTAGAATTGAATTATCAATCATTTGCCAATAGTATTAATATATCTTCTAGATTGTCCCTTACATTCATCAAATAGGACCACTGATGTGTTCAGCAATTGAAAGAAACTGCTTCAGAGAACGAGCTGGTTTATTTATTAAGAACTGTGATAATGTTTGGAGACCGTCAGGATTAACCTTAGGGAGAGAATTCTGTTGTTTAAATGGTTTGCAAGTTAAATGTCCAAGGAATTGGTTTGGTCAAGGAAGATCACAGTTTTCAACCATGTCCTCTTCGATTATAACAGGTTTGTAATATTTTTGAGTAGATATTTGTCTTTGTCTTAACTTATTAAGTTCTTGTTCCCATAGAGTGTCAGGAATGGAACAGGTGTTCCTCTTTTTTCCTTTAAGTTTTCCTATAAGTGTCTGTAGGGTTACTCTTGACAAAATCTAAATACGATCTTAATCTTAATCATACGACGTACAAAGTGACTATTAGTCATAAATACGCGCATACCAATCTCGCGGTAGTTTTGACCATAGTCCCTTTGCGCGTCGTATGATTAAGATCAAGACTAGATTAAGATCGTATTTAGATTGTGTCAAGAGTAACCCTGCTGGTATTGGTAAAATTTTACATATAAGACATTTGACATCTTTAATGTAGCAGTGATGCAGTTTACCAAATGCCTTTTATTCTAGATGTGCTATTTTAATATGGTACGACCAGTAAATTTAATATGTTCAGTTGGTATACTAGGTGCCATACTTGTTGGAAATGCAACAATATTTTACGAATACCTGCCTTTTACAGGAAATTGGAAAACATGCAGAAAAAAGTAGACTTATTTGATTCCAGCGGCTCCATGTATCTCAATTATCATTTATTTATCATTATATATTTATATTAGGTTACAACCATTTATTAATTATTGGAAATTGTTACATAATTGGAAATTGGATTGGATTGGAATTAAAAAATACACAATTTTTCTGAATTCGCAAACCATATAATAGAAACTGACCACTCCTTTAGCAACCATAGTTTGAAAATTACATACACACACATACCGACCTACTTTGACAGCACTGGAAGCAATAGAAATTAATAAAAATAATAACTTGACTAAAACAGCTATTAATAATAATATTTTTATATTATCTCATATCTCATTTATTAAACAAAACAATATTTGATTCTACATTTTGAACACAATATAAGATTAACAATAAAATTTAAAAATAACATGAAATAACAAAAACCATAAAATATTAAAATAAATTTATGTATATTCAAAATGTAGAACCCCAACATTATTCGAGTTGATTCTTCCATGATGTTCTATGAAATAGTACAATCATGGGAGATCACTTACAGAGCTACAGGGACAAAAACCTTCTTACTATCCTGGTGGACGATAGAAGTACTAAATATTATTATAAATAAATATTATTATAATAATCTTCCGAATTCGTCTCCCTTACTACAACTATTCCCTATCTCATATTCCAAGAATTCCACGCCTGAAACCAACATGACCCCGCCTACCCGTACACCTTCACTGTAAATCCTAACGAACTTTTGTATTTGTTTTCGTTTAATTCAGTATAGATCAGCACCTGATGAAGCGAACTTGGAGTCCGCGAAACCGGTCGTGCGTTAGTCTTACTCAACAGTAACACAAAACAAAAATAATAAATATTTATTTTATTTTATTTCATAATTTAAAAAATACAAATTATCTTTTTCTTGGCATAAAAAATGAGGCAATCAGCATGGGTATTTATTTATTTTAATTATTTTTCAGACTTTCTAGAAGCTCCACCAGAAAACAAAAGGGGAATACCAGAAGTCATCTTGGAGTTAGCAGATAAAGCTGTTGATATTGTCACTGATGTATTTAAAGCTAAATAATATAAGAATTATTTAATTTTGTGACACTTATTGTTGTATTATTGAAAGTATATCTATACCCTCACACCGTAGCTCTTGTTGAGTAGGCAGAGAGTAAAGAATGCCGTATTGATCTATCCTTACAAACTTCTTTTGTGTTTGCCATATTCAAACAGTTTATGTGTATCGTCGCATTAGTACCTACCCATAATACAAGATTCATATTCAGAGAGTTTGGTACTAGCTCGATCTGTGTAAATTATCTATGCATGCTATATTATGTTATGTTTCTCATGCATACATGCCAATTTCTTCACTCAACACTTAACCTTCCTTGAGAATTTGATTGTTTTCTTTCTGTACACTTTCCGTCAGATAAATTTACTTTAAAAATATTTACTTTCCTTGCCATTCTGTCATCTTTACGTTCCACATGTCCAAACTATTGCAACTTATTTCTACACCCTTCTTACGTCCGCTTATTTTTCTAATATCCTCATTCTTCACTTTATCTTACAATATTTTATCCAATTTTTGTCAATGGTTATAAAGAAATTGGTGCAAAATCATTTTGAGTCAAAGACGTCTTGTATCATAGACTAAAAATTCAATTCAAATTGTATCGACGAAAAGGCTTTCTAGCTGTCATGTCGATATATGGTTATTATAGCTATAAATAAATAAATTTAAAAAATGTATTGAGACCAATCGAATCTTGGGTCCAAAATACTTTCAAATCAATCTCAAACTAGTGTTGGTACTTTTAATATAATCTGTAATGTTTTGTGTATTTTCCATCTTGGTAGGAAGTAAAACACTTTTTTTAAAACACTTTTTTTAATCAATGAGTAAACAATATTGTTTTGTCACTTACCAATATATTATCAATACTGTATTGGTAAGTGACAAAACAATATTTTCTGTCTCATTGATTTTTAAAATAAAAATAGTGTTGATAATTGTACTTTAGGATATTTATTATTCTATGGATAGTTGGCCGAAGATTGTGAAATAGTCTATTGCTCTGAATAGGGATACATACAAGTAATGGGAGTGAAACAGCTATGATATATTAATGTCATGAAGCTAACAGCAAATGTCTATTGTGTAGATATTAATTTTAGAAACTGAATTCTGAGAGAATCGGTAGGTCCTACATTTTGATCTATGTAATTATATTATTAGAGGCCGAATACCAACAAGATGGTCCAGATCATGTGAGAGATGCTGCAGGGAGTACAATGTGTGAGGCGTTTAGGCAGGCGGAGGACAGGGCATGGTGGAGGAGCTTGTAGCTTGGTTGGGGTCATGTTGGTCACGATCCTCAGCATTGAGGGACTGACTTAGAAGAAGAATTATATTATTATGTCCATGTTCTGAATAAAAGGGGTCAAATATCTACAGCTTGGATGAAATAAGAGAGAAGTTTCCGGGGTGACCTGCGATAAGAGGATGCCAGTCAAACTCAAAGACCTGGTGTATATAAGCATTATATGCCCAGTTCTGAGACATGGAACACCTCTTTAAGACACATACGCGCTGGGAGTTTGGATGTAAGGTATATCTCTGATAAAATACAAGAGAGCAGATATTGCGATGGTACGGCCATGTAGTCAGGAGACCACCTGAGTATGTAGGCAATGAAACATAATGTATCGAGGTTAACGGCAAGAGGCCAAGAGGAAGGCCAAAGTGCAGATGGCGTGAAGTAGTGAGTTCCCACGAGGATGCACTTGACAGAACTGAGTGGTGAAATAAAACAAGAAAGGCAGACCCCACCACCATGTGGGACTAATAAGTGCCTTAGGAGAAGAAGAAGAAGTTCTGAATGAAAGTGGTTCTTCTCTACTTTGTGCTCCTAAGAAGAGCATTAAAAAAATTAAAGAAGGAAATGTATTTCTAAATTTTTTCAAATAAGAAATAAACTGTATATCTACTAGAGTTTTATACATTTAGTAGGAACAAGTAGGTGCATAGAGATATAACTTATAGATTGTACTTTGTATGTGTTGCTTACATTTGTGTGAGTTATATGTTTTTATCTACTATATTATTATTATTATTGTGTATGCAGTAATATTACAATACAGTATTACTCTATTACAAGTTCCTTGATCCTCACATGTATCACAAACCATCACACCATGAACTGAATAATAAAATTATTTAGTTTTAGCAATTTTAAAACAAGCTATAAAATACACGGTTTCAATTTTCACAGCATTTTGTCATTTATTGTATTTATTCAATTAATAATTCAATTGGCTGAGAGGAATGGTGCTCAGAGATGTGGACGTCTGAGGATTAAATGGCAATATCATTTAAATCAAATCCTACAGGACGGTCACGTGTTGAGCACATTGAACAGGAGAGCATGCATGAGGAATTGTATGACAGTGATGGAAGCAAAAGATGTATGCAAGGATAGAAGGAAGTGGCGCTCGATCCTTTCTGCCTACCCCGCGAGGGATGCGGTGTGATGGTATGTATGTATGTACTAGTAGGTTTTTTTTTTTTAAGAAAGATATATCTGGGTTTTGTTATAAACCCAAATACAACCTTATACACCTTTCACAGTAAGCTACTAAAAGCTTGTGTCGTGAAAGGGGAGTTTGCCGGCACCTGGGAAGGTTGTTGCCTTACTTCAACATTTGGGTTTAAAATTATGATTTGAATGTTCATGTTGATATTTTTAACATAACATAATATGACTTTATCGCCAGGATAGATATCCTTTGATTCTGTTGTTTTTTTTTATTATGTCTTTTTTGTGATCTTTTTCACTGTCTTGTTTTTTTTTCGTGCTGAGATCGCCATGGCTAAAAGCTGTTATGGTCTCAGTTCAGGGTAAAATTTTTAAGGTAATAATAATAATATACGGATTTCCAAAAATAATAGACCTTTGTTGAAATAAGACGACGAAATATTGCGAAGAACTTTTATGTTGCAGTATTATAGGTATTACTGATTTTTTTGGCAATTCGTCCGTAATGAGTGATTTCAAAATCAAAGAAAAGTTATGGTCTATAATGAATTTTCACAATGTTAATGTATCATCATAGAAATTAAGAATGTTACTCAACAGACATCTCATCTACATGATCAACAGATTGTGCAAACATCCTTTAGTGGGCAACAGGATAGGTGGTCCGATGCTTATGCATCGGTTTAGGCTGGTTTGAGTGCACATTACAGGAGTTGCGTTCACCTATTCCACCAATTTTACTGTTTTCAACCATTTATGAGGAGGTGTTTGTTGAGTTATGCATAGTAAAATTCAAATGACTAACATAATAAAATGGTTTTATGATTCAAATCCCTCTACCGACCTACCTGACTCATAAGATACAAGCTATTGCTATGCTGGAATGTTTTTGATTTCACTGTTAACTCAGATTCCTTATTTATTTGAAATGTGCAAATGAAGCAAGTAATGTTCACAATTATGTTATCTTTGCCTACTCTGCAAGAGGGATATACCTAAGCATTATACTCGCAGTGGGATTTTCTTGAGAAAATTATTGAGATGTTTAATATTGAAAGTAAAAATGTTGTCAACCTCTGTCCATAATAATTTCCCACTTAGAATCCAAAGAATAGGGGAGAAAAAACGTGTAACTGGCAACACTATAGCAATGCATACATACAAAATTATATACTTATATACACACCAACACTTATCAAGTCATGTGACCTCATTTCCCGCGCGCATGTCAATACAATGATCTAAGCATCAGTGAAATTAGAATGTGTTATCAAAAAGAACCAACCAAAACTAAGATAAAATTATAAATGTAACAGTAATGCTTGAATCTTTTTATGAATGTTACATAAAAATGTCACAAAGATTTGAAATGTCGAATAAATCTTGGAGCATTAGAACAGTAATTTGAATTGTATTAGAAAAGCGGGCATCAGTTTAAAAAGGTAAAGAGAAAGTGCATACTTGTAATTTCAATGTTGCTTATTTTAGTTTGATATTGTCGTGATGTTGTGAGTTTTGTTTGTATTTTATCAAATGAGTGACTGAGTATTTGATCGTAGGGTTGTTAACCCTGTTCATGCGCCGCTTTCTAATTTTATTAGGTATATGAGTACCGCACGCATCCTTGAGCACGGTATGATGGTAAAATTAGATTTTAGATTGTATTATTCTATTTTGTAGCTAGGAATTTGTCTATTTTGTACCTATTCTTGGTACATACCTATATCCTAGTACTTCTTCATACATTCTTCCTTTGTTGTTGTATAGAATTGAGAAAAATGTACTCCCACACAATTCTTTTGAATATTTTTTAAGATGAATCTGGGTTCGTAGTAAAGTCAAATATATCCAGTAAACGCAATATGCTCATATAATGAAGACGGAGTTTTTATATCGGCAGCGGGATAATTCAAATCCGGAATTCCTCCATTGAAAGTCCAAGACTGCCAACAATACCAACAGTCTACCAACACATCGAATCAGCTTTTTTTTTAAATTTCGAATGCATAGAGCAAATTTAAATTTCAAAACGTTATCAGTAGAATTTGAGATGATTTAAACATCTACCTAGAATAAAACGAATGAACAATGACATAAAATGACAAAAAAATAGTTACGTAAAAGTCATTTAGGTGCCTACCATATTCTGCTAACTAGTGATGGGATACCATCCGTTCTGTATGTCTTATTTTTCAATGACAGAAAGTATATACTTTTGTAATTAGGTAAATATTATTAAAATTTGCTAAATTTTATACGAATATCTATTATGTTGATTCTATTTAGAGCGCATTTTTTTATTTATATTTTGAAAACGAAAAAAATACAACTTTAATGCATCTTGAATGTCATAAAATTTACACAAGTAGTTAAACGATGATCTTATTTTTTCCATAAATTACACCAAGATTCTAGTTAAAAAAATCATTGTGTTAGCACTTTAGGGAATCCCCGTTAAGAAAACAAGGAAAAAATATAGATTCTTATTAGATTCTATCTTGATTTTTTCTTCTTAAATTGATAAATTTCTCGCCACTGCACATCATCACATTTTTTCCTGTGTATATTGCTTTATTTTATCTGTTATATGAATGATGATGTGCAAGAAGAATAAAATAAATAAATAAAAAATAAATGAATTTTCTGCACTTTCCGGGTGGTTAGTGGATCCTTCATTGCAGACCGTCATTAGGTGTATAGTATATATTTTCACTTTCTGTTTTTAAGCATAATATTAATATAGCAAAATTATTTTTAAAAAAATGCCGATTTGTCGAATGTAAGACATATCTACTTGTTGAGGTATAGAACGACAGTCGAATTATGTTTACATTATAATTTATGTAGAATAGCCAAAATCCCATCAGCGATTAGGCAAAATTGTAACACATACATAACTTTGTATTTTATTTTTGGTTAAATTAATAAAAAAGGTACTAAAAAGTTTGTTTCAATACGTAAAAAGAAGATATTTCTTCAAGCCTTCTTCACATCTTCAAAAGATGTGCGGGTAACTATAAAGAAATTGCGAACACGTTCCTAAATATATTTTAATACACATCGATTTGTATATGGTTGTAAATAAAAAGAAATTAGAAATGTATCTAACTGACTCCAATAAGAAAACAGGAACCCGATAGATAGATGGAATTTATTCAACCACAAATAATAAGAATAAAACTCTTGGCTAGCTTGCGAATGGAAATAAAAAGATAAAAGTAGGTTTTATAGGTACTAAGGCACGAGTTCCAGAGTTGCTCGATACTAATCTATCAAAATATTAGCATTATTTTAAAATGTTTGAATAAATAAGAAGTAGTTTTTTGGCCGCGGAGCATCCGGCAAAGAATTGGTCTCTCACTATCTTACGTAAGTTTTCGAGTGTCCTGTAAAAGACAGCAGGGCTACTCTTGACAAAACTAAACACGATCTTAATCTAGTCTTGATCTTGATCATACGACGCACGAAGTGACTATTGGCCATTCGTGCGTCGTATGATCAAGATCAAGACTAGATTAAGATCGTGTTTAGTTTTGTCAAGAGTAACCCTGCAGGTGTTTGAAAAAATAAAGACATTTTACATCTCAAATTAAGGGATGCGAGGTTTGCCACCCATCCTGAATGTATTAATTTTATATTGGCACAGAGAGAACAGCTTGCATGTTCATTATATGCAGCTGGTCTGCTGGCTACCCCACTTGTGGGATATGCCATGGTGGTGTAGTAGTAGTATTTTTTCTTTTCTTTTAAATACTTAGCTGTACTGTCTGAGAACAGACGAAAATCTAGTGAGGTAATTTTACATAATTCCATTTCTTATCGTTGTATTTAGAACACGTGCAATTAGGTTCAGAAAAAGTTATATTTAGTTTTACACCTATTGATTTTTGTAGCAGTAAAGTTTGATATTGTTGGAAATAAATTAATATCCATTCCAAATCATCACATCATGGAGAGGAGTAAAGGAGTAGTCAGTGGACTAACTGCGTGTAATTAAGATACAGTAGAAGTCCATTAGTCCGGCATCCAACAGTCCGGAATGCCCGATAGTCCGGCATCGCTCCGGTAAATTGTAAAAATTTAGCAAATAAAAACGCTCGAGAGCTATTCGGAAGTTTTCGGGATAGTTCGGGATCATCCGGAAGCGCTCGGTATTGTTGTAAACATTGTAGTAAACACTCAGCCTACTCAAAATCTTGAAGAAAGTGACTCAGATGCCGAAACGAAAGAAAAAATCAGCTGGGCAGAAGCTGCAGAATCACTAATAAATAAGTTTATCTCTTTTGCTGAGGCTAGTACTAGTACTAGCTACAGTGCTTCAGAAATAATTATTGATTTCCATATCATTAAAAAAAAAAATTTATACTAAACGCCAAAAGTCAAGAAAACAAAAAGCCATTCATGACTTTTTTAAATCTAAGTGAAATATGTTTTACAGTACGTGTACATACATTATATGAAATGTAAAATAAACTTTGTTGTATGTATTTGCACACTGTATTATTTGTAGTTTAATTATTAACCTAATTGTTCTTATAATTACCGCCCGATAGACCGGAATTTTCGATAATCCGGCACCGAGCCGGTCCCGAACGTGCCGGATTATCGGACTTCTACTGTATATGTAGATTGTCTCTACGTATCGTGAACCAATTACAAGCAATGTACATTGTACATACGTCATGTAGGTTTCTAAATAAATTCAAGGTGGTTGCGAACTTTATCATTGTTAATTCTAAGATGTTAATATAGTTATGTTTTACTATCTATAACATCACAGTATTCCTTACAAATGGGATAGCCAAATGAAAGATGAAGAGTGGAAAAAATTAAAGATGATGAAGAGTTTATGTTAGATAGAAAGATTTCTGAAAACCACGTAAAGATTTGGTTTTGTTTGTGTCAGTTGGAAGAGATCGCGCCTTTACGATAAACTTGCCTTCTGTATACCTATTGATATTGAAAATATCTTATTTGAATGCATTTTCTATGAAATTGTATGTATTGTGACTAGTGTTGTGGAATTCTCAAGAAATAATTTTTTCTCGGTAAATTTCTCGAAGTAGAGAATTTTCCGAGAATTTTTTTTTTATTTAACAGTATAATAATAATAAATCAGTATCTACTTAATTCAATCAATCAATAACAATGTACAAATGTTGAGGCAATTTATCACCAATATTGCTACAATTAATTATGGTATATTTTGGGGCAAATATATTTTTTATTGATCATTTTTACAATGTTCAAAAAAAATGTAATCATGAAATGTGTCTTTTTGTGATCGTACCTTTGTATACTTGTATTTGTATTGTAAGTATACAGGGGTTTTACATGTAAAAGGCTTTGGCCGTGAATATATGTAAATAGATAAAATAAATATCAAAAAATGGTCATGTGTAAAAAGAATATACTTAGAAAATCAGGTTGGCGAAGTGTTCTGGTAGAAAGATCATAATACCACTAAGAAAAATTATGGAGAGAAATTTCTCTTCCATCAGAGGAGAATTGTTGTTTGGACTTTTTACAAGATGATTGGCCTGTCTTGTTACATTTTTTACATACTTGGCACCACAAAACTTGCACTTGTATTGTTGTGGCTTGCTTCCTGCCGTTTCTTCGACAAAATATCTAAATATAAATTCCTTCTTGCCCATCTTGCACTATTCTAGTCACTGCCTGTGAAGAACTGCCACATAGTGATGTAAATACCGGATATTTTTTCATATATTTTGTAAGGGAATCCCGCCGCGTTACCGCCAAATCAATAAATAATAGGGGAATCCCCATGGAAAAAAATCATAGAGAAATTTCTCTTCCATCAGAGGAGAAATTCTCGGAGAATTTTCTCTACTCACATCACTAATTGTGACCAACGTGTCAATCATACCATGATGCCACATTTGTTGGAGTGTCCTTTGTGCCCTGTCGCTAGGGGATTCGATCCCGGGATCCCGAATCCCGGGATCCCGGGATCCCGGTCGTATTTTAGTCCCGAAATTTTCGGGATTAAATTTAAGAAATCCCGGGATTTTCGGGATTAATACAATTATACAATAAGTCAAATATTTGGTACTCAAGCACATCAATGAATCACTGACAGCCGAAGCTTGTGTTAGTATCTTAAAAGAGCGTTATTCTGAGTTCGATATCTCACTAGATACGATATTATGGCAATAGTTACTGATGGTCCAAATTACAGTTGGAAAACTTGTTAATGCAAAGCACCTAGTTTGTTTTGCACACGGTATTCACTTAGCCGTTTGTGATTTATTGTATAGAAAAATACCTGCAAATGAACCTATCAGTGATGATATTTTATTTATTTATTTATTTAATACATAAACGGCTATCGCCTTTTATTGATGATTTGGATGGTGATAATGAAGAACTGGACTCAGGATTAGTCATTTAATCGGTAATGGTGAGTTTGACCTATGACCGGAATATTAATGAAGTCGTAAAGAAAGTTCGTAGTGGTTCTTATTTTTAAAAGAGCATCTTTGAAGAACGATACTATGCTTCAAAACTTTATTGAAAAGGAACATGGAAGAGAGCTTAATTTATTGTTTAGCTGCAAATCGCGTTGGAATAGTCTTTTAACAATTCTTGAGTGATTTGATATTTTAAAAAATAGCATCAAAAAATCACTCATCGACCTAATTCGAATAAATAATTCATACAGTCTCTGGTCAATTTGATTTAATAATACGAGTTTAAACATTGATCCCTGTAGTATATATTTTTTTGTTATGGGTTAAGCTAAATAAGTCTAAGTTGATTTTTTAAAAAAAATATTCCAAAATAGTACATACAAACAAACATAAAAAACAACATTATAGAATATATTGCCCCACTAAACTAAAACTGTTCTGGGTTAGAACCAGAGATGTGCAAAATACTTTCAAAAAAGTATTTAAATACAAAATACAAATACTTTTGAATTTTTGTATTTCAAATACAAAATACTTTTTAAATTGGTATTTAAGTACAAAATACGTATTTTAAAATACTTATTTAAAATACCTTTTACAAATAGTCGAACAAGGTGTAAGACAGGGGTATTCAATATTTCCAGCACTCTTTAACTATTATATACAGCGAGCCATTGATGAATAGATAGAAGAAATGAATAACTGGACAAGAGTATAGATAAATGGAAAAAGGGTTGACATGATTCGATATAGCAATGCTTGCAGATAATGAAGATGAGTTGAATAAAGTCTTAGGAAGAACTATCAAAATACAACATAAAAAATAAATAAAGACAATACAAAATGTATGGTCATTCGAAGAGATGAGGTGACTGCGAAAATAGTCATAAATGGAGTAAGTATCAAGCAGGTTAGAGAATTCCTGAACTTGGGCTGCAGAATAAATCAGGATGGATACTCCGAATCTGAAATCGTACGGACTACTGTAACATCATATTATATACAGGACTGCTCCAGACCTTTCTCGATCGTTTTCAGATGGTTTTTAATGTTGCCTCCGAATTATTTACAGAGAGAATCAGAGCTGCCACATCACTTCACTTCTAAGAAGTCTACGCTTGCTGAGAGTCTCAGAGAGAGTGGAGTTAAAACTGTGTCTCACTGTCCACAAGGTAGCACACCACCCAGTGACCTATTCCGCTGACAAAAATTTGAGTCGAAGACATTGCTCAGCTTCTAATGCCGTGAACAAACTCGTAGAGTTCAATATTGCAAATACCTACCTCTAAATTTACAGAATGTCAAAGTCAATTGCCTGGAACAGATTGCCTGCAGACAAAGTTGAAAACGCTGCAGTTCAGAAGAAATCACAGCGCAATGGTCATGGATCATTCAACGGCGTCATGTATAATTAGTTCAATCATCATTATTATGCGTGTATATCTCAAATATGGAGTACTCTAATGGAAACGTTGTATTCGTAATTCAACAAATTGACAAAAAAAAAGCTTGCATACGCGCATATCAATTAATGGCAGAATTTTGTTTCAAACAAATAAGAAGGTATTTTGTAAAAGTATTTTGTATAAAATACAAAATACTTTTTACGAAAACGAATTTGAAATACAAAATGAAAATACGTACTTTGTATTTTGTACTTGTGTTTTAAGTACTTTAATTTCAAATACGTCACATCTCTGGTTAAAACTATGAAATAAATACAAATACAAGAATTCAATTCAATTATAAAAAAGTTAAATTGTTACTTTCATAAATCATAAACAGAAGTGCCTTGTTTGTTTATTTTAAAATAAGTTTGAAGTGTAATTTTGTTTAACCGACTTTTTACAGATTCAAAACATAAATTCATTGCCAGATTAGTAAAAAAAAGGGATTTTAACATGGCCTACTGACTTTTTGTTACCACTTTACATTACCAATACAATCCCGGGACTAGTCCCGGGATCCCGGGATCAACTATAGATAATCCCGAAATCCCGGGATTAGAAAAAAGGGTCGGGATCGAATCCCCTACCTGTCGCATGCACTATGGAAGATATTTTTGACGCATCTCCACGTGCTGTGCGTTTTGCGCAGTATTGGAGATCGGTTTGAGTAGTTTCAACACGAAAAATAAATAAAGCAAATCTGCATTTTGAGTAAGAAAAATCGGAATGCATGCATAAGAAACTGCAGCATGAATGTGAAGAATGCGAAAGAAACTAGTAGGATCGATTATTATGTAACAGTCAGTCTAAACCTCTAAACATTTTTATTTATCTAAATACATAATAAATACCACCATAATTATCATCTTCCAAGAGTGGGATAACCAGTGTAATAACTGAAAAAAGTAAGACATTCTGGATGGGTGGCATTTCTGATCTCTGAATTCAAGATGTTAAATGTCTTATGGAACAGTTGAAGGTCTAGAATATTTAACTGCCTAGCTCTAGAATATTGTGTAAGTAGGTACGTGTAGTAGTACCAATCTAGAAAAACTTGGAGGACGAAAGTTCATCAGTTTCACAGTGAACTGCTCAAATTGGTCACAGGTTCAATGCTCTGTGGGAACTAAACTAACTCAACATCCATAGAAAACAACACATAATATATAATAAGTATATTATTCCTACTACAGATATACATAGGTATATACAGCAACAATAAGGTATTTACAATAGAATAGACCAAACTTTAACGCGGATAGGGATGCTAAACAAATCTTTATTTTATTCGCGATTCATCGATGGACATGGCTATGTTATTAAAAAATCGATATATTATGATATTATGTACTGATTTTTTTTTCCTAAAAAGGTCGAGGGACCTTGCATCCTTTGCGTCACCGCGACCATAATAGATCTATTGTGACATCCTTCTGTGTCATATCTCACTCTCAAGACCTGGGTGCGTTTTTTTTCTTTTAGTTTTGTACTGATTTGAAATATTGTATCTAATGTAGAGCGAAGAATAAAATAAATAAATATCCGCCATAGAACCAATAATATTGTCAATCCATCCCATTATGGCATCATCCTTAATGGGGTAGCCAGCGAACTAACTTCTTGTAATAAACATGCAAGTCGGGTTCTTTCCGAGTTGATAAAAGTTGAGTTATTCAAGATGAGAGGCATTATTATCTATCTCATCGTTGAACTGAAGATGTAAATTATTTTAGGATTTCCCTCTTTTTACAGTACACTCGAAAACTATCAGAACTAATAGACTGGGAGGCCTATTCTTTACTACTCCATGGGATTATATTTAGTTTGACTATAATATTTTTTTTTAAAAAAAAAAGATATATCTGGGTTTTTGTTATAAACACAAATACAACCTTATACACCTTTCACAGTAAGCTACTAAAAGCTTGTGTCGTGAAAGGGGAGTTTGCCGGCACCTGGTATCGAACCACGGACCCCTTGTTCACGAGGCCGAGACTCTACCTCCAGGCTACCGACGAACTCAAATATTATTGTGCTTTGACTATAACATATTCAAGTTTTTATTGTGTCTTTATAAGTATTTTTACGAGAAACATGTTCATCACACTTATTTTTTGTTCTCTAATTTCTCTTACCCATAATTCTGAATACATGACCAAGCCATCGTAATTGCAACTTGCAACCTGTCTATATGCACATACAATATTTGAACAGTTTTTTCATGAAGGGAATCTTATGCATTGAAACATAATTACTTTATAAAAAAACTTTTTTTGTGATTTGAAACGGAATTCGGAACATGATTTATGTATAGCTTCTTTGTTTGACATTTTAATCCACTATTCATCATACAATTATTGTCTTTAATATTTTTGCCATTCAATGAACCAGTTGCATTTCGATGATCTTTGTTTTTTTTATGAAACTTTATTCAACATTACGATGTACCGATGTGTAAATTTAAATCCCTAAGTACCGTCTAACGTGGCAACTTTACCTATCAGTGGCAACTTTACCTACCTCTATCAGGTCTCAAGAAAACTATTCCTTCACAAAATGTATCAGCAGTTGTATGGTCGTTTCAGTTTAGGAATGTGTGTTAATTGACTGGCAATACTAAAAAAAGTTTTCGTTGGCAGCACTGCAATAACTGTCAAGTTATATCTATATTTCTGAACGTTTTGCATGCAGTCATTTCTGGAAGTCTTACCAAATTTGATATAATTATTGTGTAATTACTGAACTGAGGTGAGTCATATTTATATATTCTAAACAGCACATACTTATGAAGATATTAAGATAATCAGAATGTTTTAATTTTCACTGTTTTTGGAAATATTTTACTTTATATTAAAAGTCACTTTAGGTAAAGTTGCCACCACTTGAAGTGGTGGCAACTTTACCTAATGTTAGGGCTACCAACATGAATACATATATATACATTTTTATCTACTTAATAATTTTTGTACCGAGTTCGATGGGAAAAAGTGCTCTACGCGTGTTTATTATATTAAATTCAATTAGAAATTTAATTAAAATTAAGTGTGAGTAGGTAAATATAAAAAAATATTGCCGTGATTGGACAGGTGTTCAAAATAATTTGTGGCAGCCCTACAATAAAACATGGATTAGTATGAAAATGTTCATAGAAGCTAAGGCATCTTTACCTACAATCATAAGACAAATTATAATACAAACAATGTTGCCAGGAAATGTATGATTTAAGTTATAAAAATCAAAGACAAGTGTAGAGAGTGTGGTAGGCATGATAATTCAACTTACGTTACACTCTTAATCCCCGTTTATTGAAAATATTGTGAGTGGGTAAAGTTGCCCATTTCCTTCCATCTTTACCTATGATTTATTTTTATCAATAACTCGTTAATTTTTGACTTTTATTTATACGTGTATGCAGAAATTTACAACCTTTTATTATTTAAACTTATATAAAGTCATAATTCACTCTTATGGATATTTATTTCAGAGATATTTTATTTTTTCAAAAAAAATGTGGTAAAGTTGCCATGGTTGACGGTACATAAAAAGTTTGCGGTGGTGCCTTAGAGTGAATGTATTCGCTAGAAAGAGAAAGAAAAAAAAAGAATAGGTATTGTTAGTAAGTTATTATTGCTGGAGTCCCGGGCCAGTAAATATTCTGCGGAGTGGTGGAAGGAAGGATGTTAGAGATGAACCTGTGCTTTGCCAGGTGAATGATCTGCATGACGGGGTAACTGTGACACGTGCTTCTGCATTGTTGTTTATTTATTTATTTATTTTGTTAGACAGCAGACCAAACTACCTTGTTAAATAATATTGCCCGACGATTCGATTTGTTTGGGTATTAAATGATGATGCTGATCAAAAAACATGTTGATCAGTCTCAGTATGTGGTGCTCGTTGCTGGAATATTCTCCTTTCTTCTCATAGAATATCTGAATCTTTTAATGGATTTAAATACTCCGTCAAGAAGTATTAAATTTATTGTTCATATAGCATAAGCATCCGTGTATTATATACTGTTTTACACTCCTTAAAAAGTTTACTTGTGTGAAGGAGGAGAAGAGATTTAAAAAAAAAGATATATCTAGGTTTTGTTATAAACCCAAATACAACCTTATACACCTTTCACAGTAAGCTACTAAAAGCTTGTGTCGTGAAATGGGAGTTTGCCGGCACCTGGTATCGAACCACGGACCCTTTGTTCACGAGGCCGAGACTCTACCTATAGGCTACCGACGAACTCTTTTTGTTTTTGATGATTTCAACGAAGGTGTTTTTAATTCATCGATGATGTCTTAATTTTTTGTGAGCACAGAGAAGACAGCTTGCTTGTTTATTACATGTAGCTGGTCTGCTGGCTGGACCACTTGTGGGATATGTTTATGTTGATATAGTATAAAATTTAAACATTCAGTGGAAGTTCTGATATAACATAAAATTTCATTATACCTAGTCGACCATTTACATATTATTCACCCTATATATAAGATTGTGTTAACTATGTAAATAAAAAAAAATAGTTTTTCATAATTAAACATTAAAATTTAAGGGGGTAAAGTTTTACAGAAATGTTCGTAGTCAATTTAAAAGTGGAATTAAATTGGTACAAAAAAGGGACAACATACCTACCTATTCTTTTCTAACCCTTGACAAACAAAACGATATAAAAAACATATTTTAAGAAGTGCGTAGATCTCCATATTATTATATTTGTAATAGACTATTTAGTTTTGGAATGCCAGCCACCCCATGAGGGTAGAAATATGATTGTGTTGTTTTATTAGTTTTATTGATAACAAGTAGTCAGAGGCGGTTCGATGTATTTGAGGGCCCTTAAAAATGGTTTGTAGATCTTCCTACTTCATTTTTAAAAAGTACCTATAAAGAAATATCTGGAAGAATTAACAAATTGGCAAGAATGCCAATTGTTAATTCTTCTTAAATATTTTCCATTTTTAAACGTAAATACGTGCACACATTTTTCGTACTTTCAAAATTAAGGAGAATTCGTATTTTGATTATTCAATTTGTATACCGTACCTGCCGATTACTTTTTATGTATATATTTAATTAATTTGTATACCGTACCTGCCGATTACTTTTTATGTATATATTTAATTAATTTGTATACCGTACCTGCCGATTACTTTTTATGTATATATTTAATTAATTTGTATACCGTACCTGCCGATTACTTTTTATGTATATATTTAATTAATTTGTATACCGTACCTGCCGATTACTTTTTATGTATATATTTAATTAATTTGTATACCGTACCTGCCGATTACTTTTTATGTAGGTATATATTTAATTAATTTGTATACCGTACCTGCCGATTACTTTTTATGTATATATTTAATTAATTTGTATACCGTACCTGCCGATTACTTTTTATGTATATATTTAATTAATATTTCTCAAAATAATAAATTATTTGTATCAACAATGTTTTTTCAATCACCGTTTTTTTATAATCTGTTAGTTATAACTTATAACAGCGCATCGTCTTCACTCCCAAAATTCCCAAACTTTCATTCATCCCCAAATGATTGTCAATAGCTTGTTCAATATTGTAGTATTTAAAGGAAACCAAAGATCTCTTCAAAAAAATTATAGTTCCATTATCATAAAACTCATGAAAATAAAATACATTCTTCTTCTCTTAATTAACTAACAAAGCAGCTCCAATATAAAGTAATATTTCATAGCACTGTAAATATATATTATAAATATTGTGTTTTCTACAAAGTAAAAGATGTATTTTGTTGAAAATAATATCCAAATATAATTATCATGCAGAGCCCACATAGCGCGGGGCCTAAGATGATTGCCTGTTGCATCTATACGGAACGCCACTGACTAGATACTAAGGGGTATGTTTTTTATCCCCCTTGGGAGAGCGTATTTCTTGTATGTTGTATGTATTTTTTTGTATGTAGGTATATAGACCCCACCCTAATCCTAATGTTAGATCCTCTTCTAAAGGAGATACACTTACTATCTAACCCCTATAATTAAGACCCATATAAAGGCAACTTTTTTATATTTTATTATTAATAAATTAGTTTTGTTAAGTCTAATCAGTGTTTTTAAACATGTTGATAAACTTCATTTGTAAAAAAAACTTACAATTGTTTGATTGTTTGACTCCGTTCGTAAATATATTGTTTTATTCATATTCATCCCCTCAAAGTACGAGCTCTCTAACCGAAATTTATATATTTTATTAAAATTGAATGTAAATTAAGATTAAATCGAAAAAAAATAGCACAATATGTAGTTAACTTCCAAATGACTTTTATTAAAATGTCTTTATTTTTTCGAACACCTGCCTTTTACAGGACACACGAAAACTTACGGAAAAGAGTGAGAGACCAATTCTTTGCCGGGTGAAGAAGAAATTTCGCGAATTATCCAATTTATTAATCTTAAAAAAATCTGAGATTACTACACATTTTGAGAATCACAGTTTGTGAGGTAACAAAGTTTGTAACCTCGGTTCAGGGATGAATTATTATGAAGTACAATTTTGATTGATTTATAACATTTTTTAAACCGTTTTATCTCTATGTCTACCCTCTGAAAACCCTTATACGGTTACATTTTTGTTTATTCATTATCAACTTTATTTATTCAAATTTAATGTTCAAAGTTTCAAACGGCACCCACTTAAAATAATATAGGTAATCTATGTTTTCAAGTGAAAATCGAAAGAAACGTATTTTTTTTATTATTTTCAACTCAATCCTCTATCCAAAACACACTTGAAATAAAACAATCCTCTATCTTTATTATCACAGCATTTTCCATGAGGACGATAGTCATCAGATTAACTTCTGAGCTTGTTTGTTGAAAACAATACCTTTCAGTTTACCAAAACATTTAGGTTCCTACTGGTAAAAGGCATGCTTTTTTATAACAATATGTAAAAAACATTGCCCAATGAGGACAAACCGCCCCATGAGGACAATTTTGGTTTAAAAGTGAGAATATATAGGAGTCTACGGACTCCTGAGTTATCCGGGTGCGAGGTGGATATCTCTTTAATCTTAAAACATTTAACATCTTTAACTCAGCAACTATGACATTTTAATCATGTCACCTACCCTGAATGTCTAATATTTATAGCACAAAGAGGATAACTTTATGTTCTTGACGTGCAGTTAGCCCGCTGGCTACTCCACTTGAAAGATTTGCCGTGATGATATAAGTATAGAGAGGCACCCACACTCCTACAAATAAATTAATACTTTTTTTCTTCTTAATGTAATATGTATAGGTATCCACTGGTTTGACCCCCTCTTAAGAAGAAACAGGTTTGTTAAGGGTAAGCAATGTCTGTATGTGGAGTACGTACTTGTATATAGATATCTCTGGACATACATATATGCCTTGCAACCACCAACTCACCCGACCAGATTTACCAGTTTTGTACCACCGCACACATCAGACAAGGGATCATAAAAATAAATAAAAAAGGGTTAAATAAACAGAAAATATATGAACAAACATTCGTATTTCTCTTATTTAAATTCGGGTAGTCATATAAGTCAACAAAACTCCTACACCTTACCTTACATCAAAATTATATATATTTGAGTTAAAGATTTGGTTAGGTACGTAAATTTATTCTGTGTTCTCAGAGAATAGATAATCCATTCTTTTCTGAGTTTTTGGGTGTCTCTAGTAAAAGGTTTCAACTTTCAAGTATTAGTTAAACATCGCATTCAAGAAATTCAACATATTCAGTTCAGTAGTAAGGGGACACCCATTTTGAACGCCATTAATTTTATTATGGCACGAAGAGAACAATAATATATAGAACAGACTCCCACACAAAGTTCGTACTTCTTGAAAATTATATTCTTTTCGTAAAAAATAAATGGTGTCTAATAGTCTTCTGATGATAATAATAATAACAATAATAACTCTACTGGGATCGACCAATTCAAACTGATCGAACTATTATAGCTAATCGACCAGATATTGTGTTGGTTGATCGCGGATGCCGTAAAACATACATCATAGACATCACTATACCGCACGATGAAAATTTAAATAAAGCTGAGCAAGATAAGATAATAAAATATCTTGATCTTGCTCACGAAATCAAAGATATGTGGAGAACACCTACCACAATCATCGTGCCTATAGTGTTGTCTGTGAATGGTTTAATACCTAAGAGTCTGTCAAGCAATCTCAGAAAACTGGGAGTAGATGACAGGCTCAAATACAGCATGCAGAAGGCCGTACTTCTATCGTCCACCAGGATAGTAAGAAGGTTTTTGTCCCTGTAGCTCTGTAAGTGATCTCCCATGATTGTACTATTTCATAGAACATCTTGGAAGAATCAACTCGAATAATGTTGGGGTTCTACATTTTGAATATAAATTTATTTTAATATTTTATGGTTTTTGTTATTTAATGTTATATTTAAATTTTATTGTTAATCTTATATTGTGTTCAAAATGTAGAATCTAATATTGTTTTGTTAAATAAATGAGATATGAGATAATAATAAACTTTATTGTTCAAAATATTTATACAAAAATAATTAGATTACAACATGGTATATACAAATATTTTGCACAATAGGCGAATTTATCGCAGGGACGCGATATCTTCCAACTAACCCAATAAAATAAAACAAGATAAATTGAAAACGGTGATAAAAATAATAATAATAATTCTTTAAAATAATACATAGAAACTATAATAAAATATTAACCATAAATAAAACATTTTATCAATTTCTACAAGCTTTTTTTTAATTTCACGTAAATAATTAGGTACGCCGAGCAGATTCTCTCATTTTCCTCTTTTCTCTTTTCCTTCCTATTCTTGTTGTATGTGTGCTTTATTTATTTTTTATATCATTTATAGTTTTTTTTTTACTTGTCTTATTTAGTATTTTTTTTATATATTTGTGTACCTACATATATTATATTTTATCGATTTGTATTTTTTTATTTTTATGTATGTTTTATTTTTTTTTTCTTTTTCCAGATTGGCTGGAAGAAATCGCATGTTCGATAAGCCCACCTTTTGGTACTCTCTGTAGAAGTGTACTTGTACATATGCTACATATTTAAATTCCAATAATGTTTTATTTGTTTATTATTATTTATTTATATGTTCATCATAATTATATGTCATTCCGTTGGCAATCCCAGTTTTGGTATTGATAAAAAAATAATGATTGATCCGTACCTACTTAGATTTAAAAATATATTAAGTATAAGAAAAGTCGCCGGTGCTAGAGTGAATGGTGCACTTCGACCCATTGTTAGCAATAGCTGTGTGTCGAACATGGCAAAAATGCTAGTGCACAATACCATTCTGGTACCGACACTTATGTATGCAAGCGAAACTTGGACGTGCCTGAAAAAGGACGAGAGTGGAATAAATGCTGTGGAGATGCGTTCACTGAGAAGAATGGTTGGTAAAACATTGCGAGATAGAGTGAAGAATGAGGATATCAGGAGAATGAGCGGATGTGAGAGGAGTGTTGTGGACAGAATGCGTGTAAACAAGTTGAGATGGTTTGGACATGTTGAGCGAATGCAAGATGAAAGGATGACGAAGAGGATGTATTTATCTGAAAGATGGGGTGTGAGGAAGCGTGGACGTCCAAGAACCACGTGGCTTGACCACGTGGACCAAATTCTTAAGGACGGACGCGTGTTGAGTAAGAGAAATCGGCTTGCATGTATGATAAACTGGATGAATGTAGAGGAAGCGAAAGAAGTATGTAAGGATAGACATCTATATGGCATTCCGTTCTCTCTGCCTACCCCTCCTGGGACGTGGCGTGAGGATATAGTATAGTAGCAAGTATATCACCCCATGAGAAACGTCAACAAATAAAAAATAATAAAAAACAACATTCTACAGGAGAAGTATTAAATATTTGAATATTTAAAAATAGAACAAATACCCACCCCCATTTAAAAACCATAAATAATAATACGCTCTATACAGTACAACCCATATAGAATAAACTAAATTAATAAAAAAAATCTTAGACAATGCTTGGGAATGTGTCGAAGTGGTGGGTAATATAATGCCTAACTCGAACAGGATAAAAAAACATAATACTTAGAGGATAAAAAATACAATCTGTATATAATATTATATTATAGTAGACCCGTCGTCCTTAGATAAGTATATACATGATTATTGTAGTCTAGATAAGATGAATTTGTGCCCAAATTGTTCGATCTATAAAATGTATGCCTTCGTCTCGCGGCTTTTTAGTCTGGGTGTTACGAGACACTCACATGTTTCACTTTGGATGTTCATCCAACATGAAAGAATCGAAAGTGAACACGTCTGTTCACACTTTTTGTCTGTGGCACATGTTGTCTGTGGTTTGACGAGTTATCTACTACTACTATACCATCACGGCATATCCCACAAGAGGGGTAGCCAGCAGACAAGCTGCATATAAAACATGCAAGCTGTCTTCGCCGTGCCAATATAAAATCAAGACATTCAGGATGGGTGGCAAACCTCATCGCCGAATTTAAGATGTAAAATGTCTTATTTTTTCGAACACCTGCCTTTTACAGGACACTCGAAAACTTATGGAGAAGAGTGGGCGACCAATTCTTTACCGGGTGCTCCACGGGATACATAAAAACTAAAATAAATTAATAGAATTTGTTGCTGGAATAATCTCCCTTCTTCTCTTTGAATAGCTCAATCTTTTAATGGATTTACCTTACATAATACTCCGTAAAGAAATATTTACTATCTTCTTACTCAGCATCCATCGCCTAACCGCTTCCAATAGTTCCCGGTCCCTTTGGAGTGTAGGGTGTGTAGATGTCTTATAGCAATTTGTTTGTATAGCAATTTTTCATATTCTTTGTAATTTTTTTTTATGTGTGTTTTGTTTTAATATGACGTGGTTAGATGAAAGAAATAACTAATAAAGTGATAATCTCGCCTCTATTTTTTTTTAAATAAACATCACATTTTTTAAAAATAAATTGCTTTGTTGATTTTGCTATGTATGATGTGCAAAAAGATTACAATAAATAAATTTTCATACGTAGGTTTCACCACATAGTATGCATTATGTTTCCATTGGTATATAGGTTAGAAGCAGTAAAGCCTACATCACATTTTATTAAATCCAGGCAGTTTTTCTGTTGAATCCAAAATTTTCTCCACTCTATACTGTTCACTGAGGATGAAACGTCTGTTCACACTTTTCATTTTCGATGATTCATTCTTATAAACCCATAGAACATTTTGTATTGATAAAAATCTTTTTTATCGTCCCGTCAAATTGACGATCATTTCAAAGTCAAACAGATAAAAAAAATCTCATATGTCTACTTAACGTTGGGGTCGCATGGTACCCTCGGCAGGTCCTTGACTCCAGCCAGGGCGTCGACCCTCATCAATATGGACAACGGGTAGCAATGATATTATTATAGGTACATTCCTATTATTGTATGTGTGTATAAAGTAATATTTTTTTCATTCATACTATCGCGGCATTTTCCACAAGTGGGGTAACCAGCGGACCAACGGCATGAAACAAACACGCAAATTAAGACATTCGGGATGGATGACATACCTCATCGCTGAACTGAAGATATTAAATGTAAAAATGTTAAAATGTGGAGTCATTGGCTAAGGTCAGGTTCCCATATTTTATTGTAGGTTTTAAGTATCCTGTAAAAAGAGGAGTTCGACATCGCGCATAAGGCATTTAACATTTTAAATAATTTAGCGATTGGGTTTGGCACCTATTCTGAACGTCTTTAACAGTTATATAGGATAGCCGGTGAGTAGAAAAGAGACCATTATAATCATCTTCATTTTATGGAGGGAAACAGCATAACTTAGCTGCATAATAAAAAGAGGTATGTGCGAACATTTCTATTTAGACATACTCTTTAAAAATTGTTCATTAGGGCATTAAAATTGTTGTTTGGACTTTTTATTGACATGCGATATTATTCTTTGAGTATTGAATTTTAATACATATTTGATACTAGGAATCACTTTATAAAATGGTTATGATGTCATTATAAGCAGTTTATTTTAGAAATGTCAAAACATTTATAAATTTTCATACCCCTTTTCGAATTTGCCACGACGATAATATTATTCTTATTATTATTAATTTTTGAAGATGGATTCTAAAAATATTTGTACTGCGTTTTCAGTCTATTAGATCAATGTATGCAGGTATAATTCTGGCTACCCCATTCGTGATTGTATAGAACCAACGACTTTTGTAATAGTATATGGAACATAAATAGATTTAAATCGTGTATTTCCAACCCTCTGTTGCGCTATAAGCAACAGGCAGACACCCCCAACCCTCATGCTACAATTAAAATAAATAAACATCCCTTTCAACTCACCCTCAGTTATACTAATAATGAAAATAAATTCAGTCTGTACTCGATAAAGATAAAAATAATTTTCTACCATAAGGGTAGTGTTTAAAATATTATATATTCAGCATAACAAGTCCGTTGAACAAGACGTTGACTCGTGCCAATTGATAATTCGTGAAAATCACAGAATTAAGACACCGAAGGGTGTATGTATACGAGGGTATGGAAGAAAACACAATTGGCTTTAGTTTTACTTTATATTGAATTATATAGTTACCTGGTTTGCACTTATAAAGTCATTATCAAACTAAGGTTGTATTATTACACATAATAAAGAGAACCTAAGAATTCTCACCAGAGTACTAACAGGACACTATGTAGACTCAATAAACACTTATGTATAATGAAACTAACAGACATGTATCTGTGCAGATTCTGCATGAATGAACATGAAACTCCTTTGCATCTACTCACAGAATGTGAACCTATAATGCAAACAAGAGCCAAAACAATTGGCTCACACTTTTCTGATCAAGAACAGATCAAAGGAATTAACCCACACAAAATTTTAAGTGAGGTGTATAGAAACAATATCATATCGATCCATTTTGATAAAATGTTTAATTATGAATGCAGAATGTAAGTATTTTCGTTAGCTACACAGTAGTTAAATCGGTACAATGAAAATTTGCCTCTATCCTCGAGTAAATTAGTTCTAAATACTGATTTAGGAACAAAAATGCTGGAGCAGAAATAGAAATGTGCTGTTAACTCAGTTTCAATGTTTTAGGATCGATGTAACCTTACTTTTACATCCCTCAAGTAAAATTTAATGTTTTATTAATTTTATTCATTATCCATATTACGTGAAGGTAAATGAGTATTTTTTTAAAAGATGATTCTGGATTTGAAATAAACACAAATACAACCATATACATACTAGACTTGCAGCGCGGTACATTTTTACGGAATTTTTGAGTTACAACATCGATGTCCTTGAAACATTAGCAACGTATTGTCTCACAACCAACATCAGTATAAAACTGGATGCAAAATTTGATTGGCTGCATGACCGATTTTTTCTTTGAATTACCGATTTAGTGTATATTTGAATACAACCCACAAATCCTCACAGTAAACAATATAAAATTGTGTCGTGAGTCGTGAGGGTGAAGCAGGTAGGTAGGTACAAAAACAAAACAGTATAAATATTCTATCTAAACTACCGGAAACAAGCAAAAATCAAAACTTCAAAAATATGCTTAACTTACTCAAAGGGAAATGTCAACCCGAAAGGGCTATAGTACCTCCGTATTATAATTATATATTTTCAACTACACACCAACACATAACACTTGTTGCATCTCTAAGTTGTGAGGGGGACGTTGCGTGGCTTATTATATGTATATAATAATAACATTAACTGCTACGCGTAGGTTAGGATTGGTTGGAAGATTCGAGGGAGAGGAATGTCTACCCATCTACAGGGTATATTAGAATCTAGTTTAGACTTACTCGGCTTCGGTAAGAAATAACTTCGTATCAAATTAACACTTGTAAATAAAAGTACTTACCTGAGAAATGCCATTTTTAATCTGGCAATACCATGATGCAAATATTTTTGACAGATCTAATAATATACCTATTGTAACACGATGTAAAACGTAAACAATTACAGAATTATAAATTGAATTGAAACGAACAAATAATAGCAGGAGCGGTATTCTACAACTAAATCTATTATTATTTTTAGATTTAGCTGGGTTAGTTGTCTATGTCTCTCAATATATTATAAGACATTATTTTACAATGTTTTTAGTCTAAAACAAGGGTGGCCAACCCGCGGCCCGTTGGATGTCTACGTGCGGCCGGCGAAGCATATGCACACTTTTTTAATAATAGTCGGTACAAGAAGCTGTTACTTTTTTGAAAGAGGCAGTTTGACAAAATATTCTTAAAGAAAACCGAGGAGTTCTGAAACATTTCAAATTCCTATACCATTTCAAAAATTTGGCGACAGGGGGGTAGAAATTTTAAGGAGAAGTAAAATTATCTATATGGGGTATATTGTTGATATTTTTGTGCGGCCCGGTAGGAAATCTCATTCTGAAATTTGGCCCGGCTGCTGAAAAGGTTGGCCACCCATGGTCTAAAATCTACCTAAAAGATTAAACCTGGTATAGAGTGTGTTAATTTTCCTCTGTCTTTTCTAATTACAGTGTCTTTTGAGGACATATGTACGGACGAACTAAAATATTTGTTAGATTAAATATCCATGTAGGATATAATTGTTGTAACAGAGCAATGACCTCTTGTTACATAGCGTAGACCACTTGTTGCTTACAGCTAACAGCAACACCCCAAGTGAATTCCTTGAGAGGGAAGAACGTTGAAGAATATTTTAATGTAATAAATTGTAGGCTGTAGGTATGTCAGTTAAAAGTATTTTTTTTATCTATCCATTAGATTGTTTACTTTTTACCCTACCACTCTTTTCAGTAAGTTTTCGAATGTCCTGTAAAAAGCAGGTATTCGTAAAACATCACTTATAAAACAATTCATCTTCAAATCAGTGGTGAGGTTAGCCATCCATTCTGAATGTCGAAACATTTGTTGGCTCGGAGAGGACGGCTTGCGTGTTTATTACGTTCAGTTAAAAGGCGGATATTTGTAAAACATCACAGTGAGACAATTATCTAATATTTTTAATTCAAAGGTGACGTATATCACTGTTTATAAATGTTTTCTTCCATATTTATTTTTCTTTATTATTCTTTACTGTACGCTGATTACAAGCAAATTTACACAAAAATACATTTAAATCAAATACAGCCATACAATCAATATACAGAGGGCGAGTTTATAGCACAGGCACGATTTCTTCCAACTAACTCAATTTCATGTAACTTTCACAAAAAAACAAATTTTTGGCTGTCCTTGACTTATGTATGGTATAGTGCGCTAACCGTTGTTGTTATGTAAAAAAAAAATCTCTCTCTTTGTCTTAACTGATATTACCAAATGTCGTTTTTTTTGTTTTGTTTTTTAATACTTTTCAATTATGTATTATTAACATTATTATTTTTTTTTTATTTTTTTGGTAGAAACTGTAACTCCCTTCAAAACACGAGTACCTATACCTCTTTTTGAAGGGATGTCATCTATGTGTTTTTTTTATGTGTAAGTTTGTAAATTATTTCTGTTTGTGTTATGTTATTATGCATAAATAAATAAATAAAATAAATAAAATAAAAATATTAAAGGAAGGAAAGAGGAGGTACAAAGGAGAAGAATAGGTAGGAAAAGGGACTGGGAAACAGATACCAAATTTAAATGATAATGTGGTCCTTGACGGCCGCTTGAAAGTGTGAAGAGTGGGGAGCAACCTTAACCTTCTGGAAGGCAAACTATTCCAACAGCGAGCACATTGTACAGAAAATGAGTTCGTAAAAAAGTTTGAGCTATTTATAGGCACAGAGGAGACAGCCTGCATGTTTATTTTGTGCAGTTAGTTAGTCTACTGGCTACACCACTCGTGAGAAACTCCAATTGGAGTAGTCGGAGATAGCAGAAACACCAATCAGATATTATATCCTCAGATTCTTTTGAGTTCGTCGGTAGCCTGGAGGTGGAGTCTCGGCCTTGTGAACAAGGGGTCCGGGGTTCGATCCCAGGTGCCGGCAAACTCCCCTTTCATGACACAAGCTTTTAGCTTACTGTGAAAGGTGTATAAGGTTGTATTTGGGTTTATAACAAAAACCCAGATAGGATATCTTTTTTTAAAAAAAAAAAAATTCGTTCTATCCTTCTAGATCAGTGTTTCCCAAACTATGGGTCGCGAGCTAGTATTGAGTGGGCCCTGAGCATTAAGTAGTTCCATGACTCGCTACTTGAGAATCTGAGCATACCAATGCGTATGATCTCTTTTCTCTAAGACAGCTAAAAGGTGATGATGATGATGATTTTGTATGATTTTTTTGACGCCGTTTAACAGTCCCTAGACCGTCTCAAGAGCGCCAGTGAAGAGTTCAGTTTTCAATTTGCTTCTGAAGCTGGTGACAGTCTGACTATCTCTCAATGGCACCGGTAGGTGGGTCCCAAGATTGGAAATTTTTGTTAGATGGGTCGGAGCCCAGTCAACTTTGGGAACCACTGCTCTAGATACATTCATGCAATTTCTTATTCACGCAAGCCGATTTCTATACTGTTTCTCAAAACATAGCCGTCCTTGAACACTAAATAAGTGTTTCATTTATAATAATTTAACATGAACATTCACCAAGACCCGTCGGTCAAAAATATCGACTTGATCAATGTCGACAAACCACGTGGTTCTCGGACGTCTGATCTTTCTTACACCCCCCTTTCTGATAATATTAACAAATATGTAGGTATACTTAAAAACAGACTCAAATATTCATTTTAAATACAGAGTTCGTGAGCTGTTAAATTGTTATATATGTAATTAGGCCAGTACATGTTTAATGTTCTGCCTAATTTTTTTCCTTAAATAATGTGCAGAAAAAAATAACACTAGGTACTCCACGAAGCTATGGTTAATAAGCGTTCAAATCTTTGAATAGTGTGAGGATCTAGCGATCTATATGTAGGTACAACAAAAAGTTCTAGACGAGTAATTTGGGCTATTAGATGTTGGTCCACCCCTAGGTTCCGGGTTCATTACCCGTTGCTGCCCTCTCAGGAACGCCCGGGAGAAGTCAAAACGTAGGTAGGTATCTATATTATTAAACATAGATATGTACCCTGTACATTCGACTTAACAATAACTATAGAATATATAATATTCTTGGTACTTTTTTTACTTATGTGTGTATGGTAAAAATATTATTGTTATATCAGTAAAAGAAGGGTATGTATCTATCACTGTATCACACATAGTGATACGTTATCGATATCTTTTGCCCTTTCGTTACAAGTGTGTCTGTAAAGGAATATGGAGAATTTTATTTATTATAATTCACCCGATTCCAGTGTCCTGTAAAAGGAAGGTGTTTGTAAATCCTCACTTATAAGAAAATCAAGACCTAAAATTATTTATATGAACAGTGATTAATTATTTACTAAATGTCTTTACCTCAATTGAGGCACAACTAACATGTTTTTTACGTGCAGTCGCACACTAGTCGTGCAGCTCGTTGGCTACACCACTAGTGAGAAAAAATTAAGACATTTTTCATCTTCAATTCAGCATTGAAGAGAGACCCACCTCACACCCGGATATTTCAGTATTATTATCCTTTTCAGTCAATTTCTATTCCTATTCTCCAATTAAGTATACGAAATCCGAATCTTATTATCGTTTTCTCCTATTTATCCAAATTCAGCTATGAGGAAATTCAGCTTCGTTTCAGCAATGAGGCATGTCACCCATTCTGAATGTTTTAATTTTTATTGGCACGGAGAAGCATGGCATAGGAACTGACATTCCTGCAACATCTATGGGTGAGGGAGGGTGCAACCCTTAATGTGGCACTTAGGAGATGACGTGTATGTTTATTACACGGAATGAGTCCACTGGCTACTCCGCCTGTGGAAAATGACATGATGGTATGCAAGAATGAATGAATAGTAAAATAAAAGTGACAACCAAAAATATGTCAAATACTATGTTCAATCAATAGACCATTAAAGGATGACATCACAGAAAAATCTTTGAGGGGCATCAGGCATCCCAACACAACAGACGATTACGGTGTAATATTAGGTGGAACGCCTAAAGAATACCTAATAATAAAAAAAACTGTCAGTGTCGATTTTGTTATTATTTTGTCGTCTGACTTTCTTTTTTTTTCTCTTATGGTATAACATCCTACAAGGATGATTTGCACAATCTGACTGTTTGCCCCCCAAGCAAAAGCAAATCCATAGACAAGACCACGTGACCTTTAATGGTCTATTAGTGAAGCAACATTTACCTACAAGAGTTAACCTATTCTCCGAGATATATAAATTCATTTGTCAATGAATGTATTCTGAGTAGAGCTCCTGAGGGACATCATGCATTATTGCACACGCATACGGCATTATAAATAATATTGTACATACAATTTAAATGTAGCAACAGGTACTCACTAAGTGTATCCTCCTCTATCCTCTCTACCTACCCTCAGAGTGGTGTATAACAATCACAACATAATAATATTCTGACCACGAATCCAGAACCCCGACAGACAGGGTTGTCACGTGAATATTTTTCAGCGATGTAGGTACGTTAAATGTGTTTTTTTTTAAAATTTTATATTCTAAGGATCAAAATCGGTCATTTTATAAAATACAAATACACCGACAAAAATCGATTTTTTTAAGAGAAGTATTTTTTCTTCTTCTTTACGTGTCTTGTCGGGTCCCCCTGACGTTGAAGAAATCTTTTACCACCTGGAAGAAATCTTTTATGTTCTGGACATCACGAATCAGCTCCTCCACACCTCTCATCCCGGTCCACTCCCGAATGCTCTGAAGCCAGGAAAGCCGGCTTACAACCCCTCTATGGCGTTCAATCTTCCCTTCTATGACCAGTTTTAGGATGGCATATTTTACTCCTCTCATTATATGACCAAAATATGAAGTTTTACGGAGTTTGATTGTTGTGAACAGTTCTCTATGAGCATTTGCTCTACGTAATAATTGTCATGTCAGCCAAGATATTCTTGACATTCTTCGGTGGATCCACATTTCAAACGCCTCCAAGCGGTTAATGGTATTATTAACCTTGAGAGTCCATGCCTCAATTTTTTTTTATTAGTTGTTTACAAGAACAAACATACGCTAAAAGGACCAACATATACAGAATAAATCGATTCTGAAGTAAAACTGTGCTCCTTTGAGCATAAATTTTTGATACACAAATGAATAGAATGAATCAAGAACAAAATGGCTAGCGAATTATTTTCGCACTTCTTGCATTCAATCCTCATAAGTTTATGATACTAATTCATTAAAAAAAATTACTGTAAAGTTTGTCAAAAAATAATCCATAAAAAGTTGTGGCATCCTTGAGCACATCTCACAACGCACCGTGACGGATACGGTCCGTGGGGAATACAGGGAAGAATAATATTATATTATTGTAAAGAAATACAACCACCACATATTGTAATATGTTATGTGCCTTCCTTCACACACACGCATACCAACCAACACAGTGGAGACTGTAATACTCAGACTGTAGTTATGTTTAAATAGGTACCTCTATAATATTATTATTGTTGTTACCCGTCCATGGGGTGGATGCCCTGGAAGACTACCTAACTCACCGAGAGTGTCTGAGAGACGTGTGACCGACCAGCAGCTACGGGTCAACATCCCTTCACAATAATGTTATGTTAGGGTACAATAGTAGCTACACAGATTTAAAGAACACACTGTAATAAAAATAATATAACAATGGAAGAAATAAAAATGTCCCGCGGAGTCCTCGATAAAGAACAGATTTCTTGCTCTTTTCTGTTAGTTTTAGTGTGTCCTGTAAAAGACAGGTATCTTTTCATAAAATATTACGCTTAAAACATTAAACTTATTCAATTGAGCGGTGAGGTATGCCTGCCATTTAACATAACATAACATGCATAGACAATTCACATAGATCGAACTAGTTCCAAACTAATATATAAATCGTATTATGGGTACTAACGTGATTAGGTACACATATACATGTAGATGTAACACGTAGACCCAGGAATTTGAAAAAGGTCATTCTTCATTTTGCCCTGGTCGGGAATCGAACCCGGGACCTCGTGATTCAAAGGCCAGAGCGTTACCTCTGCGCCACACCGGCGTCAAATTTATTCTGAATGTCTTATTTTTTAATGACGCGAGTCCTCTGGCTACCTCACTTGCAGGAAATACCGTGATGGTATGAATGAATGCTAGAAATAATGATGACAAAGAAGAGATCGCACCTTTGCGATAAACTTGCCATCTGTATATTGATTGTGTCTAACTTGAATGTATACCTTTTATATTACTACACAGCACTACACACCATCACGGCATATCCCACAAGTGGGGTAGCCAGCAGAACAGCTGCATGTTACAAATATGCAGGCCGTCTTCTCTGTGCCAATTAAATATAATAAGGCATTCAAGATGGGTGGCAAACCTCATCGCTGAATCTGAGATGTGATTTTTTTCGAACACCTGCCTTTTACAGGACATACAAAAACTTAATGAAAAAAGTGGGAGACCAATTCTTTGCCAGGTACTACACAGTAAACGGCACTTACCTATTTCTTTTACGTAAGTAATTGTTTGCAATCATTGTACAGTAAAGAATGAATAAATAAATAAGATATAAAAGAAAAATGTGCAAGTCTCATTGATCGTGGAGTTTACGGAAAAGAGCATCTCTGCTACCCAGATAAAACATCACATGCAAGACAATAATTAACATTATCTCCAAAGCTGTGGTGACGGGATGTGCCACTCATCCTTAATGTCTACTACTACTACAGGTAGCAATATCCATAAATAGGTGTAATCATAATATGATATAATGTTATATACATAATTCAGGAAAAGATTGAAGAATTCTGATGACAAAATATGGACATTATTATCAGTGGTGTGATTTCCATATACGCACAAAAGCACTTCATACCAATAATTGCGCCCTTTTCATGTGGGTATGCAAAATACAATGCATGGCTATTATAATATTGTATGTGTGACTGCAAATTTTCTTAGACTTAACTTACGTTAGACATAAATTTGAAGTTGTTTTTTTTTTGGAAATTTCTATACAAAAATTAAAAAAAAAAACATGATATACCTACCTAAATACTAATAATATAAGAACACTCGTAACAAAATGTGTAACGTACCAATCTCGTTGTAGCGCCAGTGCGATATTTTTTTCTATAGTCCCTTCACGTGTCGTATGACTAAGATTAAGAAAATATTAGGATCGTATTTAAATTGTGTCAAGAGTAACCCTGCTGTTCTTAAATTTCTACACCAAATTGTGAAAGCTGAGAGCAAAAACAGCACTCCACAAATTTTATAAATGATGAAAAAATACAATCCAATCTAAAAAGTCTTGGTCCGCCACTGATAAATATGTATACATACAAAATCTATAGAAAACATTTTTGTCATAATTATTCTTAATAGATCAACACCTCCCGCGCAAAACTTCAAATCTGACTAAGTATACATGTTTTTTTAAGAAAAGTATGCAAAATGAAAGGAACATCATGAATACATTTGCTGCTGCAAGAATGCTGCTGCTGAATATATCGACTATCCAGTTCTATAAACCAGAAACTTGAAATGCTAAATTTCCAAGATATGTCACGTTAAAGTTTGAACCAGTTAGACGATATACAGAAAAATCAAAACAAATATGTGCTTCTAATAGAGATTATTCAAATTTTAGACTTTTTTTCTCAAGGGCGGGTCATCAGGCAGGCCTAAGGGCCGGCCGGCCAAAACCCCCATCGTGGGAATCTTTTATACTACTACTCCCTCTTCAATTTCCCTTTTTTGGAGGGCATAACCAACAAAATATTTATTGGTAGCCGATTTATTTATTCATACTATCACAGAATTTCCCACGAATCGGCGTAGCCAAGAACCGACAGCACGTTGTCCTCTCTGTGTCAATTGCAGTTAAGACATTCAAGATGGGTGGCATACCTCATCACAGCTAAACTGAAAGTTTTAAATGTCTTAATCGGGATGTTTTACGACTACCAGCCTCTTACAGAACACTCCAAGACTAATTAAAAAGAGTGAAAGACTTATTAAATTTATTACCGAAGATTCCGCGGGATATTCATTTGAATAAAATTGTCCATTAGTGATATTATAATTTTGTCTTTACAGCATTATGCAAAGTAGAAGTTGATTTGCTTGTTGGCTATTTGCCTATGACTTTTGGCATTGGTTCTCCTTTCTTTGACACTTGGGCAAGTACTATTATTTAATTAATATATAATGTACATGCATTGCATACATATATTTATTACAAGTGTTCACAGCATTATAATGAATTAATCGGCAGTAAACAAATGTGACACTGTGTAATGTAAAATCGATGCGATGTCATCAAAAGCAACAAGCAAACCTCACAACGTGCAATAGAGCTGTGCTTCATCATTTAATTCACTGTACGAATTGTTTCCTATAAGGATTAAATTATTTTTGACTTGTTCAAGTCCCTTTAATGCACAGTAGGTAGTATTTTGTGAAGAGAAATTTCTCTATGATTTTTTTTCCATGGGGATTCCCCTATTATTTATTGATTTGGCGGTAACGCGGCGGGATTCCCCTACAAAATATATGAAAAAATATCCGGTATTGACATCACTACGTGGCAGTTCTTCACAGGCAGCGACTAGAATAGTGCAAGATGGGCAAGAAGGAATTTATATTTAGATATTTTGTCGAAGAAACGGCAGGAAGCAAGCCACAACAATACAAGTGCAAGTTTGGTGGTGCCAAGTATGTAAAAAATGTAACGAGACAGGCCAATCATCTTGTAAAAAGTCCAAACAACAATTCTCCTCTGATGGAAGGGAAATTTCTCTCCATAATTTTTCTTAGTGGCATTATGACCCTTCTCCCAGAACACTTCGCAGCCAACCTGATTTTCTAGGTATATTCTTTTTACATCACATGACCATTTTTTGATATTTATTTTATCTATTTACATATATTCACGGCCATAGCCTTTTACATGTAAAACCCCTGTATACTTACAATACAAATATACAAAGATCACTTTAAAAAAAGACACATTTCATGATTACATTCTTTTTGAACATTGTAAAAATGATCAATAAAAAAAATATTTGCCTCAAAATACACCATAATTAATTGTAGCAATATTGGTGATAAATTGCCTCAACATTTGTACATTGTTATTGATTGATTGAATTAAGTACCTACTGATTTATTATTATTATACTGTTAAATAAAAATAAAAAAAATCTCGGAAAATTCTCTACTTCGAGAAATTTACCGAGAAATTTCTCGGTAAATTTCTCCAAAAATTATTTCTTGAGAATTCCACTACACTACCTATGTATCATGTTAACCTCCCTCCCTTTACACGAGATGCCTCTATTAGGGTGGTAGAATATTGTAAGTATTATTGTTTATATTTTATATTGTGTTTTTCTTTACTATTATTACCATAAAAACAGCCAAAATATCCACAATGACAGAATATTATCAATAAAATAAGCAAAAGTCTATAAAAATATCCAAAGGTGTATCCAGCAGGGTTACTCTTGACACTATCTAAATACGATCTTAATCTTGAAAAATTACAAGCAAATGGAAAAATGTCATTCTAATCCCTGGATTATTGGATTTAATTTCAAAAACGTTTATTTTTTAAAGAATAATACAACCTAATGAAATATCTTGTTATTTTTTGCGGAAATGTCGTGAAGAATCAAATTTTGGTGATATTTTTCTAAAACGTAAAAATTCGCGTTATTCGTGAAAAATGTGCGAAATTCGCGAAGAAAATCGGGTTTATCGCAAACGCCAAAAATTGAGGACTCTAGTAATATGGTATCTAATAATTTACCGATTTTATTTTTTGTTATTTTTTTTCACTTACGGAAGGGGTAGAGAATTAGCCGGTACATAATATTATCTTGCTTCCTATAGGTAGCTATAGTGTTGCTGTAATTTAGTACAATAATATAATAATAACATTTTCTTCCTGCTTCCATTTACTTAATAAACTGTACTGTACTGTGGTTTCAGCAATTAAATATTTTTATCATAATGTTTCTTAGTGACTAGCTGTACATTCGGGCGTTGTTCGGTAAGTCCATGTTTGTAATTATTTTTTGTTTTTTATTGATGAAATGTAAATAAACAAACGATTCAAATAACGTCTTCTTAAAGTGCCGTGTCAGATCTCCCCGACGTCGGCTATTACCTTGGCGTAGGTCTCTCTAGTCCTGTACTAGCTCTTCCACCCTCTGGATTCCGGTCCACTCTCTGATGTTTCTTAGCCAGGACATCTGCCGCCTTTCCAAACCGCGACTACCCTCGATTTTCTCTCTGGTTTTCCTTCAATACTTATTTATTTATTTAAAATCATATACGGCGTAGGCCTTTTACATGTTAACAAAAAGTATGACAGAAAACCACAAAAAAACAATCATAAACAATCACACAGGTGTATTGCAAATTCATAAGTCAAGATCAAAATAATAAAAATTAATAAGAAAAGGCCTTTCTTTACCCTCGATTTTAATTCAACTAACAAACACATTATAAAATTGTTTCGTATTTAAAAAATATGTCTTAATTACACGTTACCCATTTCTCACTATCTCGGTGTTCCGTTCTCTCTGTCTACCCCGCCCAGGACACGGCGTGAGGGTATAGGTAGATAGATATATATATAGACCATTTTTTCAGAATAGGAAGCTGATGCTCTTCCAATAAGCAAGTAAACGTACGTAGATATTAAAAAACTAAATTATGTATAGATAGATATTAGTTGCTTCAATACACGCAGGTAATAAATTCATTTAGCGTGATCGTATCACGATAGCTCTATTGCAATAACTGCGATATTAATAATAATAATATAATAATTATTACAGGTGGGTACTTGATAATGGATTTCCTTGGATGCGCTCCGATGCTGTTGCTAAGTGTCCATATTGCTTACCCTTGCAGGAACGGGATAAAAAATATTTTTTTTACTGTACTTTAAAAGGTTAGATTATTTTGCATAATATTATAAGTCAACTACTAATGGTAATCGTTAGCGAACAGTGGACCTAGTCAAAACACATTTTAGCGTTACGTTTTCGTTCAAATATAGACGACGTGGCGAGAACGTGTCAATTTTCGTAGCTACTTGTGTATTTTAGCTACGAAAATTGACACGTTCTCGCAACGTCGTCAACATTCGAACGAAAACGAAACGAAAACGTAACGCTTAAATGTGTTTTGACTAGGTCTACTGATGGTAACATGCTTGCTCATAAATGCCCCTGGCTCGCTCGTCTGGGATCACTAATGGGAGCCCATTATGTGTTTGATAAGAAGAAAAACTGATAAGACCATATATTATATGTGATGTCCATAATTATTTATAATATATTGTGAAAATTTTCTAATGTACCTATTGTAAGAAGGGAAATAAAAAGTTTTTTATTTCATTTCATTTCATCTCGGACTTTTGATCGCGAGTTTCCAGCTATTTTCACTGGAAACTGCTTTCCAACTATTCCACTTTCACGTTACAAGTTAATGTCGACTATTCGTGGATGTTTTTGATTTTGTCAAAAACCTTGTAAAGCCTATAATAATTTACCTAACAATGTAAAAGAATGTACCTAGTAATGTAAAAACTTTTAAAAACAAAATTAGTAAGCTAGTGAAAGAAAACGGTGTTAGTGTCCAGAAAGTTTGAAGTGGTTTATAGTGTTGTGTTATGTACATGCTTATATTCATATATATGTGTATATATTATTTATTTTTAAATGTCAAGTGTATTACTTATGTCTATATTTTGTTTTGTTTGCTTGATGTCTGTAATTGGTTTTTACCTCTGATACCAGCAATCCAGATTGCTGTTTTGAGGTTTATTGTACAATAAATAAAAAAATGTTCTCAAAATTAAAAAAAATGATTCTACGGAAAGGAAGAATACGTTCTGGGTACACCTGTATGAAAGTGATGAGGGCAATATATACGTGTGCAATATTTAGCGCTCAATCCTTTTGATGGTTGATGAGACATGCCAACCCATGATGGTTGGCATGGCTCATTGGAGAATTTAAAATGTATAACATCATTTTTTTCATAATGTTTCATTTAGTAGAGAGGACAATACAATGAGTGACAATGTCATATAAAGATGAAAGACGTCTCTCTAAATAATAAATAATATAGTAGAAAAAACATTTGTTCTTTGGGTTTCACAATTCTTACTCTATTCTATAGGTTTTCGAGCATATATTATCGTCGTTGCATATTCAAGAAGAGACATGTGCGCTTATTTTTATTTAGGTGTACTCTTTTAAAACTGTTCATTAAGGCATTAAAATTGTTGTTTGGACTTTTTATTGGCATGTGATATTATTCTTTAAGTATTGAATTTTAATATTCGATGCTAAGAATCACTTTATAAAATGGTTATGATGTCATTATAAGCAGCTTATTCTAGAAATGTCAAAACATTTATGAATTCACATCTCCCTTTTTGAATACGGAACGACGATGTGTAGACATGTAGAATGATTTTTTCGTTACCTACCGTTTAATGGAGCATCCATATCAAAGGCACGGGAAACTGTGTTAGAAGAGCGATGTCTTCAACTTTCTCCTGAACGTTGTATTTGATTGGTTTTTACAAAAGTCGTCGCAGAGTCGATATAACTGATCCTGTGACACCAAAAACCCCGTCATAGAAGCAAGAGTACCCTGTAAAAGGCATAAAAGATTATGAAAAAAATAGATATTATACATTATTAAATTCATAAAATGGTTATGATGTCATTATAAGCAGTAGTTTATTCTAGAAATGTCAAAACATTTATGAATTCACATCTCCCTTTTTGAATACGGAACGACGATGTGTATGTAGAATGATTTATTCGTTACCGTTTAATGGAGCATCCATCTCAAAGGCACGGGAAACTATGTTGGAAGAGCGATGTCTTCAACTTGCTCCTGAACGTTGTATTTGATTGGTTTTTACAAAAGTCGTCGCAGAGTCGATATAACTGATCCTGTGACACCAAAAACCCCGTCATAGAAGCAAGAGTACCCTGTAAAAGGCATAAAGATTATCAAAAAAATAGATATTATACATTATTAAATTCACCGATGAGACATGCCAACAATCATCATCAATCATCGAAAGGATTGAGAATAAATTGAAATTAAAATTGCATACATTTATCTAGTACCTAGAACGTATTCATCCTTTAGAATCAGTTTTTTCATTTTGAATTTTCTTTTCATCATGGAATTCTAGTACCTAACCACGACACAGTGAAGAGTAAGAATTGTATTCTTTACTGGGGATATTGTTAGATTAATATTCTAAAAAGGAATCAAGGGGCGTAAGAGCGAGGTATACTTCAAGGTATATAGTTTTATCGCGTTTTATTCTGTGGTTGTTACACTTTCTTCGTTGGATGCACACGGATGCCTTCTACCCTTAGAAGAAAACCACCCATCTGGCACATATTCCATGGGGTGGGCACTCAATGGTAGCAAGTTTAGTCAAGACTCCGACAAGAATAACATTAAAAAAACAACCTGCTTCAGTGATTTCTTAACGTTTATTTTTATTTCTACCAATTTATTGTGATTATATTTTGATAAGTTACAACCGAACAACAGGTATAGTGTGTCGAACGCATGTCTAATTATTAGGGGTTAGTTTTAAACTGCCGAAGGAAGAATTTCAAACTAACCCCAGTTAATTTGATTAATTATTTTTTTACATCCAATAAACAAATTTTTTTTTTTTTTTTTAAAAGATATATCTGGGTTTTTGTTATAAACCCAAATACAACCTTATACACCTTTCACAGTAAGCTATTGAAAGCTTGTGTCGTGAAAGGGGAGTTTGCCGGCACCTGGTATCGAACTACGGACCCCTTGTTCACGAGGCCGAGACTCTACCTCCAGGCTACCGACGAACTCTAACGACGAAAATGTAAGGAATAAATAGAGCGATCCTCAATGGCTTTATAACTAAGTTTTTCTATAAAAATTACTAAAATAAGCTTACTTACAAATTACTAGTAGATAATAATTAGAGCAATACCTAAATGTAGGGGTTAAAAAGTATCATTGAGAAACACTCGATATATCCCTTACATTTTGATGTAAAATTGTTGTGAAATTTGAAATTTATTAGATGTAGTAGGTACAAACAAATTAAGGGCTAGCTCAGGATTAACGTCACCCCAGCGATACATTGAAATATTGAACATTTGACAACTTTAAATAACCATTTTTTTTAGGAAGGGGGTATAAGGAAAAAACGTTTAAATATTTTTCCACTTCAATGATTTATTTTCAAACCTCGACTTTAAATACCCAATAACTAAAAATAATTTGTTTTCCATATATGTATCATATTTATATTTCTATCCTTCACAGAATTCCCACACTTGGGGTAGTCAGTGATTTGTGAAAATGCAGTAATTTATTTTGAAAATTAATCAGTCAACTCCCCTATTAGAATATAATATTTGAATTCTCACATATATAAATATTTAATTTCCTAAAATCACTAAAAATTATTTATTCGAGAGGGTAAAATCAAATCAGAATATTCAAGTAAACAAGTACTTCCGGTAACCGAAAGCATGTACCTAGTGCAGCATTAATTCCAAAAAAAAAAATAGATCTCTGATTTTCCTTTCTTGTGCAGTAGATTATCATTTATCTGTTATTAAGTTCTTAAAGATCCCGGCTAATGATGATGATGTTAGATGATTTGTTTCTTTGGCGCCGTTTAACGATCCTTCATTTTGCTTCAAAACTAGTGATGTTACTCTTCTGTTCCGTGGTACACCCGGCAAAGAATTGGTCTCTCACTCTTCTTCCTAAGTTTTCTAGTGTCTTGTAAAAGGCATGATGCTCGAAAAAATAAAGTCATTTTACATATTAAATTCAGTGATGAGTTTTGCCACGTCATTTTTTTATTTATTTATTTATTCATTCTTTACTGTACATTGATAAAAAACAATTACATAAAAGGTATACATTCAAATTAAATACAATCAATATACAGAGGGCGAGATTATCGCAAAGGCGCGATCTCTTCCAACTAACCCAAAAGTATTAACTTAAAAAAATAAATAAACATGATGAAAATAAAAAACATACATACATACACACATATATATAAAAAGGGAGAGACTGCAAAAAAAAAGATACAAACATACATGCATAAAGGGAAAAGAGTTGTTTGTTTTTTGTTGGCACGAAGAGGATATTTTGCATGTTTATTACATGCAGTTTGTCCACTGACTACCCTACTTGTAGTGGGATATTTCTTAATGGTATAGAAGTAGTAGTAGGTATTTACTGGACTCTTTCAGCTTATCAATGGCGGCGTACAGACAGCTGGATGCGAACGTCAATCATCAAGCATCAAGCAAAAATCTTAAATCTTTCAGGGACAATTCGGAGCATTCTCTGAAGAAATATTCGAATGAATGTCTTCGTTATCCATCCATGAGACAAAACAAAGGCATTTCTTCGGAGAATGCTCAGAATTGTCGCCAAAAGATTTAAGATTTTTGCTTGATGCTTGATGATTGACGTTCGCATCCAGCTATCTGTACGCCGCAAATGGAAGATGCGGATGAACTTTTCTTCTCGGGTAGGTACTGCAAGGTACAGTTACCGGGAAAAAAAGTTCGGAAACAGATAGAGATCATGAAATAAATTTTAAGGTTTCATTCTAAATTTTTCTTTTCTGATACAAGCACTTTTCACATTATCTTTTGTTTCATACATTGTCCTTATTACAATTGCCTTGGCCATCTCATGATCTTCTGATTTCAATATAAGGTGTAAACCATTATTAGTGTATAGATAAAATTATCTATTTATCACGTCATCTCCCACAAATGGGGTAGCTAGCAGGCTAACTGCAACATTTACCTACAATTATTATAATAATTAACACTCGTTATTGATTGCATGCTTGCGTTCCGGAGTGGAGATTTTATTAGTTGTCAGGGGGTGAATATAAATAATCCACAACAATATAAAATCAAGTATTTAAATTATTTATATTATTTATTTTTACGCATACATTACTTACTTAGTTAGTTTCCTGGGCGGGGCTGTACAATGACTTCGTTTGTACATAAGTGTTGTCTGGGGTGTTATTATTATTATGTATGTACATATATGTATGTAGATATAATTTGATGAAGTTAGGGTGATTCTACCTGTTGATGATGCTTTGTTGAGGATATGCTCAGCTGAGCGAAACGCACTGATTTAAATGAGTACTGAAATAAAAAATTTTTCTTCTTCCTATTATTGTAGAGCATTGATCTGTTGCTTCGAAAATTGTCCATATGACGTTCAGTACCGGCTATTTATTTATTTATTTACAATCAATACAAATAAGAAATAGGATTATCCAACTAGGTAGACCTGTTCTAGGATAACTCCTTTATTTATAACAATATACACATTTCAGACCTATAAACATTCAAAATAAAAAAATAAAATAAAATAAAAATAAAAAATTAAGAGTAACACTAGCATATATTATCTCACCAACAGTCCACACAATATATTTATTTATTTATTTTACACAATAAACGGCTATAAGCCGTCAACAACAAATCATATAATTTACAATTAGACTGTGCTCAGCAGGGCTACTCTTGAAAAAACTAAACACGATCTTAATCTAGTCTTGATCTTCATCATACGACGCACGAAGTGACTATTGGCCAAAAATACACACATACCGATCGCGCGTTAGCGGTAGCGCGATGTTTTTGACCATAGTCCTTTCGTGCGTCGTATGATCAAGATCAAGACTAGATTAAGATCGTGTTTAGTTTTGTCAAGAGTAACCCTGCAGGACAAAGGCATCAAACCACAATTTTGGCAAAAGTCGTTTTATGTTTTCAAGTTAATCATTTGTGTCTTGTACACATTCAGGTAAAAGGATTCAATCCACAAACGTCTAGTTTTTTTAGAAAAAGCAAAAAAAAATTTTTTAGCTAGGACTTAATTGCAAACATCCAATAGGATAAAGGAATCAAACAGCATGAGTTTCATTATTAACACCAAATAATTTCATCCAGACATAATTTTACGGCGAGGTAAAAGGCATCAAACCACATAACCCCAAACATGCGACATACATATCTCTGTAACATGTTGCTAAAGATTGCCAGGACAAAGGATTTAATCAACATTTTTTTAAATTTTTTGCTTATAACTTGATAATTCGTGAATATTTTCTTCTAAATTTTTATGACATAACAAATTAACTACATTACAAAAAGATGGTAAAATAATAATGACAATAATTTGAATTTTTCTTTATCCTACAGTTTTTTGATTCTCCTAAAAAATTTTACCAATGTGGTTTGATGCCTTTGTCCTGAGCACAGTCGAATCTAAATAGAAAAATACAAAAAAGTATGTAAAACAACACTAAACTAAGAAACCTATAACTTCATCAATGGAGAATAAACATTAAAAAAATTAAAAAAAAAACATTTAAAGCTATTCTTCCACCATTTTAGTGTCCATGAACGCGAACTAGCTATATATGTAGTGTCTCCTTAGCAACGTTATGGACGATGTTATTGTCAGATCTACATGGTCTCTCTAGAATCGTCTCCTTTTCTTACTCCATCTTACGATGTTCTTTCGATCACCATTCTCCTAATCCTAAATTAAATAAGTTATTGCAGTTAGATTGTTAGTGGTCTCCTTTCTGAAGGACATACAGTCTTATTTATTGGACATGAAAAAATAAACTATGCTATACCACCACGGCATATCCCACAAGTGGGGTAGCCAGCAAATCAACTGCATTTAATAAGCATGCAAACTGTTTTCAAAGTACCAAGAAAAAATTAAGGCATTCAGAATGGGTAGATATTTTACAAACATGGCTCAAAATATCTTTCTGCTTAAGCTTTCTAGAAATGTGTGGAGTTCTTGATGGCATTTCGGATAAATGGAAGTCTCCAGACTTCTGCGCCATCCGAGAGAAATTTGGGTCTCCTTCCTATTCAGAACTTCATCGCAGTTCAATACTTGTATTACTTTAATTAAAATGTAATACAAATGGATCTCTTATATTTTAATCACATGTGTTCTTATTTTAATTTATATTTTGTCTATGATAATGCGTTTCTATTATCTACGCTTCCTGTTTAATGTTGCCAACCCTTGGGAACTTATTTATGAAACAATAGCTGTATAGGTACCTGGCAATACCGGAAAATGCTTTTCCTTTATAAATATTCAAACTGTATTTTTAATGTGCATTGTTTTTTTTTATTACTTTAAATACACAGGACTGTAAGGATATATACATATATTCTATGAATTTATTTACGTACTTACACTTTATTTTCAACAATGCAACTGTACTTGTTGTGTTTTAAATTAAAATATTGTTTTTACTGTAAAACAATTTGACATTCTATTGTTTATGAAGAGTGTTAGTGTGTTAGTCTTAATTTTTATTGGCATAGAGATGATGACTTGAATGTTATTTACAGTTAGCTCGCAGGCTACCGCACTTTGGGAGATCCAGTGATGGTGTGAATTAATAAAAGACGTACCAATGGGCCACTTGAAGATTTTTTTTATTACATAAAATAGTAAATTAGTATGAGAGAAATATAACCACAATTTATTTGAATTTTTCTTGCACTATTTTCTTAGATATTAGCTTTTAAAAATTGGATTTTCTCGGAATGATCAAAAACGATATGGCGGCGCTGTGACGTCACGGAGTCCCATGTATGTATGAGATTATAATCTGTGGTGCGAAAATTACTATGATTCACGGGACTCCATGACGTCATCAGCTTGTCAAAAACCATTTGGAGTGTTTTGCCAAACGTCAAAAATTTTGGGTTTTATTTTTGGAAATTCTCCATAATTTAGATATTTAAATTTTTTTAACTGACATATTACTGTTTTCCGACCTCAAATTGCCACAAGTGGCCCATTTTAAAGTTTCTTATTATGAATATTCTTCTTCTTCTTCTCAGCCTACTCCCGTCCACTCCTGGACGAAGGCCTCCTCCATTTCCTTCCTCATTATTCGATTCTGCGCCGTTTGCATCCAGTTGACTCAGCGTGTTGAGTGATATCATCTCTCCATGTTTACATAATTTTCACTCGTGTTTTTTTAAAGTGGCAACATTACGTATTATGATTTATCCCGCTACATAACTGCGGAGGGATTCCCCCCTATTTGGACCGGAAATAGCAAATTTAAATACGTTTTGCTGCTCGGGATCATAACGCTCAAAGAGGGAAGAGAGTGGGTAGGTAGGTACATTGAATGTAGGTATGTATATTATAAAGCGGGATATTGTACGTACACAATAAAGAGTTCATTTCATATATATTTTGAATAGGGATACATTGGAAATTATTAATTTAAACTGAGATACTTCAACTTTTGACTTCATTATTTTTTATCAGTAAAATAAAATACTTTCCCACATTTTCCTGTAAGTTTTCCAGTGTCCTATTTTTTTCTTAAAAAGATGTATCTGGTTTTTTTTTATATACCTAAATACAATCTTATACACCTTTCACAGTAAGCCAAAGGCTTGTGTCATGGAAGGAAAGTTTGCTGGCATCTGGGATCGAACCACGTACCTCATGTGCACGAGGCCAAGACTCTTATGTAAAGACTTTTATAGTTTAGGCTGGTAACGCAGTCCTAATTTTTTGAGGAAATATTTTCCAAAATTAACAGCAAGACAATAAACGTTACTCCGTAAGATGGTAGGTACTGGTCCCCTCGTTCCAATATGGAAATATTGTACATCCAATATACGTGACAAAGTTATGAAAGGAACATTTTCGAACCAAAGACTGATTTGAAATTATTTTAATCACATTAAACCATTTTTTCCTTAAATGTCTGTTTTATAGGTACTATGAAACTCTTTAATAAAATACAGATAATTTAGAAACCTTTCTATGTATGGCAATGACTACCCATACTCTCCACGAGAATCCGGCTTTAAATCTAGTATAGCAAGAAGTGAGAATCTTGTTCTATTCCAAGACTGCACCGAGATTTATGTGAATGTTTTATTTTGAGGAAGACTGTGGTGTGATGGCGACTATTACACTCCCCCTATTTAATGTCTAATAAATGGCGGACTACAACAAAACTAATAGAGGTCTAAATTTAAATATTATACACGAGGGTTGCCAGTAGTAATACGCAGGGCAAGCATAATATACATATCTACGTATAGCAACACTACAATGTAATTCATAACTAGCCTATAACCCGACTTCACTCACAGTGTGTCGGTTCCTTTGCAGAAGCGATCGAGCGCCACCTTGTATCTAGGTACTTTTGGGTATTAGTAGGTATAAATGGGTATAAATGATGTGACTCGCCTTTACGTTAGAATTAAAATGTTTGTTTATTCTGATATCCCAATCAAGACCTATTTATTTTTGTAATTTGAAACAAGTGTTTCTTTCTACTATGGATTATTGATTCCGAGAAAGACGTCTTTCGACTTATCAGGTCATTATCAATCTATTGTTATTCATCGATTGATAATGACCTGATAAAAAAGACGTCTCTCTCGGAATCAATAACCTATAGTAGAAAGAAACACTTGTTTCAAATTACATAATTATGGATTTCTACTACGTGTGCACCGACACAATTAATACCTACCTATTTATTTATTTATTTTACATGCATTTTGCTTCCATAACGTTCAAACAGTCTCTGGTGTATGCTCTCCTGTTACTGTGCTCAGCATGTGTCCAAACTTTAGAATCTGGTTTACCAGACGTTAAAATCCAACCAATACCAAAAGTATGCTACGAAACACAGAGATGTGAACTTTACCAGTCATTGTTGGAAAAACCTAACGAGACCGTGTCAGAAATATTGCGATCCGAAAGATATGTGAGGTCCAAGATGTTATTAAATGGGGAAGGCTTCGGTGGATATTCTGGTACGAACATGTCCAGAAGATGAATAATACCAGAATCCCGAACATTTTCCTATATAGACTACCTGAGGGACGACCCCCAAAACGGTGGATGGACAGCTGGGCCTCCACATTGCAAGAAGACCTTCCTGAATGAACAGACCATTGGGTTTAATTAAAGATTAAGAAGAAGAAGGTTAATCCTGGGTCAGTCACTGTCGAGTCACATCTCTGATCAATTACATTTTCATTGTGAATTTTTTGATCAATAACTTTTATTCCATATTTTTTTTGTATTCCTGTAGACCTAGTCAAAACACATTTAAGCGTTACGTGTTCGTTCAAACAAGACGAGGTTGCGAGAACGCGTCAATTTTCGGAGCTAAAATACACAAGTAGCTCCGAAAATTGACGCGTTCTCGCAACGTCGTCCGCGTTTGAACGAAATCGAAACGAAAACGTAACGCTTAAATGTGTTTTGACTAGGCCCACTGATGCTATGTATTTCGAGTTCTATAAATCTCTCAATCTTTTAAATAAAATAATGCAAAAAGGTGTAAGATTGGCACCGAGAACAACGGGCAGAAGAAGTGTAAGAAAACCTCAAATTAGGTGGTCAAAGTGAATGATCAAATCCAGGAAAGTGGAAAAAAGAGGACATCTATTTCCAAATATTGATTCAAGATGACAAGTTAAGAAGAAGAAATAAATAAATTACAATAGAATATTTAAATTAAATTTAAATTTGAAATTTCACAGAGAAGACATTAAATTTCCTCTATATAATATGTACTATATATTATTATTATGCATAGATACCTATATATGTAGCATGTCCCCTACTTACGCTTAATAAATTCGTATTATATTTTTATCCACTCTCTCAAAGTAGGTAGGTAGAATTAACGAAAAACGAAGATCATAACAGCTAAACTTTTTTAAGCATACAACCTTATTAAAGTCGTGGATATTACGAAATATATTTAAAACCGTTATATACAACAGTACACAGATTGAAGTGGTGTATAGTATGTATGAGAGTGAGTCTCTACTCCTAACTGAGTATCTATATTATTATTATTATAAAATAACTTACTATGTACAGTTTCCTCCGACGTTATAACTGCAATAGTCGGATGAATAATTATTGATGGAAATGTACCTTTGTTATCCAAGAATCGAGCAACATCTCCTATTTGCTCTTGTAAATTACATAAATTAAGAAAATGGCAGATGGCAAACGTCTATAGTTGATTAGAAATTTTTCAGTGTCAAAATATGGACGTTTAGAATACGCTCTCATCCTTGCAAATACTTTTTATTTCCCTAACAATCAGGTGGTTTTTCATGCATACTTACTCTCAATTTAATAGTAGAGAACGAGAAATTTCTCCGAGAATTTCTCCTCTGATGGAAGAGAAATGTCTCCCCATGATTTTTCCTAGTGGTATTTTTTATTGATCATTGTAAAAATGATCAATAAAAATATATCCGCCTCAAAATACACCATGATTCTCCAAAAATTCTCCACTTCGAGAAATTTACCGAGAAAATACCGGTAATTTTCTCGAAAAATAATTTCTTGAGAATTCCACAACACTAGTTAATAGTATTCAGCATGTGTCCATCCTTCTGGTCTACTACAAGATCTGAGGTCTTCATGCATCTCAAGCACCCTCACTCCGTCCTCTTTCATTTTTATCAGATCGCTTGACCTTATTATGTATATCAATTTTTTATCTTGGTGTTCGACCTGCAGGAAATCAAATTGAATCCATTGAAGGGTATTATATCTTATTTTCTAAAGTTTTGCTAAAAAATAATTTACAAACGTGTAGGATGATTAGAAATTCTTGAGTACTTACATACTTACAAAGATCTTTTTCTTCAGTGTTTTCTATCCATCCTTAGACATGATCTCCATTTTGATTTAGCATCTATTATCATTTATTTACATCTATTTATCTTTCATCTTGAGCATTCGTTTATTCCATGTCTTCAAGTTCACAAGCCACAGGAACTGCATTACCGAATACTCTGACGTAAAAATCTGCTCGACTTTTCCAGTTTGCCAGGACATACTTATTACCACACCTATAGATTATACCTTATTATCTGAATGGTGCATCGACTGCTCATGATGAATGAAGAACGATCACGAAAAGTAACCCAAAATCTGGAAAATTCAAAAATACCAATTAGTTTATAATGATGATGTTGTCATTGCAAAAACGATGGTGAGTATGATCGCTTTCATATTGCTTCTAAAGCCCGAGATGTTTCTCTGGCACCAGTTACAGGTCGGTAGACATGAGCTTATTCCATATTACCAGACCTGCAAACTCTGCCATGAAAAAGTTTGCGCTGTATTTTGTATTGTTTGTCAAAGTTGATTCTCGATGGACAAAGATAGTCATTGATTGTCAACCTAGAACCAAGAGCATTATCAAAGGTACCCAAATGGTTGTTCCTCTTCGTGGCTGAGTGAGTCGAGGTACATCTCATAGTTACCTCAGCCTAGAAATATAGTATCAGTAGGTATGTGGTTGTGGTTCTTGTATATTATCTACTGTTGCGAAACACCATGAGTACGGGGTTCGATATCCCGTTAGGCCAGCCAACTAAGTAGTGTGTATTATAAGTATGTTATGTATAGCGCCGTTCACAGCTTTGTTCTCTTGTAGCGGGTCGGAGTTGGGCCGTTGCTTCTGACTCTCTTGTGTGTGTATGATTATCCTATTCTATACACAGAGCACAATTTCAAATCAACCAATTTATAAATATTACTTTATAAATATTTCGTGGAGTAGGTATACTCAGCAAAGAATTGGTATCCCACTTGTTTCCCTAAGTATTCGAGTGTCCTGTCAAAGGCAGGTGTTTAAAAAAATGAAGACATCTTAAACTCGGCGATGGGTTTGCTACTCAACCTGAATGTCTTAAGTTTTTAAATAGGTATTTCATTTGATAATTTTCACTGTCTTTCACGTAAACTTTAAGTGAAGAAAGACACAGTATTTTAATTTTATCAAATCAAATAAATATTTAATTATGACGAACTTTCACAGTGTTTGCTCTTCTAAAATATATTTAAAAAAAATTGTTAGCACGAAGAGGACAGCTTGCATGCGGATAGTTTGCTGTTTCTCCACTGTGAGATATGCTGCGATGGGATAGAAGTAGTAGATAAATATTATTTATCCTATATTAACTCGGTAAGAAAGTATCGTCTACTCTGATAAACTCGCCCAAAGAACGAGTTTGTTCGTAGTACGAAATGTAACTTTTTTTAAAGATGGGTTTGTAATAAACCCAAAACAACGGCTAATACCCTCAAAGTAAGCAGATTTATCAGCACTTACATATATTATTGCTTATAAATTCGTTTTTTTTTCTTTTATTGTGTATTTTACTTACTGATTTTATGATAGATTGAGTCTTATGTGTTCTATGAAATGTTCATAAATGTTTTTATTTATATAATAATGTTGTTAAAGACAATTATCCGAATGATGAGGAAATAAATAAATAAAAAATTATGTGTCGTGAAGGTGAAGTAGACAGACAGAGATAGGAATCGAACTCGGGATCTCTTGATTAAAGAAAATTACACAAAGAAGGTAGAAGGAACATGCCTAGATATATGGATTAATAGCAAGTCTTTAAATAAATAATTAAAAAGACCATATCCAACTCAAATTGTTAAAAGAGAAGAAAATCTGCGTTTCACTGACTCCACAGAGAGTAGTTTTGCACATAAAAAATATACCTACGTAAATATATATGTGCAGATACATAATTTTCCACTTGTCCTAGCTGGGTCGGAGGGTCATAGTATTTAGGTACAGACTTCCTTTAGAAATCGTTACTGTCTATTGATACTGTTTTCAGGACCGCTGGACACTCCAATCCAAGAAAAGTAACTTTGTAATTTTATCTTCTATTCAAAATTAATCAATTCTTTTTTTCTATTACAAAGAATAAATCGATTTTGCAAAGGAGTTTTCGCCATCTCAATATCTGGAAGACTCCCAGCTGGAGTTATCAGAGAGATGAAAATCAGAGGTACCTTAAATGTACAATAGACCAAGAGACACCAGTAAGAGATAAAAAAAACTATTATTTATTCTAGTTATGTTCAACATCTCAAATTTTATCATATACATCTCAAATTCAGCGACGAGGTTTGCCACCCATCCTGAATGTCTTGCATATTTTATACCCCACTCACGGGATATGCCTGATCATGTAGTAGTAGCAGTAGTATTTTTCTATTTGTCTTGATTGTAGCACCGTCAATAGACTTTCATCGTTAGAAAGGATGCTGTGAAATCTACAAATATAACACTATATACATACATATAGATGTACACAACACACGTGTCTTCACATATGTGGTTGTAATCACATACATAAATACATACACATACTAGATAGTCCTATGAAGTTTGTAGTACAGAAGAATTCTATTAATCCAGAACATAAGATGTCTATACTTAAATATTCTATATTTTCTAGTGTAACTTTGTGGAAATGCATTATAAAGAATTATTACATTTACTTCTTCTTCTTGCCGTGTCTTGTCGGGTCTCCCCGAGGTTGACTATCACCTGGAATAAATCTCGTCTGTTTTGGGCAGCACGAAATAGCTTCTTCACATCTCTCCTCCCGGTCCACTCCCAAATGTTCTGAAGCCAGGAAAGCCGCTTTCTTCCAACCCCTCTACTAAAATTATTAGTAAATTGAATGAGTTAGAGCAGAGGTTCCCAACCATTTTCGATCACTGTCCACTTTTGCCACGTAATCAGTTTTTTTTATATGGAACCTCTGGATTATTTTCAACTGCAATGTAGTCATCCTCAGTAACAAAACAATGCTAAATTTAGAATCAAAAGACACATAATAATTAAAAATCAATCGGTGATAGGGGGGTTTGCCACTGAATTAAATTACCTGCCGAATTTCATAGATTTTGCGATGAAAAATGAAAATAAGTGAAATAAATGAGAAATAAAAAACTCGTCGCTGATATTTAGGATGTAAAATAACTTAATTAACATCTGTCAGTTACAGGACACTAAGAAATAAATAAAGCACACATAGGCATAACAAGACGAGGAAGGGAAAAGAGGAAAAAGAGAGAGAGAAAATAAGCATATAATATGATAGATTCCGTGATGGTATAGATAGAATGATTAATATTTCTTTAACCATCAGTACATCAAAATAAGTTGGTAGATATCATAACTACCTCCGGTTTATGTGGACTTTACTATAAAAGATATTCTTCTAAGTATTACAATGTTTATATACTTATACATTGTATATATTTCTTCTACACATCATTATTATATTATGTATGACTATATAGATAGATAGATAAAAGAGTAGAGAATCCAGTGGACTCTAGGTCACACGGATGCCTGTGCCCAAAAGAGATGGCCGCAATGTTCAACATAAGGATATAATACATATATATACCCACACCTACCTATTGACAGTACCTACATATTTTACATGACATTTTGTATCATTCCAATTCTATATTATTTATAATATAATACTTACCTTGTTATATTTATGCTACTTTCTATAGACCATGTTCGTCGTTCGTCGATAGCCTGCAGGTAGAGTCTTGTCCTCATGCACAAGAGTTGCGCGGTTCAATCCCCAGTGCCTGCAAACTCCCCTTTCGCGACACAAGCTTTTAGGCTACTGTGAAAGGTATGAAAAGTTGTATTTGGGGTTATGTGATTACACACATAATATGATATTTGAAGTTTATTTGAAACAAAAATTACATATAAAATATTAAACATATCACACGAAAATCAGAAAACAGACTAAGATCACTAAGATCTTTGATTGTTGCGAAAGAGGGTAGAAGGCTGGAGGGCAGAAGGTGGATGAGTCGCTTCAGAAGAGTTTTGTAGTGTCTAAAGATAACACCTTTAGACAGTATAGGCGATCTCTGTCCAAAATAACATGTTCAATGTGTCGTTAACCCAACTAGTGCAGAGAGATACAGATTAATGTTTGTAAGGAGTACCTACAAAATATCGATGTGTCTTTTGGAGGTGTGACACGTTTTATCAATAAACAAATTAATCATGGGGTGAAACATTAATTTGATAGCTAAATAAACAAATGGAAAATTTATTATCAACATGAATAGACGATATTTTTTCTCATCATACTACTACTATACTATACTATACTATACCCTCACGCCATGTCCCAGGAGGGGTAGGCAGAGAGAACGGAACGCCATATAGATCTATCCTTACATACTTCTTTCGCTTCCTCTACATTCATCCAGTTTCTCATACATGCAAGCCGATTTCTCTTACTCAGCACGCGTCCGTCCTTAAGAATTTGGTCCACGTGATCAAGCCACGTGGTTCTTGGACGTCCGCGCTTCCTCACACCCCTTTTTTCAGATAAATACATCCTCTTCGTCATCCTTTCATCTTGCATTCGCTCAACATGTCCAAACCATCTCAACTTGTTTGCACGCATTCTGTCCACAAAACTCCTCTCACATCCGCTCATTCTCCTGATATCCTCATTCTTCACTCTATCTCGCAACGTTTTACCTACCATTCTTCTCAGTGAACGCATCTCCACAGCATTTATTCACTACTACTACTACTATCATATTATCCCATAAGTGGGGCAGCCAGCAGACCAACCGTATGTAATAAGCGTGCAAATTGCCCTCTTTGTGCCCCTCTCACTTTAATTTACTCTAATAGAATAGTCAGTAAAGTAACTGTATAAAAAGCATCTTGGGTGAGTTTTATGGAACACCTGCCATTTTCAATAGGACACTCGAAACACAGTCTGAAGAAAACATGAATTTTTACAGAACACTGTAAAATTTAGAGGAAGGAGTAAAATATCTATTCTTTACCGAGGACGCCATGGATATAAATACTTTTTTCCCATAATTTATAATATGTAGGTATGTAGATATGTTTATATTATGTATCATTTACACACCCCAGTGATCCGGCATAGCTGACAGTATTAGTTACTTTGTACTTTGCATGTTCAAGTACTAGCACGAGTCCACTGTACCATGATACTGTTGTTGGCAGTTCAGCCACGTGTTTAGTCCATCCCACGGTAGAATAATATGTCCTCGGGTTCGAACCCCGGTTAAGTACAATACAATAGTAGGTATATACATACCCACTATACATTCATACGAGAATAGTTATTTAGAATGTTTTGTACAGAAAGAAACCAGCCGACAAAATAACGTTATATCGAAGTTCTTTTTACAATTAACTATTTATTTTATGAGGTTATTTTACTATTGACAGCTAGTGTGGCGCGAAGGTAAGGGGTTCGATTCCCAACGTCAAAATGAAGAATGATCTTTTTCAAATTGTCCTGGGTTTGGGTCAGTAAATTGACAGACTAGAGAGAGTTGAAAGGACAAAGAAATTGTCACCTAAACGGATAAATAGGAGTTCTTGGACTCCTGAAATATTCGAGAAATAAAGTAATTTCAACATTGTCCTGGGTTTGGGTCGATAAAATTACTCACTTCTAAAGGGAACATTGAAGAGAGAAATAGTATAAAAAGATTTCTTCGTTGGTGTTTCTGGCCGGCCGGCCCTTCAGGCCTGCCCAATGGACAATTTCGGTTTGATTGTGCGGAAAATTAGGAGTCTGCGACTCTCGAGATATCTGGGTGTGAAGTGGGTCTTTCACACACGCAAACCGATCGCGCTTTAGCGGTAGCGCGGTGTTTTCGACCATAGTCCCTTCGTGCGTCGTATGATCAAGATCAAGACTAGATTAAGATCGTGTTTAGTTTTGTCAAGAGTAACCCTCCTGTTCCCACATTTTTCCATATTTATAAAATGGGTTAGAAAATGAAGCAATACACATTTAGCAATTTAAATTATTTTCATTTAATCTTTTTCTACACTTTAAGCTACCTTTAGCGAGCGTAGGATGGAAACGAGCCTCCTTCAAAATTATTTTCATTTAATCTTTTTCTACACTTTAAGCTACCTTTAGCGAGCGTAGGATGGAAACGAGCCTCCTTCAAAATTATTTTCATTTAATCTTTTTCTTTTTCTACACTATAAGCTACCTTTAGCGAGCGTAGGATGGAATCGAGCCTCCTTCAAAATTATTTTCATTTAATCTTTTTCTTTTTCTACACTATAAGCTACCTTTAGCGAGCGTAGGATGGAAACGAGCCTCCTTCAAAATTATTTTCATTTAATCTTTTTCTTTTTCTACACTATAAGCTACCTTTAGCGAGCGTAGGATGGAAACGAGCCTCCTTCAAAATTATTTTCATTTAATCTTTTTCTTTTTCTACACTATAAGCTACCTTTAGCGAGCGTAGGATGGAATCGAGCCTCCTTCAAAATTATTTTCATTTAATCTTTTTCTTTTTCTACACTATAAGCTACCTTTAGCGAGCGTAGGATGGAAACGAGCCTCCTTCAAAATTATTTTCATTTAATCTTTTTCTTTTTCTACACTATAAGCTACCTTTAGCGAGCGTAGGATGGAAACGAGCCTCCTTCAAAATTATTTTCATTTAATCTTTTTCTTTTTCTACACTATAAGCTACCTTTAGCGAGCGTAGGATGGAAACGAGCCTCCTTCAAAATTATTTTCATTTAATCTTTTTCTTTTTCTACACTATAAGCTACCTTTAGCGAGCGTAGGATGGAAACGAGCCTCCTTCAAAATTATTTTCATTTAATCTTTTTCTTTTTCTACACTATAAGCTACCTTTAGCGAGCGTAGGATGGAAACGAGCCTCCTTCAAAATTATTTTCATTTAATCTTTTTCTACACTTTAAGCTACATTTAGCGAGCGTAGGATGGAAACGAGCCTCCTTCAAAAATTATTTTCATTTAATCTTTTTCTTTTCTACACTCTAAGCTACATTTAGCGAGCGTAGGATGGAAACGAGCCTCCTTCAAAATTATTTTCATTTAATCTTTTTCTTTTTCTACACTATAAGCTACATTTAGCGAGTGTAGGATGGAAACGAGCCTCCTTCCAAATTATTTTCATTTAATCTTTTTCTTTTTCTACACTTTAAGCTACCTTTAGCGAGCGTAGGATGGAAACGAGCCTCCTTCAAAAATTTGATGAAAAAAGACAGATGAATTTTACCAAAAATTAGGACACTTGTCAGTATAATAAGAAGCACTTATGCAACGAAAGGCATATTTAACATTCAATCCTCTCTCTTTACCCTACGAAGATTACTATGTAAGGGTAAACATACCTATAGAATGTTGATGGATAGATTTTTGATAATTGGTTATTTTCTGCATAAATAAACTCGAATACGGTAATACATAATACAGTATTGTACAATATAGTCTAGTATCTAATATAACACTGTGTGTGTGCTGTATATGTATATATTATTTCATATGTAGTTCTGTCTCTGTGTCGGTGTATGTATGGTATAGGACTTTATCAATGTGTGTGAATTGTATGTAGTATTATATTATTGAAGTTACAATAATATACTTAACTCCCGCACAGAGGGATTTCGTCAAATAGTGATGGGCAATGCAAGGGTAACAAAAACAATAGTTTTCGTTGTCAGGGATGGGTTACTGTCGAGTCTCGATAGAAACTCAAGAATAGATTGGAATAGTGCCTATAATCTCAACTATCACGAATCTTATAAACTTCAAAATTAATACGTATCTAAGAATTTTAAAAATGAAAAAAAAAACACATTATTTTTCACATAAATAATTATGTGGGTTATAGTTAGAAGATAGTTGCGCTTCTGCGATAAACTTGCTCATTGCACAAAATTATTTGTTCAATAGTCTAGTTTTTTTTTATTATTCTATTGAATACATTTTTTGTACAATCAAGTTTTATTATTATCTATTATTATTATACGCATAACAATTTATTGTCTGATTTTTTTTTAAATTCTAAATAGTGTGTTTAGGATTATTGTGTGGTGGTATACCAAATATTATAAGTTCTTTTTTTATTTAAAAATAAAAAATATAAAAATATAAAATATAAAAAACACTGTTTTATGTTTCACATTAATGTATACCAAAGTATACTACAATTACGCCTAGTGCTTTCACCAATATATTGGCATCATCAGGGCGGAGTATAAACTAAATTTACAAGAGAAAACAACGTCTATTTGTACATAAGATATTAAGGGATGTTAGGTGGGGGTGTTTTTGAACAAAGCAATGGCGAAGTCAAAGGAGTTTGGACATTAATAATGTCCACTTTGTTGGATAGACATTTATTAATCTCCAATGATTCCAGAACGTTCAGTTTACGTCCCTTACCCTCAGAATGTAAGACCATTACATTTTCAACATTAAAAGAATGGTCATTCTGAAAGCAATGGTCTGCCATTTCTGAAAGTGCAGAAAGCCCCCTGAACGCTCTATGATGTTCCTTTAACCTCGCATTGATTGCTCTTCCTGTTTGTCCTATATATCTGGCTTTACAGTCATTACATCAGATGCAATATATTCCACTCTCATCCAACTTATTCCTCTTTATTAATATTGTTGGTAGTGTAAAAAGCACAACGATAATCACGTTTTAAGACATTTGCAATAATTATTAAAGAAATACTACCGATATACACTAATTTTCTCCACGGTTTATCGCATGAGTTAGTGGAAATTGGATATATATATTTATTGAACATTAATCTCTTTTTTTTCTTATTTAAAATATTCATAACTACTTTTTCATCATAACCGTTAACTATAGCAAGCTGTTTGATAATATTTAATTCTTTATTGAATTCTTCCTTATCTAAGGGTATATTCAATAACCTATGAATCATTGAATGGAAAGCAGCCATTTTTTGTAGTTATATTTTACTAGTTTTTTTATTTTCTTAGTGGACTATCGTTGAAAATACCACGCTACCTCATAGTTCGTATGCACCCGATTTTCGACTACTATAGTCACTTCGCGCGTCGCATGATAAAGACCGTATTAAGATTATTATCATTATTATGTTGGATGATGAGCAAAGGTTGGAAATGAATGTTTGGAGCAAGTGGACGAATATGTTTATTTAGGAAGTATGTTTGTAAGGGATGGTAGGTACGAAAGGGACATTGAAAAAAGAAAGGTGGCTGGTGCGAGAGTGAACGGTGCACTCCGAGCTATTGTTAGCAATAGCAATGTCTCGAACATGGCTAAAATGCTGGTGCACAACGCCATCCTCGTACCGACACTGATGTATGCAAGCGAGACTTGGACATGGCTGAAGAAGGACGAGAGTGGAATAAATGCAGTGGAGATGCGATCACTGAGAAGAATGGTAGGTAAAACATTGCGTGATAGAGTAAGAAATGAGGATATTAGAAGAATGAGTGGATGCAAGAGGAGTGTTGTTGATAGAATGCGTGTAAATAAATTGAGATGGTTTGGTCATGTGGAACGAATGGATGGTGTAAGATTGACGAAGAGGGTGTATTTATCTGAAAGAGAGGGTGTGAGGAAGCGCGGGCGTCCGAGAACCACGTGGCTTAACCACGTGGATCAAATTCTCAAGGACGGTCGCGTGTTAAGTAAGAGGAATCGGCGTGCATGTATGAGAAACTGGATGAATGTAGAGGAAGCGAAAGAAGTATGTAAGGATAGAGCGACATGGCGTTCCGTTCTCTCTGCCTACCCCACCTGGGACACGGCGTGAGGGTATAGTATAGTATAGTATGATGAGCATCCATCTCAAGGGCGCGGGAAACTATGTTGGAAGAGCGATGTCTTCATTATGTCAAGAGTAGCCCTGCAGCTCCCGAAACCATACACCAAACAAAACGCATTCTACAAAATACGCCTCCGAACGACTTGGACTACCATTCACTAATAAAAATTAAATCAGCTGTATTGTATCGTGTGCGTGTCATGTTTACCATCACTATGCAACAAGTGGAACACAGTCCCGAGTTCAATGTCCGACATGGTCCTCTCTCTCTCCCTTACCTACTCACTCATACACATACACACACACACATAATCATAATACCATATTATCACTAGATTACAACTATCCATAGATGCAGTCTATATACTAACAAAATACCCCACAACAAATCTATTCAAAAAATCTATCATAATTCCTTCTCGTGGAATCTCCGATAAAGGATAGATCTTCCACTCTGTTCTGCTGGATTTTCAGTATACTACTTAACAAATGGGAGGTATTCGGAAAACATCAAATAATACAAAAAAAAATCTATTTCTAATGTGCAAAAGATTTAAAATTTTGACTAATATTTTTGGTATTAACTTTATCTACAATTAAACATTATAGTTAAACGTTAGGAAGAACCTCATTAAAGCCTTTATCTGGAGTATTCTGCTGTACGGTGGTGAGATGTGGGCCATCAGCAAGAGTGAAAGCGGACGGTTGGCGGCCTTTGAGATGTGGTGCTACAGACGCATGCTGAAGATGCATTGGTCGGAACACGTCAAAAACTAACACGTAGATAACGAAGAGGTGTTAATCAGGGTAGGTGAAAGAAGGTAACTCCTGAAAAGAATCAGCCAACAACGAGCTAACTGGATGTGCCGCAACATCAGGCACCCAGGCCTTCTCATCACAATCGCGGAGGGCATGACTGGAGGCAGAAATGGTAGAGGCTGACCAAGAGACACTTATATGGACCAACTGAAGAAAGATATGAACTGCGGCACATACATGCGTAGAATTAGAGACTAGCTGAAAATAGAGGGGAAAGGAGAAGAAAATGCTAACTTGTTACAGACCAATCCAATGGATTGTACCTCACTATAATATTGTATAGAACACGTGGTGTTAGAATGTTATCATCAATCAACATACATAGTTGAGGTGTTGTTTATTTATTTATTAATAATATTTATTTCAAATAATCTTATGAAGTAGACATAATATAATGTATCTCCGCCACACTTTTGCTCCTTATGACCTTTCTCTGATAAAACACACATACAAAATTGTTAAGGATAATATTAATATTAACATTAGTTACATTTAAACTCACAGAAAAAAACAAGTCGATTGTATTACCTATCTGAATCTGATTTAAGAGAATATTGTCCTTGAGTATTGAGTTTCTACATATTTCCCTGAATAAAATGAACTATTTCTCTGCAATAAAATCAATATTTTTCACAATTTCATAATTATAATTTTAAATTGAGAAAAATGTTTTATAGATCGAATATCTTGTATAAAAAAAGCACAAAACTTGTGTCCAAAGTCGAGAGTTTCCGAATACTAGTAGATAAGCGAAGTTAATAAAGTCACTTGGATGATAGCTAAATACTGTTTTTTTCAATTTATCTTGAAATGGACTTCCAACAAGTACTTTCGGTCAATAATATTGAAAATATAGTTATGAAAATAAACTTTTCCAATTTCCATATGTCCTTTGTTCCTTTTTTCATAGAATGCAATAGTATTGATCGCGTAGTTTATTGAGTTGATGAATTAATAAATATAAGCACTCTACATGCGGGTGTTCTGCCTTGATAATGTACAGTATTAACATAGTACTTACTACCTACCCCATTACACTGATAATAAATAGTAGGTAGGTATGTAGCCTACAGGACTAATGGGGCTGATGTCAACAAGTACATCTTGCAACTGATATGAAGAATTTACAGGATAATGTTGGAGATAGACCGAATATTCGATTTCTGAATGATTCGGCCAGATAGACATTAGTTTGTTTCAGTTGTATATAAAATTTTCCCACGATTAGGCTAAACCGTAATATCTTATGTTGCGGAATTCCCAATAGAAATTAGAATTTTCTTCACGTGTCCTGCCGGGTCCCCCCGACGTTGACGAACATTTGGGAGAAAGCTTCCCTGTCCTAGGCGGCGCGAAACAGCTCCCACACGGTTGCACCAGTCCATTCTTGAATGTTTCGAAGACAGGAGAGCTGTGTTCTGCCGACCCTTCTGCGGTCCTCGATCTTCCCCCTTCATCATAAGCTGGAGTATGGTGTACTTTATGATAAGAATATAGTTTTTTTTATAGAGACTACGGATTTGAATATTTATCTACTATTTTTATACAACTGGATTTGGGCACAACGCACATATGCCAAAATCAATCAGATATTTCGATTGGAGAACCATGCATGTTGACACAATGTATGTAATATGGTGCAAAATCTCATTGTAGGAAGTGAGAAAGGTGTCACTTTTAGGGTCCATGGACAACGTTCACCAATTCCATTATTCTAACTATCACTATTAAAGGTCCACCAGCCGAGAAACATTCAATACAGACCATAGGAGCCGATAAAGTGGAATTGTTGTCAGAATACAACGCTATAGGTACAAGTTGTCATTATTAGTTTAGAAGCAACAATTTTTTTAGGATCTCTGCTGATTACTTCACTTGTGGTTAATGTCATGATGTTATACATATAGATAGAAAGATAGAGCTATTTGAAAAATCGGGTTGTACCTACCTACAAAAATGGAACAAATTCCGAAATTCGGGTTCGATGCATTGCCCAGCTTATTCATTCAGTCATCCACTATATAGGATGTATAGTACCTATATTACATATATAGATAGACAATGTAGTTATTATGTATGTCGTTGGTGTTATCAATTTAATGATACACTCACTGTTGCCTTATCATAGGGGCGTATTTCACCCTCTGATAACATATTACCTACTACTTAGGTGACTATCAATAAAATAAACTATTGCAGTGTTTCATATACTTGTGGATAATTTTTTAAATATATTTAAGGATATATATTCACTGTGTTGGTGTTTAGGTAGTAGAACTCCACAATGAAATTAATAAAACATTTGTTTTATTAATTTCATATACAGTCGATTCCGCTTAATTGGGACACATCGGGACTTGGGCATTTTGTCCCAATTAAGCGGCTGTCCCAATTAAGCGAAGTTCACATTTTTTTTTTAATTTACCCATTTGGTTTTGGCAAGTAAGGCCATTAACCAGTAATACACACAAAATAACAATGCATTTTTTTTTCAATAATTTTATTTTATAAACTCTTGAAAACTGTAAATTACATATAGGTTATATAAATTATCATAATATAAATTACAAATAGGTATGTAATATAAACTTTTGAGACAAAAAATCCTAATTTAGATAATAAATGGGTAGGTACAGACAATTTAATTCAATGCAAAAATGAGAATTCTTTGTACATATTTTTTCTTGAGAATATGTGTAACATTTTGAGTTCGTCGGTAGCCTGGAGGTAGAGTCTCGGCCTTGTGAACAAGGGGTCTGGGGGGTTCGATCCCAGGTGCCGGCAAACTCCCCTTTCACGACACAAGCTTTTAGCTTACTGTGAAAGGTGTATAAGGATGTATTTGGGTTTATAACAAAACCCAGATATATCTTTCTCAAAAAAAAAATAATGTGTAGTTATCTTAAATTTACTGTCCCAATTAAGCGGAATGTTGTCCCAATTAAAGATATAAATTTACTATTCGTTTCTTGGTTTGGTTTCTGTTCTTTGAGATTTGTCCCAAATAAGCGATTGTCCCTATTAAGCGGTGTCCCAATTAAGCGGAATCGACTGTATTTATCTATTGATTGAGTTGAGGTGTATTTTGTCAAACTCCATGGATAATATACATAAATAAATATATCTGAAAGAAAACACAAAAGGTTTTAGTTTTATTTTATTTATTTTAATAGTAAGTAAGTTTTTTTTAAATAAAATTAAAGTCATAATGTTGTGCGTAACTAAAATAAAACCCCGTAGAGTTCTCATAAAATAATAGATTCCCACTTTTTTCTGTTTTCGAGTGTCATGTGAAAGGTTTATATTTATTTGTAAAACATAATGTTTTCAGACATTTAACATCTTCAGATCAGCGATGGTTTATGCCACCAATCCTGAATGGCTTAATTTTTTATAGACAGGGAGAGGATGACTTTCGTGTTTATAACAAGTCGTTATTCCGCTGGCTTCCTCACTTGTGGGATATGCCGTGATGGTATAGAATAAGGGGAGGTGTTAAAATATTTGATAGAATTGCTGAGATAAAAATAACGTTAATATAAAAATCTATAGTCTGATACGAGAGGTGCCATGCAGTTAGTTAGTTGTACAATAAAATCAACGTATAGATGTACGATATTGATTCAAATCAAGGTCCCACAAATCATAGAAATACTCCTTAGGCGATCTTGAAATACACTTTTAAAATTATTATATAAAAGACAGCAAAGTAAGTACTATTAAGAATAAGAATCAAATATCTTAGAAAAGTGGGTAATTAAACAATTCTCCGTAAAAAATTAATTAATTAAAGATATCAAATATTTTCAAAAAGATATAAAATTACGAATCTTCTTCAAGATCTCGTAGGGATTAACCCCCAGGGGTAATTTTTTATAGTAATTCAAGAAAGTCATATACAATTATAATTCTTCTTCAAGATCTCATAGGGATCAACTCCTAGGGGTCATTTGTTATAGTAATTCAAAAAAATCAATTTTATTATTTTTGTTTTTTTTTACTCAGATGTAATATCTCTGGCATTGGGTGACTCCACACTGTCACCATGTGCCCCATATATATATATGTGTAAGTATAACATAACAGAATGATAAGGACATAGCTACCCATATCTCAATATCCATTATCTATATATTATTTGGTATGGTGCATACTAACCACAATTATTGCTTTCAATATATTACACAACATAAATATAGAAAGGGGTGAAAAAGTTAAAGACTAGGTTTGCTGCGATGAATGCAGGCTTCATGAAATCAATAAATTGACAAAAAGTTTAGAGTATAAAACCTATGTGACATGAAAGTTTAGATTATAATTATTTCTACAAACTTACTCCATAACTTTCTATCTGTTATGAAATTACAAAACAAATGTTTTTTCAACTGCATTGTTTTTATTGAGAGAGACGTCTTTCTTTTTATTTTTATTTTTACAATTTTTACTGAATCAGACTATGTTAATTACAGAATATGTTAACAAAATATACATTCAATATGTGGAGCAGCAAAGATTGCAAATTCCCAGAGATGTCTTAAGTCATAAAAAATAAACGAATTTATTATCAAAACAATATAAAGTTTAGCACTTTATTATAGCTCATAATTTTCCAAATAAGTAAGATACGGACTTTCAATCAAATGAAAAATAACAGCTTTATTCATATTATTGTAGATAGAGTAAACAATCACAGTGAAAAATAACAGCTTTATTCATATTATTGTAGATAGAGTAAACAATCACAGTGAAAAATAACAGCTTTATTCATATTATTGTAGATAGAGTAAACAATCACAGTGAAAAATAACAGCTTTATTCATATTATTGTAGATAGAGTAAACAATCACAGTGAAAAATAACAGCTTTATTCATATTTATATTATTTTTATACTTTTTTTTTTTTTTTTGTAAGATGTATTAATCCTTGGTGAATGTATGTTTTTTTTTTATATATTTTTTACGCAGCACGCCTCGATACAGGGCAACCTAGTGAGGCTGCTGCAACTTAATTGAAGATAATTGGTGATATATTGTTTCAACGTTTGTATGATATTGATTGAATAAAGAAATATTTATTATAAAAAAAAAAAAAAAAAAAAAAAAAAAAAAAAAAAAAAAATTTGTAGATAGAGTAAACAATCACAGTGAAAAAGAAACAATAATATCATTATCATTGTGTAACAACCAGCAGATTAATTCTCTGAGCCATGAAAATGGTTTTGTGTTGAGAATTATACATTGACATTGATTATTTATTATTACTCGGTTTGAGTGCCTGGGTTTCTTCTCTCTGATCCCAGCTCTCTATCGGTTTGCTTTGTGGTATCTACGGAAAACTCTCGACAGCTTTGATTCTGTGGCCTCAGTGTATACTTTGTGGAATTCCTGCGTGGGTGGAGTTTTTGGGTGGGGTAACTCCGCACACAACACATTGTATGCCTGTAATGGGGCACACCACTACTCACAATTTTGATTTTTTCTCATAAATATGTTGTACCGTAGATGTATACGTTGGGCCAGATGGCATATAATATATAGTGAGTTACAAGTTACAATCCATTGGATTGGTCTGCAACGAGTTTGGATTTTCTTCTACATTCCTCCCTATTTTCTGCTACTCTCTTTAATTCTACGTATGTGTCACAGTTCATGTCCTTCTTCAGTTGTTATATATAAGTGTCTCTTGGTCGGCCTCTACCATTTCTGCCTTCGGTCCTACCCTCCGCAATGGTGATAAGCACTCCTGGGTGCCTGATGTTCCTTTAATAAATAAATCAATTAAAATAGAACATTCAAGATGGATGGCATACCTCACCACTGAATTGAATGTTTCAAATGTGGTGCTTTACGAATACTCGTCTTTTATTGGATCTACTCCTATACTTAAGTACTATATTATTTATCTACTTAAAGTGCTATTTTTGGACTTGAGTTCGCCTTTGACTTTCACAAAACATTAATTTCTTACACGGCTATCAAAAGATTCCTCTCTTATCATCAGGTTAAAGTTTCACATAATAGTTTTAAAATCCAGCTAAGATTAATAAAGTCTTGTAGAAATACTAAATATCTGTACTAAACATGAATGTCTATCAACTACCGTCGGCCAAAAACAATAAGTAGGTATATAAAACATGGAGTGTTGTCAATTCACAAGCTTTTTTGTCACGTAAAAATTATCAGATCGAATCACTTGAACAATATTCTCTATAAATTCTATCTTCTTATTTTTGTGCCATGTCAGGTCCCCCCGACGTTGGCGATCACTCCGGCGAAAACCTCCCTGTCCTATGCTGCTCTGAACAGGTCATCCACTGTCCGGATTCCGGTCGACTTTCTTATGTTGCGCAGCCAGGACATTTGCTTTCTGCCAACTCCCCGTCTTCCCTCAAAATAAATTGAGTTCATAAATTCTATGTTTGTTACGTAGTGCTCGCAATATCTACTACTACTATACGATCACGGCATATCCCACAAGTGGGGTAGCCAGCAAACCAGCCGCATATAATCAACATGCAAGTTGTCCTCTCCGTGCCAACAAAAAATAAGACCTTCAGTGTGAGAAGCAAAACCTCATCGTTAAATTTAAGATGTAAATTGTCTTTATTTTTTCGAACACCTATCTCTTACAGCAGGACGTTCGAAAATTCACGGAAAAGAGTGGGAGACCAATTCTTTGTCTAGTGATATTGCTGAAGTTGTATTACAGTAGGTAAACATGAATGAAATTGTATTCATTGAGTAATAAATTTATATACGTGAATGATAATAATTAAATTGTTATGATACTAATATATCTCTATAATCACATTATTCAATAACATTACTTAGGTAACCAACTATACACATTATATATACTATTAAACATACTTAATATGCTTACAATGTTAACGTGCCGTATATTGTTTTAAGTATATTTTATTTATAAAATATAATATTGTAGTTATATAAATGTAAACGCACGGAGAAATCGTAACGATCTCAATTTGTAAGTGAAGTTGGTCGCGTGTCAATATGTTGTATCACTCTGAAGTTAGTCGCAAAATTAAATATTGTCAGATTCACAGTAACTGAATAAAATATTCATTTAACTATTTGTTATCTGTTTAAATAAATATATAAGATCATAAAATCATGACTTTTCTACAAATGGAGAAACCAACGAACTACTACTACACACCATCACGGCATATCCTACAAGAGGGGTAGCCAACAGACCAGCTGCATGTATTAAACATGCAGGCCGTCTTCTCTGTGCCAACAAAAAATTAATACAGCGAACTAACTGCATGTAATAAACGTACAAGTCATCCTCTCAATGCCAGTAAAATTTGAAAAAATCAGGAGAGGTAGTAAGTATAAATAACTCATCGATGAATATTCAAAATGTTTTCTTTCCCTAAAGTCTCGACAGTATTAGGAAAGTAAACAAAATTAGTATTAAAAGAAGGTACGGAAAATTGGTATTAAATATGTAAAATTGGTATTTAAAATTATATAAAATGGGTATTAAAGTAAGCAGACTTAAAATAAGGGGACTCTAAAATTGTTGAGTAAAAATTTAGAGAACGTGAAATATTTCAAATTCCAAATGGAAAATTTGACAACGGAGGCTAGAAAAAAATGTTCAGACAGTTCATAATTGCTGCTGTCCCTCCCCCTCTAAATAAATTCCTGAATGCGCCCATGATAAACTTTCTATTGTGTCATAGAATTTCAAAAAAATAATGTTTTTTATTATTTTAAATAAACTTTTTAATATAATGGAGTCATAAATCTTTTTAATTTCCGTGATTCATAACGGGCTTCATTAAGAGCAACGTGCACAGCCGAGTTAATAAAGATAACAATAATTAATAAAGTATTGTTTATGAAGCGGTATCAATATCAACACGAATACAAACAAACATACATACATAATGACACACTGTAATGTAACAGAGATGACCAATTTTATTTAATAGCTATACGATTTTAATAAATATTTCTTTCAACGAAACTCATTTGCTTCCTAATAAGAAGATGTCGCTTCTTGACAGATTATTCTACAGATTTTACCAGAATAGATACATTTACATATTTAACAAACTAGGTATTAAAAAAAAGATAAACTGGGTTAGTAATTATCCTTAGTACAACCCCTAACTCCTAAAATCACCGATTTTGATAATAAAAACTACTGCGCAGAGAATATGACAATAATAATACGAGTAGTAGCATTTTAGCGATAAACTCACCCTCTGTGCATTGAATTGTATAACTGATATTTCTATGATATTGTTTTATTTTGTAATATTACAATAAAATGTACATACAGTGAAGAATAAAATAAATAATAAAAATCTTTATTGCGCAGAATTTCAAATAGACAAATAAATTTGTGCAATGGGCGAGTTTATCGCAGAAGCGCGATATCTTCCAACTAATAATAATAATAATAATAATAAAGACAATTTATATTTGGCGCCGTTTAATGATCCGTGACCATCTCAAGGGCGCCATGACTTTTCTTGAAAAGCAGTGTTTTCAGCTTACTCCTGAACGTTGCAGTGGGCTGGTTCTTTCTTAAATCCGCTGGTAATCGGTTCCAGGCAGTTGGCCCCGCAACGCTAAAGCTCCTCTCTGCGAATTTGGAAGTGTTTGCCCTGTTGGGCTCCACAAGCTTGTTTACAGCGGTGGAAGCTGATCGCAGTGGTCGCCTCAGAGTTTCGTCGAGGGGACATAGCTCAGCGAGGCATAGAGGTGCTGTGCCGTTCAAGGCTTTGTGGACCGTGAGGCACAGCTTGAACTCTACTCTCTCTGGGACTCTAAGCCAGTGTAGCTCCTTAAGCAGTGGTGTGATGTGGCAGCGCTTGTTCTCTCTATAGATGGTCCTGGCAGCAGCATTAAAGGCCATTTGGAGACGATTCAGAAGGATCTGGGGCAGTCCTGTACATATGATGTTACAATAGTCTAGACGGGAGACGACGAAGGCGGCGACTAGACTCTTAACCGCGTCTACAGATAAGTGTCTTGATACTAGGTACAGTTGGCGAATATGAAAGAAAGCTGTGCTCACTGTCTTTGACACTTGAGCCTCCATAGAGAGTGCTCCATCCAGTAGGACGCCGAGAACAGATATGGTGCGCGATGGTGTTATATCAGTGCCGGAGACAGAGATCGGTTTGGTGTCTAAGAGATGTTGCCGTCCAGGAGAGGCGACCCACATAAATTCCGTCTTAGTTGGATTCAATTTAAGACGTCTCTGGGCCATTAAGTTCGAGAGTTTTGCCACACACTGGACAGTGGTAGCTACCAAGTTGTCTCTTTGATCCGGGCTACAGAAGCTTACGAGGACACGATCGTCAGCGTATGCATAGTTTCGCAGGCCACACTCTTCCAGCAGGCGATCAACCCATAGTACTTAATTTAAAATGAACGACTCTCGTATACCTCAAGTCTACCTATCTCTGATCTACATCTATATACATAATTTATCACTATATGAAAACTATAAATAATAGTAGCATAATACTATTATTATTAATACCTATATAAATATAATACCTATATATTTAATGCATAATATGTATTATATGAAATATACTACAAAAGATTTAATGAAAACAATAATTACTTGGTTATTGTAATAGCTCAAAATTTAAATCAAGAAGCTATTATAAGTCATAACATAAGTAACCATAATCCTACTCTATATAGGTGTACAAAATTTACAGGAGATCTTGATTCATTCGATATTTGAAATATGAGATCTCAATGGTTATTTCTACTACTATACTATACCCTCACACCTAGTGTTGTGGAATTCTCAAGAATTAATTCTTTTTTGAAGTAGAGAATTTTTTTTATTTTTTATTTAACAGTATAATAATAATTAATACTTTATTCAATCAATCAATAACAATGAATAAATGTTGAGGCAATTTATCACCAATATGGCTACAATTAATTATGGAAACAAAAATTTTTAGTTACCTACATAGAAAAAAGTGCTAATAACTGATGAAAAATCTTGATGTTTGACACCCCACATGCCCATAAATTTAAGTTAAAATTAAATTGCAGGTACCTACGTACATGGAAAAAAGTGTTAATAACCTCTGATTTGGGCCTTAATCAGCCCCACAAATTTTTGGATCAATCAGGTTGTTTGTGAAGTGTACTGGGCGAAAGGTCATAATACCACTAAGAAAAATTAAGGAGAGAAATTTCTCTTCTATCAGAGGAGAAATTCTCGGAGAAATTTCTCGAGAACGAGAAATTTCTTTGGAGAATTTTCTCTTCTCACATCACTACTCACGCCATGTCCCAAGTAGGGTAGGCAGAGAGAACGGAACGCCATATAGATCTATTCAAACAATTTCTCATACACGCACGTCGATTTCTCTTACTCAACTCACGGCTTTATAAAATACCATCACATTTTTTCTTATGAAAACTGATTTGTTGATTTTGTTTTGTGAATGACGATGTGCAAGAAGAATAAAATAAATATATAATTCTATTCTTCTTCTCCTTGGGCAATTATTAGTCCCACATGGTGGTGGGGGTCTGCCTTTCTTGTTTTGTTTCTCCACTTGGTTCTATCGAGTGCATCCTCATAGGAAACATCGCAGTTCCGCATGTCTAGTCTCACTACTTCACGCCATCTGCGCGAATAAATAAAACTATAATTTTAGATTTATTTATTACACAGATTCCTCGAAAATTTACAGAAAAGAGTGGGGGATCTAAATTCTTTCCCAAAAACCCGATGGAGCATATAAAATCAAATAAAATAATTCCTACTCATAAAATAAACATCAGACTTGGATGAATATAATCAAATTTTATGAATAACGTTTTGAAGTACATAGTTAGTATTTTACTAGCAAAAAGATTGAAGAATAAATTATACCTCGTAGTCATGTGATCGGTGTATAAGTAATAATTTACAGAGAGGATATGGCGTTTCCAGGATGTGTAATGATGACCAGGTCTTGTACGTACAGCCAGAGAGGCAACCATTTAGGTATACCTACAACAGCCATCAGGTAACGGTATAAAGCCACCGACAGACAACAACTGATACTGTTATAATCTCTGTAATAAGTGGATTTCTATGTGATTCTCTCTATATTATGTCGCAGGGTAATGATGAAAAGCGCGATTTGATCGAATAGCTAAGTGAGATGATCAATTCATGGAAGATATTAAAATAGCAACTCTGTGAGAGGATATCTTTAAAGAAGAAATGTGGTTAGATGGAAGAAATCACTTTATAGAGATAATCTCGCCGCTGCATATCGTCCTAGTTTTTTTTAAATTTCATATTGTTTTGTTAACACTTTCATATAATGATGATGTGCAAAAAGAATAAATAAATAAAAAAAAGTAAGTAATTTGATCAAATCCTAACAATATAACATGTAAAGACAATCCACACAGATTGAGTAAGTCCCAAACTCATCCTTAAACCGTTTTATTGAAAAGGTGAAATAAACAAGACGAGACTCACATGTTTCGATTGTTATTTCATGTGTTATAATTTAAATATTGTTTCTGCTTTTCGCTAAAACAGTTTAAGGATATTTCATCAAATCATTTACTTTCTTTAGGGAAATCATTTTAGAGTTGTAAATTTAATATCTTCCGTGAATTAATCATCTCCCTTAGATAATTGAACCAATCTTGATTTTCATAATATCCCCGCGACATATTTAAATAGTAATTGTATCGAACAGCGGTCCTCCCCCACACACAACTATGTCGCGTCTGGGTAAGAATTTATGAGCGAGCCTCACACGAGCCGATCGGTCTCGCGACGCTGATTAAAATGATATGTGAATCATTAATATCGGCCGCGGGATCGATTGGATAAGTGAGGTTTGGCGGGAATTCTTACTTTTGACGCGCATAGAGAGGTAGGTGGGAGATAGTATGCGCATGATGTGACTCCGACCCACGCGGGCGGCGGGAATTACCAAACTTGCCATATGTGCTCTGATTGCAATGTATGTTACATATTTAGATAGATCTCGACGAGACGAGTAATTTGACATCAAATACGTCGAGGATCAATGTAACATCGACAGAGTAACAGCGAAAAGACAAGTTTTGGCGATAATTCCGCGCCGTAACACGGTGTGTAGGTAACACCGTGGCCGCCAACTCGGGCTCACTGACAGGCACATACACCCACGATGTATAACAATCATTTGGGATAATAGATAAGATGATACATGCCCATTTCCATGCCACACAGCGAAGTAAAAGCATGCTAGGATGGAAAAAACCCACGACATGGATGCCAAACCATTGGTGTGTGTTATAGTAGATTAGGCAACCAATGTATGTTGTAGAATAGTGTCGCGGGAGATTAAATAACATGCTAACTCGTTGTAATGTATATTTGTAATTGTAAATATGTTGTAAAATATGTGATATTATGAAAAATAAAGAAATGACGGCTGGTGTTTTGGTCCCCAAGCGGCACGCGGTGTGGTGGGTTGAGAATGCCCGACACACCGTGAGGCTGAAACGCACGGTATACCGCCCAGGCGAGGTGCCCGATGAGACGGTGCGCGCCAGCCAAAGGGGTATATATAGGGGACGCAATTCATTAGTCGTCAGAACTTGCTGAGCAGCGCTACTGAACAGACGTGTTTTATTTCTACCTACCACTGCCTGCCTACCTTGGAATTGCTTTTGGATCACCTTTGCTGACACTGGACTGAACTTGAAAAGGATTACATTGCTGCATACGACCTGGCCTGGATTTGGATTCATCTCTACGGACTACACAAAGCAGTACCTTCACCTCTCCGACGAGCTTTCCGACGTAGTTCTGCAGTGTAGTGGTCGCCTCCCGAAGTGCCTTACCGTGACAACCGCCGTACGCTGCCTAGTTGCTTGAAAGAGTTGACCATTGGTTCATTGCCTGTGGTCGTACAACTCAAATAGAGTAGCTAGTGTAGTGTGCCTAGGTGTCCAGGCGCGGGATCGCGAACTCTGCCTGCGTTCTATTAGGCCGGCTCCGACGGGCGTTGAAGTGCTTGCCGAGTGGCATCACACCCGACGTCGCGACCCGACCTACCCCTGCCCGACCTACGCTTCATCCGCGGTACTAGAGGCCTAGTACCACCCCTGCATCCTGTGTAAGCGCCCGCGGCGATCGAAGAACCGGTGAACCCATCACTCACCTCCACTCCTGCCCATCACGGAGACACAGTCTTTGTGTACCCGGCTCTCTGGAGTGAGCCATTGTCCGGTACATAAAGTGGTCCTTCGCAGCCGGATCTTCTCATCGCTGACGCTACTACAACAGGATGGCTCCGTCACTACGTTCGGGTGCACGTGGTGATCGCGATCAAGAACCCGCACAGGAGGGAGCTGCAGCCGCGGGAATGCCCGCACACCAAGGCGCCGCCCCACGAAACAGTGCAGACAACAACGAAGACGATCGCGCCTCGACCTCAAGTTCCGCATCGGATACTCACACGCGGACTGACGAGACATTCCAACGTCGTCAGAGGAGGCTCGAGAAGGAGATAGAAGAGATGAGGAAGATCATCGGACAGATCAGCGCGTCATCGAAGAAGAAAGACGCGGATGACGCGTTACCCGCCGGGAGTGCTACAGCGGAACACAGTGCGGCCGTCGCAGAATTACTACCACAGCTGCCGCAGACGTCCACCGCTCCCGCCGGCCCAGGCCACGCTTCGCAAGAACCAGAGCTTCACCTACGCAGAGAAGATAGGAGAAGACGAACAGCGGAGTGGATTGACCTGTCGGAACCACGATCGCTAGACGAGAGGAAGATGGAAGCGATCATCGCACGTCATCACTGCGACAAAGACCTGCGAAAGTACACCGGCGATCCAATGGATTGGGAGACATTCAAGGCCCAATACCAGGAGACAACGCGTTTGCTGTCTCTTACACGCGCCGAGAACCGCATCCGCCTAGACAAGGCTCTGGAAGGAGCCGCGAGAAAGCAGGTGCGAGACATGTTAACACACGGGGATCCAGATGATGTCATGGCCGAACTAGAGAGATGTTTCGGCAAAGCAGCACACATCGTGGAGAACATCAAGGAGAGGATACGGAAGTGGCCTCACCTAGAGAACGCCAGCCAGACGGAGCTACACGAGTTCGCGGCACACGTGCGTGCCACGTACAGCATATTGAAGGAGAAAGCATATCGGTATTTGACCGACCGAGACTTCTTGAAGCAGCTGGCGAACAAACTACCTCAATGGATCCGCCAAGGATGGGTGTTACATGTTACAAGTGCAAAGACGAAGTGTTCCAGTATAGAGGTCGATTTGAAATTCTTCCTCGACTTCCTCAACGCAATATGTGATGGACTACACGAGAGCTGTTGTGATGTGATACAGTTACCTAGCAAGCACCATAGGAAGGAAAAAGTGTTTGTTACTCAACAGTGCGGTCCAGTGATTGAAGACACAAGTGAAGTGCCTAGCGTAGTGATACAAGAAATAAAAGACGCTAGTTACCAGTGTGTGTTTTGCAAAAGATCTCACCCAAGCGCCAAGTGTAGATCATATTTGAAATTGCCCATCGAGCAGAGATGGGGCACAGTGAAAATGAGGCGCATGTGCTTCAAGTGTTTAGGAACCGATCATGCGGTTCCTCAGTGCAGTGAGCGTAAGTGTGGTAAAGGGGGATGTAAAGGAAATCATCATTACACCCTTCACCAAGACGCTAAAAAAGTGAACCGCGTTGACAATGTGAACCACGTCAATAGTGTGAATGACTTGGAGTGTAACGCGGACAATAACGCTAATGTAGTGAACTCAGGTACAGTGGCCAACACGTGGCAAGGTGATGGACTACCAGTGTTGCTGAAGGTGGTGCCTGTGCGCATTAGTGGCCCTGCGGGGCATGTGGATACATACGCCCTATTAGATGAAGGGTCGACCATAACGTTGATGGATGAAGAATTAGCGGACACAGTAGGTGTTGTTTATTTTAACTATATTAAATGATCAATACAGCCAAAACATCAACAATGGATGTAGGAAGATGGAAAATGATAAATGGCGCATGGAACTTACCAATTTTAATCCTTCATCCAGAGGTCGCTGGTTTCCCAAAACACTGCACACACTAAACTTGCACAGAATTTAATTTGCAGTTAATGGTTGTTCGATCCCTTTACGATTCCGATTTGTTGAATTTTAGTAAAAATGATTTTATTCCGAATAATAATAAAAAAAAGATGATGATAAAATTTTCCGATGAAATATTGATTTGTAGAGCGAATGTAGAAATTTGATCCGACCGTATTACCGTATGAATTAACACAATAAAAATAGCCTTCGCTACCATAGCGAACATACTCCCCCGGCAGCCCGAAAAGAAAAAGAAAAACTTATAATTTTTACCGTTGAATTTGTTGACCGAAAAGTAAAAAATCTATTCCCCCTCTCAAACCGCTAAAATATAATCTAAATAATATTTTCCTTATCTTAGGAAGCTTCCGAATGTGTAATAATAAAAAATAACAAGAAACGAAAATTAAAATGCACCCTTTGCATTTCACATAAAAATAAAATAATTTATAGACCGAAAGAAAGCCTTAGTATCTTAGCATTCCGTAAATTTGAAGATTTTATGTTAAAATAACCGCCAAAATCCATACCGCATATGGAGAAAACTTTACTGGGTCTTACTCTGAATGTTGGTAGATCTGCCATCATGGGTTCTAGACTCTTCGCTCGTCCGCGAAAACACTGTATGCATCGATGAACCTCCTGACGTACAGCATCTATTCCAGAAACAATCCAGAATTCTTGTCGAATAAGTGATAATGTTAAGGATGAACCGGTATGAAGATATTTCTTATGATAATAGCGAATTATCAACGATGTTAATATATGATTTTTCGGAATTATAATCGGATGCTTCGATGAAAAATTCAATGATGCGTTTCTCAATCTTCCGCCCACTCGCAATATTCCTTCAGCATCTATGAAAGGATTTAATCGAAACAATCTCGACAAATGTGATTTTCCACTCTTGATTAAGTGTAAATCTTCATGAAAAGTCGCACACTGTACCTGAATGACGAGAGCACGCAAGGCCTCATTCCATTCTTCCCTTGAAACACATCCTAACCGTTTGTTTTTCTTATTCTTTAAACTGTGAATGAAACGCTTACACAATGCCGTAATATTGACCAATTTGCTGAATGAACTATATTTTTCGAGTATATCCCATTGTTCAATTTGTGTAACGTTCGAAATGATTTTTGAAGGCAATAATTTCTCCGTTTCATAATCGACAAGATTTAGTTTACACTGTGGCCACTCCGATGATGGCTTCAGTAACCATTTGGGTGTCCACCATAAATTATGTTCAATCAAATGTTCCGGATAAATACCTCTTGTAGCGCAATCCGCTGCGTTCATAGAGGTGGGTACATACCTCCAGGTAGCCGCTTCCAAATTAGTGTGAATGGAGCTCACTCTATTACCTTCGAATGTTTTTAGTAAATGTATTGGAGTTCTTAACCATGATAGAACAATTTGAGAATCACACCATCCAAATATTTTCATGTCCGCTATATGACTAAGTAAGTTTGAAACATGTTTGAGTGATCTTGCTAATAAAGCTGCTCCGCATAATTCCATTTTAGGAATGGTTAATTTTTGTTTTAGTGGTGCCACCTTTGTTTTGCCCAATAGTAAATGTAAAATGACATTACCACTATCGTCAGTCGACCTCAGATAAACACACACCGCATAACCCATTTTAGATGCATCCGAAAAACCGTGTAATTCGTACTGTCTTGTATTCTGAGATATCACTAACCTTGGAATTTTAATGGACGATAATTGATTGAGTTGTGATGAAAACCTCTTCCATCTATTTTCCAAATCCTCTGGGATCCTCTCATCCCACCCTATCTTCAGTAACCAAAGTTCTTGAAGAATGACCTTTGCAGTGAATATCACCGGCGCTATCCAGCCGCAGGGGTCATACAAACTTGCAATGCATGATAGAATATATCGTTTTGTAATAACCGTAGTAGGAGAAATTTCCGTTTTATTGTATTCAAAATAATCGCTCTGAGGATTCCAATTTATACCTAACACCGTAACCACTGTATTCTTGAGTGAATCTGTCTGCACACAATGTTCATTTGGCAAATCTTTTAAAAATTCTTGTTTGTTACTTATCCATTTTCTTAACTCAAAACCTGCACTTTGTAATAAACGTATAAGTTCGTTCCGATAAGTAATCGATTCTTTAATACTCGAACCTCCGCTCACAATATCATCTACAAATGTATCCGATTTCAAAATTCTTCCTGCATTAGGAAATGACTCGCACTCCTTTTCTGCTAATTCACACAAACATCGCATAGCTAAATATGGGGAAGATGCTACCCCAAATGTTACTGTTGTAAGTCTGTATGTTTCCAAAGGTTTATTGGGCGAGTCCCTCCACAACACTCCGTGAAATGCTCTGTCTTCAGGATGAAGTGTAATTTGTCTATACATCTGCTTGATGTCAGCCAAAAATGCAACTAAATTTGTTCTAAATTTAATCAAGATATCCATCACTTCGTTTTGTAATTTCCTACCCGTCATAAGTGACGAATTTAAAGATAAACCGTTATGTGTAAGCATTGACGCATCGAACACTACGCGTACCCTGGTACTTGTAGATGTGTCCTTAATTACGCAATGATGTGGTAAAAAATATTTTATTTCCGAAGTCAAAGCTCTTTCCATGTGACCCAATGTTAAATATTCCTCCATCACCTTAGAGTATTCCGTTTTAAGATCGATGTTCCGTGTTAATTTATTTTCTAATGTATAAAACCGCCGTGCAGCCAGATTATAAGAATTCCCCAATTCTGGAATGTCCCGTTTAAACGGAAGCCGAACCATGAATCTTCCGGATTCTGTTCTGCTTACTGTTTGAAGAAAATGATTTTCACATTTTTCCGCATCTTCCTTTAAATCCGTGTCTTGTGGTAAATCTTCCGATTCCCAAAACCGTTGCATTAGGTTTTCTAATGTCACACAACCCGACATTGCTGACGTGTTTTCCGATGATTTTCCATTTAATTTTCCTATAAGTACCCATCCAAAAATAGTGGAATGTGCTGAGGGTAAATTCTCGTCATACGAAATCTTATGGCCGTCTACGATTTCGTTAAATATATCAGCTCCCAGAAGCATCTCAACTGGTTGAGATTTATGAAAGGCAGGATCTGCTAACCGTAAATTTTTGTATTTATTTAATATATCCGACGAAATACTTTGCGAGGGCAATTCACCTGTTATTGTTTTCAATATTAATGAAGATACATTGATTCGTGGGTGCTCGCTAAATTTGGGCTTAATAATACACGTTACCTCACCCGTAGTTACGTTAATGTTTTCCGTTCCTATGCCGTACACTGTTTTAGTCGACTTATGTTTCATTAAACCGAGCCGCGCTACACACTTCTCTGTCATCAAACAACATTGACTTCCTGAATCTAGTAAAACTCGTACATCTCTGTATGTTCCGAAATTATCCTGAACCTGAATAATCGCTGTGCCGAGTAAAACTGTACTAATTGTGTCCCTTGACGGACGACAAGTCGATGTACTACACTCTAGCCGAGTCTCCTCTCTCGCATTTGACGTGTTTTCCCCGTCCCGTTCCGAATTTTCGTAGTGTAGAAGAGAGTGGTGATTCCGTTTACACACCCTGCAGGTATGCTTCGATTGACAGTCCTTGAAGGCATGTTCCCGCAGGCAGTTCCAACACAAACGTTTTTCTTTCACTACCTGTCTTCTCTGATACACCGTCATATTTGTAAACTTGTTACAAGATGAAATAAAATGAGTATTGCTATTGCAATGAACACAACGTTGTGTAATGCCGCCGAACATGGCATTCACATGTTTCCGTCCGTTATTTTGTTGATTTGTGCTTGCTGTAAATGCTCTTCCGTGCGAAATATCAATGTTTGACGCTCTACATTCAACTTCCAGAAATTCAATAAGTTGTATAAACTTTGGTATCTCCGAATTTGTAAACTTCAACTCAAATCTGTTCCGCAGTTCATTAGTTATTTTCCTCAAAATAATATATAATAATATAAATGACCAATCGTCAACCTTGAAATCTAACGATTTTAAGGCTGAAATGTTTTCGTTAATTATGTTAATAAAATCCCGTAACTTTATTCTTCCGCTTGATAAGTTTGGCAAATTCACTAGCATACCCAAATGTTTTTCCGCAATGATTCTCGGGTTGTGATACCTCTGTTTCAATAGATTGACTGCAACTAAATAGTTTTCACTAGAAATAGTTAAATGCGTAATAAGCTGACGTGCTTCGCCGCTCAGAGAACACAACAGATAGTGAAGTTTTTGTACCGGTGGTATACTAATGTCCTCGTGTACCAAACTATTGAATATATTCCAAAAACTAGTATACTTGGTGATATCTCCGTCAAACTGAGGTAATTGGATTTTTGGAATCGAAAAATGTATGTTACTACTCCTTCCTTCCTTAACACTGCTGGATGAACTCTGATCGGTTCGTTCTTTCATCCATTTCTCAAAAACTCCCTTAATCTCATACATCATGTTCTCAAATTTCAAATATTCTTTTAAGTGTGCCTCTGCATCAAACCCCGCTTTCTTAGCAGCTTGTACCGAAACGTATTGTTTTGTAAATAATTCCCATGTTTTTTCTATATCTTGAACTCTAGCTATGAATGCAGAAATCTGAATTTCCGTTTTCAAACCGGCAATGCTATTTGCTTGATCCCACAAGGTAGAGATGGCTTGTTTTGCCAAATCATATTTTATTTCCATTGCCATTGTAAAAGAAATTAATATCGAACTTACTTAATCCAAGAAACAAATATGGAAATAATTATTTAATATTTCTCCGTTAGAATATTATTATTATTATACCGTGATAACGTAATATTCCGTAATAAACCCAATTGTTAAATCCGTACCTAACAAAGAATTTTTAAAATAATTCTATAACCATAGAAAAGTGATATGTATATTGAATACCTAACCGTAATACCGAATTGTCAACCTTCCGTAGCTAACAAAAATGATTGTAAACAATAAATTATACTCACTATCTTAGTGTGATAGTAGTACCTAATGACATTCAATAGTAAACAATATAGTAAGTTGTAAAATTATAGTAAATAGTAAACAAATATGTCTGCCGTATTACAGCTGTTTTACACTGACATTAAATGCAAGATGGCTGCCGAATGTATACTCGCTTACGTGCGAATCTACAAATAAAAATACTACCCCGAAAAATGTAATTGTTGCAACTCTCCGCACAAGCAAAAAATTCGAACAAACCCAACTACAAATGCGGCTCGAAGGCCAAAAAAAATGTTGTTTATTTTAACTATATTAAATGATCAATACAGCCAAAACATCAACAATGGATGTAGGAAGATGGAAAATGATAAATGGCGCATGGAACTTACCAATTTTAATCCTTCATCCAGAGGTCGCTGGTTTCCCAAAACACTGCACACACTAAACTTGCACAGAATTTAATTTGCAGTTAATGGTTGTTCGATCCCTTTACGATTCCGATTTGTTGAATTTTAGTAAAAATGATTTTATTCCGAATAATAATAAAAAAAAAGATGATGATAAAATTTTCCGATGAAATATTGATTTGTAGAGCGAATGTAGAAATTTGATCCGACCGTATTACCGTATGAATTAACACAATAAAAATAGCCTTCGCTACCATAGCGAACAGTAGGAGTACCCGGAAGAGTGACCGGGTTGAAGATCAACGGTGTCCATGGAATGGCGTTCGAAGAGAAAGGTTCCAGGCGGGTCAAGTTAAGCGTACGTGGCCAATTGGGCAAGAGTGCGTACAGACTCGTCGGGAACACAATACGCAACTTCCGACTTCCTGAACAGCCGCTAGCTCGCAGCAGGGAAGAGCTACGGAAACCGGGCTGCGTCGTGCCCGTGGTACAGCCAAGGTTGTTAATAGGCCAAGACAACGCAAGGCTGGTAGTGGCAAGACGCATCAAAGAGAAGCCGGGCGACTCAGTGATGATGTCCCGCACCGCATTAGGATGGGCGGTGCATGGAGGGAGCTGCGGTGACGAGTCGGCCCTATGTTACCACATTACCCGGAACCCAGGCGTCGATGTAATTGAAATGATGACAAAGCATTTCGCAATAGACTCGCTGGGAGTCACATCAGTAGAACGTCCATCAACGAATGAAAGAAGGGCACTTGAAGCAATGGAAAGAACAACCTCACAGGAAGAAGATGGCTCGTGGTGCACGGGTCTCCTGTGGGATGACGCAAAGTCCACACTCCCTGATAATAGGGAGGGCGCCATGCGGAGGCTGCTCAGCCTGCTGAAGAAGCTGAGAAGCAACCCAGCACTCCGGGAGGCGTACTGCGAGAAGATAGATGGGCTTCTCGCTCAAGGATATGCGGAGCCAGTGGAGGAGGGAAGCCTGGAGGTTAACCACCCACGGAGGTGGTACCTCCCACACTTCGCGGTAATAAACCCGCGCAAGCCGGGCAAGGTACGAGTAGTGTTCGACGCTGCATTTAAGTACCGCGGAGTGTGCCTCAACGACGTGCTGCTGACGGGGCCAGACATGTTAACCTCCCTGCTAGGGAATATATTACGCTTCCGTGAAGGGCGAGTGGCCCTAACAGCGGATATAAAGGATATGTTCCTGAGGATACGGATCAATGCCGATGACACAGAATCGCAGCTCTTCTTATGGGAAAGGGAAGGGGCTATCATCACTCTGCGTCTAAGGGTAATGATGTTCGGGGCGAAGTGTTCGCCTGCCAGTGCGCAATATGTACGCAATCGGATAGCTGACAGTCAGAGAGCTATCTACCCGAAAGCAGTAGCAGCGATAGAAGGTATGTTTTATATGGACGACTACCTTGATGCATTTGAAACGGAGGCGGAAGCAGCCCAGATGAAGAAAGAAGTCACTGCCATATTAGCATCCGGAAGGATGCATATAACAAATTGGGCCTCCAACAAAGCCAGTGTGTTAGGATCCGACGCGCATATACCAGATGAAGTGCAGATAGCGTCGGATCATACCGAGCGTGTGCTAGGGGTGGCCTGGAACCCCCGCGAAGACACGTTTAAGTACGCGGTGAACCAGTCGGCCAAGTGGGGTACAGAGTGGCCGACAAAGAGACAGCTACTTAGCGAGGTCATGCAGATCTTTGACCCGCTGGGGTTCATCGCGTGTGTACTGATCAGGGCGAAGATACTGCTTCAAGAAGTATGGAGGAGCAGCATCCAATGGGATGAGAAGCTGGAGCCGCAACACGCCGAGAAGTGGCAGAATTGGTTGCGGCTCCTAGCACAATGCAGTTGCGCAATACCCCGCTGTTGCAGACAGCGGAAAGATAGTGAAGCAACCATACATATATTTGGAGACGCTTCAGAGTCGGCCATGTGTGTGGTGGCATATCTGGAAGAAGAGGGACGGGTGACCTTCCTAGGCAGCAAAGGGAAGGTCGCGCCGCTAAAACCCTTGAGTATACCCAGATTGGAGCTGCAGGCGGCGCTGATGGCCGCGAGATTGTGGCAAACTCTCAAGAAAGAAATGAGAGGGCGGATACAGCGGGTCGTGCTTTGGACCGACTCAACAACCGTCCTCCAGTGGATTAAATCGGACCCACGCGCGTATCATTCGTTCGTAGCCAACAGATTAGGCGAGATCGACGAACTGACGCAAGCAAGCGACTGGCGGTGGGTCCCCACTAAACAAAATCCCGCTGACCTAGGGACTAGAGATACGGAAGTACCGGACCTTAGCCCGGAAGGGCTATGGTTCAGTGGTCCGGACTTCCTGAGGAATGCAGAGAGAGAGTGGCCACAACGAGAGATCCTGCCGGCGTGTCCTGTAGAGAGAAGGGAGCACGTCGGACAAATTACGCAAATACAAGCCATCAGCGTCGGAGAGGCAGTACCAGATCCGACCCGATTTTCATCGTGGGAAAGGTTAGTGCGTGCGACAGCCTATGTGAGGAAGTTCATAGACTGCTGTCGTCGCAGAGGGACGAGAGGAGCCCTTACTGTGCCAGAGCTGAGGAATGCAGAGAGAGCGTGCCTGATGCAGTCACAACAAAAGGCGTTCAAGAGTGAATGGAACGCCTTGAAAGCAGGGCGCTCTATCGACAACAACAGTAGACTAGCGGCATATGCACCAGTGATGACGGGAGACCTGATGGTCTCTAATTCCCGTCTTGTGAACATGAAGACAGATGGAGGGGAGTGCCCTAGACCCCTCATACTGGATGGTGGAGATGAATACACCAGGTTGTGGCTGACACAACTACACATTAACTCCGGCCATAGTAGCACCGAGAAAGTGGTAGCGGACGCACGACGAGATTGTGCCGTGGTCCGCCTTAGACCCACAGTGAGAAAGGTGATAAGAGAGTGCCCCAGCTGTCGGATGGAAAAGAGCAAACCCGTACAGCCGATGATGGCGGCATTGCCGGAAGGCAGACTAGCCCATAACCAGAGGCCCTTTACCCATTGTGGGGTAGATTTCTTCGGTCCTCTGGAAGTTGTAATTGGGCGTAGGAGGGAGAAAAGGTACGGCGCGTTATTTACCTGTCTGACAACGCGCGCCGTTCACCTTGAGCTAGCAGCCAGCCTGAGCGCCGACTCATTCATAATGGCGCTCAGTCGAATGACGGCGAGAAGAGGCTCACCAAGATGCATGTACTCCGACAATGGTACGAACTTCCGCGGTGCCAGCAAAGAACTAAACGCCGCATTAAAGGAAGTCGCCGAAACAGAGAAAGTAAAAGAATACATCACCGTGAAGAGAATAGAGTGGAAGTTCATCCCACCGAACGCGCCCCACATGGGGGGAGCCTGGGAGCGGCTAGTGCGCTCCGTGAAGAAGGCGCTCGGCACAGTGCTAAAAGGCCGAGCGCTACGAGAAGAAACCCTCCAGACCGCACTGGCGGAGGCCGAGCATACTGTTAATACTCGGCCTCTTACACACGTCAGTGTGGACCCTGAGGAGGAAGAGCCCTTGACCCCCAACCATTTTCTAATGGGGGTAGCCAGTGGACGTCCGTTATTCAAATACTTTCCGGACGAGGAAGGTGACGTCAGCGTGCGGAAACAGTGGCACGCAGCGCAGCAGTTGGCGGATAAGTTTTGGCGCCGGTGGATGCGCGAGTATGCGCCCACCCTGGCCAACCGCCAGAAGTGGAGAAGATCAACGCCACCACTGCAGGTCGGAGAGTTGGTGATAGTTGCGGACCCGAATCTTCCCCGCAACCAGTGGCCCCGAGGACGAGTTGAAGCAGTGTACCCCGGAGCAGACGGACAAGTGCGAGCCGCGAACATCCGAACTAAGAACACCACCATGAAGCGACCTGCAGCCCGAATCCTGCGTCTGAACTTGACGGACCGCGAGTTCGGCTTTGAAGAGTGAGGCGGAGACCTCACGGGGGGAGTGTATCGAACAGCGGTCCTCCCCCACACACAACTATGTCGCGTCTGGGTAAGAATTTATGAGCGAGCCTCACACGAGCCGATCGGTCTCGCGACGCTGATTAAAATGATATGTGAATCATTAATATCGGCCGCGGGATCGATTGGATAAGTGAGGTTTGGCGGGAATTCTTACTTTTGACGCGCATAGAGAGGTAGGTGGGAGATAGTATGCGCATGATGTGACTCCGACCCACGCGGGCGGCGGGAATTACCAAACTTGCCATATGTGCTCTGATTGCAATGTATGTTACATATTTAGATAGATCTCGACGAGACGAGTAATTTGACATCAAATACGTCGAGGATCAATGTAACATCGACAGAGTAACAGCGAAAAGACAAGTTTTGGCGATAATTCCGCGCCGTAACACGGTGTGTAGGTAACACCGTGGCCGCCAACTCGGGCTCACTGACAGGCACATACACCCACGATGTATAACAATCATTTGGGATAATAGATAAGATGATACATGCCCATTTCCATGCCACACAGCGAAGTAAAAGCATGCTAGGATGGAAAAAACCCACGACATGGATGCCAAACCATTGGTGTGTGTTATAGTAGATTAGGCAACCAATGTATGTTGTAGAATAGTGTCGCGGGAGATTAAATAACATGCTAACTCGTTGTAATGTATATTTGTAATTGTAAATATGTTGTAAAATATGTGATATTATGAAAAATAAAGAAATGACGGCTGGTGTTTTGGTCCCCAAGCGGCACGCGGTGTGGTGGGTTGAGAATGCCCGACACACCGTGAGGCTGAAACGCACGGTATACCGCCCAGGCGAGGTGCCCGATGAGACGGTGCGCGCCAGCCAAAGGGGTATATATAGGGGACGCAATTCATTAGTCGTCAGAACTTGCTGAGCAGCGCTACTGAACAGACGTGTTTTATTTCTACCTACCACTGCCTGCCTACCTTGGAATTGCTTTTGGATCACCTTTGCTGACACTGGACTGAACTTGAAAAGGATTACATTGCTGCATACGACCTGGCCTGGATTTGGATTCATCTCTACGGACTACACAAAGCAGTACCTTCACCTCTCCGACGAGCTTTCCGACGTAGTTCTGCAGTGTAGTGGTCGCCTCCCGAAGTGCCTTACCGTGACAACCGCCGTACGCTGCCTAGTTGCTTGAAAGAGTTGACCATTGGTTCATTGCCTGTGGTCGTACAACTCAAATAGAGTAGCTAGTGTAGTGTGCCTAGGTGTCCAGGCGCGGGATCGCGAACTCTGCCTGCGTTCTATTAGGCCGGCTCCGACGGGCGTTGAAGTGCTTGCCGAGTGGCATCACACCCGACGTCGCGACCCGACCTACCCCTGCCCGACCTACGCTTCATCCGCGGTACTAGAGGCCTAGTACCACCCCTGCATCCTGTGTAAGCGCCCGCGGCGATCGAAGAACCGGTGAACCCATCACTCACCTCCACTCCTGCCCATCACGGAGACACAGTCTTTGTGTACCCGGCTCTCTGGAGTGAGCCATTGTCCGGTACATAAATGTTATATAAGTCCGGTTTATATTTGTCTATAAACATGTGCCATCTTTAATGTTATAGTATAAATTATAAGACATTTAACATTGAAGGAGAACCACCGACCGTCTGAAGTCGGAAAACACCCATTTATCAAGTGTTGTTCACACCGGAGAGGTCATAATGGGCAGCCTGAAGGGCTGAACAGCCAAAGAACCATCGTGTGTGGCTACACCCCTTCTATGTCTCTCTAGCCAAGAGAAACATTTAACATCTTGAATTTGGCGATGGCTGCACCTTAGAATGTTGCGTATACAGTGGGCTCATATATGATCACTTGCCAGCATAGAAGTCATTGAAATTTGTATGTGATCAATCAAAGAAAGTCTGATTATTTGGAACACATTCAATGTAATCACAAATACAATCTACTGCATGTATATAATTATATTAGTGGAAAGCTAAATAGACCTTTGGAAGTCAGACGTGATGTTGGAAGAAGGCGAATATCCTGGCTGGGAAATAATACCAGAGAATGGAAGAAATAATCTTTACTTACTTCTAATACTAGTGCTATGCGTGTGCTGCCTGAGGAGAGCTCATAACTTTTCAACAAACTTAGAACATGGAGGCCTGGGCTGGAGTGATAGACGACGTTGGAGGGACCTAACATTGCTGTCAAAGAAGAAGAATTCAGCGATGAAATATGTTAACAATCCTGAATGTCCTGTTTTTTTATTGGCATGGAGAGAAGTACTGCATGCAGTTTTACCCTACCTGTGGGACTTGAGACTTGAGAGATGTCGTAACTGTAATTATGTAGATAGATACAGACATTCTGTCTCTAGATAGAGAAATGTTTATTATCTATGATCGTGGGGTTCCCATAATAGAATAGGCATTCCACTCTTTTCTATAAATTTTCAGCGTCCTGTAGTGGGTAAATATTTGTAGAAGATCACGTAGATAAGATTTTAAATATTATATTTAATTCTGCAGTGGAGTTATATTGCCATGCATCTGGAATTCTGGTATATTTCATGTTTTTAAAAATAAAAAAAATAAATGCTTTTTCCACCAACAATTTTTTTTTGAGAGATACATCTTCCGTCTTTCAACGACATTGTAAATCTTAGTGGAAAACATTTGTTTTTTAATTTCATTATGGAATTCTACTACTTAAGCCCCGACACAGTAAATGAATTTTATTTTTTGTGACACAAAATACAACTTGTAAAATATGTGGATTACTTGCAGCAGTTAGTTAACTAACTTGCAAAAGATATCGTGATATAAATAGATAAAGAGATATTTAACAAAGGATTAAAACTGCCACAAAAAATGTTGAAAATATATTATACCTACACCCACGTATTATTCCTCCCGGTAATACAGGTATCATATTATAATATAAACCATTCTTAGCTTTAACAATGTACAGTAATAATAGCAACTAAACTACATAATATAACTCTACAGCTCCAATTCTATCTAACTATTCCCTCCGTGTTCTCTGAACCATGTCTTTCACAATACATTCCTCTCTCGTCGCTGTATACAATAATTGGAGAGTGTTATGTAACAATGTTTCAAGCAAAACCAACGTGAAACTGAGATAATGTCTGTATCTTCTTTATTATTATTTATACTATACTTGTACCCTCATGCCCTGGCCCAAAGTGTGGTAGGCAGTTAGAACGTAACGCCAAATAGATCTATCCTTACACACTTCCTTCGCTTCCTCCACATTCATACAATTTCTCATGTACGCACGTCGGTTCCTCTTACTCAATACACGGCCGTTTTTGAGAATTTGATCCACGTGATCAAGCCATATGGTTCTTGGATGCCCGCGCTTCTTCGCACCTTTTCTTTCAGACAATTATACCATCACAACATCTCTCAATATTAGGATAACCAGTAGACAAACTGAATGTCATGAATGAACATGTAGGTTGCCTTCCACGTGTCATAGAGAAATAAGACCTTCAGGAAGGGTGGCACATCTAATAAATAAGTAGATTTTTTTAAATATCTAATTGTTATGTGATGTTATATAACTGCCTTTTACAGGACACTCAAAATCTTTCAGAAAAAAACAGGAAACGTATTGTCATATATGCCGTGATTGTATCATGTCTGCATGCAATAAACATGCAAGCTGTTCTCTTCGTGCCAACAAAAATTAAGACATTTAAGATGGGTGACTAACCTCTATTCCGAGACAGCGTTCAAATAATGAATGGTTTTTGTATTGAGTTAAAAGACTGACAGTTGTATATACACAAAACACTAGGAGTTTCTCTCAAGTGATCGTCAACGTCGGGGAGAGGTGAGGGTTGATAAAACACATCTTGTTTTGTGACTTGACACATTATCACATAACACACGCCACATTCACAGTCCTCTCTACCTCCCTCAGTTATTTATTCACTCATTCCTCTCTCATTGTGCCTATGATAGGTAATATGTCCCTCTCTATACCTCCCCCTTTACCTGTATATCCTTCCCCCTCCCTCACCCCACACTAATCACCACTACTACTATTACAATACTAGGTATACACAGTATATATACCTATTTATCTATCTCCTGCTATTTTTTACTATTATTATTATTACTTTATTTTCTTTTGTTGTATGTGTATAATATTATATACCAAATGTGTATTATTTCACCGTTTGTTCATCGTTGCTGTGAGTGGCGAGAAAAAAATGCCTTCTGGAGGTGTCACACATACATACCACATACAGGTTTTATGTAAACAATAGTTGAATTCGTCTGTAGCCTGGAGGTAGTGTCTCGGCCTCGTGAACAAGGGGTCCGTGGTTCGATACCAGGTGCCGGCAAACTCCCCTTTTACGGCACAAGCTTTTTGTAGCTTACTGTGAAAGGTGTATAAGGTTGTATTTGGGTTTATTATAAAAGCCCGATTTATCTTTAAAAAAAAACCACTCTAGAGAGAAACTGGGAATGTTACCGAGGTTTAAAAAGTACTCTTAACCAAGCCTTGAGTCGATTCATAAGCGTCGAAACTCTGTGTCGTGCACTCCTTAAGGAAGTTCACATATTATGTATGTGTATCATATACAACATACCTACCTAATAAATACCTATTCAAATAGGTTGACTATCGGTGAGTGTAATCAATTGGAATGATTAATCTAGAGTGGTTCAAAATATGATTGACATCTACACTTCTAGTAAGTAAAATCCAGTCCACGACATCCAATTGTGCCAAAATATTCATAACATAAAATAAAATTTAATTTAATATATAATGTTTAGTAGTATAAGGAGTATCTGCGAATTGGCACAAGGCACGTGTTATGGAAATACAACCCAACCTGATGGTCTGGGTTTCAACGATGGATTTCTCTTCCACAGGAAAAGCACGAGATATTTGATGGGTACCTAATATTAACCAATAAAGCAATTTTTTGAGATCTCTTATTTCAGATCTCGAAAAATACAAGATCTCCCGTCTAAATGACTTTTTGGACTGCTAGTTCAACTAGTCAGCAACAAATGTTTAGAAGATTTATTATTTATATTGTAAAAGACGAATGCCGTGTACATATTGGTTGAATAAATAAATAAACATTTTTGTTAATTTAAGTGGGTTTCTCATTTGTAGTCTGCTAAATTTCGACAGTCCCATCATTTGTATAATAAAACGATAAACAGCAGCTCGTTTTTATCTTTAGTTGTTTATCGCAGGAGATAGTTTTGCTACGTGTGACTCCTCCATATATAGAGAGAGAGTTCTAGCACTAGCTTGTAACTAATGAGGAATCAGAATAGCACCGCACTGGAGTTGAATTATATTTTATTATACACACAACAAACTCATACACCAGGCATTGCACGGAAGGAGGTCTACATTTTTTTAATAAAAAAAGTATATCTGGGTAATAAATACATAAGTTTCATTGCATCATCAGCAACTCCATATCCCATAATTCACAATTCTACGACAGTAAAAAATATCATATTAGGATAGAGATAGCTTTCTGCAAAAAATTAACAAATTGTCCACAATATATGTATATGTGTATCGTCGTGTTAGTACCTACCCATAATACAAGATTCAATCTAAGTTTGGGACTAGCTCGATCGGTTCTATTCATGTTATGTTATATTCACACAACACATTAGTAGAAAATATCCATACTGGATGTAAACAAAATGTTTTTTAATATATAAATTATTTATACCCATTATGCAAGATACACTTCTCATTTTGGGACTAGCTCGATATGTGTAAATTGTCTATGCATGTTATGTTATGTAATCTATTGTCTATCTATACATTAACAGATTTACAACACCTCAGCATCTTTACATGTAGGGTAGACAATCATCTGCACCCAAATCCGGTTAAACATACATTAAGGGAGGGGTTCCCACCACTTACCCCTGGATGTTTCAAGAACATCAGTTCTCATGTCATCCAGTCAATCTAGAGCAAAAGCTTTATTTTTTTAACAAAGAGTGGGCTCGAGCTCGGGCTCGGCTCCTTATGGGATTTCCTCTGCAAAAAAAACCCACTCGACAATTAAAATACTCCCTTGGTGGAAGAATCCGGTTAAACAATAAAAAAATTAGTACTTAAATAATTTAAATAATATATACTCCAAGTTACTATCGTATCGTGGGCGTATGAGAAATTATATGAATGTAGAGGAAGCGAAAGAAGTATGTAAAGACAGATCTATATGGCGTTTCGTTCTCTCTGTCTAACGTGAGGGTATAGAACAGATTAGAAAATAATATACATCGTCATAAGGTCGTCCTTTCCGTGCCATAAAATATGACATTCATGATGGGTGATCAATTAATGTCAAAAACAGCGCATTTGAACATAAAAAAACTAACTGTTTTATGTGATGTAGTCGGAGGCAGTGGAGTGCACGGTATGTACATGTTGTATATTATGCCTTGTATTATAATGTTTATATAGATACCCAATTCCTATGTTAGCATTGTTCTGTTCTTTATGTTGGATGGTTGGCACCGCTCTATGGTGTGTTCTGTTCACAGCAGCAGGTCATAGACACTTTATTATACCATCACGGGCCTCCACAATGAAAGAATACTAAGTATATTATTATAGTTACAATAACTAATCAGTATGTATGTATAAACGTCGCTCCCGACATGTGCCAGAAGGATCATTGAGGGTTAACAAACCCTGCCGGACTACTACTAGACGTTCCACGATTTGGGATATTTTTTTTATTGAAATCACTCCGTGAATATTTGATTAGGTATGTGTAGTGGAGACTCTCCTTTGATTCTGTTTCTATTTTATGATATCATTTGTGTTCTTTTTTCTTTCTCAGTGTTTTTTTTTTTGTTTTTTGACTTGACATTTCTTTTTTTTCCAATTTTCCTGCTGAGGTCGTCTTGGCCAAAAGCTGTTATGGTCTCAGTGCAGGGTGATATTTTTAGAATAATTACAAATGGTATTATATAAATTCAGTGTAGACATGTTAAAAGAAAACCAATGTTATTAATATGTACAATGTACATATTTAAAAAAAAAACTGGGAAAATCCCTCAAAGTATCAATTACATAACACATAGCATGCTAGTTTGTATTGACATAATTAATGTAACTTATTTACCATAGGTTTATTGTTTCCAATCGATTTCTTCTGTTTTGCATTATTGTATTTTATTGACTGCTGCTTATTTTTTAATTACTCAAAATTTGTAAATATAGATAATAAAAAATGAAACACTGTAAACTTTCACTTATTGTTATATTGATTAGAAGCTTTTCGGTCAGTAATAATCTTACAACTAACAAAATTTATACAAAAATGTATTTCTGACTTGTGATTTTTGATTGGTGAGATTATCACTAATATCACTATGTAGTGATTTTTTTTAATTCATTAAAAAAATATTTTCTAAAATAGATTCCGTTAAAAACCTAATTTTAACGTATTCCAGAGGGTGGAAGAGCTTTTCCGGCTAGCACAGGACAGAGAAGCCTACGCCAGAGTGATAGCCAACGTCGGAGGGACAAGAAGAACTTGGGGACAACACTTTAAGATTACGAAGTGGTTTTTTACATCTAACCGCATCATATTGACAAACATATACCTAAATAAAATAAATATAGATATACCTACATACAATATCATCAATAATACATATTGAAAACAAAAAAATAAATAAATTTTAACACGCACCCCAATACAGCATCCATCATGGTTGAAGAATTTCTATACATTTAAGTATTTACTTTATATGGGTACTTAAAAAAGTTCATCTCTATTCCTTGAACCTAGATAGCTATTAAATTTGGAGAAATTAGAAAGGCTCTAAAAGTAATGTGGCCGTGCCAGCTACACGCAGTGCATCACAAGGACATATTATTATTATTATTATCACGAAAGTACTGCGGCCTATTGAAGTATGATACAAAAATATTTGGGCACTTTCAACCCACACACGCCGGCCGCCGAGGCACCACGGATGTTCTCTATGGGAGAATGTATTAAGGGGCGTTCACATTTGTTCACTTTCAGTGATCACTCTGGATGATCCTCCAAAATGAAAAGGTGTGAACAGGCGTTTCATCAATAGTGATCACTAGCGATGACGGAAGAAAGCGATTACAACCTGACACAATTTTGATGAAAGGTCCTTTCACTGAAAAGACCATAAACAAGTTTTATACTATTATTTGTCTTATTCTCTATGAATTAGTATTAAATAAACAAAATTATCATGATGTGCACAATTATTTTATGTAATTTGTTTTAATTTTATTAACTGTTTTTTTCGTTTTTTTATTAAAGTATACCTATAATGATTTTTTTTACGAAAATACGTCAAACTACATACAACATGACCGTGAGTGTTGACATATTGTGTTGAAGTTTAAATAAAACACTTCAGATTCCGATATTAAAAAGTTTATTTAAGGATATTATAATGTGAAATAAGAATAGAAAATAGGCAAATAATTATTATTAAATTAATATAAAGACACAAAAACAACAACCAGTGAAACTCAAACATTCATCTTTCTCTACTCAATAGTCAATACAACAAAAACAATTTTACTCTTTGAGTCTAATCATAGACAAATGTATTATGTATGATTACTCTTCAACAACATGGCAGTGACTGTGAGTACATAGGATGAATAAGTGTGAACAGACGTATTCACTTTTGATGAACAGCTATGACTCTGACACTCTGGATGATCATCCAAAGTGAAGCAATGTGAATGCTACTTTGGGTATTATTGTTGGTATGTGATGTTTTGTAATAAGTAGGTACATGTCTGTCCACAATGTATGTAATGTATGTATGGTATGTACTTGTTGTTGCATTGCCCAATATGTAAGTAGTTACCTGCTACACACTTGTATCCAGATTTACCTGTATAAATATTCTGGGATTAAGCCTTCGGACCAGAGACATTCAAAGTTTATAAGATAAAGACCGAATTTGATCATTTCAAGCCAAGTTGATAATTTCAAGTTTCAAGAAATTGCGCTCGTGAATGCGTTTGTGAAAAGACTGTCAATATTTTTTTATTTAAATCTAGATGTTTCTACCCGGCGCCGCCAGGGTGAATTTCATAAAATTTTTCGTTATGGCAACACGTGACAGCGGATCTGTCATACAAACGTCACTTTCATACAAAAAACAATCCAACTTTCCGAATTTTCCGTTGAATTTTCCAAAATATAACAAAAAAAGAATGAGCCAATTCGGTGCAGCCGTTCTCAAGTTATGGCGAACATACATGATCAACTCATTTTTATTTATATAGACAAGACAGTATTATTTTTAGGAAATTAAAATATTTAGTTCTTAATTCCGGTTTTGTGTGAATTCCAAGATCATTTTGAACTTCCACTTAGAAGCGTCTATCGACAAGCTTCAGTATTTTTAAGTTCACCAAGCACGGATGTTTAGGAAAATGTTCATATAGTTTTCCGATTTTCAAATTCTGTATGGGAATTTGAAATCTTGTCAGATTTCCAAATTTTGTGTAGGAATTGGAAATATTTCAGGGTCTCATAGGTTTTGTTATTTTTACAAAATCGTACATTTTGAGACTAAAATTTATAAATTTGACAAAAGTATCAAAAATGGGTAGATTTCGAACAAAAGTTCGTAGATCAGGCCTAAAGTACGTAGATTATGCCAAAAGTAGGTATATAGATTTGGAACAAATGTAGAATAGGCCAAAAATACCTACGTAGATTTGGAACAAAAGTGCGTAGATGAGGCCAATAATACATAAATTTATGTTAAAAGTTCGTAGATTAGGCCAAAAATAGGTAAATTCGGGATAAAAGTTCGTAGATAATTAAATAGTCCCAAAAGTAGATAGATCTACGTAAAAATACGTAAGACTCGGCAATACTGGTAGGTATAGATAGATGTCCAAGTCTTCACAGCCATCTTTCAGAGCTTTCGGGCTTTGATCACTTGGATCAGTCGATTAAGCAGGTACCTACACTATTTCGGTATTTGTATCATAACAATGTAACAAACAATATTTGAAGGTATATAATATGTGGGCATTCAGGAAAGCAATAGTAAGTAGGTACTAACAGTGTTTATTACGTAACTACAATGCAAGTACATCAGGGATATAATAAAACACGGCTGTTATTATTATTATTAGATACCTGTGGCTGGATTTAGAAAGTTATTATTCCTTGCTCCGTACATTGTAGTAGGTACCTAGTACACTATTATTAATACTACCTTGTGTTCCACGTGTCAACCTAATACTGCTAAGTTATCTCCTTAATATACCCACACAATGATTGTTAGTACGTGTATAAAGAAACGTAAAACGTAATTATACGTGGATACCTGTAACAGTCAATGCTCATCTTTTTTACTGAAGCATTTCAACACGTTATAGGTACAGGTATGTGATAAACGATATCTGTACCTAATCTCCATGATACAGGAGAGACGACGGTCCTTTGTGGGTCACGTTCTGAGAATGCCCAATGATAGTTGGCTAAAATGAGCATATTATTATTTGTAGGATTTAAACTTGCAGGATACCCCGCAATGGTATGGAGGGTGAGAGAGAAAAATGCTATTATGCTAGTTTCGTTGGCTTTACTATTTTTACTTACTCTATGGCTAAACTGGTAAATAAGATACCTAGCTACTAAATTTATAGAAATCCTGAATTTAAAATTGCTTCAGAAATTTAAAATATTTTTTCGAACGAAACTTCACTTTTAAATAAGAGGAAATCATCTTCTTATGGTATCAATAAGAGTCAAAGGCCCAAAGTTCCTAGAAACTGAAAAGGATAAAGGTTTTTGGAGGCAGTATTTATTTAAACACAAAGGATCCTCTTTGAACTGAGACACAGAGGTAAAATAGATACCTAGGTACTTTTGTAAAAATTTTAGAAACTGAAAAATGCAGTCTTATAAAATTAAAAAAAGCCGTCTTAGGAACCTACTTTTGCTTTTTATACATTATTTAATACATTTGGCATTCTGGTTCTATGGGTTCAATAGTAAATTTCTCAGTCAGTGCTGTGCATCAGTGGATGCCTTATGTAGGTTTCCTCAATCAAAATCAAACCTTGCAAAGAACAAACCACAAAACGGTTCATTGGTTAACAAGTAGAATACAAGGGATGAATTCGCTTAAAGACAATGACATTTTGTATAAATGGTTAGTTGGAAGATAGCGCAATCTAGCGAATAACTCGTCATCTATGCATTGAATTGTGTATTTTAAAATTGTACGATAACTTGTAAAAAAAAGATGCCATAATCAATGTTTAGTATGTAAAGAAAAAATAATAAGTTATTATATTTTTACAAAAAAATCATCAACATCATCTCCATCGGCCCCTCAATTCTGGGGATCGTGACTCATTCTTTAGACCATCTGTATCCACCTCGAGCGATCCTCCGCCATTTATGCAAAGCCCTGTGCAGTGAGCTCTGTGTGGCCTCCTTAATTTGGTCGCTCTATCTTACTGTAAAAAAATATACTTGGCTTATTTTTAATAATATTTAGTTCAAAGAACAAAAACCGCGGCGCTACTTGTAGCTGTATCTTAGGTTATAAGAATATCTGATGGTTTTTAATAGCAAAGCAATAATAGTACATAATAGAGAAAGCATCCTTTATAAATGTACCTATACATACACTATTATATAGTAGAGCATAAGATAATGATGGCCGAAAATCTCATCCACTATTAATGCTTCTTCCTATCACTATGGAGGTACCTAGTATCTGTATATACATAGCTACTATTATCATTACGGTAAGATCTTCGTGGATTCACACAAGAGCGTTGCTCTTTCACCATCAACCACTAAACCACACTATACATGGTGTTCAATATGCTCGCACTTCGGTCATATAACTGTTAATTTTTATATTTTTTAGCTATAATGAAACACATATTGGCATGACAGATGAAAGTCTGTCATATTGACGTGAATAGCTCAATGCAGTGGAGGATACATACCTAATTATGCCCTCCCAATTGCGGGGCCTATTGACGATGTCTTGTATATGTGTATTATCAGTTTAAATCAAATGGCATTGTCTTTTATATGTGTATAATTTTAGCGCCCCCGCAGTAGTAAACTATAGGTACATCACGGCTAGTGTTGTGGAATTCTCAAGAAATAATTTTCGGAGATTTTTTTTATTTTTTATTTAACAGTATAATAATAATAAATACTTTATTCAATAAGTCAATAACAATGTTCAAATGTTGAGACAATTTATCACCAATATGGCTACAATTAATTATGGAAACAAATAATTATTATGAAAAATCTTGATATTTGACACCCCACATGCCCATATTTAAGTTTAAAAAAAAATTGCAGGTATGTACATGGAAAAAAGTGTTAACAACCTCTGATTTGGGCCTTAATCAGCCCCACAAATTTTTGGATCAATCAGGTTGGCTGCGAAGTGTACCTACTGGGCAAAAGGTCATAATACCACTAAGAAAAATTATGGAGAGAAATTTCTCTTCCATCAGAGGAGAAATTCTCGGAGAAATTTCTCGTTCTCGAGAAATTTCTTTGGAGAATTTTCTCTTCTCACAACACTTATCACGGCATATCCCGCAAGTGGAGTAGCCATCGGACTAACTGCAAACAATAAACACGGAAATTGTTTTTTTCATGCCAATAAAAAACGACTTTAAGGATGTGCCAATAAAAAAGGACTTTAAGTTGTAATATTGTCTTATACGCGAGGTTTTACGAATAACACCTACCTTTTACAGGACACTCAAAAACTTACATAAGATTAACTGGAAGACGTTGCTCAGCAACAAGACCGCCCTTTGGTCCAGATTATTTTAATTATCATATTGTGTTATCTTGTATATTTATTTTGAATTAGGTCAATATAAAGATTTATTTATTTATTTCATGAAAAAATGGTAGACCTATTCTTTAACAGGGACTCCACGGGACGCCACAAAGCAACAACAAAGATAACAGCTGTCACGAAGCGGGAAACATTGTAAAATTTATAGGTTATAAAGTCTTTACCATAGATACGAACGCCGCGCACATCTGCGCATGCGCGAATCGTTCAATCGGCCGAAAAGTTGGAAGGTGGTCAACTCGAGACGATATCGTTTCTACTGGTTTTTTATCGTTTCAGACTAGCTGTCATTTTGTTCACACGGTTCAAATGGCTGGCGATATTTATTTTGGAGCCTGGCGATATTCGCCAAAGTGAGAACACCACATTAGAGTTGCGATTGAACTTTTTGACTATCTTGCTTTACTAATTTACAAAACTTTAAAAAAAAAATTCGAACATGCTGTATAGTCAGTGCTACGGTACCTTAAAATAAGAAAAATAATATTATTATTTAGTGTAGTATTGTAGTGTAGCGTATATTACAGTGGTTCAACAACCTCTCTTAGGCCCGCAATAGTTGTGTGTCCTAGTAGTGTATATAGGAGGAGAAGAAGAAGTAGTAGAGGAAGTACCTACTATCTACTAATACCGTGATAGTGATGGAAGTTATAGTGGCCACAGTGTGGAAATAGCAGTGTAGCCTCTCTAATATGTGTAATAATATCACTACTCAAGTATTAGGTAGTGGTAAAAGAAGAAATATGCTTGTCAGCCTTTGGCAGTTTCTTTAGTTTAAATATGTGTCATCAGGGGGGCGCAAGCGTCACACTGAATAATAATATGCAAGATAATTACAATGTCCCTCAGAACAGCTGTGGAAGATTTTATCCTTCCAGATGATGACATAAAACCAACCATAGAAGGTGATGCTCCTAAGGAATGGAGTGACTTGTGGATGGACGTATCACCCATAAAACGAAGAAGGTATAGGTCGATCCAGGTCCAAATCCCAAGAAAACCTTGGTCCCATAAATCGAAATTTAACATACCTAAAATTACTGCCATACGTCGAATGTGATTTGGAAACTGTAGAATGGACGCTCATCTTTTTAAAATTCATCTTGTTTTAAGTCCATACTGCAGCCTGGACAAGGAGACGCTTGACCATGTTTTCCTGGGGTACCCCATCATGGATGCGTATAGTATTTTCATTGATGCTCTTCAAAACGATTGCCAATTCCCCCTGAATATTGAATCATTACTGAGCATGACATCCGATACAATCCATTTGCCCCTTCTCGAAACGATAAAGGCACATTTCATTATTCTCTAGTAACTATCTTCCCCCTGACGATTTAATAACATTTAGAGACTGTTTTTGGCACAAATTATCCTTGTGGGATGCTATGCTATAAGTGAAAAAAATCGCATCGTGATTGGTCAACTTCAAAAGTAGAAAAGAATATAATTTATATTTGGATGAGCGTAGCGATTTGGTTGGTAGATTTCAAAAGTAGAATATAATTAAATATAATAACAATGTAATGAATGCATTTCATGTAGATAGGCGTTTATAATGAGTTACAATCCACTGTATTGTTATGCAACGACTTTGGATTTTCTTCTACATTCCTCCTTGTTTCTTTCATTCTATTCTACTTATGTCCACATTTCATGTCCTTCTTTACTTGAACCATATAGATGTCTCTTGGTCGGCCTCTACCATTTCTATCTTCGGTCTTGCTCTCCGAGATGGTGATAAGCAGGTTTTCCAGCTAACCTAATTACATAAAACTTTTACAAAAAACCTTAAAGGCAGGAAAAGAGGAGGTACAATGGAGAAGAAAAGGTAAAAATAGGCACTAGGAAACAAAAATAAAGGACGCCAGTAGACTAATTTGCTCAGGGCGTCTTTCACTCTAGTTCGAAGCCTTCTGAATAAAAGGGTTTATATTATGCAAATCAATACACCTATAAGTAAATTAACTCTTTTAACTAGGTACCTATAGGTATCACAATGTGTCGTGGTTAGATGGAAGAAATCACTTGATAGTGATAATCTCGTCACTGCATATCGTCCTAGTATTTTAAATTTTAAATTGTTTTATTTGGTAGGTACTTATTTTAAAATTTGTATTGTTTTGTTAACGAATAAATAAATATAATCGCGAGTAACTCCTACATAAATGTACTTAAAATAATATGTTAATTAAAATTGTAATGTCTTCAGATACTTCTTGACTGTCTCTGTAAGATGTAGGTACCCACAAAGTACTGCCCAAAATGTTGTACGAGACGAGATAAAATATAACCAAGTATATAATATAGGTACTTAATTCTAAACAACAAAACTATGCAGCAAGTAACATCTCGCCTAACCACAAAATCTGCCGCTATTGTGAAATGTCTTAGGTACAATATCTATGTATCCATTACAGTGACGTGTAATATCATAGACTAGTAAAACATTTACTCCACAACACTTAATTGGTTATCAACAATGAGTTGTTCTGGAGGGCTAGAACAGATAGAGAGATGTTGTCCAATATAAAGATGAGGAAGAGGGCATATTTGGGACACATACTTTGAAATGAGAAATACGGTTTGCTCCAACTCATTTTGAAGGGAAAAATTGAGGGTAGTCGCGGGGTGGGAAGGCGGCAGATGTCCTGGCTAAGAAATATCCGAGTGTGGACCGGAGTCCGGAGGGTGGAAGAGCTGTTCCGGCTAGCACAGAACAGAGAAGCCTACGCCGGGGTGATAGCCGACGTCGGGGGGACCTGACATGGCACTTTAAGAAGAAGAAGTAACATATTACTAATTTTATCAGAAATCAGATTCCAAAATTAATATCATGACCATATACGTTTTTTCAGTTACTTACGTTTTATTCATAAAACGTTACCAAAAGCTTTGCTGCGTTTGAAAATGTATTTTATATTATATATTTTGCAGAAGTTATTAAGAGATAAGATTTTTTTACCTAATAGGCCGAAAACGCAGTACAAATTTTACAAATAATTTGCTGTTCTACTCCATAGCACTAAGATGTTAATGATCCCACTCGCACTAATATGCAAATATTACACATCCTATACATACATGACTAAGTCATAAAAGAGCCCTTACAGTAAAATACAATGAATTTTTGGACCAACGCTTGTTTCAAATATTCATTGTTTTCTCAACGCTGATTGGTATGAAATTACTATGGACCGCAGATTCAATTGAACTCTTCACCATTATATCGTTTCTAGTCAATCTATACATAAATGTCTCTGATCCATTCACACCATATGGACTTGTACCTACCCATAACATCCACGTATATATTATTATCTACTAATACCCAAGTGGTTCTTCGTTCTTCACACATGCTTACAATGTTATACCATTATTCTTTGTGTACCTATTCAATTATATCTCGAAGTCGATGGCGTGGTTAGGAGCACACAACGTGAGTCTAGTAATATTATTACCTATGTACTTATGTTGCGAAACATAATCCTAAAATACAGTAGATATTATGAATTTGGGTTGAATTCAAAAGGCATTTGTTAAAAAATATGAAGAATCTGTATTAAAAAGATCTCATTCGATATTCATTGTGAAAAAATAGTGAATTTCCTACTACTACTACTGTACCATCACAGCATATCCCACAAATGGGGTAGCCAACAGACCAGCTACATGTAAGAAACATTCAAGCTATCCTCTCCGTGCCAATATAAAATCAAGACATTCAGGATGGGTGGCAAACCTCATCCCTGAATTTAAAATGTACCAGTACCTATTTTACTTCTTATTCTTTTCGAACATCTCCTATTTACAGGACACTCGAAAACTTACGGAGAAGAGTGGGAGACCAATTCTTTACCGGGTGCTTCACGAGATAGGTATTGAATCAAATTTACGATGATTTTTACTACTGACAAAGGACAAAGAAATCTTGAGCGTCAGGTAGGTAATGAATAATGGATACCTAACTGTCTCATATCTTCACAATACAAAATATGCACTAGTATAATATATGACTGGACAAGAATGTATAAGAGGTAAAAAAAAAGTATAAAGGTACCTATTGAAGAGTTTTTAGAACCACCTAGTCAATGACAGGAAGGGGTACATATTACTTACAAATAATGACGAACATCGAGGGTATATGACATGATATTGGAAGAAAAAAAAGATGTCCACTGTTCTTCGTCTGACCATGAGATCTTTACACACTTTCTGTGCCTATTCCATATTGCCATTTTTGTCCATCGAGAGTCAATGTACTTGGCAGTACTTATGTCCTGCAAGATTACTTTTGACACAATCTTAATACAGCGAGATTAGTATCTACGTATTTTTTACTATAACTACTTCGCATATCGTAGACCAAGATTAAGATCATATTTAGATTGTGTCAATAACAACCCTGATGATTAAAATTTTCCAGAGAAGCCATAATCACTCTTTTCTTCATCTTCATAGAATAAGTCTGCAAAAACCATGACTCTCCTTTTTGACACCTGTCAGCCTTTTTAATTTATCACTACAATGCTACAGCGCATGTCCTCTACCTCTATGTAGCTGTTACTTTATCACTACAATGCTACAGCGCATGTCCTCTACCTCTATGTAGCTGTTAATTTATCACTACAATGCTACAGCGCATGTCCTCTACCTCTATGTAGCTATTTCTTGGTCGGCCTTCAAAATGATTTCTGCTAACGGTTATGCCCTCAGCGATAACAATTAACTTCAAGTCAATTTCTATTTACTTTTCTGATTATTTCTGACTCTAATATTTATTCTTCCTGTTCTGTGCTATGACTGGTGGCGACACAGTCTTGTGGTTTGGCTACTTATTACACAGTTTCACCACAATCTTTATACCTACCGGAATACCTGCACATTGAATACATCTATAATGCATTATAATATTATTTTATATCAAACTCATTTCAATCTTTTTGCATTTTTCCGACAATGAACTGTTATTTTTTGTCCGTTTATCGTAAAATAATTATATTTTCTATCAGACGAATACAGGCAATACATGATTTATCAAATACTTCAATAAAATTTCAATTTACATGATGATGAAGTATGCTATACAAAACAATTTCCCGGCTGGCTCATAGTTTGAAAATATGTAGTAATAGTTGACCAAGAAAGCACTGTTTCTGTCACCCTGGACAATGCTCTTTCACAATGCGACATTAGAACGTTGAGATTATCGTAGAAAGAGGTGATTCGATTGGTGGACTTGTTTTAAATCGTACCTTTTATCATATGTTATGTATTTTTGACACAATTGGATGTCGGAGATTGGATTTACCTACTAAGAAGTGTAGATGTGATGAGTGATTAATCTGGAGTGGTTTAAAAATTAACAATAATTTTTGTCCTTCAATGAGAACGTTGTAAGACAAATAAGCTAAGAAAACAAGATTTACATATTTTATAAATAAAGTTTGACGTTGATAAAAGAAAAGGATAATTATTTATTTATTTATTTTATTCTTCACTGTACATTGTTTACAATAATACAAATTAACATAGAAAATATCATTAATTATAATTACTGATTTCTCAAGTGGATTAGTTTGCAGAACCATTTTAGAAGTATATTTTTCTATTCTGGCCTATACGATCTTATTTAGCCCCTTAGCTTCTTTAAGTTTTTCGCCTCGTGGTATGTATGAATCCATAGATTTTGCGGCTATGTCACGTGTTCAATTCAATCCAACACGTGTATAATTGTATATGTGTATCGATACATGTTTTTATTTATTGTATATAATTAGAGAAAAGTGCGCTTAACATGCCTTTTATTCGTTATATGTACAAATGGTTATTATAAAATTACTTACCAATTAGATCAGTGTTCACCTTTCAAGACCTTTTAAACATCCTTATGCGCCCTTGAAGTGAATATATTCCACAAAACGGCGCACTATAAATTGTCTAGTTATTATTATTATTATTATTATAAAATCTAATATGTATTTGATTTCATTTAAATATTTATCTGTATAAAAAATAAGACATTTTACATCTTAAATTCAGCGATGAGGTTAGCCACCCATCCTGAATGTCTTGATTTTACATTGGCACAGAGAAGACAGCTTGCATGTTTTATATGCACTTGGTCTGCTGGCTACCCCACTTGTGGGATATGCCGTGATGGTATAGTAGTAGTAGTAGTAGTAGTAGCAGACATGACAGTTGTTACCTTTGCGTCACTCGAAGTTCATTACTCATAAAATAGTTTCACAATGATACACCTACATATAAATGTGCATCCTTGTAAATTAAAGTTTGCCTGTATCAGTCCAGCAATATCTGACTAAACAGTACTTTCCCGATCGTAGTAAGTAAATTTCCGCATGGCTTGAGACCATCTTAAAAAAAACGGATCGGTTTTATGATGCTAATAATTTAACTTTTTATATTACAAACAATATAATATCTACGTGACTATGCAATAAAAAAAAATAGAAAAATATATATTGCATATTAATAATACGCTATGCTTCTGCAAAAACTGTATGTTAATATAATATATAGATTGATCTGAAGAAATGTTTAAATTAAAAAGAGATGAAGTCGAAGACCGTTAGTTTTAGGCAGGGCAAGACAAAGGTTCGTCTTAGATTATGTAATGTTGCTCAGGGAACTGGAAAAACTACATTATGTTCATGCTGGAAACAACTGAGAATTTACTACCTACTGAAGATTCGAAAGGTTAGAGATTCATTGCATTTAGGGTTGCCATGTCTATCTGAAACCTCGTAGGGACACTCAAAGATGAAGGTGTAGAAATGTAAGTAAAAATGTTTAATATAATTGACTACTTTTTATGTATAACACAATAAAATGGAACTTGTTGTGGCAAATGCGTTTAGTACACCATATTTTTTGGAGTCTTATTTTTCCATTTACGTATTTGAATACTGGAAATAAAATAGGGGTTAAGCGCCATTTTTTTTTTTATTAAATAACAATGTGTGGCACTTACTGACTAATGAATTTTTCGATGGATCTAAGAGTCGAAAACAGATAGGCATGACACTTATACTTTTTTTGGGCATTGGCTTTCGCATATACATCGTCATCAGAACGTCAGAAACATTGTGGGAAGAGGTGACTAGATTGGCACAGAGATGCTCTTAATTGAAGAGGCTGAGTTCAGTCCTACTATGCTCCCGGGAAAAGCGTTGATGGGCAATTAATTAGATTAGGAGCACCCGGTAAAGAATTGGTCTCCCACTCTTCTCCATAAGTTTTCGAGTGTCCTGTAAAAGGCAGGTGTTCGAAAAATAAGACATTTTACATCTTAAATTTGGCGATGAGGTTTGCCACCCATCCTGAATGTCTTGATTTTATATTGGCACGGAGAAGACAGCTTGCATGTTTTACATGCAGCTGGTCTGCTGGCTACCCCACTTGTGGGATATGCCGTGATGGTATAGTAGTAGTATAGTAGCTATATGAAAGAATAAATACCTACCTTTGTTTAATAGACATGAGCAATATTGAAGCCTCCTTTTTTTACAATTTCTCATGAGAAATTGTTTGAATGTAAAGGAAGCGAAATATGTAAGTACATAAGGATAGATCTATTTTTCGAGTGTCCTGTAAAAGGCAGGTGTTCAAAAAAATGATGCATTTTACATCTTAAATTCAGCGTAAGGTTTGCCACCCATCCTTATTTTTAAGTACAGAGAGGGCGACATGCATGTTTGCTACATTCAGCTGGTCTACTAGATACCCAACTTACCTATATGTCGTGATGGTATAGTAGAAATAGTGTTGATCTATATGGCGTTCCATTCTCTCTGCCTAACCCACTTGTGATACGGCTTGAGAGTGAAGAACAGTATATTTTTTTTGTAGAATGCAAGACTATTATTGACATTTTCGTCCAGCTATCTTTTCTTTGTGTCCATTTGTTATTTGCTATCGAATCCCCTCTCTTGTCCAGAAGAAAGATGATTGTCTAGATAAGATTGTTGTTCCTAAGTAGGTGGTGTTGTGGTTAGTCGGTTCATACTATGTATTATTGTTATTTCTTTTCTCTCTACAAGTGAAGTGTCTCATCTTGACTAACATGGAAATGTTACTGTATACGTAGGTACAGGGTGACACAGAGTAATGGGAATTTTCGAAATGCGTAGAGGCAACCATGCTTTATTACGAGCACTACGAGCTTTCGGCCAATGCGATCCAAGAGATGTTACAGCCGTCAATGAAAAATCTCAGAAGCAGATTTGAAGAATGCATTCGTACAGGATGACGCCACCCAAAGAACGTAATTTAAAAAAAAATATAAATTCCAATAATGTTTATTAAATCTTTAGTTTTAAAGTTTCCATTATGTACTACGATTAAAATGTTTTTTTTATCCATCTCTCTCTCTTGTTATTTTATGAATTTTTGACACAATTGGATGTCGGAAAAAAGATTTTATTTACCTACTAAAAATTGTAATCAAGCGTCGAAACTCTGTGTCATGCACTCCTAAAGGAAGTTCACATAATATGTATGTGTATCATATACAACATACCTACCTAGTTAATACCTATTCAAATAGGTTGACTATCGGTGAGTGTAATGAACTGGAATGATTAATCTAGAGTGGTTTAAGCTCAAAAATATGATTACCATCTCAAGATAAAATTGAAAAAAACACAATATATAGTTAACTTCCAAATGACTTTTATTAACTTCGCGTACTAGTATTCGGAGACTCTCGACTCCATCATCAGGCGATTAGTAAAAAGTGAAATAAGACACAGAGACAAACAAAGTAATTATAATTCATTGATAAAAAGCTGTTGGAAAGTGATCCGCTGTGGACGAATTCACAAGAGAAGAATTTAAGAAAAATATAAATATCTATCTTCTCCGGTATTAACCTTATTGCGAAATGGGGAAACCACAGAAAACCCAAATCAGAGAATAGCAAAAATGCTAGATTATTAACTAGTTAATCTAGCATTTTTGCTATTCTCTGATTTGGGTTACATTAATATGATTACCATCTCTCTTATTTTTAGTAGATTGTTAAAATGTTTCCGTTTTTTTGTGTCAACCTTTACATATTGGATGTAGGTTTAACATATTATTAGATACTATATATAATATATTAATATTATAGTAGTCCGGTCCTTGTGCGTTCATTCATCATACCCGTCCCGTATCTAAACTCTATAAACATTGTGGTTCTGAACAAGTGGAATTTATTGTAATATAAATTGTAATACTTTCTACAGTAGGTAACACAAGCAAACAACTAGTTCGTAGAAAATACGTAACTGTAAGCTAATTTTAAGACTTAATTGTTAAAGTAAAGAGTTGGTGGACATAACGATTGTGTTTAATTTCAGGAAGGATTTTGTTAAGAGGAATCCTTCACGCGAACTTCCTTCGAACGCCCTTCCTTAGAAAGAATTTGCATGAAGAGTATGGATAAAAAAGGAACTGATATTCCTGTAACATGCATGGATGATGGAGGGTGCAACCTCTCTCAATAAAATCCATAGTAGAAGAATACATTTTTATTGGGTAATCCAATTTATATATTATTTTCATTACAATGCATAGTGTTCTAGGCTATCCCACTTGTGGGAAATATTGTGATGTATTAGAAAGAATAGAATTAATGTCACAAATATATTTATTTATATCAATACACAGGATAATTAAATGTTTAATTTGATTAAATTAACACGGGGTGAGCCTTTTACATGTTAAAGAAGCAGTTCAATAGACAACAAAACACAAACAGACGCAATAATCACAAGTCAAGGATACATTTTTGTGTAAATTTTGTAAATCAATAAAATAATGCAAATATATAAAGATAAGCACCTAACTAATCTTTCCTACAGTTTCAGAATCATTTGGATGAATCTGTTTGGTAGATATTATTTACCTACCGGTTGCGAAATCCTCTCAGCGGTATACCTAATATGTAGGTAGTTACCTATCTTCTAAACTAACTAACCGGTCCTATATACTCTATCTATCTATAACTACTAGTTGTAGTAGAAGTAGTAGTAATAGAAGTCAAGTATTATAATAGTTAGTGGGTGCTATGATGCCTTATGTTCCCTGATCGCTCTCAAACGAGCGGATGGCCTTTGAAAATAAAATAGATTCATCATTCAACATCATCATCTCCTTCGGTCCCTCAATTTTGGAGGTCGTGACCATCATGCCTCGTTCTGCAGACCATCTGTCACCTCCACCTCGAACGATCCTCCGCACTGTGCAAGGCCCCGTGCAGTGAGTTCTGTGTGAATAAAACATGAAATTCTAAATAAACATTGTAAATTTTCACGTATAAGTAAACATTTCATCAATTAACAATGATTCTATTCTATTCTTCTCACGACCATCCACTCGTTTGCGAGAATTAACAATGATTAAATAATATAAATCTTAATTACAGAGAGCTTTCGCCTCGCGGCATCTTCAGGGCAAGAGTAACTTAAAACTAATGAATGGAACAAACTTACCTACATTATATTTGTTATAGTGTTTGTTTTTAATAATAATATTACATTTGTTTTATATTTAAATGAATTATCACAGCGCTAACGCACTAACTTTATATTTAATGATTTAATTTAAAAATAGAATAATGTGATGCCTTTTTTTGCCTACCTATATTATAATCTACTAACTATAAATAATTCTTTATGGTCAATAATAATCCACACAAACTATGCGATGTTATATGTAGTATTTAGGAGATAAGAGAGAATATGTGTGAGCATTGGAACTTGTGGGTCGCACCGTGGATAATGCCATAATATTATATAGTATGGATTTCTTCAACGTATCCTAGAAAAGATAAAGGATATTTTGATATATATATATTTTTAACGTACATAGACAATTCACACAGATCGAGCTAGTCCCAAATTAAGATGGATTTTGTATTATGGGTACTAACACGACGGTACACACATATGCAATGCACTAAACACATATACATGTAACACCCAGACCCAGGACAATTTTAAAAAGGTCATTCTTCACTTTGACCTGGCCGGGAATCAAACCCAGGACCTCATGACTCAAAGGCAAGAGCGTTACCTCCGCGGCACACCGGCCGACAGATAATATTTGATAAGTTGCCGTGATGGAAGAAAGAGAGGACCCTGACGAGAGCAGATGTCACATGTGCCTATTTTGCAAGATTTGATTTTGAAGGGATCTTTGGAGAATGTAACTAAGCACAATGAACCATGATCCAACTAGAACAGTGGGAAAATATGAAAATATATTCCACTTTTTCTGCCATCTCTCTACTGCTGGTGCTAGTCTTCTTCAAAAATTTTCCCCACGTCTCTCTTTCTTGAGCTGCTCTTCATCATCATCGCCCTCAACGCTCCTCTCGGGAGCACAGGGCAGAAACCAGCCTCCTCCATTCAGAGCGACTCTGCGCCGATATCGTAGCCTCTTCCCACGACATTCCTTGCTCTCTGATATCTATGTTATAGGAACGGCGTATTGTGAAAGAAGGACGCCCGGGCCGTTGGAAACCTTGTGAACGTAAGACCATTATTCTTATTGGCCAACTATCATTGGGCGTTCTCAGAATATGACCCAGCCAGAACCATCGTCTGTCCTTTATCACGGATATTACAGATCTCTGCTGGGTACGCCGGCGCACAGCATCATTCGTGACATAATTATTGTTCATACCATTTTACATCTAAAATCCTCCTTAGACACTTATTTTCAATGCTTAGTATCTTCCACTCTTGAGCCTTGGTTAGGGTGGTCTGCTTGGTGAGTTGCTCTTATCCACTTCTAACCATAGAAAGGCTTAAAATCATCAGATTACTTTTTCTAAAGCATTTCCCGACGAAAGTATATTGTTTTAACCCTATACTCCCGAGAAGAACATTGAGAGATAAAATGAAGTAAAAATAAAGAAAAAACTAGAACATGTCTACGTTACAAACACAAATAGAAACTTACCCTCGCATTTTTAATAGATTATATTCTCTGTTTGAAGATTAAGTGCTAAATTTGGGATGACGAAATTCGTGAAATCTATTTTAGACGTAAACTGGACACACGCCAAGTGAAGGACGATGTGTTTTGGTTGACACAAGAAAATGTCAAAAATGTATTATTTATAGATAACTATCGCCCTTATAGCGTATTAAAGCTAAAAATATTTAGTATACGTAACAGCTTATTTAGATATCAAAATTCGTCTTAAGAGTAACTTATGGGATAGGCACATAGGATAAATCGCAAAATAACAATAATCTCCTTCGTTTTTTTTCCATACACGTTTTCATCTAAAACAGCTCAAGTTTTTTTTTTATCTGGCAATTCTCAGAGGAATTTTGGGGAGCCTCTTTTAAGAATGAAACTTGAACTTACATTTATTTATCTTGGTATTTCTTGATAATTCGATATAAGTAGGTATGTAGTCGCTCAATTAATATTTTATAGTCTCCTATATAGTATTTTGAGTCGCTCACCTAGTATAACTCACCCAGTTTTTTTTTAAATTTATTTATTCATTCTTCTCTGTACATTGATTACAAACAATTACAAAGACACAATCAATATACAGAGGGCGAGTTTATCGCAAAGCCACAATCTCTTCCAACTAACCCAACAATTTTTGCAGCTCAGATATGAATCGCCAATAGTTGCGAACTTAGTTTTTTTTGTCGCATAAATAATAGGTATTAGAGTCAGTTCATTACAAGTCGACCATTTGTTTTTATAATCGCCCATTTAAATATTTCCCTTATTTTTATAGTAAAGTAGATATAACTTAAAAGCAAGCAGGTAATGAACTCTCTATATCAGTATTTCCCAAACTATGGGAGTGAATATTGAGTGGGCCCAAATGGACGATTTGCCACCGTATAAGACATGAATAAAAAAATGTTGTTGGAGCAATGTTTGGAATAAAAAGCTAAAAGGCGGGTACCAAGATTGGATTTTTTTCTTAAATGGGTCGGAGCGTCGGAGCCCAGTCAGCTTTGAGAACCACTGCTCTTTATAATATCTGTAGGTATTATTTCACATATTTACCGTTAGGATGGTGAGAAAATTTATATCGAGCTATCTCAAATAAATGTTATAATTTGGAATGTTTAAAATCAATGGACTATACAAATAATGCTTTCACACAATTAGGAAGAGTGATATTTTCTCATTACGGTCAATGATGTTTATATTATAAATAGATAGCCTTATATCATTAATTAATGGAATTGGGAGGGCTAATTCTAATGCATTCTAAATCTTAATTTTATTCTTTAATTCTAAAGACGATTTTTTTTTTTTTTTAATATAACGCTACAAGTTTTTAGAGTACCGAATTTCTAGAAGATGTCTGACTTCCAAATTGATTCACATTAATTTTTAAAGAAGTTTTTCACTAGCAACATTCCCCAAAGCCTAAAACGCAAAATGTACGACCAATGCGTGCTACCAGTACTAACCTACGGGGCAGAAACGTTAACTTTGACCAAGTCGACTGTCAGAAAACTTCGTGTGGCACAAAGAAAGCATGAAAGAGCGATGCTACAAATAAGACTCTCTGACCGTATAAGAAATACAGAAATACGCAGAAGATCGGGAGTTACTGACGTTGTCGAGAGAGTGGCAAAGTTGAAATGGTCATGGGCAGGACATGTTGCTAGACTACAGGATCAAAGATGGACAAAACGGGTGGTGGAATGGAGACCTCGTGAAGATAAAAGAAATAGAGGAAGACCTCCTACACGATGGTCTGATGACATCAAAAGAATCGCTGGTGACTGGTTGCAAAGAGCCCAGGATAGAGATGCCTGGAGAATTATGGGGGAGGCCTATGTCCAGCAGTGGACGGAAATGGCTGCATAGGTAAGGTAAGGTAATTTTTAAATTTAGTAACCGCACCGGGTGTTATTTCACAGTGTTGCCACTTAATCAAAAAAAAAAATCTTATTCTTTATAGTATATTTATCTACTCTCGGATATAGACCTTTTCTATGTCTTCAACGTTTTATTCTAATCTTAATGTCGCTTCTGGAGTTTATCTTATATCTTCAAATACATTTAGCCTTTTGTCTTTGACTTTTCAAAAACCTACTTTGTAATTAGGTAATAAAAATAAAACACTTATTTCAAATAGTTCGACAGTGGCTTTATTAATCGCGAGCCGGCTTTCAAGAGCTTCCGCTCTCATCATCAGATTAATGTTTAGTGATATTAGCCTGATGATGTGAGCGGAAGTTCTTTAAATCCGGTTCACGATTAATAAAGTCACTGTGGAAGTACTTAATATTAGTATTTTATTTTTACCAATTTAACATGAACTTCCACCAGGTACCGTCGGTCGACAATATATTAGCTTTCTTTGTAATCCTTATTGTGTCTTTTAACAAGATTGTCGGACTATAACATCTACATCATCATCATCATCATCGCCTTCAACGTTCCTCTCGGAAGCATAGGGCAGAAACCAGCTTCCTCCATTCAGAACGACTCCGAGCCAGTTGCGTCACCTCTTCCCACGACATTTCCAGCGCTCTGATGTCGTTGTCATAGGAACGGTGTATTGGAAAAGAGGGACGCCCGGCCCGTCGGAATCCTTGCGGACGAAAGAACGGTGCCCTTTTTGGTCAATTAATTACAGAACACCAGCTAAAAAATAATCGAATTATTTTAATTGATACACAACTATTAGAAGATTTTCAAGTGTTTGGTAACACACAGGTATACAAGGGACAAGGTAGGTATTCTGGATTATATATGAAGTTGGTACCCACTTTAATCGTATAGTTCCCCACCCAGAGTTAAAATCTTTACTAGGAGAAGTTCTCGTTACTCACATCAATACTTCACTTGTAAAGTAGTGTACTCAGTATACCATAGTACTAATACAGGGGTGACAGTATTTTGACAGGGAATATGTATCCGCAATTTGAATCTCAGTAATTACTTATAGGTATCATATCAGGACATAAGCAGACCATAGAATCCACAATCAATAACCTGGAGAGTGGAGCATATAATGGAAAGACCAGAATCATGGTAGATGGGTAAGCTCAGTCGGCAATTCGGCATATTAGCGTCAGTAACTGAATTATTGGATGCATAAAGGGCAAATTTAGGAAATGTGGAGATAGTTTGAGGATATCTTCACATATCATTGATTAACACATTATTAGTCCAAATGTACATAAAATCTACCTTCTAAATTGAAATCTTATGCTTGTGCTGTTTTTTTTTTATATTTTAACAACATCACTGATAAACCTAACAACTGTCTTTGTTCCTTTATTTGTGGAATTGGAGATAGGCAAATATTTAATATATAAAAGAGATTTCTGTATATTTATTTAAATTTATTTGTGGAATTGAATGAATGGCGTTGATTATGTGTATTACCTACCAATTGAATCTAAATTTTCTACTTTTTTGGAACTGGACGTCGAAAAATGCCCCCCCCCCCGTTTTTATCTATCTGTTTTGAGCTAATTGCATGCAATCGCTTTGGTCCACCGTGAAGTATCTACCATCGAATAATCAGCTTCTCTGAGGCCTGCCGATATTTGTCTGGACGGCTGTTTCAAGCTACCGTTTTCAATTGATAGCTCATCGAGAATTGCTTATTTTTAATATATTATCACCCACAGTAATGAGTAAAATAATAATAATAATAATAATAATAATAATAATAATAATAGTTTAATCACAAATATCACTTACAATAATCGGACAATAAAATAATACATTTATTTATCCTAATACAATTACTCCCCAAAATTGAGCGTTGCTCGTGCTTTGGGGAGAAAAATACTTGTTATTTTTGGTTTAATCCATGTTTTACATCGAAATTATTATAATACATGTGACGTATATTATGTATGAGTAAAAATCAAAACTACGTACATATGAGTAATGTTGTGCCCCATTATAGGCATAAAATGTGTTGTGTGCGGAGTTACCTCACCCAAGAATTCCACAAAGTATATTATAGACTAAGGCCACAGAATCAAAACTGTCGATAGTTTCCCATTTGACGAAGGACGATATGGAAGAGACTCATTTGCCATCCCTGTGTTATACCTAACTATTTAAGTGTATCTGACTGTATCAAATTGCTTATCTGATTATAAACATGTTATTATGTATTATAAAATACCTACGTTTCATATTATAAGTGTCTACGAATCAAGTTATATACCTACACATAATATATACCTACTATCTGTGCTCTTTAAAATTCCTCGTAAAATTCTAGACTCCGAGGGAAAGGGTGTGTGCAAAAATTGGGCTGAAAAACTTAGATAATAGTCCTGTCAAGTATCTTTTCAACAACTGGCCAATAATGTTTGCTCAAAAATAGCCGTTTTCACATTTAAGGATGTAAAACTTTATTTTACAATTTGTCCTGTGAGAGCATTAGAAACGCCTTAGAAATAGGCAGGATTAGAGGGACTATTTGAAAATTGGGGAAGATCGGAGATCAGAGGATTTTACAGGTGTTCCCCTTGAGAAATGTTTCAGTGCAAAATAATACGAGTTTCTTGGTTTTCAGTCTTTTTTATCTTATAAGATACGTGAAGTTAAGAGATTTATAGATTGAAATTAGAATAAAAACAGAACTGTGAAACGCAGTCTGTAACTGAACTAGATAGTCGATATATATAATTGCACCCTTTTCAAAAGATCATAAGAACATTATATTATTACCTATTACTTGGTGATAAATCTAAACTGATAAGAAGAATAACTCACAAAGTATTTTATCTAACATTATTTAGTATTAAAAATATGGTGGTAGTAAGAGGGGTAAACAGAGATAACAATGTCATGAGGTTTACACGTGCTGTGGAGAGTAAACACTAAACAATGATACATAGGTATTATTACTAATATGTCTTTAACAACATTTCAACTGTATTCAAGGATTTACCAAAACATAGATTATAGTCAGTGATATACTTATATATAAAAAATTATAGATAGCAGAACTGTGTATGTAGTATGTAGTATGTACTCAACATAAATCATGATTCCTTTTCCTTCATTATATTCCGGTCAGCCTAGAACGCTGGTTCGCAAACTCAATAACCAGCCGCTATTGCCTGCGCTGAGTCAATCGAACAGCATCTGAAAAAGCGTAAGAAATATGTATCTCCAATTGTGCAATTGTATTGGATTCGATTCATTGATTCATGGATTAGATTCCCGGAGTGAACAGAATGTTTCTGGCCGTTTCCGAAGTTGGAATGATTAATCTGGAGTAGTTAAATAATCAAAAATATGATTAACATCCAATTGTGTCAAAAATTTTTATAAATAATAGTCCCTAACTTCTGAAATATCCGAAAAAGTGCTTATTTCAATTTAATTTACAACTTGGGAAGCTACAGCTATAGTTTGAATCGAGTTCTCCATCGGAAGTAAATTCACTTATTAAGTATTAAAGAAACCAATGAACTGTAAAATAAAATCGATGCTCTTGATTTTAGTTATTGCTTTTAAAACGGTTATGGCTAAGTAAGTAGATAAATATATTTCCATACATCATATACATCCACGATACTATTTAATATTTATTTATAGAACCTAGCAGTGGCGGAACTAGGCTTTTCATGTATGTATGTTAGATGATTTATTCGGCGCCGTTTAATGGAGCATCCATCTCAAGGGCGCGGGAAACTATGTTGGAAGAGCGATGTCTTCAACTTGCTCCTGAACGTTGTTATCGACTGGTTTTTACGGAGCTCCTTAGGGAGTCGATTCCAAATGACGGGTCCTGCGACGCCAAAAGCCCTATTATAGAAGCAGGACTTGGACTTCATCTTGCGGTCATGCATTCATAATGAATAGGTGCCCACATAATAGTTACATATTTACAAAACAGTCACAATATTATGTCTCAGCTAAACAATCAAATCGTCTCCCGCAAGTACCTAAGATATGAAGATACAAGTCATCCTCACCGTATCGTAAATACAATTAGACATCCAGAATGGGTGGAATACCCCATCACTGAATTGAAGATGTCTTTTGCAGGACACTTGACAACTGACTTTTTCTGAACACTTACATAAATAGAGTGAGAGAAATTCTTTGTCGAAGATGCCACGGAGCAGTCTCTATTATAAATAAACAAAACACAGAGAGTAGGTATTTAATATAAATAAATAGATATGTGTGAAGTGTCTGTTTTTTCGTGTCTACTTACAATATGTTATTGTTGCATTTATATAATACCAAATAATGTTTGCAAATTTTTCTAGTTTACTAATATTGTATCAGTTATTTTAGAAGGATTAACTATGTAACAGTTACGAGACATTTTGAATGTTTTTTAAGTATTCTACAATGCACATCCGTTACTTGATTATTAAAATCGCGATCGATTTCGGTATTATATCGCTCGTCAATGGTATAGGTTTACCAAAAACACACGATTTTAATAATCAAGTAACGGATGTGCATTGTAGAATACTTAAAAAACATTCAAAATACTAATATTGTAATTGATTTGGTGGTGTATTGTTATTTATGTCATAACTGTATGTTTGTAAGAGAAAATAAATAGGTATCTACTTAGATACTTAAATATGCAAATTCAAATAAGTTTTTGTGTATTTTAAATTGTTGTTCTTAGACTCTGTGGGCATGCGATGCTTTTCTGCATGTATGGAAGGCACGCTACTGGTAGTACCTAGTACATGTGGTGTATCACTTAGTTAATTATGTTTTTATTTAATTCGGTTGTTGAAGTTTATCGGTCACCCGCTATAAAGTGGTGTTATAATATATTATTTATTTATAATTAATAATAATAATAACGTATCGAAAGTAAAGCAGGGCGATTTTAAATTGTAATGAAAAAATATATAACGTTAAAAGGAGAAAAGACGCTGATTTGTATATTATGCAGTGTCTATACTTAGTACAAAAAAATCTATATAAATATTTCAGTTGTTGAGTTAATATGTATGAATGTATTTTTATGTGTTCTTGAATGTTGTCTTGATTTAAAGTTAGATATAGATTATGTCAATTTTGTTTTGATCCATTATTATTATTATTGTTATATCACGTACGGTTTCCTACTCAGGATTTTCTACCGGTATTCTAGATGACACTTCTCACCCGTTTCTGAGTCAGTTCGTTAAGTAAGTATCATCTATTTGTAAAAAATACGTACTAATCTACAACTATTCAGAATTGCAGCCTTCTGTAGAGTGATATATTATTATGATGCTTATTATTAAAGTGCCAAAGTATTATTGTTAACAATTTATTTTTGCTGTTGTTTTTTGGTTTTGTGATTCAACGTTGATTTGACTTTTTTTATTAATGTTTTTATATTTTATTTGATAAATAAAATTCAATGAATTCATTAATCTCATTTTTGTTTTTTTTTTATTTTATTTTAATATGACATCCTATTCCTCTGTCTAGCCCACATGGGATGTGGGGTGAGGGTATAGTGCGCCATGGTATATATAGTGTTATTTTTATATTTCTGTAATAATTTATGTATTGTCAACATCAAAATTGAGGCATTTAAAGCAAAAGTGATCAATAATAAATTAACTAATCTATGAAAAACTTGTGATTCTTCTATTCAAAAGTAAGCCAAACTTCAGATAACAATGTTAAATTAAATCAGGTCCACTTTTGAATTGAAAACCCCAAAGATTTACGTAAATTTCCGTCTCAATATTGATCATCGTCACGTGGCTTACTCCACTTTTGTTTCGAATGCCTCAATTATATTATTATTCACAGAGTAAAGCAGGGTATAATACTAGTAGTAGGTAATAAGTGTAAGGAGAAAGAGAGAATCACCGTTAAAAATAACAGTTGCGAGTTCCTCTCTCCTCTCATCTCATCTCATATTACTATACATACCTACATACTCCAATCTTACACTATGTAGGTATATATCGTTGCCGTGGATGTGAAGTGATGTAACCCACAAGACAGACATTTTTCGAGAAAAAGGGTGATGAAGTTATGCTGTCGCATCCCCCAATACTAATCTGACTATAACTAAGTTATTTTTGCATAGATTTCGCTAAATTTTTTACACAATATTCCTGATCACATATTCCACTAATATAAATAACAAAATATCAAAGAATTTTTTATATTTTAGAAGTAAACACGAATTTATCACTTGGGTTATTTCACTACTGTAGTTGAGAAAGATCCACCTGTAAGAAAGTTGTTGGAAAGTTACGCGCTATGCGGCTTGGATCTTTTCACTTCTATAATTTAATTGAACTATTTATTCCTATCTGCGTTAGTGAAATGCTCTAACACACACTTGAAATGATGTAAAAACACTTAACATCTCTTCAGAAATTTCCAAAAATGCCCTTTAGGAATATCAAATCACTAGACTTATTTCTCTTCACCACTATGTTCTCCGTGGTTTTCTGAACAAAACTGCATACTTAAGGGGCCCCATTAGCAAAAACAATAAAACATTCAATTTTCAACAAGTTTGGTACACAAAATCTCAAAACTTGTTAACCCTACGAACATTTTGATTTGATAAAATATGAAAACAAATATTAATTACCAATATCAAACTTTAACTTTTAAAAAAAAAACTTGATTTTTGCTTCATAGTATTCGTTTATAAAAAAGCATATTTCTAAAAATCGAATTCGGGGGTAGGTACATAAATGCACGAGAATCCTACAAATTTTCATATACCTATATTTTTTAATATTACGAATACTTTAATAGTTATTACAATTATAGATCAAATGAATTATATTTTTTTTTTCATGGATGACTGATTTCAAAAAAAATTTTTTGATAAAATTTCTCATATTTTGGAACCGAAAATCACCACATGAACTTGATTTTTTGCATACTAAAAAAAGTTTGCTAAAATCTATAGTATTTATATGCTTGATAGAAGGAATAAAAAATATATTTATTTTACAAATAATTTGTATTTTGATGCAACAAAGAGTACCTAAATATATCTCGTCAGTCTGCGATTTATTTATTTTTTAGTAAAAAACTAATATTGGTAATAAATATTTGTTTTTTTATTTTATCAAATCAATATGTTCGCAAGGGTCAACAAGTTTTGGCACTTTTTCTATCAAATTTGTTGAAAATTGAAGATTTTACCATTTTTCAAAAAAGTGTGGCTTGGATCACTTCACCTCCACGGCAACGAAATTATAATATATGACCGTCCAATTCCATATCTCAACAAGTCGATAATTTCCTTAATTATGATTTAATTAGTAATCCGTGGAGCACACGGCAAAGAATTGGTCTCTCACTCTTTTCCGTAAGTTTTCGAGTGTCCTGTAAAAGGCAGGTATTCGAAAAAATAAAGACATTTTTGTTTTTATTTTTTGTTTTGTCACTATGTAGGTATATATCGTTGCCGTGGATGTGAAGTGATGTAACCCACAAGACAGACATTTTTCGAGAAAAAGGGTGATGAAGTTATGCTGTCGCATCCCCCAATACTAATCTGACTATAACTAAGTTATTTTTGCATAGATTTCGCTAAATTTTTTACACAATATTCCTGATCACATATTCCACTAATATAAATAACAAAATATCAAAGAATTTTTTATATTTTAGAAGTAAACACGAATTTATCACTTGGGTTATTTCACTACTGTAGTTGAGAAAGATCCACCTGTAAGAAAGTTGTTGGAAAGTTACGCGCTATGCGGCTTGGATCTTTTCACTTCTATAATTTAATTGAACTATTTATTCCTATCTGCGTTAGTGAAATGCTCTAACACACACTTGAAATGATGTAAAAACACTTAACATCTCTTCAGAAATTTCCAAAAATGCCCTTTAGGAATATCAAATCACTAGACTTATTTCTCTTCACCACTATGTTCTCCGTGGTTTTCTGAACAAAACTGCATACTTAAGGGGCCCCATTAGCAAAAACAATAAAACATTCAATTTTCAACAAGTTTGGTACACAAAATCTCAAAACTTGTTAACCCTACGAACATTTTGATTTGATAAAATATGAAAACAAATATTAATTACCAATATCAAACTTTAACTTTTAAAAAAAAAACTTGATTTTTGCTTCATAGTATTCGTTTATAAAAAAGCATATTTCTAAAAATCGAATTCGGGGGTAGGTACATAAATGCACGAGAATCCTACAAATTTTCATATACCTATATTTTTTAATATTACGAATACTTTAATAGTTATTACAATTATAGATCAAATGAATTATATTTTTTTTTTCATGGATGACTGATTTCAAAAAAAATTTTTTGATAAAATTTCTCATATTTTGGAACCGAAAATCACCACATGAACTTGATTTTTTGCATACTAAAAAAAGTTTGCTAAAATCTATAGTATTTATATGCTTGATAGAAGGAATAAAAAATATATTTATTTTACAAATAATTTGTATTTTGATGCAACAAAGAGTACCTAAATATATCTCGTCAGTCTGCGATTTATTTATTTTTTAGTAAAAAACTAATATTGGTAATAAATATTTGTTTTTTTATTTTATCAAATCAATATGTTCGCAAGGGTCAACAAGTTTTGGCACTTTTTCTATCAAATTTGTTGAAAATTGAAGATTTTACCATTTTTCAAAAAAGTGTGGCTTGGATCACTTCACCTCCACGGCAACGAAATTATAATATATGACCGTCCAATTCCATATCTCAACAAGTCGATAATTTCCTTAATTATGATTTAATTAGTAATCCGTGGAGCACACGGCAAAGAATTGGTCTCTCACTCTTTTCCGTAAGTTTTCGAGTGTCCTGTAAAAGGCAGGTATTCGAAAAAATAAAGACATTTTACATTTCATATTCAGTGATGACGTTTGCCACCCATCCTGAATGTCTTAACTTTTTGTTGGCACAGAGAAGACAGTTTGCATGTTTATTACATGTAGTTGGTCTACTGGCTACTACGCTTGTGGGATATGCCATGATGGTATAGTAGTAGTAGTAATTAGTAATACTGTAACAATACACTGTTCACTTTGTTTAGGTAACTAGCAACCTGCAGAATCAACACTAAAATGTTATCCAGCAGGTGTTGACAGCATTTTTTTCAGTGTTAGCATCTAATAGTTATTCAAATAGATTTTTATATAAAAAAACGCAATTTTTAAAGATTAAATTAAGTATCTAAGCTTAAGCATATTAATAACTAACAAATAATTTAAATGAATCCCACTCAACGAACTCTAGCTAGAAGTACTTATAACACACTTGGAACAAACTGAAGTTATCATTTTGGTCTTAGGGCTAAAAAGTTTGGTGGCCCCTAATTTACAATATAACAACTTGTCAAATTTATAAGATAGATAGTTTATTCATTTTCAATGTTCTGTATAACAATACGCTGTAAATTATATTTTATCGTATTGAATAGTAAAATTAATAATTATTGTTTAATGAGTATTTTTTTGACATTTTGTTAAATTTATCATCAAAATATTTTCTTCATAAAGCAGGATCTTTAACACGAAGACTGACACCCGAATTCATAGTCGTTTACTTGAGTAATACTTGGCCGAGGAGCACTCAAGTAAAAAGCAATACTCAAGATGTGGATGCATTCTATGAACAAACACAGATCCTTTACTTCGCTTAGTTAACGCTTGAGTCATAGGGAAAATATTATTGTGGCGAAAAGTATTGCCACTAAACAAAATGTATTTTTAATTATGTTTTAAAGCATAAAAAACACGGTTTAACTCTATATTTTTGTGTAATTATTCGATTAGTACATTTTAAATATTGTTTTGTAACATTTTATAGTAAATTTAAACATAAAATGATTGTTAAATGTACAACCTCGCAATATTGTTATATTATAGAAAAAGAAGTATTCATCACTACGCCTACCATTTAACATAACCTCAAAAATCTAGTATTGGTAAATCCAGTTCTTTCTCAGGAATCGGTACTTGAGACATCGTTCTTCAAAACAATTCGTTCTTAACATTCGTTCTCGTTCGTGGAATTTGTCACGCGATTTTCACCTTAGTCTCTTTGAAAATAAAGTATTTTAAAGGCCTTTTTCCCAAAAGACGACACGAAGATTTAAATCCTTAAATCTCGTTTGTGATATATGTCACGCGATTTTAAACCTTAGTCTCTTTGAAAATAGAGTATTCTAATGGTATTTTTACCAAAACAACTTCACAAAGATTTAAATCTTTGAATCATGTTTGTTACATTTGACACGCGATATAAAACCTTAATTCCTTTGAAAATAGAATACTCCAATGGCGTTTTTTCCAAAATAATAACACGTAGATTTAAATCCAAGAATCTCGTTCTCAACGTTTGACACGCAATATGAAACCTTAGTATCTTTGAAAATAGAGTATCTTAAGGTTTTTTTTCCAAAAAAAACACACACGAAGATTTAAATCTCGTTCGTGTTTATTTGCCACGCGATGTTAAACCTTAGTTTCTTTGAAAATATAGTACTTTAATGTAATTTTTCCCAAAAGAACGAAAAAGACCGAACAGATTTGGCATTGAGGATTTAGTTCTTCGAGTTAAGTTGAAGAACGAATACATAAGAACGAATACTCAGATTCTGAACAATACTACAAAAATCACAAACGACAAACCGTCGTCGTTCCCCGTACATAAGTTTATTGTTCTATGATTCCCTGTAGTCGGTCCCGTTGTTTTGTTTTGTTTTGCGTTTCAGATTATAATATAAGAAATTTGTTTAAAATAAATTATGGATTTACTTATTCATATTTAGCAAATTGATCATTGATTATTAAAAAGATTAGTGCCTAATATCTGGACAAAATGTAACATTTGCATTGTTATCTGACATGACGATCATGTTATGACAATTGTGTTAAAAAATTATAAATAATGTAAGTATTTATTACTTATTTAGCAAATAATTTTATTTACAAATAGTATCTTTGCACACTATATACCTTAGTAAAGGTAAATTACTAGAAAAAGGCAAAATAAAATACATCAAACGGCGTTTGACATTTCTAAGTAACACTCTAGTCATGTCCGTCGACAACTTGGGGTTCACAGGTACTTGAGTACTACTTGGGTAAGCTTTTTATGACTATGAAATGAAAACCGCGACTTGGCTAGCACTCAAGTTTCAGGGAATACTCAAGTCACGACTATGAATTCGGATGTTAATCTTCTATTGTTGAGTAACGTACTATGATTAGGTACATCACACTTCTCTTATTTTAAAAAGACTATAACTCTATCTACAGGTCGACTACAAAATGTTTTCCATCTATGTTTTACTAACACCTAGACATACTTAAACATACCTACTATGATTTTAACAGTAATTTTGACTTTATAACATACCTACCTACTGTTATTTATATCTAATAATATGCAGGGTATAATAGATATGGTAGATATATAATATTATTTTGTTTATTTTAAATTGTTAACGACAACAGATCCGTTTAATAATCTAAAATAATCCATGTTTATAATATGGTATATTGTATTTCATCAAGGTGGGGCGCTTAAGATGGGCTGGTCACATAATCAGAATGGACGACGACAACCCTGTTAAACGACTCACACTCCTTACACCACAAGGACGAAGAAGACCAGGAAGGCCCAAACTGTGATGGATGGACTCTGTCAGCGCCGATGCATCCACACTGCAAATCACAAACTGGAAGACAAAAGCAAAGGATAGACGAGAGTGGAAGAGACTACTGGATTCAGCCAAGGCCCACCCAGGGCTGTCGAGCTGATGATGATGATGATGATGATGATGAGAAAAATGACAAGCATACAAATATTATTATATAATATAGTGAGTTACAATCCATTGGATTGGTCTGCAACGAGTTTGGATTTTCTTCTCCATTCTTCCCTATTTTCTGCTGGTCTCCTTAGTTCTACATATGTGCCACAGTTCATATCCTTCTTCAGTTGGTCCATATAAGTGTCTCTTAGTCGGCCTCTACCATTTCTGTCTACGGTCTTGGAATAAAGAAAATTATATAAGTATTATTTACTTATATAATTTTTTTTATTCCAAGACCACCCTCCTTTACACGAGACTTGTCTCTATAAGGAGGATGTTTAGATTTAATTTTTATCAAATAGTCTATGTATTGTTATGTCTGTATTAATTGTTATGTTAAATAAAATAAATTATTCACAGAATTCGAAACCTTCGTAAAATAAAAATCTATTGTATTTTGTATTTAATCAGCTATAAGATACCAAGCCACAGTTTGTTTATAAAATAACTGCGACATGTTTTAAGACACAATGACATTCAAATTCAAAAAAGTTTTATTCAACAAATAATTACATATAATTTTATAAAACACAACAACATACAATTTATTATTATAAGCGGGTGACAGAAAATTTAAAATATTTGGTGCAAAAAATGCAGAATTTTTTTAAGCGTACGGAATTACGGACTAGGCGACTAAATGGAAGAGAATATTAATTATTTTTTTATTTATTTCTTTGTTCATTCTTAACTGTACATTGATCACAATGCATACAATTTTGTAGAAAAATGCATTCAAATTAGATATTATCAATAAACAGAGGGCGAGTGTATCGCAAAGGCGCGATCTCTTCTAACTAACCCATTTATACAGTTTGTGCTCCCATTTTAGAAATATTAATGTGACAGTATTGAGGCGAACAAAAATAAATCTAAAATTGACAGACAGTATTATTATTTAAAACCAGATGCATTTCATTTAAGATGTCGTGTTTACTAAACCAAAATTTATATTATGAAAGCAAAGGTAGACGGTACCTAGCTGAATAGTATTTTCGATCAGGAGATTACGAATTCAAACCCCGCTGCCGACTTACTCCACTTCACGATACAAGCATATTATCATTTTACATGATGATGTATTTATTTTTAACTATAAATTTTAAAAGGGCAGCGCCCGCCACATATTTCGTGCCAGATATGTATCTCCATAACGATGCACACATGTACAAACAGGATTTAATGTCGCATTGAATCGAGAAATGCTGCCCCGAGGAAGCACTCTCTAAATATAGCGACGACATTCCAAAAAAATTGTTACAAAGAAGGAAAGGAAGAAATGAGAATAATATGCCTTCTTCTCTATGCAGTATCGTTACTTGAGTTTGAGTTACTTCATAGTTTCGTCGCCCTTATAATGTTTTCAGTCGCTCACCTGGTATAACTGTCGCCCATTTTTCGCAGCTCGATTATGAGTTTTCGTCACACAAAATTAGCCGCCAATTTAGTTTTCTTGTCGCACAGATAGTACCTATCTGAATCAGAGTTCATTATTTGTTATTTCGGTCGTCAATTTAAATATTTCCCTATTATTATTATTATTAAAGTGCAGCTAGTAAAAACTGTGTCTCGCTGCAAGGTAAATATTATATTTCATAGTTCACACAGAACAAACTGGTTTGTAATTGCGTAATTACTTACATATCTTGAAAAGAAATATGTATCCACACATACATATATACATATGTAGTTACATTGCTGTTGAAAGATTTGCTAGAAATGCTAATGATTCATTTTTGCAACGATTACTAATACATCGATCTAGATGGTTTTTTTAGAATTTGGATTAAGTATAAAAATAAAAACAGTAGACGTGTAGATCTATCTATCTATCTACACCACCTCGACATCTTCCACAAATGTATTTTTTTTTTTATTTTATTTATCAACCTAGTACCTAAAACATACAGTCATTTGGCACATATTATTACAAACCAGTAGGTACATTTCATCAATATTTTGACCAATGAAGTTTGCGGATATTACAAGTACAGTGGTACCTCGACATACGAGCTTAATTCGTTCCGCAACCTTGCTCGTATTTCAAATTACTCGTATCTCAAAGCAAATTTCCCCATTGAAATTAATTGAACTGCCATTAATCCGTTCCAGCCCCCAAAATGCCAAAATGTCACCCCAGTTATTTTTGTCACGTGTTTTTGAATAAAAAAAATGTTTTTATAAATGACAAATATTATACAAAACATAATAAAAGAAAATGTAAAGAAATAAACTAGATTTATAAAGTGTTACTTTCGTTTAATTTTCGTCACTGCTTTTCTCTTCACTGGTCTTCGCCACGCTTTTCTCACTTTCATCTGTAGGCTGTTAAAAAAATGTCCAAGGAGGTAAGTTTCTTCCTCCCTTTTAGAATGTTCAGGAAATGAGTTAAGCAAGTGTGATTAAATAGCTCTATCTCAAATATTGCTCGTATTTCAAAGCAAAAAATCGCTCACTCGACGGCTCGTATCTCAAAAAACTCGTATGTCAAGGTACCACTGTATATCGGTATATTTACAAATCTATAAAAAGGACAAAAAACAATGAATAACATTCAGATCATAAAAAATTGTAGGCGTCTTTTTTTATTTCATTAAAATTTTCAAGAGCTGTATCAGAGAAAATTTGGATTGGTTCTCCAGATTAGACATTAACCCACAATTCATTAATCCTTTTTTTAAATTAAGCATACTGTAAAGCGTATCTAAGCATATTGTTTGTTGTGCTAGAACAGTGATTCCCAAAGTTGTTCATGTCACTACATATAGGTAGGTACTTCAATTCTGTTAGAAATTTAAATCTTTCAAAGTAAGTAGCAGGGGGTCTACTCAAAACCGAGAAACATAGTGAGTTGTCTACGAGAGGAAAGTTTGACAACCTCTGCGCTAGAACAACAACCTAATCTGAATTAATTAAAAAACATTTGTTTTTTCTTCTACTATTTTGGTTTTTGTTGAGAGAAATGTCTATCAAGCAACAACCACGTATAAAAGCAAATATTGAAGACTGCATCTTAAAATACTAAGAAAATAAGAAATCGACATAGGTACCTTGATGGCAAGACTGGTTACCTCTAAACAATTTTTTCAAGATATAAAACTAAAAAAAACAAATTTTTGAATTAGTGCAAAATTAATGTTTATATTTTCACCTTATTATGTTGCTCTTCATATGTGTGTTACCTGAGGTCGATATTTCGAACTTCGATGTCAATAATCACGAAACAATCGATGTACTCGATATTATAATTTACATCACAACGAAATGTACAAACAGACTTACACAAACACAACCACGTGATTGTTTGCGCATATAGCAACACATATACACATAATTATTTACAATATCTTATGTCTGTATGCTGCATATGTATATTATAATCATGTGTGTATGTGTAAGGCTGTTTGGTTTCACGGTCAGGGTTGAGAAATTATTACACAAATATATACAAATCGACTGTCCAGTTCGATAACTCATCAAGTAGAAATGTCTTATATTCGAGCAGTCGCCAATTTTATAATTTTGCCATATTTACATTATGCTTTAAAAACACAACAGAAAGTGAAATATACTATAATCATATTAATCACACTGTTACATACGTTGCCTTTGTTTCGTTCAATAGTTAAACAATTCGAAATATTAATTTGTGGAATTGAAAAAAGGCACATTATCTTTTTAGAAAAAGCTCAGAAAAGCGCATTGTATAATAATGTACTGTCGCTTAGTACTTATAATAAAAGATTCACATCTTAGTTTGGGATTTGCTTGATGTGTGTGAGTTATCCATATATAAAAACACTTTTAAACCTATTTTTTTAGTAAATCGCTCTCCATAGGGCAATTTTTTTTATTATCGAATATCAAAATCAAAAAATGTTGTCAAAAACCAATCTTAGAATACATACTAAGAAAATGAGAAATGGACATTCCTAATATGAATATGCCTACATTTAATACGTGAGGCTTGGAGATTATTTTCTTGTAATATTATCACTTGTATAATTGTCAACCTTAAAGCCTTTATCATTAATTCTCTCAGAACTGTTTATTTTGAGATCTCACAGTATTGCACTAAGACAGTGACATAATATTATCTTAAATTAATAATATAAACATTTAAATATGTAGTTACAATTTATTAATATTAGCGCATCAAACGAAGTGGTTTGCGACGATTTGCATAGTAACAGCCATAACCCTATCACGGTGAGGACAACTTGTATATTCAATTCACTGACTACCCCACTTATGGAAGATGGTATAGCAATAAAAAGACAGAATTAATAGTTTACTACAAAAAGGGATCAAAAAAGTGACAAAGTTGTAAGTAAAATATGGCAAAATGGCATCTAAATTTGTACCTGCCCTCCCCCCAACTCTAGAAATTAAACTTAACACACTGGATTTTTTAAATTTTTAGGGTAGCCAGCGAACTAACAGCATATAATAGACATGCAATTAGTCCTCTTCGTATAGTAATCAACAGATAAAGCATTCAGAATGTCAGAATGAATGGCAGGCATCATCGCTGAATTATAAATATTAATTATTGTCTTATACGTGATGTTTAACATATTATGCTTACCTTTTACAGGACATGCGAAAACTTACAGAAAAGAGTGGGACATGTATAATTTTTTACCGGGGACTATATGGGATTAATAAGACAAATTAATGATAAAAAAACATCGGTAGGTAGTGCTCCTCCTTCTTCTAGATCAGTGATTCCCAAAGTGGTCCATATGGACCCCCAGGGGTCCACGGGAGACTCGACGGGGGTCCACGATGGCGTGAATAAAAAATGGGGGTCCACGAGTTGTAAAAGGGGGTCCACGAATCCATAGCTAAAGTATTGGATATTCGGTTAAAGCACCAGATATTGACATAAACAATAGTCGGTACAAATACCCACTACATTGTAGAAAAAGGTAATGTGAGAAAATATTCTGTAAGAAAACCGAGGAGTTTTTGAAATATTTCAAATAATTATACCATTTCGAAAATTTAGCGACGGGGAGGGGGGGGGGTAGAAATACAGGGGGTCCACCAGTACCAGAATTTTTTAAAAGTGGTCTATGAGAAAAAAAAGTTTGCGAACCTCTGTTCTAGATAAAATCCTGAGCCCCAACGATATATGTCTGGAACTCTGGAGTTCTTGGTTTAGTAACGTCTACTAGCCTCTCTATCTTTACCATCGCGGCATCTCCAAGACAGGACAACGAACAGAAACGTTGGACAACCAATAGATTAACTTTCAAAAATGTGTGTTGAAAAAAGTTGGAGTCACAGGAACCCAAAGAACTGCAGTATTCTTTATTAAAGAATTGATATTATACAAGGGAAATCATTAATTTCTTCCGTCTTCGAATAAAAAATAATATTTATTTATTCTTGTCACTCCGAATGATTCTAAGAGATTATTTTTTGAATAAATTAGCATACTTAATAATATTATTCGTCGACAAAAACGACCGCTGAATAAAAATGTACTCCTCAATTCTGAGAAATAAAATACCTGGAAGAGGTGATTGAGTATTTTTTGCGGAATTCCCTGTTGCGAACCATAAAAATACATATAAGTATTGTTTTTTTTTTATAAGGTATCATTATTCGCCCTTACTAAGTATTCCTCCATAGAACACAGGAAGAAATAAGCTTCATATGAATATTTTCCTAATGTTTATGGTTTGTGTATAGTATGTTTATTAATATACTACAACTATACCATCACGGCATATCCCACAAATGGGGCAGGCATCGGGCCAGCTGTATGCAATCGACATGCAAGCTATCATCTCCTTGCTTACAAAAAAATAAGTCACTCCAAGATCTGGGTAGCAAACCATATCGGTGAATTTAAGATGTAAGTTTTTATTTTTTTCATATAGGTACCTGTGTTTAAAAGGAGATTCGAAAACTTTTGGAGAAGCGCGAGACATATTTTTTTGTCGAGTGCTCCACTGAAGAATGTGTTGGTGTCTATGATGTTTATTACATGCAGTTAATACGTTGGTTACCCCACTTGTGGAATATGCCTGGATGATATAATAATATGGACAATGTTGTTTCTGGTAATATGTTGAAATTTTTCTAATGAATCTAGGTTTAAATTCAACCTAAATGAGATGAAGGATATTGATTCAGCTTTTTAATCGGGAGATTCCAGGTTCAAATCCCGCTGCCAATTTATTCGGCAGTTACAATACCTACAAGAAGTCTGTAAGGATGTGTGGAGGATTTACAAGTATTAAAATTTATTACAAACCCAGAAAACACGAGTTTATTGTAACTTTGGTATAAATTCTTTTTATCAAGCATTTGAATAAGAATAATTTAGTATCGATCGATCGATCGGTTCGACGGTTCGATCGACGGTTCGATCTTGAAAAAGCATTCGATAAAGTAGAATGGGAACAACTTTTTAACACCCTCAACCAGATAGGAATGAGTTATAAAGACAGAAGAGCAATCTGGAGCTTATACAAGAACGAAATGGCTGTGATTAAAAGCGGAGAGAGCTGTGCAGAAGCAAGGGTCGAACAAGGCGTAAGACAAGGATGCTCAATGTCGCCAGCTCTCTTTAACTGCTATATACAGCGAGCCATTGATGAACTGAGAGAAGAAATGAAGAACTGGACAGGAGTAAAAATAAATGGGAAAAAGGTCGACATGATAAGATATGCTGATGACATAGCACTGCTCGCAGACTCCGAGATGGAGCTGAACGAAGCCTTAGGAAAAATGGAAAGTATACTGTTCTCAAAGTACAACATGAAAATAAATAAAGAAAAAACAAAATGTATGGTCGTTGGAAGAGAGGAAGCGACTGCGAACATTGCCATAAATGGAGTGAGCATCAAACAAGTAAGTGAATTCGTGTACCTGGGCAGTAGAATAAACCAGGATGGACGCTCCAAAGCAGAAATCGTAAGCAGAATAAACCAGGCAAGGATTGCCTTTAACAAAAAATCGAAGATATTGGAATCCCCAAATATTGACTTAAGCGTAAGGAAGAACCTTACTAAAGCCTTTGTATGGAGCATTCTGCTTTATGGTTGTGAAACATGGACCATCAGCAAGAGTGAAAGCGGACGGTTGGCGGCCTTTGAAATGTGGTGCTACAGACGCATGCTTAAGATCCATAGGTCGGAGCACGTCGAAAACGAAGAAGTATTAACCAGGGTAGGCGAAAAAAGGCAACTCCTTAAGAGAATCAGCCAACAACGAGCTAACTGGATTGGCCACAACATCAGGCACCCAGGACTACTCATAGCCATCGCGGAGGGTAAGACCGAGGGGACAAATGGCAGAGGCCGACCAAGAGACGCATATATGGACCAACTGAAGAGTGATATGAACTGTGGCTCATACGTAGAGCTGAAAAGACTGGCGGAGAATAGAGACGAATGGAGAAGAAAAACCAAACTCGTTGCAGACCAATCCGATGGATTGTAACTCATTATATATATAATTTAGTATAGGTACCTACCAAGATTAAAAAAAATACTTCAAAAACAGAATTCAAAATTAAAGTGGGTATCTATATAAGTTATCAGATATCTACATATGCTACAGAGGGTAATTTATTTTAATCCTCAGTGAGTTACCTTGTATGAATAGTAGTAGGCTAGTAGGGATATGGGTACAAATGTTAGAATAAAATCTTTATGATAATAGGTATAAGACATAAGAAGAAAAAGCTACAACATGGTAGGTACATTATGTCGAAACTATTCGGTGTTGCAATACTTAGTTACTTTGGTGGGTTGGAATTATGTCCCAACAAAAAATATCACGGACTGTTAAAAAAACGACATTAAAAACTGTTCACAGTAGATCAGCTAGGCTATAGAATATAATATTTTGTAAGAAAAATAACAATAAAAAACATTTTAAAACAGTCGGCCATCTTGTTCGTGGAAAATGTTCCATGTTCCGTAATTCAAATATTTGATAAATAAACAAATTCGTAAAAAGGATGAATTGATAATATAATTCTCAATTGTTTGTCATGTGAACATCTTGTTTCTTTTTATGATTTCGCGTTTTAATAAATGTATTAGATTTATGTTTTATGAAAGATCGTGAAAAGTGTTCCTAATTTGTGTGAACCAAGAGGTCCCTTCTTCAATAAGAAAAAAATTGTAGGAAAGTAAAAATAAATACCAGAAAGTCTAATCAAACATGCACTTACATTTTGTCACGCTTCGGAATATTAGTGTCCTTTTGATGAATGTGTTATAATTTTAAATATATTTTATTATACTATTTGTCGTATCGGCACAGCGCGGGCGCTACACATTGCCCTCCTAGCAGTATTCAGTTTCCTCTGGCTGACGGCTGACATAACTGTAAATCGGCCTCTGTAGTGTTCTCCTATCTCCCTCCCACTAGTGTGTTTTTGTATTATGATGTGTGACAGAGACAACTACTCTTGTAACAAACTGTTTTTATTCGTACGTTTTATTGTTTGCCTGAATGAAAACTGTTGCCCGACTTAGTAGGCTTATAAGTAAAAAGACATGGATATAAGAAAATTCAGTCTAAATGTATAAAAACTAAATTAATACATAAAACTACTACTACTACACCATCACGGCATATCCCACAAGTGGGGTTGCCAAAAGACCAGCTGCATGTATAAACAAGCAAGCCGTCTTCTCTGTGACAGCAAAATTTTCAGGCATTCAGGATGGGTGACAAAACTCATCGCTGAATTTGAGATTCGTGTATTTTTTTCTAATGTCACCCGACGTCGGCTATCACTCTGGCGTAGGCTCCTGCTCTGTCCTATGCTAGCCGTAACAGCTCTTCCACCCTCTGGATTGCGGTCCACTCTCTGATATTTCTTATCTAGGACATCTGCTGCCTTCCCACACAGCGACTAACCTCAATCTTTCCCATCAATATGAGTTAGAGCAAACCATATTTCTCATTTCGGAGTACGTGCCCCAAATATGCTATACACAAATAAATACATTTTTTTTAAAAATTTAAAGTTTGTACAATTGTTTCCTCTTAAACAATTGTATTAATAAAAAAATGGTGTTTAAATTCCTCTTGCTCATTCGGAACGAATGGAAGAGGAAAGCATGACAAAGAGGATATACTTGTCTTAAAGGAGGGGTGTGAGGAAGCGCGGGCGTCCGAGAACTACATGGCTTGACCATGTAGGTAGATCAAATTCTCAAAGACGGTCGTGTTTTGAGTAAGAAAAATCTACGTGCGCGCATGAGAAATTGTATGGATATGGAAGAAGCGATAGAAGTATCTAGGGACAGATCTATATGGCGTTCCGTTCTCTCTGCCTGAACCACTTGGGATACGGCGTGAGAATTGAGTATAAATAATTTTAGCAGGTCCTACTATCACATTTGAATCTAATATATAAAATTCTCGTGTCACGATGTTTGTTATTATACTCCTCCGAAACGGCTGGACCGATTTTGGTGAAATTTTGTGTGCTTATCGGGTAGGTCTGAGAATCGGCTAACATCTATTTTTCATACACCTAAAAGTTAAACGTGGTCCACCCCGAATCTTTTATTTATATTTTTTTTATTATGAAGCATTAAATAATACATACAGTCCTAAATTTTCACACTTCTACCATCAACCCCTATTTTTAATAGCGATATTAGTATATGGCATAATGACGTATATGGCAAAACAACGCAGCCGGGTCAGCTAGTAGTATAAATAGTATTAGCACGTTTGAATATTTTTATATAGGCAACACCATCTCAACGGAACAAACAGATCCACAATGTTTGCAGTATAATAATTTAGAATACAGTACAATGTAAGTTATACCAATAATATGCATTCTGCTATTACCACATCGTCATACATACTTAACTAAATAACTATATATAAATTATATTATATTATATTACACCATACATATCTATTATATACAATAACAATACTGTCATATATTATTTTTTCTGACTACACTAAATCTAATACATGCACAATATCTATTGTACTTAAGTAACTATATGATAATAATACAATGGGCCACTTGCAGATTTTTTTTTATTACATTAAATTGAAAATTAGTATGTAAGAAACACAACCACAATTTATTTTAATTTTTCTTGAACTATTTTCTTAGATATTAGCTTTTAAAAAATCTGGATTTTCTCAGAATGATCAAAAACAATATGGCGGCGCTGTGACGTCACGGAGTCCCATGTGTGTGTGTATGAGATTATAATCTGTGGTGCGAAAGTTACTATGATTCACGGGACTCTGTGACGTCATCAGCTGTCATAAACCATTTAGAGTGTTTTGCCAAACGTCAAAAATTTTGGGTTTTATTTTTGGAAATTCTCCATAATTTAGATATTTAAAAAAATTTAACTGACATATTTGTGTTTTCCGACCTCAAAATTTACTTAATAAGATCATTTTTATTAAAATCCCCCACGACTGCAAGTGGCCCATTATTGCACTATTAAAAATATTTCTCCTCTAGAGTCCCCGGTAAAGAATAAGTCTCCGACTTGGATACTTGGAGGGATCCCTGCGTGGGTGGGAGTTTGGGAGGGGTGGCTCAAGAAATAACACATTTATGCCTGTAAAGGGGCACAACATTGCTTATGTCTTTTGCTATTAAGTTTATTTCAAAGATGTTGATACCTACATATATGTTGGGCCTGTTGCCGTATGTTTGTGATGAATAAATAAATAAATAAAAACTCTTTTCCGTAAGTTTTTCAGTGTTCAGATTTAATGATGATGCCACAAATCCTGAATGACTTATTTTTTATTGAAGATGACAATATGCATGTTAATTTGGTACTTGCAGTTAACCCGCTGGTTACTCCTCTTGTGATATATGCCGTGATGGTGTATTATTAGTAGTACCTACCTACTGTTTAAATGTTATTTTCATATTTATTTATTTACTTTATTTATTCAATATTGTATGTATGTAAGTATGAGTGATGTAACAAATATTCGTATTCGCATTCGCATTCGCGAATATTCGCATATTTCAAAGTATTCGCATTCGCATTCGTATTCGCAAAAAAATATGCGAATGTTTTGCGAATATTATTTCGGTAATAAAGTATCGGATATTAGGTAAAAGTACCGGATACTTACCCGGTACATTGTAGAAAAAGGTACTGCAAGCTAATGTTCTCTAAGAAAACCGAGGAGTTTTGAAATATTTTAAATTCCTATACCATTTTGAAAAAAAGGCGACGGGGGGGTAGAAATTTTAATGATTGAGCAATATTGTAGAAATCTAAGCAAGTCAGTATTCGCTATTCGCATTCGCATTCGCGAATGTCGGCAACAAATATTCGCATTCGTTACATCACTAGTAAGTATACACGTAGGTATAATATATGTACAGTCAAAGCAAACATTTCGATACAATAAATTTTGCCAATAAATAAACCAACAAAGCACCCATTCGTAGCGCAACTTAATAAAAACATCTTAAAGCTTTTATAAGAATAAAAAATCAATTACATGGTAGGTATCAAAAAATTAAAAAAGTATCAACACAGTATTAAATAAAAAAAAAATAGGCATGAATACAATAAACCAATAAAAACAACTTGCAATTCAATATAATTAAGCAATGAATCTACATTAAATTAAATCAATTTAAGTTAAGTCATGATAGTTTTTTTTCTTAAATTCAAAGGCACTCAAAATTATTAACTAAGTACCTAATGTTTAAAAAATATAATATAAAAACTTTTAAATAAAAAATTATTTGGTTAATGTAAACACAAAAGGATTAAACCCCTCCCCTTGAAGACACATATTACCGTCTTCACCATCCACTAGCCACTAGCTCCACATATCCAAACCACTGTATGTAATTTATTTACTCGCATTCTATCCACAATTCTCCTCATTCTTCTAATATCCTCACTCTGTCACGCAACGTTTTACCAACCATTCTTCTCATCAATCGCATCTCCACTTCTTCAACCATGTCCAAGTTTTGCTCGCACACAGAAGTTTTGAAATTCAATAGGACTCAAAATATTATTTAATAAATTTAAATTGTTTTAGTTAATGTAGACTGACGTAGACTGTTAATTTAGACAGATATTCATTTGTATGTATGTGTATTATTCTTTAATTTTATTTATTATATTGATGGGTTAATTGGAAGATATCGCTTCTGCAATAATCTCCTCCTTTGCACAATAGATATAACTTATTTGTATCGCATTATTTTATAACTTTGTAATTATGTATGCTCCTTATTGTGAAATAAAGTTTATTATTATTATTAGACTAAAAAGGATAAAAATTCGTGGTAAATTTGATTCATCACTAATCTATCAATTTCTATTAATAAGGGGAGGGAAAACAATAATTTTAAACAACACCAAGAAGTACCTAATCAATATTCAACAAGCGGTTATAAATATCGGATAGAATTTTATATGCAGATAGGTGCAATTAATCTAAGTAATGCGCATTCCACATTAGCTAGACTACATGAAATGAAAGCTATACTTACCTAGTAGGCCAGTAATAATATTTCAAACATTTTAAGATTCAATGATAAGTGATGTGGGTTACCTGGCTAAATAACTAGTGGATGAAGTTGAAAGGTAATTCATTAAAGTGTAGCTCAGATATATATACCTTAAAATTTCTACCCCCCGTCGCCAAATTTTCAAAATGGTCTAGGAATTTGAATTTTTTTAAATTCTTCGGTTTTCTTTAAGAATATTTGCTCAAAATACCTCTTTCAAAAAAGTAGTAACGGGTATTTGTACCGACTATTATTTATACAATCTCATCCTTCTTCGATTTAAATTTCGTTAATTTTTTTATAATATTGTAGCGAGCATTTCTTGAAATAATATTTGACGATGAAATTGAGGTGATTTTGAATATTTTCACTAGGTATCCCCACACCTTTGCCAAAAGAACCTTCAATCCTTGTATTCGTTTGCATATTTTTGACTACTGTATTTCGTAAAGTTTAAGACAAGATTTAGATCGTATTTAGATTACGTCATATGAGTAACCCTGCAGAACATTCCTCTCTCGCACCCGCTCATTTCTTAGGACATTATCTCATTATCTTCATTCCTCACTCAGTCAATAGATTCCCATTGTGGGGGTTTTAACCGGTCAGTCCTTCAGTCTGTCCAACATGCCACCTCTTGTTTGAACAAGACTTTTGAGCTATGCGGGTGATCGGTGGATCTCTATCAATGCTGAATTGAGAATTTCAGTGATTTATTTTTTATCATCATACACTGCGAAAACCTCTAACATGTTAATAAAGATGACAGATAAAAAAGATGTTAAATGTCTCATGTGTGAACTTTTAAGAATATACACATAACTTTAATTTACAGGACATTCAAAAACTTTACGAAAAGAGTGAGATACCTATTTGAGGGAGACGGTAGGTATATTATAATATTTCTGCGGTAATAGTGAGTCAGTTATATTGGGGGTGTATTAGAAATTTAAATCAATGTTATTGAAATATTATAAATATCTTTGGGTGCGTGTTCTCGTCATTGACCTTTGTGGTATAGACTAGTAAGGCAGTACCTACTTATTATCTCAGAAAACATGTTCCAAAATTATTATTAATTACCTATATTATTATTACACTGTATCACTCTATAACGCTATCTTTCATATTTAAACTTTAGTAATGATTCTCCTCCTATATAGCTGAAAACCCTGCAATAAAAAAAATCAATGTCCTTCAAGCACTGCAACACAAAATTTATTTTACATAAATTTTGATACACACGATAGGAGATCATTGTTATATAAAAAGGTGTACTTCTAATATAATATGGACCATCAATAATTATTTCGTATCAACAGAAACATTCTTTTATAAATTTATCAACAACGAAGGGCTCCAGGGAGATATTATGGACGTAACTTTCTGAACCAATGCTCGCTGAAAAGACAACAGCCGTAATCAAAACACATTTTAGCGTTGTGTTAACTATAGACAAAAGTATCAATTTTCATAGCTAAAATACATAATAACTTTGTATTTTAGCTACGAAATTTATACTTTCTCGTAAAGTCGTCTATAGTCGAACGATTAGATAACGCTAAAATGTGCTTTGACTAAGGCTGTTGATATGATTATTATATTATTGGCCGCACGATTTGTTTGGCCGCATTATCAATTTTTATTGGCACGGAGAAGACAGCTTGCATGTTTTATATGCAGTTGGTCTGCTGGCTACCCCACTTGTGGGATATGCCGTGATGGTATACATACATACATACATCAATTTTTATTTTGAATTTCCTGTCTAAACCAATAAAAGTCATTGGTTCACGTATAGGGTATAAAATGTATAATAATACATATTTACAGAAATTCAACGTGTAAGTTACAAGTATTAATATTTCTGTACGATCCTTGTTCAGTGTGTGCACCTTATTTAGCCCCTAGTAGAACATAGCGAACCTATAATGTATGTAGGTATCTACTTATTATTATGTACCTACATGTACTATAGTAAAATATGCTTGTGTACCTCCTATTTAATACAGTTTACCTACATATCATACATGACACTGTTGCTCAGCTGGATAGTACAATGTGTAAATATTTTCATTATTTACGTTATATAATATTGTAATAATTACCTATGTACCAACATCCAGTCAGTTAGTATTGTCTATGCATGGGTGTGATCGCCTCCCTGTGTTGCTTATGGTACCGATATTATAATATAATGACATATTATTATTGTTCATCTGTACTCACAAAAATATTAATACACATATATTGTATCTAATGAAATGAGTCTAAATTTGATCCAAACTAAATGAAAACCTTTGATACAGACAATTTGTTATTTATGGTTAAATCTAAACTTATCTTAATTAAAAAAACAACTTTTTATCTACTCAATATTGCAGCGAAAATTCTAAATTTTGACGAATGTGTTTATTATAAGGAACATAAAATGACTCCTTCCGTGAAGTTTCCGGCAAAAAATTGGTCTCCCCCTTTTTTCGTAAGTTTTCCAATGTCCTCTAAAGAAAGGTGAACTTGGAGACTTAATCAACAATGTTGAAGACTTTTGTCAATAATATATAACATATTAATTACTATTCATCTGAGTGTAATGTCATGATTCATCCATTATCTCAAACCTGTTGATTTTGAGATATCTAGTTATGGTATTGAGCCCACGATTTAATATCTTCAATTCGGCAGCAATGAGGTATGCCACCCAATCTGAAAGTATATTTTATTATTGGCACGTAGTAGATGAACTCCACAAGCAGTTAGTATAAGTTTATCTTTAATTGATGTATGTATTACTACTCCAACTACTATCCCATCACGGCATTTAGCACAAGTGGGGTAGCCAGCAGACCAACTGAATTCAATGAACATGCAAGCTGTCCTCTCCGTTGCAACAAAAAATTAATACATTCGGGATGGGTGGCAAACTTCATCACTGAATTTTAAGATGTAAACTGTTTTAACTTTTCCGAACACCTATATTTTACAGAACACTCGAAAACTTATGGAAAAGAGTGGGAGACCAATTCTTTGCCTGGTGTTCCACGGAATATAAACTCGCCCTCTGTATATTGATTGTATCTAACTTGAATGTTAACTTTTTATATAATTGTTTGCAATCAATGTACAGTAAAGAATAAATAAATATTAGAATAATTGATGTAGGTATGCATACATTTTTATTGATTGAAATATGTTAAAGGGATGGCTGGAAGAAATCTTTCTTGTGACAAGCCCGCCTTTGGCACTTGAAATAAAAATAAAGTAGGCACCCATTGAAGTTATTTGTTCACAATGAATACATTCCTCCTACGTAATATATTTATTTATACACATAGAATAGAACAAACTCACGAAGGTTATCATTATATGTACACTGTACAGTATACACTCATTATATTACAGAGCACCTACAGTATTGAGTATACATTCATATACAATATCATGCGCCACAATATACTCTCCCTATAACATTATTGTAATTTTGTAATGTGACAACTAGGTAAGTCACATACCATAATAATATCATGTAGGTATGTGTATAATAATAATAATAATAGATGCCTCACAGTGTTGATGTGCGGAGCGGACGGGGTGTGTTCAGTAGTCATACATAATACTAACATATTATAATCATAAATGTAAGCGTATGTATATAATAATTACAGTGAACGTGTTGACGTGGTATGATTGTTGTTGATTCGAAGATTTGTATTTGTTTATTTTGACAATATTGAATTATATGAGATAATCAAGGATATGTGCTTCGTCCTCTCTGCTTATCCCACTTCCTAGGGACAAGGCACGAAGGGAGAGATAAGTATCGTAGATTTTCACGATGTTTATCAGATGCTTGTTTGTAGATTATTTTGTATTACATACTTACTGCTAGCCTTCATTTCTTCACTGTTGGATATAGGTTTCATCAAAATCATTCCATTCCTTTCTGTCTTGAACAACACGAAACCAATTCTTTCTCATCCCTTGAACAATGTCTTCAGCCCATATTATTTGCCCATATTCCGCCTATGCTTCTCCTGTTCTCCCACAGTGTCCACCAGTGGCGTAGCTAGGGTCATCTGCGCCCGGGGACATGGCACAAAGTCGGCGCCCCTTCTCAGAGCCCTCAAGAAAATTTTGAAATTTTACGATTTATATGGTTCATTTTCGAAGCATCTATCTGGTATTTTAATGAAATAGAATACAGACTAAAAGTGATGTGAGTAGAGAAAATTCTCAAAAGAAATTTCTCGAGAACGAGAAATATCTCCGAGAATTTCTCCTCTGACAGAAGAGAAATTTCTCTCCATAATTTTCACAAAAATATTATAACCTTTCGCCCAATACTTGAAAACCTGATCGGTCTAAAACTTCATCGGGCTGATTTGGGCCCAAATCAGAGGTTTTTAATACTTTATCCATGCAGGTACCTACCATTTTTTTAAATGGGCATGTGGCATTTCAAACTTCAAGTTTTTTCCTTGGGAAGAGGTTTTTTACTACTTTTATTTACGTTAATGTTTACAGTATTTTTTTCAATAATTCATGTGTTTGTCGGTTATCTGTTTATTTTAACCCGAGCGATGCCGGATTACAAAAACTAGTAACTAATAAGTGATCAATGAACTCTACTTAAAATTGAAAATCATCAATTTTCCTATGCTATATTCTTTTAAAAACTAGTCTTTTAAGTATATTCTTTTTACACATTACCATATCCTTATAGTAAAAATGAACAATAAAAAACATTTTGCCTCAAAATACACCATAATTCTCCAAAATTCTCCACTTCGAGAAATTTCTCTAAAAATAATTTCTAGAGTATTCCACAACACTACATAATTTTCTATACGATTGTAAACAATTAAGCTAGATACATGTTAAACTTTACATTTTGGAAAAGGTAAAATTTTAGAATGTCAGGATATAGCTTCAAATTATCAAATAAATAATCTTAATAATAATGAAATACTTAGGTTTTCCGCAATCCAAAAATCTATATCACACTGTAATCAAAAATAAATTAACAAATGATTTTAAAGATAGATTAAATAAAATATTTAAATGCGATCTATCAGCGAAAAATACAGAAAAAAACAATAAACTCGTAGGCTATTCCGTTATTAACATACTCATTTGGCACTATAAAATGGTCAAAAACCGATTTCAATAAATTAGAAAGATTAATGAGAACAAAATTAACAAAAAAAAGATATCACCATACAAATTCCGCGGAACAATGGTTGACTCTGCCTAGAAGTATAGGAGGAAGAGGAATTTTTAACATTTTCTTCTTTACATAATGATCGAATCTCTTAAAACATTTTTCAAAAATAAACAAAATAATTTTATATTACATAAAATTATAATACAGGCCGACAAAAATCATACATCATTAAATTTAAATGTCGAAACAGTAGGTACGCGAATAAACTATTAAAATATTTTGTTAGAATCTTAAAGTAGGAAAGAACTTCATGCCAGACACCTCAATGATCTCAACCAATCTCATGTTTTTTTATTTTTATTATTATTTAAACAATAAACGGCAAAAACCTTTTACATGATAGATCTCAAATCAATACAACATACACATATAACTAATTTCAATAATAATTATAACAATCAACTCTAACATGGACATTAATATTAAAAAAAAATGAAGATTCATAACAAAAAAGTGACAAATATGCGTCAAACAGATGGTTTACCTGTGGGGAAGTGTATGGGATAACCGAGGGTTTTATACTGGCTGTTCAAGAACAAGTAATAAATACAAAAAAATACCAAAAATACATTATAAAAAATCAAAATACAACTAACGATTCATGTAGGAAATGTCTGGCCAAATCGGAAACAATACAACACATAGTTTCGGTTTGTTTTACTCTCGCTCAAACTGAATATATATATATATATATGAAGACTGTATGATCTAATTTTCATCCGAAATGCATGTACAACATGCACCTCATGAATGAAAGATCATTTGATTTTACGCAGGAGACAGTATGAAGGTGAAGGTTTTACTCCATTTCACTGCGTACAGTCGGGCAGAGACTTGGCTCATGCCTTTGCATACGGAACGAGGCTTGGCCCGTCACCGGAATATGCAGTTTGGATTTGTCGAAGGGATGTTATGTTTCGACATTGTGCGCATGTGTCTCATCAGGACCATCTTACATAATGGCCGACACAACATCAAATCCAGTATGCGAGGAGCATCGCATATTATGAAGACTGTATGATCTAATTTTCATCCGAAATGCATGTACAACATGCACCTCATGAATGAAAGATCATTTGATTTTACGCAGGAGACAGTATGAAGGTGAAGGTTTTACTCCATTTCACTGCGTACAGTCGGGCAGAGACTTGGCTCATGCCTTTGCATACGGAACGAGGCTTGGCCCGTCACCGGAATATGCAGTTTGGATTTGTCGAAGGGATGTTATGTTTCGACATGTGCGCATGTGTCTCATCAGGACATCTTACATAATGGCCGACACAACATCAAATCCAGTATGCGAGGAGCATCGCATATTATGAAGACTGTATGATCTAATTTTCATCCGAAATGCATGTACAACATGCACCTCATGAATGAAGATCATTTGATTTTACGCAGGAGACAGTATGAAGGTGAAGGTTTTTACTCCATTTCACTGCGTACAGTCGGGCAGAGACTTGGCTCATGCCTTTTGCATACGGAACGAGGCTTGGCCCGTCACCGGAATATGCAGTTTGGATTTGTCGAAGGGGATGTTATGTTTCGACATTGTGCGCATGTGTCTCATCAGGACCATCTTACATAATGGCCGACACAACATCAAATCCAGTATGCGAGGAGCATCGCATATTATGAAGACTGTATGATCTAATTTTCATCCGAATGCATGTACAACATGCACCTCATGAATGAAAGATCATTTGATTTTACGCAGGAGACAGTATGAAGGTGAAGGTTTTACTCCATTTCACTGCGTACAGTCGGGCAGAGACTTGGCTCATGCCTTTGCATACGGAACGAGGCTTGGCCCGTCACCGGAATATGCAGTTTGGATTTGTCGAAGGGATGTTATGTTTCGACATTGTGCGCATGTGTCT